>CM073731.1:3773189-4973189 GCA_037113605.1 Calophaca sinica
TCTAGTTCAAAGGATATGAAACCCCAGATTACGGCATCCGTAGCCTACTTTGGGGTCATTGAAGAGATTTGGGAGATCGAGTTACTAATAAATTCAAAGTGCACATTTTTAAATGTAAATTAGGATTACTTGATAACGGTGGTGAGTAGCTAAACCCAAGTGAATTCAGGTTTTACAATGGTGGATCTTAACAAGGTAGGGTTATAAGGATGAGCACTTTCATCATGGCAATCTCATGCAAAACAAGTGTTTTATGTGAGATCCTTCTAACAAGAGTGTGGTATGTGGTTCTCTCCAGTAAGAAGTATGCATGAGAGTGATGAAAATCAAAGATTCAACACTAGTATATCAATGACATGTGCCCCTTCTTTCTCAACACAAAGACCCATCTTCGATGATGAAAATGAAGTAGACGATGTATATGCCACTTTCGTGATGATCATCAAGAAGGGATATTGGAGGACATTCAAAACTTAAGCGCCAAAAAAGAAGAATTTTATAGGTGACTACATGTTTATTACTGGGTTATCCACAAATTAATAATTACATTAGATTATCTGCTATAATTATATATATTGATACATGTTTGTTAGATTATCTGCATTGTTTCTCACATTTGTTTGTTTGTTTGTTTAAACAGGGCATCATATATGGTGATCCATCCACATCGAGTCCCCCAAAAAGGACTAGAAGTGTTACCACTACATCCTGATTGAAAAATAGACTTCTTCTGGTGAAGTTTTCTGTCGAATTTGATCCAGAGCATAAAGCGACTATGGTGATAATGCACTAAACACGCACTTATTTGTCGTACATTGCACTAAGTAAGAC
This sequence comes from Calophaca sinica, assembly GCA_037113605.1. NCBI lineage: Eukaryota > Viridiplantae > Streptophyta > Magnoliopsida > Fabales > Fabaceae > Calophaca > Calophaca sinica. The sequence continues at coordinate 3,774,021 of CM073731.1, forward strand.
CTCCGATTCGATACCTAAATGGAGAGATGTCACCTGAAAAAACCAAAGATATGATATGGGAAGATGTCATGGTATTGACCTTTATCTCTGTTGTATCTGATTTGTATTTAGCTTTATTGATCCTTGTGCTGTATGTATTTACTAACACCACCATTTTGTTATGTATTGTAGGATAAATTTGATGTTCCCTTGATAAAAAGTTTGGGTACCGATGGTTGTCTATGCGGGTGGCGTTGGAAGGACTTTAAGTCTAAACTCTCCGGGACATTTATATTTGGGAAAAAGGGAGACAAAAATGGTTGCACAAATCCTTGTCAGTATAATTTCCTTTCAGAGGACATATGGAATGAGTTTGTTAGGAGCCGCACGGAAGAAGCGTTTACGGTTAGTTTGAATTATGTTTTTAACTTGGCTAATATAATTTTTTACTTATTTTATTTTGTGGTGTGTTCGTTATTTGTATGAGAAAAAAGAGAAAAGGGAAAGACAAATCTTTGCAAAGAATATCTACCCCCACCTATTGTCTCGTGGGGCATGATAGACTTCAGAAGAATATAATAGCACACAGGAAGAAAGCCTTGCAGGAAGAGGTGGAGATGAAGCCTTGGAATCCCACTCCAAAACCAAACCAGATGAAGCTATGGGCTGTGGCTCGAACAAAACCATCGGGATCTTATACATCGATCTTTGTGGCCTCAGCTGCTTTTAAAATTGTAAGTGTATCTGTCTTATTTAATATTATGTGATTTGTAACCAATTTAGGTCGGTGATCAACGACTTGTGATTGAATTTGGTTGTAGGAGTCATTGGTTGAAGATGAATCTCAGGGTACTTTTATTCCAACTGGACGTCAAGATATATTGACTACTGCCCTTGGAACACCCGAGCATTATGGTCGTGTCCGCACTGCTGGTCGAGGTGTGGGCTTTAAGAAATACTTCAGAGGAATTTCACGCAGTCAGTCAAAGCAAGTGGACGTGGATGTCATGAGACATCAGATCATGCAGGACCTTAGTCAAATGTTTGAAGCTAAGTTTAAAGCTTACAAATCCCAGTTCAAGTCAGATGTGGAAGCCCAACTAACTCAGAATATAGTGCCTTCTCCTAAAGCCATTGCATGTCGGCCAAGGATAGTTGTTAGCGAGAAAATGAGGAGGATCCTAACGATGACATTTTAAGGCGCGTTGGTCCACATGGCTTTGATCTTTGATGGACAAGTTGGGATTACCTTAGAGCATGATGATCTTCCAATTTTTACATTTTCGCGAAGGACTTAATCGGACTGTCGCTTGGTGATGACTTCGCTTGCCAATCAACACTTGCAATTATGGTCCTCGTAAGTATTAATTAACATATTTGTATATTTTTAACTCCTTTGTATCAATTATATATAATTAACATTATTTTGTTTCAACTCTTAGGTATCTGCATCGTATATGTATTCAGAACAACATCAGTGATGGATATGGATTCTTGGATCCAACGTTGATGGTTGGCAAGCCCAACCCAAAACACTGACTAATGACTCTGCCATTCGAGCTTACATCTGGATAAAGCCTAATTATTGAGACAAAGATGTTTTCTTAGACATACGTGCACAAAGTGAAAGTACACTTTTATTCATAGCATCACGTTTTTCTTTATGTGTTTCTAATATACATTTATTGTTGTTACCTAGCAATCATTGGCGGAGTTGATTGTCATTTGTCCTAAACATAATCTCATTATGTACGGATATGCTCACTTCATCAACCGAGCCCTACATGATTAAAGCGTGTCCTTGAGGAGTAAACTTTTAATTTAGTTGTCATACTTGTGATGTCATATATGTATTTATCTTATATATATAACTTATATTATTTTATCGGAGCTATGGTGGATTATAATAGTAAAAAAGATGCAGGACAAGAAAAGAAGCCTAATTGGAACATACTCATAGTAAGTAGGTTGTCTTTATATGATATTTACGTATTAAAAGGCGTATTAGTTAAGTGTATACATAATTTGTAGTAATTTATATTGTCATTTATAGGGGCCTCACCAAGACAACTCATGGAGGCGTGTGGCTCCTATGTCATGAAGACCATGTTGTCCATTGTCACAACGAGGATTACATCTGGATGGGATTTAGTAATAAAACATTTCTTAACTTGTTAATTGATCTTTTTATACCTTACAATATTTGAAGTTAGTTAATTAGATCTTTTTGAATTGAAGCTTGTAGTTATTCGATGGTTGTAACCTATCTGATCTGAAGAAATTGTTGAGATTCGAAAAAACTTGGGCACGCTTTTTGTGGAAGATTGAGGAGCGAAAATCTAAACCGAGAACTAGCTAAGACGCGAAAAGCAATACAAAAAAATGACATGATGCGATAAAATTTGAATGAATTGTTTTTGTACTATTGCTTATGTTAGATAATTGTTTTGCCTTTAATTGCTCTTTATAGTTTACATCCTTCAATGCCTTTGTGGATAAATGTATCATGTGTTATAAGTATTTTTTCTGTGACCTACGGCGTCGGTTTTCACTAAAAACGCTGATTTATAAGTATTTTTCTGCTTTTCAATTTTTTGGTCCTTTTACGTCGAGGATTTAATGCGTTTTTTGTTAAAAACGCGATTAAAAACTTACTTATAACCAGCGGTTTAAAAACGGCAGTTACGTGTTCTGTACACTTACAACGTCGGGCATTGTGTGGGATTGAAAACCGGCGTTAAAAGTCCAAAAAAACTGCGATTAAAGGTATTTTTTGCACTAGTATATTTATCCATATAGCCTAACGATAACACATACACAACACACAGGAGATGGGAAGAGAGACATAGTGAGTTCGAAGTCACGCCCCCAAGACACACACCTCACATATCCATGTCACAGCCCGGGATTAGGTTTTCAGTTACTATAATTAAAATCCGGGGCTACAGTTATTAGGTTTTTACTTCAGAATACGACAGTTCCTACCCTTGTGGATCCCACACGGACCCAAACATAATTCTGGACCGCTCAATGTGCCCCTCTCACTCTGCTCTTTCTTTCTCGCGGAGGTTGAGAATGTGAGGATTTTGAAGATGCTTTTCTAAATCCTTTGCCATTCACGTCAAACTGAAGTGGGATTAGTTTAGCTATAATCATCACTGCAACCTTCCCAAACCATCAATTATGCAGTGTATTGGTTCAATTCGGGGTCCTTATCATCATTATCTTCAGCTTTCTTCCCACATTTACAACCGTATTTTCGCAAAAAATTACAACCTGTCAATGTGTGCCCACGTGGCACAGATAGAGACAGCATCCATGGGCCCTGTTACATAGACCTTACACGTGGTGGGTTGTAAAAGGATGCATAAGAAGATAGTTAACTTAACATACCGGTACCCACGTGGAGAGTGGGATATCTTGATTGGATGCATTTGACGTAGTCAAACACGATACTCCCTCTATAACGTAATTGCATTCTTAGTAAGAAAAACAACAGGCTTGGGCACGCATTTGTATATTGTCTCTACTTTGTACTATTCGTTAATCCCTTCGATTTTTTTTATTATTTTTCGTTGCTCTATGAGTTTTTTTTAATATAAGCATGCAATATCACATCAGTTGTTTCATAACTGCGCAAAGTTTGGGTATGAAAATGCCATTGCATTATAATATTATAATTATAATAATTATATCTGCGCTTCGTGTTCATTTGCTTGTGATTCGTTTCCCTGCGAAGCAAATATGCTATTAAAATGCGAAGGGTGAGTGGGTTGTTAGAATTTTTTCTAATAATAATTCTTGTGGGCTACAATCAATTGTGGTCTTTTGGTTTTTCACAAACATTTAATGTTATAATCCGATTGATATTGTTCAAGCAAATAAGTGATCGATAATAATGGGAACTTTTAGATCTATATCTTGATTTATGTGGGATCTGATGTAAATGCCCAGCCTTAAGCGTGATGAGAGGTGTAAGGGTTGATAAAAGGAGAGGTATGTCCCCATTCTGCTTGCTTTATTTATATCTTTCGTCTACGGTTTGCTTATTGAAAGCACAGAACCAGGAGTTTGTGTAGGAGTAAAAAGAAGATTTAGTTCGTGATTTCGAGAGCAGTCACGGTCGCGACAATTCTGAGAAAGCGTAATCATGTCTTGACAAGTAAGTCTTTCTAATGGTGTTACTAAATTTCATATAATGAATCCTGATTATTTTTACATGGTAACCATAGTTGTGTGAGTTTTTTAATTACAAAATAGTTTGATTTTTATGTAGAGAAATTGATATAAGAATTACAAATAGAATTTTGTTGTTTACTTTTAATATTATTTTATTTACTAAAAATATTAAATAAAAATAGATGTAACTAATATTTTGAAAACATAGAATATTATTCAATATTTTTAACATAATACTGAGAGAACTCATTTATGCATGAGTGATAAAGAAAAACATAACCTAGTTTTTGGCAGAAAAATAAACAAATAAGCTTTAGCCACATGCCATTATCATAGTTAAGTTTTTTATAGAAATAATAGATAATAAGTATGATGATTATTAAAAAATTAAATATAAAAATAAGAATATTTATTTTGAGTATAACAGACGGTGTCTATTTTAAAAATAAAGGAATTGAGATTGATTGGAAAAATTTCTATTGAAGATTATGATACCCTCGAGAACGAAGGTTCATTTAACTGACTAGAATGATTATTATAGAGATACTACAGTCCCAGAAGGGTAGGTCACAACTTGTTGAGTTATTTATTTATTTTCTTAAACTTCAGTTCAATAGAGAGAGGAAAAAAAAAGACATAAGTGAAACATCACAGTGGCCAAAAGTAGAAAATAAATTTCTCTTTATGCCAGTTATAGCGGCCAACAACTGAAATGGAAATTTGATAGAAGAAGCAGTCGTTAGCGGAATTGGCATTATTGCTTTCCCTTCTCTTCCTTCCTATCTGATCTGATCTCATTCCGTCCATCTGATGAAATTGGCTGAATATGGTCCCGCACTCCATCAACTCGGGTGCTATTCGCAAAAAGTCTTCATCATGTGTAATTATTCAAGAAAATTATATTACATTTATTTTATCAAACTAATGCTTATTTTATCATATAAAAATTGCGTAAAAAATATTTTCATAATAAAAAATTGAAAAATGAGATGATATTGTCATTTGATTGCAAAATTTAAACTTAAATATGTTTTTAAATTTAAACTTTTATATAAAAAAATGAAAAATTGAAAAGAAAAAAAAGTGAGATTCATGAAGACTATAGCAAAGAATGGTGGTGGTTTTTTGTATTTGTTTTGAATAATAGTTAATAATATTACAGTTATTTATTTGGAGTGTGTTATTGGGACAAGACAAGACAACATATGCAGACAAAATGAAGTGGAATGGAAACTCAAATTCAAATGAAATTGGAGATGGATGAAAGAAAAGGCTATAAATACACAACCACCACCATGCACACAGCTTATGCCAAAACCAAGCCAGGAGTACTACTTCTAAGCAATGGACATGATACTAATAATTTAATCTTGGCTTGGTTTGGCTTCGCTTTGATACCACCGTCGCTATATAAATCTTATGGCGAAAGGTCGGAAATTCAGCACGAGCCGAAGCGAGCGTTTATTGGGAACAACCTACACCCAAGGCTCCACTGCCAACCAACCAACCGAGCTCAGGAAGAGGATGTGTGGTCCGTGGCGGAAGACTATGGCCGCGACGTTAATTTATCTCCCGGCGAGTGGGAGTCACGCGCAACTCCCCGGCGTCGGAACAGGGAGCATGACCACCGTCACCTTGGCGGTTTGTCACTGGCGTTTGAGGATCCACGGAGTAATGCCGCGACGACGTCGTCGAGAGTCGTGCACCACCAGTACCGCGCGTCGCCGCACGGGGGGCACCATATGGCAACGTCGGCGCCGATGAACGTTCCTGACTGGAGCAAGATACTCCGGGTCGACTCGGTGGAATCGCTGCATGACGTGGACGTTGGTTTCGATGAAAACGAGTCGGAGATGGTTCCGCCGCACGAGTATTTGGCGCGTGGCCGGAAAATGGCGGCAAACTCGGTTTTCGAGGGGGTGGGTCGGACCTTAAAGGGCCGCGACATGAGGCGGGTTCGCGACGCAGTTTGGAACCAAACCGGGTTCGATGGCTGACGTGGCCCGTTTTGTATAATTCTATTCAATCAATTCATCCCTAGTAATTGTCGTTGCTCTTGATCAGATTTAAGGGTGGTAGTTAATTCAAAAATTTTGGGAAAAAAAAAGAGAGAAGCAAATAGATTTCAGTACCTTTTTTTAGTTTCATTTTTTGGATTGTTAAAATTGGATGGGTGGGTTTTTCGGGGCAGCGAATAGGTTGGGTGGAATCGGGTTGTGAGAGTCCAACTCTGTGGCCAGTGAGCCTAGTTTAGCATATGTTGGGACTTGGGAATTAGAATTTGATCCAGTGCAGTGCGTCTAAGAATATGAACACTGTAATCCCGTTTTTGGATAAATCTGTACCCAGTTTCAAGAATATGAGATGATAAAATCTTTTAAAAAAATCACTGTCCACATTTGTGTGCCCGGTTCCGTTACTTCCCAGTAAACCCAAATAGATACTCCCTCGATCACATCTCCACAGATTAAGAAAAAATTACAAAATAGTATAATAATCCCCCGGTTCCATATATAAGAAACAAATACATTTTTTAGGTTTATTGAATAACTGATATATTTGTTCTATTTATAGACCAGATACATCAGTTATTCAATAAGCGCAGAAAGTGAAATACACGTTTGTCTGCTTATATATGAGAATAGAAAGGAGTAATTTTATAAAATTATTTTTATTAACATTGGTTATTAACTATTGTCATAATGACTTGAAAGTGGTGCCAAATTATTAACTTACGACACTTATTATGACGAGATAGAGTAATACGGTGTGCTTCTTTATTTTTATGGATAAAAAAAATAACTGGAAAAGTGAGGGAATGAGAAGGATTTTAATGAAAAAGTGGGATGAAAAATATTTTAATTATATATGTCATTTGGTTAGAGTATAAATGGAAAAAAAATTCCCCCACCCTAAATTTTACTAAAAGAAATGGAAAAATTACCCTCTTCTCCTTTGATTCACAAGAAGATAAGATGGATTTTAATAGGAAAAAAAAATGGCAAGTTTACTTTTTACACATTTACAATGTTGGAAGAGGGTTAAAATAGAGTGTGAAAGGATTTTGTTATCCTCTTTCTGTCTGTTTCTCTAAGAAAATGAATCAAACAATTTTTTTTTATAAATAATCTCTTTCTCTCCCAATCAAACACTACGGTAATTAAAAGACTAATATGATCTCAGGTATTAAGAAACTAAAAAGTGAAAATCTATTCTAATAGTATTTGTTATTAATATTAAAAGTATATATTTACGGAGTTTGAGTTCTTTCTATTTGAATAATACATGTTCTGTAAGGTATCTTTGATTTAATTACTGGTTTTATGATCATTAAGTAATATTCGAAGACTGGATGCGAACCAGAAAACCGTGGAGCATGATTGCATGAAATATCGTTTGACTAAAGAAAGAAAGTACCCTAAGGGACCTTTGGTTGGTTGGTTCTTAGGCAAATAATGAGAATCACATATATTCTTGTATTCCTGCCTTTTGAAACAATGACCTAATTTTTGTTTATATTATAAATATTTTAAAATATATACAGAGGGTCAATATCTCAAGCCCAGTCTATTTGGGACATTGTTTGTTTTGGGAAAAGAACATGTCAAATTTTGTTTTAGGGTATGTTTTAGACGGAGGGAAAAAAGGGAGGACTTGTTTTCATTTTTAAATTAAGAAAATTATAAAATGTTTAAAACGAATAAAAGTAATTGAAATGTTATATATTAAATCTATCGTGTTATTAAACTTTATTTTTAAATCTCGAATATACATCAACATATAAATTTAGCCAGTCGAAAATCCTACATCCAAACATCTTAAAATCTAACCGCCAATGCGAGGAAGATACAAGTAAAGACATTGCAGCAAACTTTAAAAGCAACAAAATATTTGACTTAGGGGGAATGCCAGTAATGTGTTTTTTTCTCTCAATAAGCTTTCAAAAACACACTTTTTAATTAGTTTATTTTGAAGATGATTTTTTTGGTAAATGATCAACCTATAAGATAATTAAATTGTCTTTTAAAATATTATCATAAAAATATATATGTTTAAAAGTGTAAAAAAAAATGTATTACTAACAGGGGGTTTTGCCGAAGCTTGTACCCATAGTGCATTGATTGTGCCATAATGTTTGGCTCGTATTTTTTTTTTATAAATATAATTTGGCTTGTATCTAACACTATGAAAACATAACTATTTAAATCATTTTTTATTAAAATCACTATTTAAATTATTGATATGTCTTCATATTACATAGATTAATAATTATCTTATATATTATAAGAAATTTTTAAATTTATGTGAAATTTTAAAAATAAATTAAAAGAAAAATTATTAGGAGAAAAATATCTAAAATCATAATATACATGCTTATAATTAATAACTGATTTAGATATAATATCAACAATAGAAGTTGAAAGAAAAAAAAAATCAAGTTAAATATGCACTCGGATTCAACTCAGATAAATTTTTTATTAAAAAAAAAATTAAACCCCATTTATAATATATAATAAATCTTTTAAAAAATTAACCCCTTGTCAAATCGAGGAACCTACCCATAAACATCAAATCCAAATTATTTTTATTTCGTCATAAAAAATTTGTGGACAAAAACATAGGGTCACCCGGAGAGAGAGGGACTCCAAGTCCAAATGCTTTTAATGGAAAAGTGATGGATGTTGCCAGTTGCCACGGGATAGCTACAGCGTGAGTGAGCATCGTTAGGAGTTAGGAGGAGACTGATATGCCAGGCCAATGGTTTCCCTTTTTCTTTTTTTTTTTTTTTTTTTAGCATGAAAACGACGCAACCCACCTTACATGTTGGGCTCACAACTCACGAGGGTTTACGACCACCGGTTTGCACTCTCTAGGTGCCCAAGTTTGATAGAGATCTTGGTAGATATTTCATGTTAGTGTGTCAAGCTTAAAAATCTATGTCACAGCCATCAGTGCATCCTACTCTGATAAGCACTTGAGGCGCTTTGACGAATGGAGCAGAGGCGATAAGCACCGAGGCCTCTTTATTATACGCCCAACGCAAGACTCGACTTGGGTCAGTTGGTTATGTGATCGGTATGGGTCATTAATTAATTGGATAAAAATATATGAGAACAGGTAAAAATCGGTTTTTGTATAATACCAGTGAAGCGAATAAGTGAACTAACGAGTCATTCTATACCTTTTTTTTTGTTGCTAAAATAACGTCATTTTGAATTTTTTTTTTAATGTATGTCCTTTCAATTTAATTTTAATTAGCCATCTTACTCGCAATTTAAATTGCTCCATAACCTTTAATTTTGACTTCTTTCTTATATAAGAACGAAACACAAAACAAACACAAGGTCTCTATTATCTTCAATCTTACTCATCCACCATATGTGCTGCTCAGAGTCTCACAATCTTCTTCATTTTCGTCTAAGTCATCCAAGTTCGGACAATGGTCCTTCTTCTTTCACACACAAAGCCTTTGGATCGTGGTAGTGTCAACTTAGTAAATATGTTAGAGTCTATTTTCCTAGTAATATCAGCAGTCAAGCAATGTTTCTTTTTTATATTGTTCATTTAGAGTCCTAGTCGTGTTTCTTCTGTTTTAGGTTATCGGTATTATGTTACCTTCATTGATGACTTTTCGAGGTATATGAGGTTATTCTTAATGAAAGTTCATTCCGAGTTACTTGGTGTCTTTCTTGTGTTTTATTAAAAAAATAAGAAATCAATTTGAAAAAAAAAAAATCTAGTTTTGTGCGGTGATAATGCAAATGAATGTTTTTCTACGCCCTTTAAATCATTTATGACTTCTCATGACATCAAACACCAATCCAATTGTTCTTACACACTACAACAAAATGGTGTGGTTAAATGTAAACATTGTTAAATTGTTGATACAACTCGGACCCGTGGTGCCTTTCCTCAGCCTACACAACACGCCTCATCTCAGAGTTGTAGGCGTCCAACAACCAGCTGAAGCGCACATGTATGCCACTCGTCTAGTTGTACATCCCTGCTCTCTGCCAATAGGAATGAAAGGTAAGTGTTGCCCCCCAGTATCAACAGATGGAGCAGCGTCGACACATCGACAAGCGTGACAGTCATCTTAGCACATAAGGTGGAAGTTGTTGATCTCCTTTTGGAACCTCTCATTAAAGGAAAATAGGAGACTTTTTCCACTGTGTTAAAGCTACACGATCTGCACCAATCAGTCGTCATTAGGGCCGATGATATCATAATACACTCATTGATCTTCGAGGCGTGGTTGACCTCCTTCAGCGATTTCCGGAACTGTAAAGAAAAAACTAAAATAATTAATTAGTAGTGAACTAAGAATTAAAAAAATATATGGGATTTGAAAAATATAACAATACTTACATCTCCCACCTATACGTAGGTGGTCATGTGGTCCGGAAACGAGCGCAAAAGAGACGTATTCTCTGGGCCACCAGGAAATGGTTCTGATAACTCCCTAGCCTGTGCGGGTAACTCGTCGCTTTCTGTTTGTGGGTGGAATCCATAGGCACCTCCCTCACAACTCGTCGCTGATCTCCCTCACCTGCGTTTGTCATACATGCACATGGTACAACACAATTAGAGTTATTTTTAAAATCCATACAATTTCCGAAAATCTACTTCCAGTTGTTGATTTTTGATCAACTCCAAAAAATATATTTCTGGATTTAGCTTTTCATTAACATTGGAAATATATTTCTGGATTTTCAGAGCAAATATGCTTCGGAAATATATTTATGGAAGGTAACATTTTTGCAGGAAATTTGAATTTCTGGAAATATATTTTTGGACGCGAGTTTTGCAAGTCCAGGAATACATTTCCAAATCCTTCCAGAAACGTATTTCCGAATACCACCAGAACACAGAAAAAACGTAAAAGATAAGAGAAGAAAGGTCATACTTGATGCAGAATAAGGATAGGAGGGATGGGGTATGTTTGTTTTGGTGTAATGGGGGTGTTGGGTGGGATTTGAAGAGAGTTTAAAGAGAAAGAGGAGGAAAGAAGAAAGGGAAATGAAGAGGAAAAACGAGAAAATGAAGATGAAAAGAGGGGTGAATGTGTGTTTTTTTGAAAAATCAGATTTTAGGTTTGTCCGAAAATTTATTTCCGGACTAAGTTACGTCCCTAAATAAACATTCAGGGAGGATAAAAATAAAAGAAAAAAAAAAGAAAAAGAAAAAGCGCTGGAGGTGTATGTTAGAAAAAGGGGGTGTTAATAGTTATTCTCATATTTAAATATTGTTGACAGTTGAATTTCTAACTGTACTTAGCTTCAGCTGTATTTTTGGGTTGGGCTCCATTTGGGCCCGTTGTCTTGCCATAGTTCCCGGTTCAGTCGTAATGTGCGCGACCAAAAAAGAATGAATATTATTGATTATTGATAAATCAGACCCAAACAAAATTAGTGGCAGAATTTGAGGGTATGTTTTAGATTAACTTTTTAAGTTCTTTAATGGAAAAATATTTTTGACTTTCTTTCCATCTCTTTCCACTTTTTTCATCGAGTGTGGATGTATTTTAAAAGAAAAATGATAAATCATACGAGTAGATTTTCGTACTAAACACACGTGACCCTCTCAATTATTATTTTATCCGTTTCGACTACAATTTCTTATCAGTAATGCTATTTATCGCGAATGATTTATTCACGAACATCACGAAGACACGCATTTCAAATTTTAAAAAATACAGAAAATGTTTAATTAGTTACCCTTTTGATAGAAAACACAAGAGGCGCCGAAGTTAAAGACGAATGTGACTTAAAATACAGGGAAGGCATTTATGAATTTTTACTTATCTCGTGACCATCTGAATTGCTTGAGTGAAACGATGTCAACAATTTTTGTTTTTGATGAAAGATGTCAACAAAAATTTTGAGTTTGGTTTCGGATAAAACTCGCATAAATTCAACTCGTGCATACCTACATTTTTATGAGTTTTTCTTTTTGGTATGTCCATTTTTATGAGTTTAGTATTAAAGAATGCTATCGCCTTGCCCTAAAAATAATTTCATCATCCGAAAATAGTTTTTCTAATACGTGAAAGCGTTACAAAGGTTAAGGGTTTTTGTTGTTGTTATTAATCACCTATTTTTCTATTTATTTTATTTATGTAATCTCTTTCTTCTTACCAATTAGGAAAATGATCAATTAATAAGAAAAAAAATTAGGTCATTAATGATTCTTAACCTCTGTAAGGTTGTACACGTTAGAAATACTGGATTCAAAAAAATGCTACTGCTAGCTAAGGTGCTCCACGTTAAACATAATCCTTTTAGTTTTTCTAACATTGCACACGAGAAAGATCATTAATTGTTTATTTTTTCTTATTAATTATCTAGTTTCCAATTTTGTTGATAGAGATATATATTATATAAAGGTGAATCTATAAAATAAATAGGAAAGTGAATAATTAATAAGAAAAAAAGACAATTAATAATCCTAATCGTATGTAAAATTGCATGTGTTAGAAAAATCAAATATACCTCACGCCTAAAAATCAAATATACCTCACGCCTAATCATTTTGTATTCACAGAGCTCTACTTAAATATACACAATAAAAAGTTACATAATTTACATATAAATTGTCAATAATGTGACAGTATAAACTACGTATATATTTTGGTTTGGTAGAGAGAGTTTGCTCATCTTTGAGCAATTCACTTTAAAAAATAAAAGTAAGTAATTTTAACCATTGATGAGAAAATTAATGATTGATCTTATCTACACATACATAACAAATTATTCTTAGAGAAATGCTAGCAACACATTCTATATCACTCTCTTTTAAACACACTCTCTCATATTGTTTGAAATTCAAGTGGATCTCGCTATTTTGGGGAATGAGTCCCATCAAATCATATGGGCCCACTTGATTTCAACCAATAGGAAAGAGTGCGTTAAAAAAAGTGATAGAGAGTGTGTTGCTAGCACTCTTCTTCTCCTTAATTATCTCATAAATGATTAGATTACTTACTTTACTATCTAGTTACTTTAGAGAAGTTAAATCCAAACTAAACATATAAATACGAACAAAAAAACTAAACATATACTCTCTCCGTCATAAATTATAAGAGTTTTTTGGCTTTTTTATTTGTCTCATTTTATAAGGCCTTTTTGAAGTTTATTTGTTGTATTAATTATTTTTCCCTATTACTCTTATTTAATTTACCTTTGTTTTAACCAATAATTTAAATGAAACGTAAGGTGGCTTCTAGGATGGAATAGCATGACATGTGGTTCACTCGTGGACCAGTAAAATGACCTGTTTTAAGATGTAATTTCGGTGCCATTTTTATAATATCTAAGTTTTATAAGGTTATATTTTAATGTTTACACATTTGCAAAACAGTTCCAATTAGACTTTACACCCAAATCGCCGCCTCTACACGACGTTCTTGGTGCAGTGCAGAAACCAAAAACAGGGGAGAGCTTGATGGTTGGAGCATAGAGGTGAAAGAAATAGAGAGATGGTGATATGGAGATGAGATAAACAAGGAGGTGAAGGAGGAGGATGGAAGAAAGAGAGTAGAGGGGTGAAAGAGAGGTTGCGCCTAGGGCCATAAGTGGCGGAGTGGTGGCCAGAATCAGGCCGTATTTCGCGGCGACACTGTGGTTGTGCCATGGTAAGCCGCCCACAATGGCAGCACGACAGGGAAGGATTTAGCCCCCATTTAGGCATCCTTGCAAATCTTCAACCCACTTTTTCATAGAATTGATAAAGGGAAGTTCTAGCCAATCCTTTACAAACCAGGAAGTAGAGGTCCTGCAGAAGCATATCAATTACTAGAAAAATGGTTTCACTGAGAATTATATGACTTTATTTCAACACACAGTGTTTTCCTTTTTTTTTCTGATTAAGACGAAAGTCGCAACCAAAAGGAAAGAAAGATATGGGCACAATTTACATTCTTTATTGGCTTTTATCAGTAAATCATTATTTGCACCCAATTTTGAATCATATACATAAGATTTGAAGCTTAGTAGAGTTCATTTTAGAGAGGAAATAGGGTAGAAACTTTTAGCACGCATCATTTTAGAAACAATTTGTTAAGGTTATGGGTGTTATGTAGATGTAGTGTTTTGTGGTTTTGTTTTATCTTTTTATTTTAAATTTTTTTTCATGTTTTGTTGGTCATCAAAAGTTGGGAATTCTGATGTTGGATGATAATGGAAGGGCGATGCTTGGTGATTGTGGGTGGTATTAATTTATTAGGTTCAGGTGGGAGAAGCTTACGGTGTTGATGGATCAAGGGGTGTGGGTGCCAGGTTGGTGTTACAGTGGTTCCAATATTGGGGGGAGAGCGCAAAATGTGTTGGGGGTTATTAAAAGTCGCAGAAGGAGACGCAATCCTGATACGGTGGAGGATGAAGGAGCTCGAGGCCGCTGAAGGAGACAATGTTGCTCATGCCGAACTTGCCTAAAATTTTAAGGGATCAGTAACTACTAACTAAAATATTATAGTTAAAATTGAAAAGATTCATATATTTAGGGGATCAATAACTACTAACTAGAATATTATAGTTGAAATTCAAAAGATTATATATAATTTTTGAGTAAATACTCAAATTGGTTTCCGACAAAAATTATGGAAATCAATTTAGTCCCTGAAAAATAAAAAATATCAATTTAATACTTAAAAATCTCAAATATGAGTCAAATAAATCTTTTTTAGAATAATTGTTAGAGACATTTTAGTCCTTATTAGGAACTAATTTGACCTACATTTAAGATTCATAAGGATGGAATTGATATTTTTCATTTCTCAGGGACTAAATTGGTCTCCGTGATTTTTGTTGGGGATAAATTTGGATATTTAATCATAATTTTATCAAAGATTCAAAATAATATCAACACAAAACAATAATAAAATATATAATTGGGGTATGAGTAGTACATTAAAAAAATTGTGTTTTATTGAGGGATGTCATTGCATCTCTCCGCTCCTATGAAGCTTCGCCTCTGATGCCAATGTCGATGGGCGTGGGGATGAATGGTTGTCGTTGCCGCTGGGAAATGTCGAAGACAGAGGGTTGGGAACTTAGCATTATCAATGGTTCGATTGGCACTATAACAAACAAGGTTGCTTTGAAAACGTGAATATTACTTACATTTTGATGGTGGTGGGTAAACTGGCATGTGCACATTCTAGGGGATTTTTCATAGAACCAGAGAAATGTCGATGTCGATTCTCTTGAGAGTTAAATGGGACAACAGTGACTTGAGAGAAACTCAATAGGGACCAAAACACAAATCTTAATTTTAACTCCTAATACAGGCAACTGTAACAACAAAGAGAAGAGAGAGAAATGATAGCAACAAAATAGTAGTCACATCGCTAATCCAACGGCCGTAAATAATGGTTCACCTGTGAACCATATGTGTAAAGGTTCACTTTAGAATCTAATTTACCTTTCCAATAAGGTGGCTTCTAGGGTGGAGATGTATATCAAATAGTTCATGGGTGAACCGTTATTAAGAGCCATTAGATCAAATGAACTCACAGATTTATTATACATTCATCACATTGGATTTCTTTTCTCTCCCCTTGTCCCTCCCCCTCAATGGCTAGATCCACCCCAAAATCACCCTCTCCAACCCATCTCGCCCTCACACCTCCCTTCTTCTTCACTGTACCGGAACCTCACCGCCATGAAACAACACCATGTCGAGAGACACCCAGAATTGCAGCAGAGGAAAAATCGAAAGACTGGAAGCAAAATAGAGAAACGAGGCTTATTATGAAGAAATCGTAGAAACGGGGCTTCACCAAGTGGCGTGTGGAATCACAAACTAGCATGTATTTCAACATTCATCAATTTTGATTTTGATTTTATGAAGATCCTGGTTGTGATTGATTTTTATTTTGACTCGTTGGAAACAATTTCCATCTCCATGGGTTTCTAATAAAATTTCTTGGATCTAATAATTTTTGTCATGGATTTCTAATATTTTTTTTTAAAAAAATTATAATTGTTGTGTTATGGGTTTTAAGGTGGTTTCCTCTGTAGCTTATGGGTTTCTCATGGTTGTATGCTATCGTATGCAACAGAGTTTACGTAGAACGAGGAAAAGTGGGAAATGAAAGAGAGAGAAGATGAATTATTTGATGTGTAGGGTGCATGATAAGATTTGATAGACTTTTAAAATCTAATTGTTAATCAACTTGTCCACCCATGAACCACCTATTAGATGGTCCACCCTAGATGTCACCAATAATATGGTGGCTTCTAGGGTGAACTTTTTCACCAAATGGTTCAGCGGTGAACCACTAATTTCAAGGTTGATAATATTGATTAACGGTTGGATTTTATCGTTCCATTGTATCTTAGCGTGTATCCTCGACACCATATTTGTTGCCCCCTCTCAAAAATCAGTGTCGCCCATTCCCACCATCGATTTCCCATCCCAGTGAGGTCAAAGTTTTGTTGAAATTCATCACACAGGAGAACTAAAAGAAAAATTCGTTTTTTATATTTACTCTATGTAGTTGTTGATGGCTCTGTGAGTGTAAAAACCTTAGGTGTGTAGTCACTATCCTAAGGATTTATCCGCAAGATTGCGCAAATCCCCATGATACAACAGGTTCTTCTCGGCGATAAGCATACCAAGGCTATCAAAACTCGAGAAAGAACACAATACAGCTCTTAACCCAGGCAGAAAAGCCGATATATATAAAATACAAGATAGAGATAAAGTAGTTAAGAGTAAGAGAAATGGTGTGAGTGAGAGAGATCAAGTCAAAGAAAAGGATAAGATAAGAATAAAGACAAAGTCAAAACTTCTAACAAATAAAAGAAATAATAAATTAGTAAAATTATTTTTCCAGTAATTCTCACTTAATGATATGGACCACAATATCATTAAAACTTTTGAAATACACACAATTTCCAACAATCCCCCATATATTTCAAAAGTTTTAACAAAATATTTATGAAATATTTGAAAAATATTTTTTCCTGGGTTAAGATCATAGATGTAATGTGTCGAACCTGTGCAGCAAGCTATTGAACCAGGCCTAGACTGATAAACTTAACACACAGTGAATTAGTAAAGCAAGCTTTAAGAACCAGAGACACTTTGTGTGTGTTAGAGGTCTACCAATCACATTACACCCTCACAATTCTCATGTTATCGCTATGTTGCACATTTAGGCCGTGCGCATGCCTGGTATTTATGAGTGCTCTAGAGACCCGCCACAGTCTCATGCAAGCGACCCCACTTGACATTCATATAGGTGATTCCATCTAGTGCATGCTGCAACTATACACCACCCATAAGGGCTTATGGAAATCATTAAAAGCTTTCAAAGCTTATCCCTAAAGTTTAAATAATCTAGCACATTCTCATAGCCATTATCGTAACACCATAGAAAAGGGACAAGATTGTTATAGTGTTATCATAACTAACAAGTGACTTGTTTTTACCCATATGAGCCTTCTTCATGGGATCTCCAATCACAAAGGTTGGGTTCCCATCACTTGTCGTTTTCTAGTGGCATACGCCTTATTCCCCTCGATGTTTCACTTATTAATTACCTCCCTAGGGGCTTTGTCAAAAGATCGATTTAGATCACTTTTGAATTCACATAAATTAAGGATATGACCTTCTCTTCCAGTAGCTACTTTACACAATTATAACATATAAATATGGAAGACACAAGTTTCTTTCATCCAGGAATATTGACCAAGACGTCTCTTAGTCAATCAATCTCATATATTGCCAAGTCTATGTTAATAAACTTGACCTCCATAATATTTTTATACAGGTCTGCTTAGATGATTTCTAAGCGACAACACCTCCATTGAGGATAAAATAAATCCACTTTAGATTTATTCTCATTTGTATCAAATCCACTAACGTCCTTGTATATTCCAATACAATGGATATCCACTATACACAATACCATAATTTACGGTATCTCTTAGATATTTTTATGGGTCTAACAAGCACCACAAAATACTTCCACAATAAACTCAATACATTGATACTGCAATAATTTTCCAATAACTTGGAATTTCTCATAATTGCCACTAAATTTTTCTTCGAATGAGTGTTAGAGTCATAAGGGATACACAATAATTTAACATTGAAGTATCCAAACTTCTTAAGAAGTTTTCAATATATTTGTGATAACATTATACTATCACACTTCCTTATAATCTCTAACACATAAAATTGTGCTTGCTTAACTCATTCATATATACATTCCGTAAATCTCCTAATTTTGTCTCATAGCAATACACTAAAAAGTGTAAATACATCTATGACTTATCATAAAACAAACTTTTCAAATCATAAAGCTCACAATACACATGTCAAGGAGTGACCTCAGATTATATGTCACAGTGATTAAACATCACTATAATATATATACACATGCACAAACTCCAAAATTTATAGACATGAAGTACCAACAACATTTACCTCAATCTATACCAAACCAAAATGTAGCATTTACTTACACTATTAAGTATCAGCCACCAAAGAACTAATATCTAGTGACAAGATTGGTATGTCAATATGCACTATATCACAAAGCATGTGAGTCAATCGGACTGCAAAGATAATATGATAAGATACACAATGATATCAAGTGATAACAAATATATTTACTTTCAACAAGCATCTCTCGTAGAGAACAAATGGAATATATAATTCCTCTCAATCAAGCATTTCAAAGCTTTAACAGATCTCTCACTTACTATTCCAAATATTAACAAGCACTTACCAAGTCTGATATTCCATAAAATAAAGACCACAAAACAAAATTCATCAAGAATTTCGTGGCATGAAGATCAAAGAAGGTTACCACAACAATTTCATATGAACATGGAAGAACACTTGTGAACATGCACCATGAACCTCGTATCTCTTGTTTTCCAAAATTATATTTTCAATATTTCCAGAATTCGAATTTACTTACATGTAACAACATAAATTCATAATTCTAATCATGTAAGAATGCTAAAAATGTAAATGATCAACCATCTAACACTTTAACATCATTATGAACCCATAAAATTGTTAGAACCCTCATCCCATCAAGATTCATGCTCTGATTGCACATGCAAACACTAAAGGTCACACTTTTAAGCAAGGTTACTTACCTCATCTTCATCCACTCTTGGCAGCTGCATGCATTCCCATAAACATATATGAAACGAAACTAAAATGGGGAGTGGGGTTAGAATAATCTACAGCCATTGTCACACAATACATTGGAAGGAGGGAAAAAATATCAATCCTAATTTACTGCACTTCATATTCGATTATGCACTTCCATATACTGATCAGTTAGAGAAGTATTCTCCAGAGGCATCTCACCACATGAAACCTCTATCAATGAGAGGATTACCAGCTGTCTGATAATATATTCTCATGTCCCTCTTCTTGGCAGAATTATCAAGTAATTCACACCACTTCAAGACATAATAAATTTCAGGATATTCACATTGGTCTCAACCAAGTCTTGCTTAACAAGTACTGGGCCAACCAATTTGTAAGTATTTTCATAAGGATATGATCATTTTTATGTCATTAAACACAAATAATTCATATTTGAACGGAGAGAAGTAAGGTGAAATAGATAGAACCAGAGTGAAATGAGTTTTCAGAAACTTGTTCCCAGTCTCCCTGTAACTGTAAATGTCAAGTTCACCACTCCTGCCATTCACTCCCTCGCATTTTGATCAAGGCTCCTCTTCTTCACGTTTATCAATTTCACCTGCTGCAAGCACCGCATCAAACAGTTCCCTCGCGTTCGCCCATTGTGCTCTGTAGCTCCGTGAGGCCCACGTTTTGACGCATGCCGCAAGCCGTTCGCGCCTCCGCACATAATGCTTCAGATTCGTCGCGCTCTGCCACATGCCGCCACAAGTCGCACTGTAGAGCGTAGATCCATTCAACAGAGCCATCACGCCATTCGAACTCATGACCTATAGCATTCAACCACCGCCGCCTGATCGACCCGAAGCATCACTGATGGAAGCATCGAGAGGGAGAAAAGATGGGTTGTGGGGTTGATGAGAAAAAGCTATGTTGTAGACAATACAAAGTGGAACCATCAACATAGACAAACCGATTCAAACTAAATTTGGGGATCTAGGGCTTCACAGATTTGGCATCATTGATACAGATACGCTTTCAAAATCTGAGAATAAATCCTTTGATCGTAGTTGTTGATGGCCCTGTGAGTGTAAAAAACCGAGGCGTGTAGTCACTGTCCTAATAATTTATCCGCAAAATTGCGTAAATCCCCCATGATTTCTTCTTGGTGATAAGCATACCGAAATTTATTAAAAGCTCGAGAAAAGCACAAGATCTCTTAATCTAGGCAGAAAAGGATAAGAGAAAGATAAGTACCAAGTCAAAATTTCTAACGAATAAAAGAAATAATAAATTACTAAAATTATTTTTTCCTGTAATTCTCACTTAATGATACGAAGCATTGCCAGTCAACCAAATGAATTTTTTTTGCATACGCTCTTTTGACCACTGCCAGTCCACAATCTCAGTACCGGTCCTTAGGTTTTTTACACACTACCGCCATTATCGCCACAATGATCTGTAATCAACCAAATGAAATTATTTGCGTACGCTCTTTTTTCTCTGCCAGTCAGTGTCTTTTTTAGTGGACAGTAGCCGCTTTCTAGTTTCTACTGTACCTACTTACTTGATCTCCCCTTTCTTCCCAAATACTACCAATCTTCTTCTCTTCCCACCTCCCCCCACTTACTCCATCCCAAAACCAAACCCTCACTATTGTTCCCCAAATACTTGACCCCTCGTTTCCTCGGAAAATCAATTCCGAAGTTTACATTTTTACTACCACCCTTTGTGAACAGAAAATGGGTTGTCATGGTAGCAAGGAGAAAAAAACAAGGGCAGAGTTTAGAGGAGATGGATCAGGCACAGGTGGTGGTGTTAGTTACCAGTACCAAACGTTATCTTCCACTCAGGTTCAGGAATCGTCACCCAAGCCAGAATCACAGTCACAGGCTTCAACAGTGACCCCACCAAACCCAAAACCTAGTGGCACTGCCCAAAATGTGAGGGCAGTGCAGAAGGCAGAAACAACCATATTGGGAAAACCCTTTGAAGATATAAAGAAGTACTACACTTTGGGGAAAGAATTGGGTAGAGGGCAATTTGGGATTACTTATTTGTGCACTGAGAATTCCTCTGGACTCACATATGCCTGCAAGTCCATTTTGAAGAGGAAGCTTTTGTCCAAAGCTGATAGAGAAGACATTAAGAGAGAGATTCAGATTATGCAGCATTTGTCTGGCCAACCTAACATTGTGGAATTCAAGGGTGCTTATGAGGACAGGTATTCAGTGCACCTTGTGATGGAACTGTGTGCTGGTGGGGAGCTTTTGATAGAATCATTGCTCAGGTTCACTATTCAGAGAGAGCTGCTCCATCAATTTGTAGAGCCATTGTTAATGTTGTGCACATTTGTCATTTCATGGGTGTCTTGCATCGTGATCTAAAGCCTGAGAATTTCTTGCTTTCTAGCAAGGATGAAGGAGCAGCGCTCAAGGCTACTGATTTTGGACTCTCTGTCTTCATTGAAGAAGGTGTGCAGCTTTTACATTACTTGTTGTATATGTGCAATTCAGCTGTTGGCTTTGCCATTGTTGTTTACTACCCTTGCTAATCTACAATTATGTGGTTCTTGACTGTTCGCAAAACTTACTACTTTTGACATTGAGGTTGCCATGAGTGATTGATCATGCCTGAAATTTGGTTCTTTGCAAAGAAAATGTGTTGTGCTGGTTGGGTTGCCATCTGTTGTATATTTGCATGTGTCATAATGTACATTGATAGGACAAGTTTTCAGAGTTCCATCCTTGGGTCTAACTTTATGTCTAACATGAACTTTGAGATTTAACAACTTCAAATGCCACCAGACTCCATAGATCGTCATGAGGTGCTAGAATTTGTTTAGCTATACTACCTTGATAACTACCTTGCAACGACTCTTGGATATGGAACAAACAATATCATGCTCACAACCAGTTGGAGTGTGAGATTGATTTTTGATTTTGCTATCTGATTTTTCCATTGTAAAATGTGATATTTGGCTTCCTAATGAAGGTTATATTTTGTTTTCTTCTGAGAAAATTTTAAAGATGATGCATTGGTTTCTAATTCCTTTTCGGTAGGTGGAGTTGAAGTGTATTGTCAAGATTGAAAAATTTTGTCGATTGTCATTACAGCTTATCTTGAATTCTTATTGTGTTTGACTGCTGTGGTAGTTCTAAAGGGATTACATGTTGCTTCCTGGTATGGCCATTGCTTTCACGGTTGATAGCTCATACACAGTCATTTCTATAATTTATTTCAGGAAAGGTTTACCGTGATATGGTAGGCAGTGCTTACTATGTTGCTCCTGAGGTACTGCATGTAGTTATGGAAAGGAGATAGACATTTGGAGTGCAGGCATCATATTGTATATTCTCCTGAGTGGTGTACCACCTTTTTGGGCTGGTAAGATCAAATTATAATTTGAAAATGTTATATATTTATAGTTTTTCGTTGAGTTTCTGATTGAAAATTTAACACTTCTATGGTGGGGTTTATTTTCTTTACAGAAACTGAAAAGGGAATATTTGACGCCATATTAGAAGGGGAAATTGACTTTGTGAGTGAACCATGGCCATCAATATCAGACAGTGCTAAAGATCTAGTCAGGAAGATGCTGACACAGGATCCAAAGAAGCGGATTACTTCTGCTCAAGTCCTTGGTATTAGATTACGGTTTCTATTTTGGATCAATCCTCAAATAACTCCAATCACAGTAGTGCTTCTTTAATTATTAATTATTAAATTGAAAGCAATATTATCTTTTGCCAGTATTAGTTTAGCACCAAAGTTGTCATCCTTTCAGTTTATGTTACAAATGTTCCTATCTGCTTCTACTGTCTCTAATGTTGTAATATATATGCAGTAAGACTATTAACCTGTCTGTTGAACAAGGGGAAAAAAGAAAAAAAAACTGGTCTAGGGAAATGATATTCAGCATAGCAACAATATGTTGCAGTCAGATTATCATCAACTAAATAATTCTCATCATTTATTTCCATTGTCACTTTTCTGTCTAACTTTTCTACTATACTTGACCTGACTATGATTGATGATTTGTTTGGTAAGATCACCCATGGATGAGAGAAGGTGGAGAGGCATCTGATAAACCGATTGATAGTGCAGTTCTATCTAGAATGAAACAATTCAGGGCAATGAATAAGCTCAAGAAACTTGCATTGAAGGTATGGCATCAAACTTGGTTTAGAAGCAATTATATCCAGTGTCCTTTTATTTGTGGTCCTTGATATTGTTAAAGATTGCCCATTTCTCTTTTGGTTGCACTTTTTAAAATGTGCATTCATTTACCCGTTCTGGAGTATGACTGTAGATATAATATTATGAAAGTGCTTTTGTTTGTTCTGTCTGGTATATGAGCCGCTGTTGCTTTCACTTGAAATAAGTTAACAAAGCCTGTTCAATTAGTAGCACTTTGCAATTTTTTCATCACAATTAATATTGAGACAAAACCAAGCCTTATCTCACTAGGTGGGTTCAGCTACATGGATCGAATGACACCATTAGGCTGTATAAAAACAGTAAATTCATTCAGAGCAAATTCTTTTTATGATGGTTTCTCCTAAAGTTTTCTTTGGCGTAAACATGCACTGTAGATTAACACATTTAGATTAGTCTAATGTATTGACATAAAACAGAAAAATTGGCATATTGAAGGTTTAAGCTTTCCTGATACTGCTGTCACTCTGGAAGGTATCCTCTAGTAGTGTCATTGAAGCTTAGATGGTTGTACAATGTTTTGTTTTTTTCATCACATGCATGAGTACTCTGAACATTTCATGAGTTAGATGTTCGAGCTTATCTTTTCTGGATATTTCTCCATTACCAACTACGTGGAAATTTCTCTAGGTTATTGCTGAAAATCTATCAGAAGAGGAGATTAAAGGTCTCAAGGCAATGTTTGCAAATATGGACACAGACAATAGTGGCACTATCACCTATGAAGAACTGAAGACAGGCTTAGCTCGAATTGGATCGCGACTGTCTGAGCCTGAAGTGAAGCAACTTATGGAAGCAGTAAGTAGTTACAAATCCCTATCTAAAAGCATAACTAGTTGAATGTATGTGCATTACTTGGATCATAAACTCAACAGGAATCTGGTTCTTGTGTATAATGTTTCTCAGGCTGATGTTGATGGAAATGGATCGATTGACTATCTTGAATTCATCTCAGCTACAATGCATAGGCACAGACTTGAACGGGATGAACATCTTTACAAAGCATTCCAGTACTTTGATAAGGACAATAGTGGGTGAGTATTGCAAAATTGGCATTTTTGTGTCACCCATATTGCAAAAAATTCTAACCATTTGTGTTTGAACAACTAGATAATAACTTTTTCTTTAAAATCACACACTTCTTTTTAGTTTTGAACTGTTTTATCATCTGCCATTATTGTAGTTGAGTACTTCAATGCATGTTGATGACAATTGACAAACCTGCTATGAGAATTTTGTTTCAAGTTGTCTTTAGTCTCGATAGCCCTATCAGACAATACCATCATATTTGAACAAACTGGACAGGTCACATGCCATTTTGGGTCGATATCCCTATCTGTTATATGCGCATTGGTACTGACATGCTCTGGCCTTTTTTTGTGAAAAGTTCAACAGAAGCTTAACTTGTTGAAATTGTAAAATATATGACTGCGAATGACCGTTTGCTATGGGAATTTTGTTTCAAGTTGTCTTTAGTCTCGATAGCCTTATCAGACAATACCATCATATTTGAACAAACTGGACAGGTCACATGCCATTTTGGGTCGATATCCCTATCTGTTATATGCGCATTGGTACTGACATGCTCTGGCCTTTTTTTGTGAAAAGTTCAACAGAAGCTTAACTTGTTGAAATTGTAAAATATATGACCGCGAATGGCCGTTTGCTTCTCTAATTTCACGGACAGGCATATTACTAGAGATGAATTAGAGACTGCCATGACACAGCATGGAATGGGTGATGAAGCAACAATAAAGGAAATAATTTCTGAGGTGGATACAGATAATGTAAGTTGGCCCTAATTTAATCAGGGAAACTCTCTTCAGAATATCCATGTTGTCTGTCACTAATGATTCTTAAACTAACAGGATGGGAGAATAAACTATGAGGAATTCTGTGCAATGATGAGAAGTGGAATGCCGCACCAGGGACAGCTACTTTAAATCCACTGAATGGAGTCAATTTTACAAGTTCAATGTGATGTGATTCATCATGAACGCCAATTGGTTGAGAGACGGTTGTTGGCAAGTACATTATCTCCTGGAATATGCAAGACGCTTCATGGATGAAGTTCTTTGCTTTCATGCGTGTGGTGCTAAAAATGGATTGCTCTAAGTATTGTTATGCACTTCTTTGT
This sequence comes from Calophaca sinica, assembly GCA_037113605.1. Lineage (NCBI taxonomy): Eukaryota > Viridiplantae > Streptophyta > Magnoliopsida > Fabales > Fabaceae > Calophaca > Calophaca sinica. The sequence continues at coordinate 3,799,651 of CM073731.1, forward strand.
ACATTTAGTTTCCGGCTGTCACATTTTCCAAGTGTCATGAGCCTGAATTGTTATGCTAAAATACTGACTATGATATCCGAGTTATCATTTTAGTTGTTGCCGAGGAATGAATAATCAAGGGAGGGAACTGATTTCCTTAACCTCTTTGAGGAAATGCAAACTTAAATTATTCGTTCGCATGATGTATTGATAATCTTTTGTGCATGTGCTAGATTTCCTTCTTTCTACTGACGAGAGCTTTTTTTGTAAGCCATCTTCATGCTCTGATGCACTAGCTGTTACGGCTTATTTTACATCTTAAGGAATTCCATGCTTGATGTTAGAATCTTGTTTGAAATTGGTGCTTTTGCAGATCATAGAGAGTGCCTATTATCATCATTGGTTTATAAGTTAAGACCTACATTGTTGTGATCACTAATAAGTGAAGATATTGAAACACGATCAAAACCAGTGAACTTATATACCTTCGTATGATTCATAAATTAATCTATTTTGATTTAAACAGGAAATCACAATTAATCCTAGCACACAAGAATTATTAGATAATTCTAATGTTATGTTTTCCATGCGCAGAAGTAAACTGCTATCAAATTTGTCACTCCAATTATACACGTATCCCGAGTCTCAAATCGACAAATATACTTGGTGTCAAATTATTAATCATCTGCCAAAAGGATGAACTGATATATCAAAATGCAGTATTGTTCACAGAAAATAGGTGAGTATAATGATTCGCTGTTGGAACACTAGCATTATTCATAAACTATAGAAAAAAATAGGCAAAAGAAACATGAAATACAATGATCATAAGAGTTCTATTTCGGGGTGTCTACACTAAGATAATAGACATATTCTACGTGTGGATCACTATTTATAATATTTGAATATAGGAGTATTAAAATAATATATCTAACGTTGTTCACCTATAATATTTGAATATGGTACATGCTTTCGGTTAGAAGTCTCACGTGGAAGAATGAGATGACCTGATTAGTTGTTATAAAGTGGGGGGCAACTCTCATCCTATGAGCTCACTTTTAGGGTTGAGTTAGACTCAAACCCAAATTTTAAGATGGTATCAGAGCCTATCATAGATTTATTGTTAGACCACCCATTATCGGGCCACTTGGGTCACGCTCTAGATGTCCAGTCTTGGATATGAGGGAGTGTGTTAGAAGTCCCACATAGAAGATGAGACTATCTGATTAGTGGTTATAAGTAGGGACAACTCTCACCCCATGAGCTAGCTTTTGAGATTGGGTTAGACTCAAACTCAAATTATGAAGGGTGTCCCTTAATAGTATCATCGGTCCGAAGTTTCATATTTCAGTTCTTGGGGTAACCTAAGTAAACTGGTTACAGTTCCTAAGAATAATCAAAGGGCGCGCTAATTGTTGTAAAAGGAGAAATGCCTGACGCTAATGTAGTTAGTTTAGTACTAATAAGATGGTATCCAAGGTTTTAGCTTCGTATTCCCCTGACAAGATTTGTATTAAGAGACAACCATTTAAGTTACTGATCCACGTGAGGTGGTTTTTTTTACACCGTAAGTGTTGTGCAGCCCACTAAGTATATTATATATATGCACGTGTGCACGCACGCCCTTTTCCTTTTATGTTTATGTATATCTGGGAAAAAGGCCTCTCATAGACTCTTTAGTCAACACAGAATGCTTATTCTATTCCTTTCCTTTCCTCAAATAAATAATTAATTTATATTCCCCAAAAGCCCTGATATTAATCCATTTCTAAATAGATATTTTGTAGCAGCTTTTCTACCAATATGTTTCCTCTCAACAAATGGGTATAAAGTAATGTAACCTTTGTCATCCTAAGTTTAATTATTATGTGAACCATGCCTTGGATGCTCCTAATTAAAGTGCCGTTAAACAAGGTAACAGCTAGCCTCAGGCTTTCATAACACGACAATGCAACTGTTAATAAAACATGACGGTGAGTTGTCATTAACAGTAGCAGAGCTGTGGTTAATGGTTTTTGTAGGTGAGAGAACTCGTGCCGAGCATGATGACAAAAAAAAATGAAATTTATTGTAATTAAGTTTTTTTTGAGAAAATAGTTTTTAACCGGATGAAAGAAAGCCTTCATAAAAATTCCGGTTTTCTACAATCTCACGCTAATGGCAAAAGTATATATGGCCCGGAATACAATGAGAGAGAGAAGCGCACGTGGAGATGCATTTTCTTTTTGTTTTACAAAACTGAGAATGTCAAAAAGACTCCTCCTTGCCTTGCATTGAGATCACTGTCAATCGCTTAGTCTTATTCTCTTCTAGGCCTCGGCTGAAAGTGAAACCTCTTCTCTTCTCTTGTTAATATTCACATTTTGAAGTTATCTGTTTTGAGATAAAATCATTTACTTAATCCCCAATGGTAGAACTTCAATCCCGTGCTACCTTGGTCAATGCCTCGGCATTATGTGCTATAGAACAAGAAGTGAAAGGAGATAATGTCAATGCTGTTGCTGAGATTTCAGCCGAGTTAGAAAGGGAAAGGCAGAAGAATGCTGTGCTCATGGAAAGAATATCAATACTCGAAGCTCAGATAAGGGAAAGAGACACGCAAACTCAGGTACCATTACTTTATTTTCTTGTTTCTACTCTGCTTAAATAAGTGTTAACTTGTTTGAATTCATTCACAATTCCCCAACTTGATGAACCAGCTAAGCATTTGTAATCATATCATCCAGCACATACACTTCTCTGCACATTACATGGTGAAATCTAACCTTAAATGGTTCAACTCCTTTCATTGGTTATGTGTAGAGGGAGTTACTGCTACAACTAGGAATAAGATAATTCATTATGTTGAATTATTATTGCTTGATACTTCTCAGTTCCCTTGTTTATAATAACAAAAGTTAAAGTCTGAGTGTGGAGGATTGACACATTGTTATGTGCGGCCACTGAACATTTGAGATTCATATAATTAGAGCAATCACGAGATTATTTAAGGCCGGCCTGAGAGTCAAGCTAGTGAAGCCCTTGCTTTAGGCCTTTGAAACTGGGGAACCTTTTCATCTTGCAGAAGTCGCACCAAGGCCATTGAATCCTTTTTCTTGACAATAGTTAGGCTTTATGTTCGCGTGAATAGCACCAAGGCCTTACGTTTGCATATGTCGCTTTAGGCCTCAACTTATGTTGGGCCGACCCTCACAGGATATCTGATGACCAAGATTTAATGACACTTAGCAACTTTATCATCATTATGCCCATTTCATTTAATTATGTTCCCTGATTATTGTGCCTTTCATCTGTTTTATTTATTTATTTAAGGTTAAATTTCTCCCATGATATATATCAGGAAAATCATCAGCATGCAGTTGCAACAAATTTCAACAATTTCAAAAGGCAGAAGATTGAAATAGTAGATGATGAAATAGAGAATAGGAATATTATTGTCAAAAGTGAAATGGCCTCCCAGTACAAGCCTGATACTGAAGGCATTGTTCCTCCTAAGGAGATTAATCCACCAAAGAGTTCAATCAATTGGATGAGCATGGATGATAGCCAAATTTTGCATTTTGAAAAATTGAAGGACAAATATTATTCTGTTGCAGATTTCAACGAAACAGACAGCAATGATGCATACGATGATAATAATTATGCTGTTGATATTGATAATAGTCAAAGACATGATGAAATTGATGACACAACTGAAACTGTTAGTGTACAAAAAGGTCACCATGCAGATCAACCAAAGGTGACTTGCATGGAAAGTTTTTCTGTTCATGGGAATGATCATAAGAAGGTTGAAGTCAAAACAAGCCAAGGGAAAGAAACTAAAGAGATTGAAGCATATAAGGCAGCATTTGAGGTCCCTTCTTCAGGATCTGTACGTGTATCACAGAATAAAAAGCCACTGAAGGTGGCTTTCTGTCCAAAAGAAATTAAAAGGATAATTGAGTCTGTAGCCCTTGTTCAAAATGCTCAGTCACACACTATAAGGAAAATCATAGTTTTTGCATCACTTGGCATAAGACATGGGTGTGAAGATATGTATGAGTTGGACTTCAACCATTTTAGCATTTTGAACAAAGGAGAGCCATGTGTGTCTTCAAGGAACCCTGGGGTACGTAAGACAAATCAGCCAACTTGTTTTCAGTATGTTTATATTTATTTGTATACACTAAAGATAATGATCTTGTGGAATAGTAATTAGGAAGTGTCTTCTAAAAGAGTGCAATTCATCTCTTTAACAATTTCAGCTACTAAAATTTTGCTTAAAATTTATTTTGTTGTTAATCTATGTAGGAGCTTGTTTTATATGAGAATCATGGTGTTCGGAGGAAAATATTTTATCCAAATAGAAAAAACCCTGTATTGTGTCCTGTCCAGATACTTGAAGAAGAAAGAGCTATGCGTCCATGTGATGCTAGTTGTCCATCATGCTTATTCTTGTGCATTAAATATGGTGGAAGGACAAGAAATCTTCCTCAAAATGAGTAAGTTCATTTTGATTTCCCCCCCCCCTCTTAACTTCATTTTTTTTTTCCCACTATAAATGGTATCATTAGCTCTTATTAAATATTTTTATGTAGTCTAATAGTGAGTGATTTCTTGATTGAGTAATAATACAGATATGTGAGGCAGCGGATGGGAAGAAATAAACTCAAGTCTTTTGGGCCACTCATGTGCAGAATGGCTATGTTGGTTCATATTCGCAGTGGAAGCTTTTTCTTCAAGGCATTGGGAATTACGCTTTTGTTTATGGCAGGATTTCCTGATGATCTAGTTCAGAGAGAAACCAAATACCGGAACTTAGACTTGCTTCAGAAATATTGCAGGTTTATCAAATTATACACAGCAAACAATAAAAGCATCAATGAAACAGCAAGATATTATTATTGTCAAGTTAAATAACTTCCATAAATCTGTTAGGAGCATTGTTCTAATTTACTATCATCACAGAAAACACATGAAAAGATGAAAATTTAAATACTTAAGTCATTCATTGTAGATCAGAATATTGTTAGGAAAAAAAAAAAAAAGAATATATCACCAACCATCAAACAAAACACTTTTTCAATTTTATAGTAATTTTGAATGTTTTCTATGTCCCCTTGACCCTTCCTCATACAGTGCTGCAATGTTTGTGGTTAAAAAGTCAGAAACTACTCTTATACCTTTCTTCATCTAACACATAATTTTCCCTATACAGGACTGATGAGGATGCTGAAGGGGAGGAGTTATTTCTTCCACATCAAATTGCATGTAACAATGTAAGATCACAAATCCCATATTATGCATGAGTTCTTTGTATAAGCTAGTAAGTTCTCTTTTCTTTCAAAATCTTTTGGAAACATTTCTCAAACTTGTCCTTTTGAGTGTGTATTTTAAATTTATTTTGCCGGATTGAGCAAAATGGGCAAAATAGTGGCAATTAATTGTGAAATTTTAATTCTATACACAGAACAGAAGACTCTAATTGTAGTTCTCATACAATACAATGCATGTAACATGTTCATAACGTAGCAGCAATTTCATCACACTTTATCTATATTACCTGTCTCTAAATAGCTCTTCTTTTTGGGGTCACATCACACTAGCCATGCTTTTATTAACTCCTTTATTAGATTGCTAATTTCTCTTAAGCTGCTTCTACTTTGTCTTGTTCAAGCAGGGTACTCATGAAGCCCAGAATTTAACTAAAAAGACCCTTCCCGCAAAAGCCAGAGGGAAAAAGCACACTAATTCCACCCTCAAGTCTCATGATTTGCAAAAGACCCCACCTCAACAGTCAACACCAATGAGCTGTTCATCAGCTTCTCAATTTGGTTTAACCGGCTATTCCTCACCTCACACATGTGCAATGGCAGCATTTCATTCTATCCCATCTCAAATTTCACAAGATACTTCTTCTTATATGCCAAATCCATGCCTTACCCCTTCTACTACTACTAATGTCTCTGCTAATCACAGTTCATATCATATGCTGCCACTACCACCACAACCAGCAGGTACTTTTGTACCAGTGATGTATTGGCCTCCACCTCTACCAACTGCATTTCTCCCTGGACCCTATCCTTCCACATTTGGTTACCAGTCTTTTCCTTCTACTGCAAATTACATGTCATTCCACACACGGCCTTATTATAATCACCCCACCTGCAACTTTTCCATACCAAAGTTGTTAGAAGGCAGTGGAAAAAATGATTCAGCCTCAGATGAAAATGAGAGTGACACTCATAGCAGTTCAGGAGGCAGTAGCAAGCATAAGCAGGGGCCTTAGTTCCACAAATAATGGATTTATTGCTGCTACAATGACAATGACACGGCATAAATGTTATAAACTTGGAATATAATCATTCTAGATGGTTGAAGTGGCATGATTGTAAAAGAAAATAGAAAATCCTGACAAATCAACATTGATGCTTGCTTTTTCATTGCTATATTAGGCAAGTAATATGCTATTGCTAGGAAAGTCCTATAGATGGTTAAGTTTTTTTTTTGTTATAATCTATCTATCAATATGTTATCTATTTATAAAACTTAACTACACTAAGGACACGTGACAAAAGCTCATTCATCCGTTTTCTCGCCAAAAACTATTTTTCCACAAATAACTTAACTACATTAAGTTTCGTTTTTCTTTGCGACACGTGCTGAGCACGAGTTTTCTTAGCTAATATTACATCTGGAAAATAGGTGATTCGGGACATTGGCGTATAAGACAGGAGAGTAATGTTGGGGTTAGGAGGGAGTGGGAAAAAATGGAACAGAAGTAGAGGCCACTCTATGGACCATGTCCATGTGAATATTAACACCTATTTAGAACAATGGCAGACAGGAAAATAACTGCACTCCATTTTTATTTAGTGGCTGCAAAAGCATTGATGGCTTGAAGCATTTAGCTGCACATGATGCAATCAATTTTTCTTGTTTGTGAAGAATTTCTAAAGAATAAGAAGCAACATATTTTAAAATGGTTGTAATAATACTCCTAAAAAATGGTTGTAATAATAATATAACATATTATATACGTATTCTTTCCAATTTATTTTTCCATATATTTTTGGAAATTTGTAACTCATATTTTTAACTATTTTTATATTTTTGTACTGTTTCAATTGAGATGTCACAATAGTTAAATAAATAATATGATGGAAGATAATGTAACATTAATATATGTTAGTTTAGAGCTTGTGTTTTTATATTAATATTGTATTTTTATATTTTACATCGTAGTCATATTGTGTTTTATGATTTTTAAAAAGAATTTAATTATTATGTAGTGACAATGTTAAAAAAATTACACAAACGTGCAATCGTGTCTCACCATGTAGTTTGTTTTTTTTTTTCATTTTAACATAACTCTTTTTATTCATTTTTTGACTGATTCTAACAATAGACACATTTCCCTTGTAAATGTTCCTGTATTGCATTATTAAGATGAGGAATGCTAAGAAGAAACTCTCTGACACACTCTCTTAAACTCTCTCTCAATTATTGGTCTACATTACTCATTTTTTTAAATCTTATATCTGCTAACCGGCTCTATCGGTGGTTTAGAAAAACACAGTTCCTTTAATTAAAAAAGAAAAAGCGCACCTCTTTCTTTACGAGACAAAACCTATCATGTATGATCGACTGTTCTCGAACCACAAAAATTATCCAGCATCCAAACACCATTCGAGAGGAATAGTCATCTTCATTCAACCAACCAGTAAACCATCCACTTCACTTATTTTTATCATCGATATCTGATACCCACAACCAGTAAATCTCCGCGAAAAAGGAAAAGATGGATTAGACAGTGACGACGTTGCTTGTGTTTGATTGCATGTCATCCGTTATCCCGCACTTTAACTATAGAAAAAATAATAAATAATAAAATGAATATTATAACAATTAAAAAACGATCAAAAGATTGTTTAAATCTATTCATAAAATATTACAAATCAAAATAGGAGAAAACTTAGAAACAATACTTAGGTCATCTCCAATGGAGTACCCATAAAATGGGTACTTAAGGGTCTCACATATCCACATCATTCATTTTTTTTAACTTGGGTATCTAATAAGTACTCAATTTCCAACACAGCACCTCTAAAAAAAATTACTAAATGAGTCCAATCAATAACTTCATATCATCACATATCAACAAAAATTTATTTAATAATTATCTGATATATTAAATATTAAATTATTAAAAATACGAAATTTTAGTTTTTTTAATCCAAAATTTAAATTAATAATTTTTAAATTAATTTTTTAAAAAACTGACACATGCGGTGTAACACCCCGCCTAGACAGGGAACTACTTTATTTTCAATTTATGGCAGTCCACACTTAAAGCAATCACACATTTTATTTATTATCATAGTACGCAAATCATGACATATAGATATATACTCTCTCCGTTCCTATTTATAAGAGACAAATCACTTTTTTTGTTCATTGAATAACTAATGTATTTGGTCTATAATATAGACCAAATACATTAGTTATTCAATGAACCAAAAAAGTGATTTGTCTCTTATAAATAGGAACGAAGTAGTATACCCTACACCCACAAGAGGTGACTAAAGGACACACTGGCCGTGATATAACTGTCCGAACACTGCCTCTAAGCAGTTTTTCCATAGCGGTCACCTCCGCCAGATCCTGCTCCCCAGGCTCCAAGTACATGTTGTTCTTGTCCATCTGCTATTCATCGTGATAACATAGAAATACACAACAAATGAAAGGGGTAAGAAACCTGTCAATCACCAACAAGCAGGAAAGCAGCATAGCAGAGTACTGCCACCATGCCTAACACAACTAACAACAGAGATAACAATCACCATCATGACTGATATCACGTTACCACATTCTGACACATGGTCACAGACCACTGAATATTGTGGGCTGATCACCAGCCCTACTCCCTAGACCGATCACCAGTCTCAGGGCACAAGAGGAATGAAACATAAGTTGGTTGTCCTGGGAACACATCCTGATATGCTACCATCTCTGATCACCAGAGTAAGGTACCATCCACGTGCACAATGGACGACATTCCCCATATCGGGAATAGCCAAGATTGTCCCCCCGTCAAATGTGGAGTCCTGGAGCCTCATCGGAATGACCGAGTCCATACCTTCGGTCCGATCACCAATCCTCAGGTCCCTCAAGGTCAACGACTAGCTCCAAACTACTTCGTACCTTCGGTCCGATCACCAGTCCCTAAGTACACTAACCTCGGGTACACCAACCCGGCTATCACCACTGACAAATAGAGTGTCGACGGTAATACTTGTTATCACCGTCTAGGGATTCACAATCCTCTAACTAGAGGACGTCACCTTTGACTCTAAGACTACACATTAATCACACTCACAGATATTATATCAAATCAACCAGCACATAAATATCAGTAGATTAATCATAATGTCAATAGATCACAATTAAGGAGCATATAAATCATTCCTAGCATCATCAAGGCGACTGTCAACTAATCATACCAAGCATAAACCTATGTTGGTTGATAGGTCTACGACGACTATCCTTAGCCATCAGATATCGCAACTCCTCTCCTAAGGTGTTGATATCAACCCCTGTAGGGTTTGAGGTCCCCTATGCATGCTAGTACTACCACCTCGCTACCTATCTTCCCTAGTAATGGGGTATTCTTTCCCGTCACCTAGCACTCCTGGCTAAGCTCCTAAAGCCTTGACCCTCGACCGCTGCCCACACTCCTTCCTTGAGCTACTCCTCTAACCTTACCCTTCTCTCAGACTTAAGGATTTCCACTAAGAGTTTTCTGATGCACAGGATCCTCACTTGAGGCAAGTGCAAAGCATACTTACTCCTTAGAGGAAGTAGCTAGAGAGAGAAGAGAGTTAGGTGCGAGAAATGAAGGGAGGGTGAGCGCCTATTTATAGGAAACTTTGAGACCATCGCGTCGCGACCGCCCCTACACTAATATCCTCGCGTCGCAACGCTTTACACATGTCATGATTTGATTGGCTTTGATCATCGCATCGCGAGACATTTCTTCCTAATCCTTGTCGCGTCGCGATGGTGGTGTTTCTAGAAATCTCCACTTTGCACGTGTCAAGATTGGACTGGACGCATCCATCGCGTCGTGAGGGTTTCTGCCTAAACACCATCGCGTCACGATGGTCATCTTAGCAAAATATCTAGTTTTTTTTTCGTTCTAGAAGATTCTAGGGGGTTTCCATACCTTCCTAGAGTATTCTAGGCCTTTCCAAAGGTTCCTACATCTTTTCTAGGGTTCATGGGTCCCACTTAAGCCTATTTTATCCCTAATTAAGGTTTTTAAACACTCGTTTATCACTTAATTATCGATTTAATTTATACTTCTAATATTATTCTAGATTATTTGAAAAAATAGGATGTTACACGGGGCCCGCAACAAAAGAGAGAGAAGGGTACCTATATAGGTACTCAATCATACTAGGTACCTAATAGGTACCACTCTAAATAAGTACACAAGCCTTAGGTACCCAATAAGTACTCTTATTAGAGATGTTCCAACACCTCTTATAATACAACAAGTGGCAGATATAACCCATGTCACATTACACAATAACCTCTGTTAGACTAAATGTATGAGTTTCAACGTATGATAACATTTTACATTTATAATAGTCATGATAAAAACTGATTCACCTGTTTTCTCACGAAAAATCATTTACCCACAAAAAACTTAACTACATTTTAAAAACTTAACTGTTCCGTTTTTCTTTGTCACAGCCTCACACATACTTAGAACGAGTTGTCTCAGCTAGTTTAACTAAATAAAAACATTCAAGAGGAAGTATAGATGCGGTTAGGTTTAAAAAGTTAAGAATTGATTAATTTTATGTCCCATTAAGGTCTAAAGCAAACCCTCATTAGAGGCCTAAAAAAACTTTAAATAAAGGCTTAAAAAATTACAACAAAATCAGCCACAATGGGGTTTGAACCCACAACCACAAGATAAAAAGTCTCATTTATATTATGCCATCTAAGCTAAACAAATTTGTTATAAGCCAAAAAGATTTGATTATCTATATTAAGTGAAAATAAAAATTTTGAGGCCCAATGCCCTTGCTTGGGCCTTGGGCCAGCCCTGTTTTATGTTTAAAACGTGTATGTTAGTTAAAATATTATATATATATATAATATTTTTTTTGTGTGTGTGTGTGTGTCAGTGTGTGTGCGCCCGCGCATATACTCATTTAAATTTGCGAGTAATTATCTACACACGCACCTATACCCATTATGCAGGTAATTACTTTACACATCAAGAGCAATTTTTACGGGTACTCAGTTGATAGGATATCATTTTTTTTTTGAATGGTGGGGAGAGTGGGATCCAACCCCGTACCTCCTGGTTAGAATGTTCTCAACCAAGTACGTGAGTTGCCCCATGGGACTAGTTGGTATCAATTCCCATCTCCGGTGAATAGGCCAGCTGAAACGAAGGTGATTTCATTTTGGCATTTTGTCTAGCTTGTACGTTATCGTTAATAGTCATAGTCATTTTTTTTGGATGAAAACAGTTGTCCTGCTCCTTATGTCCATTTCAAAGCTCCGCGTGTCCTCAGATTTTTTGTCATCTCTCAAATGAAAAAGATAGAAATAAATAAATAAAGATAAAGAAGTAGAGAAAAGGGAAAAAATAAAAAAGAGACTCGAGAGTTCTTTCTCCAATAATGAAACTGGTTTGGCCCACATACTCTTTGTTTAATGGGCCACTTGTTCAGTGGATCGCTTCATCGCTTTTTTTCTGGATTAAACTAATGAGTAGTACCTAGCTCCCACCAACCTGCAATTATTTTAGTCCGCAAATTCTACATAATTTTTGCTTAATCTGCTAGCCAACCTTCAAATGAAATGAAATGAAATTAATTTTAAAAATTATGCTTTTATAGATCACTTGTTCAACTATATGAATTTTAAATAACATTTGATTTTCAAAACTTTGGAAGAAATCTTCCTTCTTCCTTTTCCGTCTTATATACGTCTTTTGTCTTTAATCATTAAACATGATAATTCAAGCAACTTAATGGTACATAACGTGAAATTTGTCTTCCTTGGACCACTTAATAACTCCTCAAGTCTTCATCCTCGTTGCTATATAATAATGTATGACGCCCGTGATCACGTGATGTATATATAAAAGAACAAGCTTTATGAACATGAATATCATAAACAAACATTGTTGTCACTGCCATACATATGCACCACACGCCAAGGTCCACGACAACCCTCACATGTATGCAGAGTGTACATTGAGATAAAACCTTCAACATGGCCAACACTGAGCTAGCATACTAATACTACTAAATAAAGAAAAAAAAACAAACAAGGTTACATCAGAAGATTAATTCAAAAGCACATTTATTTCTGCATAATATCTTACACATCATGGAACAAGCTGGGGGAAGAAAATTGAAGGCCAAGCTATAGAAGCAATTAATATAATTAAGGCTCCTCATAGTGCTTGTTGGCAACACTGCACTGCTTTCTGATCTCACCTTTTGTGCCAGTGAGAGGATTGTTTTCAGAGAGCAGGGTAATAGCTCTAGAAAACTCCTTGAAGAAATACTCCTGGCTTTTGGCCATTTTCTTCACATAAGGCTTGGTCCTCTTGTCATTGGCTAGTTGGTGATCCACTATCAAAAGACCCTTGTTGTCCAAGATGTTTCTGTAGTAGTTGTTGTCCAGAATCATGGGCGTGCCACGGTCGTTTCTCACGTACTGCACGGCCTTGGGATCTGGAATGGAATCGGGGCACTTCTTTAGCATGTGGGGAACATGGTCTGGGTTCAGCACCGGATCAACCTCTGGGTACAAACGGTGCACCAACTTCACACAGTGGGTTCTACCCACACTGTGTGCTCCTGTTCGACACAAGATCAGAGTGATTATAAGTTAAAACCATAGAACATGGACCGTCCGATCTTAATCATAGAACATGGACTGTTCGATCTTGATCAGATGATCTGCGTTAATTGTGTAAATGTGGCAAATGTGTGTTTTTGTTACCTGCAGGGGATTTATATGCAATGCCATGGAAATAGATTCCCTCCATTTACGCGATAGTTGATCAAGATCGTTCGGCTAAAATCAAATGATTCATGTTCTGAATTGTATTTTAGACCTGATTTACCAAAGTTAGAACATGGACCGTCTGATTAAAATTGGATCAAACGGTTAAGATCCGGGTTGTGTAAGTGCGGTAAATGCGTGGTTTACTTTAAACCAAAGTTAGAACATGGACCGTTTGATTAAAATCGAATCGGACGACTAAGATCTGGGGTGTGTAACTGCGGTATGTGCGTGCTTTTATTAACGCAGAGATATTTACGCATGCCAATTTGGCTCTATGTCTGTAATGACTCATGTGGACCCCACAAATTTTTAATCAAGTATGATGCATAAAATTTTCCGTTTTGATGAATGTATGCTTTCATGCATATATGTATGTATATGGGATGGGGGCATGTCCTTTTTTTATGAATATATGGAGGGTGTATAATATGTATACCAAGCAAAGCAACCACGCCAGGGGTGTCAATTCCAATGGCACCAAACTTGTCAAGAACAGCAGAAATGGACTCATTGTGGTCTGGGAGGTACTCCTCCAACATATCTACTCTGCTCTTTCTACCGTCCCTTCTTCCAGTTTTCAGAGGAATATAAGGACCTCCAAGCTGCAACAAATTAGTAGTAATTAAGTTTAGAATACTATTAGTGGCTACTGGTTTGCATCAAATATATGAATAATTTCTCCTTTGCCTCTCCTCAAAGGAATAATATGCAAAATAACATAGCAAAAAAATAAAGACTAAAAGAGTAAAACTCCTACACAGATCTGTTAGCATTAAGTGTTATTATCCCCGAATAATGAATATTTAGTTATTTACAAGAGTTTGTTCTTGTATAACCCATATTTTGATATATGCACATGATAAGTAAGCAACCTTCACCTATCAAAACGGTACTTCTTAGAAGTAAAAAAATAATAATAATAAATAAAGATGTATCTAATTATCAGGGAGAGGAAAGTGAGAGACAGAACAAAAAGAGAAAGAGGAGAGTATTACCGAAACAATACCATCTCTGGCAGAAAGAACAAGGATATCAGCACATGAAACAACTCCAGGGCACTCTCTCTCCACAGCTTCTTTGATGGTGTCAATGTACCTGAAATTCCTCAACCCAAAACTCCTGTCATGCTCCTGCTCAGACAAGCTTCTTCTCGTGGATGCAAGCAACAACGAAGCATCACAGCTCTAATTAACCCCAAGTAACAAAACAAAACCAAAAAAAAAAAAAACATTTTAGAAGTCTTTGAAACAAAAAAGCCAAAACCTTGCAAGCAAAAAAGCAAACAGAAGCTAATTAATGGATTGGAAAAGTTATATATATTATATACCTGAACAGCACAATCATGGAAAATGTTTCTGAGCCAGGAGAAAGCAGTGTTCTTGTGGCGCTTGTAAAGAAGCTTGACTTGTTCTCTGATGATTTCTTCAGCCTGAGGACATGATTCCTTGTAGAAGTTCATAGCAAGGCCATTATCTTCTGCAGAAGAAATACCAAAGAACAGTGCTGAAAGGGATACCAGAGCCAAAAAGATGAAAGCCTTGGGAGTCATTGCTCTCACTGGGGAGTAGTGAAGTGAAGTTCACTCACCTACTTGCCCTGCTTAAATAACGCTATACCAAAATTAATGTCCTAATAAAATAAACAGAATATGATGCTTTGATCAATGATCAAACGCTTACAATAATACACCACTGGCATTTACTCCACTTATTAATTACTGCTCAATCTCATGTCCCATGGTTCTCTTATCCTGTTAATACTCCTTAAAGTCAGATTTACTTTTAAAAAAAAGTAAAAACCAAGAAAAAAATTTAATTAGTTTTTTGTAGTTTATAGTATGTGATTATAATTTCAATAATTTTTTTTTTTACTAATTGACAATTATTATAACTTGTCTTATTTTTAAATTTCACGCCCAAAATGTGAAGCACCTACGCTACGGGAAATAGTAGTAAGGCTGAAAAGTCAAAACGCTTGCTTGTTTTGGTAAATTGATGATCAAAGATTTCGGATGGGTGCTACTCATCATAAATGGGAGAAGTTGTTTGCACTTGCGTGGCAAAGGCAGAGGGCAACACGGCTGAGAAAGTCAGTTAGTATTTACTATTTCAAGTGGCTTGGCAGAGTGTGGCTGCCATAGTGAACGTCACTTTCAATGCTTCAGTGCCCGCCATAAAAGTTCTCATTAATCATTAATGACCAGGAAATAATTAATCTTCACTCGAAGTGCTAAAGAAAGAAAACCACTCATTTATGGGAAATTTAGATAACTTTCGCGACAATTTTTTAAGTGGCTAAAACAGTTTAAATATGTGGTTAATTACGTTTAGTAAATAGTTAATGGATATATCAGGTGTCGAAACTTGTTAACTATCATCGTAACTTCATTAACCATGAATTTGAACGTGAGTAACCACGATTTCCAAATATTCAACTACATGCTATTGAATCTGTCTTCTTCTGTTGTCTTTTGTCCATTGATGGTGCTCCAATGGAGGTTAGAGTTTGAAGATCGGAGATGACCCAGACTTAAAGATGGAGGCAAGTCCAGAGATAGTATGTCTCAAATGAGACAAAGAACAAAATGACCCAAAATGGCTTTTGGATCAAGGGATTTGACTTAGGGAACTAATGGCAAAAAATAATGCTACTTGTTCACGAAATTACACGTGAAAAACTTAACGGGTCACATTAGCATTTAACAGTACACGTCAGTACGTTAACTGATATTTTTGGATGGAGATAAATGGAGAGACTAACGTGTCTTTATTTTAAAATTATCTGAGACTATTTCTAAACTTATTTTTTCTCAGGAAACAAAATGGGTCGCACATTTTTTTTAAGATACTAAAACGGGTCTTTATTTATGTTGGAAAAAAAAAACTACTCTGGTTCTTTGCTTCTACTATTTCTTGACAATTTCATGTTTCTACATATTTTAAGAAAAAGGTTCTAGGTTTTTTTGATAGATAAAAAAGGAAAGTCCAGTACATGTTCGGGTCATTGGATTCCCTGCGGTTCATTTTGAATTGCATGGGATACAGTCATAAATTCAACGGTGTCTTATTTTTATTTTAGACAAAATATTCATGGTCTACTTTAATATAACAAAAATATTTTACGTGGGCAAGAGCATACACAATGGGGCAATCTAAGCTCCCCATTTTGGATCATGATTTACTGTAGTCACATTACACTCACAGCAATGACACCCATTGAATTGACTGCCAAAGACATCATAGCTCTTGATTTATTTCATATAAAAAAATAAAATAAAAATGAATATTAAGAGAAAAAGAAACAAGTGACTGCAGGAAATCACAACCCTATTTTGAGAGATTTTACTCACTTTTTGTGAGCTCAAAATACTACTACCTCCTACAACCTCCATGGCTAAATTTTAATAGACATTACTGCCTTCCATGTACACTTGCTCCAATGGTCAAAAAATTTAAGCAATGTCAACTAAAATAAGCTCCACGTTTCTGGCCTCTGCAGTTAAATAACATAACTGCACAAGATTTAGATGGGAAATTGGCAGCTGAGTAGAAAATAAATGCCTTTTATAAACAAAGTTTACAAGGTATTTTGCTTTACACGCTACGCTTACGCGGTTGATATTATATTGCTTTTGTTTCTTTTTTTTTTTTTTTGGAATCTCGAGGCAAATGGTACTATTACAAGGTATTTGTTGTTTCAACTTTATAATTACTTGATTGGGCTTGGTAGGTTGGGAGGTACAGGATTATTTTACACAACTAGTATAACATAATTTGGGGAAGAAATTACGTATTTAGAGTATTTTTTTATTAAAAAAAAAACTACACAAAGTATAAGTCGTGAATACTAACCACTTCTTACCTTTTCCTTTTATTTTTTAATCAAAATGCAAATTTGTACAACTTTGTATTTTTCTTTAATCAAAATACAAAAAGTAAGTCCCGGTTAGTATTCATGATTTACTAAAAATTGAAAACTCTGCTGGACGATTGTTTTGAGTGAAATTTCGTCTGTATTTTTTTAAAAAAAAAGTAAAATACAAATAAATAAATTTATTATCTATACAATAAACTTAATTAAATCAAAGACACGCAGCAAAACCTCATTCATCCATTTCTCTGCTCAAAACTATTTTTCTACAAAAAACTTAACTACACTCTAAAATCTTAATTGTATTGTAAGTTCGATTTTTTGCCATCTATGTTGAGCATAGATTCTCTCAGCTAGTAAATAAAAAAAAGTGTTGTTACCGAGTATCGCATAAATAATTACATGTCGGATGCTGGGACAACACTTGAGACATAGCACGTGGCATGGCAAACACATACTACTCTTTTGCCTCGTATATAACACCATTTTAACTAATTCACACCCCTTAATAAAGTTAGCTAATTTAGTTAGTAGAAATAAGCTTGTACACAATTTGTACTACTCCTTTCAATCCTTATTATAAGGAACAAAACTCTAATTCACACAGACCAAAGAATTGTATTGAAATATGTTTTTTCTAATTAATATTCCTAAAAATTGTGTTTTTTTAAATTATGAAATGGTATATAATTAATGGATCATCTCACCTACATAAGAAATAAGAGCATAGTTAATACAAGTCTCATTTTAAATAAAGGTAAAAATGAAAATTAACAATTAATGCATTAGAAAATTGATGTTTGTTTTTTTAATAATGACCAAAAAATGACCCTTTTGTTCTCTATAAAAAGGACTGAATGGAGAATATTTCTAAAATTACCCTTAAAGTTATTAGGACTCGTCATTTCACTCTATTCATCTTCCCAATCCCACGAGAAAGAGAAATGATTTATCTTTGTAATTCACTCTATTTATTATTTATTGGCTAAAAACAATATAAATTAATTAAAAATATTTTAGTAAAAAATAATTAATGCTTAAAAGAATCTTATAAAATAGAACAATAAATTTCAGTAGTTCATTTTGAATTGCATGGGATACAGTCATAAATTCAACGGTGTCTTATTTTTAGTTTAGACAAAATATTCATGATCTACTTTAATATAACAAAAATATTTTACCTGGGCAAGAGCATACACAATGGGGCAATCTAAGCTCCCCATTCTGAATCATGATTCACAACGGTCATTAGAGTCACAGCAATGACAGCCATTGGATTGATTGCCAGAGAGATCATAGCTCTTGATTTATTTCATATAAAAAAATAAAATAAAAATGAATATTAAGAGAAAAAGAAACAAGTGACCACAGGAAATCACAACCCTATTTTGGGAGATTTTACTCACTTTTTGCGGGCTCAAAATACTACTACCTCCTACAACCTCCATGGCTAAATTTTAATAGACATTACTGCCTTCCACGTACACTTGCTCCAATGGTCAAAAAATTTAAGCAATGTCAACTAAAATAAGCTCCATGTTTCTGGCCTCTCCACAAGATTTATTTAGATGGGAAATTGGCAGCTGAGTAGAAAATAAATGCCTTTTATAAACAAAGTCTACATATTTTGCTTTACACGCTACGCTTACGCGGTTGATATTATATTGCTTTTTTTTTTTTTTTAATCTCGAGGCAAATGGTACTATTACAACTTACTCTTTTTAAATGAATTATAAGAAAAAAAGTCCTTTTAATATTCATTAAAAAATATATGTATTGGACTAAATACATGCATTTTTAACGAATGTTGAAAGAATATTTTTTCTTATAATTCATTCCGAAGGAAGTATTTGTTGTTTCAACTTTATAATTACTTGATTGGGCTTGGTAGATTGGGAGGTACAGGATTATTTTACACAACTAGTATAACATAATTTGGGGAAGAAATTACGTATTTAGAGTATTTAAAAAATAAAAATAAAACTATACAAAGAGTAAGTCGTGAATACTAACCACTTCATACCTTTTCCTTTTATTTTTTTAATCAAAATGCAAATTTGTACAACTTTGTATTTTTCTTTAATCAAAATACAAAAAGTAAGTCCCGGTTAGTATTCATGATTTTTTACTAAAAATTGAAAACTCTGCTAGACGAGTATAGATTCTGTGTTGAGCATAAATTCTCTCAGTTAGTAAATAAAAAAAAGTGTTGTTACCGAGTATCGCATAAATAATTACATGTCGGATGCTGGGACAACACTTGAGACATAGCACGTGGCATGTCAAACACATACTACTCTCTTGCCCCCGTATATAAGACCATTTTAGCTAATTCACACCCCTTAATAAAGTTAGCTAATTTAGTTAGTAGAAATAAACTTGTACACAATTTGTACTACTCCTTCCGGTTCTTATTATAAGAAACAAAACTCTAATTTACACAGACCAATGAATTGCATTGAAATATGTTTTTTTTTAATTAATATTCCTAAAAATTGTGTTTCTTTTAAAATTAACCCTTTTATGAAATGGTATATAATTATCATCTCACTTGCATAGGAAATAAGAGCATAGTTAATACAAGTCTCATTTTAAATAAAGATAAAAATGAAAATTAATAATTAATGCATTAGAAAATTGATGTGTGTTTTTTTAATAATGACCAAAAAATGACCCTTTTGTTCCCTATAAAAAGGACCAAAGGGAGTATATCTTTAAAATTACCCTTAAAGTTATTAGGACTCATCATTTCACTCTATTCATCTTCCTAATCCCCACAAGAAAGAAAAATGATTTATCTTTGTAATTCACTCTATTTATTATTTATTGGCTAAAAGCAATGTAAATTAATTAAGAATATTTTAGTAAAAAATAATTAATGCTTAAAAGAATATTAGTATAAAATAGAACAATAAATTTCTGAAAAATTTCAATGACAGATATAGAGTATTATATTGCAATATCCAAACTTATAGACACGACCCACAAGTTTATAGCAATTAAATAAATATCGTTGCATATATTAAATTCAAATTGTAAGCTTTATCGGAATAAGTAGTTATCATTATAATGATCCTTACTCTATAAAAAATTAAAACAAAATATTTACATTACTATTCCTCTATTTTTTAAGAGCCCTGTTGCTCTGGCGTTAAAAATATCCCAATATAATTTTGTCCACGTTTGAGCTATCGTACGTTAATTTGTAGCCGTTGGCTTCAGAAGAAGAATTCAATAATCGAGGGACCACGTGCTGGCTGCTGAGTGCTGAGGAAATGGGATTCAAGGAGAAACACATTTATGCAGTAATAGATATCAATTGTTTGGATCAAAATCAAGACGAATTATATTTTGAGATGTATTTTAAAATTGATGAGAGACGTGAGACGTCTAATCACAATTTAACGTCCGAGATCGTTCGACTCCAGCAACTGTGTGTCTTGCTCCTATGGCAGCAATCCGATCCCATGCGAAGAGCTTCAACTGGACAAAAGAGGCATGTGCCCATTTCACTTTCCAAGTGGGGCAGTCCTTTTTAATTTAACTTAAATATCTTTTGGCTTAAACTCCAAACTGGGTTGATTAATTTTATTAAATTAGCTTTATTGGTGACTATATTTAAGAGACTGGCATAAGCAATAAGGGGATAAATTAGCTTATGAATATCCCTCAGATTATGTGGATAGTGTATTAATATAAATTTATAAAAGTATTATAATTGTTAACTGTATTTGATCTTTTAAGTAATCATTATAGTTAATTTTTTAACGATGTGTTAGAAGTCATAAAATTTTTACTTAAAAAATTACAAATTTTAATCTAATGAAAAATAATCTAAACATTATTTTTCTATATGAAAATTTAACTTAATGATTGCTTACGTGTCCATATAATTTAGGGAGTGACGTGGACAATCTTCATTGTTCAAAATAATTTAGTCTACATATAAATTTTATCATAAATAAATCCTCTCTG
The DNA here is from genome assembly GCA_037113605.1 of Calophaca sinica. Classification (NCBI taxonomy): domain Eukaryota; kingdom Viridiplantae; phylum Streptophyta; class Magnoliopsida; order Fabales; family Fabaceae; genus Calophaca; species Calophaca sinica. The sequence continues at coordinate 3,820,558 of CM073731.1, forward strand.
AGTCAAGTGGTTTTTTCTAATTATATATGGGTGTGCTTCTCCTGATCTAAATTTTTTAATAAAAAATTAACATGGGTCCGCCCTTAACAATGCAGGTAGACCGTTGATGCCTTGACGGTAAGGCATCTGTGTGACCTCCTAAATGTTAATCCTAATGGTGTTCGAAAAAGAAAAAGAAAAAAATCCTAATGGAAAGACATGGACATCAACCATGTAAAAGTGCAATGCTGCACATGAAAAAGTGTCCTCAGTCATCACTATATTTAATACCAATGTGATGTGATGACTTTGCTAGTGTGCTCCTAATTGTTTTTGAATTCAAAGAGGCAAAGTTAAATGGACGCAACGTAGAATCTGGCCTATGGCTCGTGATTGATAGGCCGAAATAGGTCTTAGTTTCTACTCCATTTAAGAAAATAACCTCTCTTTTATTTATTTATTAAATCGTACTTAGAAAAATGAAGTGACACCGTCCGATCTTGATACGTGTTTAGTAGTAGTATTAGTTTTTCCACTCCGTCAAGAACCATCACCGAAAGGAAGGAGTTGTTTCTTTTGCGTTTTGTGTTTTGAAAACCAATTAATAACCACACGCTAAGCCTAAATCCTTGAAGAAAGCTTGGTGGGCGAAGCCGAAGCCTGGCTTGATTGGTGGCTGGGCCATCTAAGCCGCTGTGACCACCGACAGTCCCTAATCGATGGGGTCTGAGTCATCAGACTCATCGCTTATCGGCATAAACGCCAACACAAGGGGGAGCCCTCATGACAATATCCACATCTATTATATATACTCCATACTGCATCGCATTTATACAAGTCGAGACAAAGTGTAACGCTTCTACTGTCTTCATCATATTCTTCAAATCAATACCACTTTTAGGCCATAGTACTATGTTTCTTTGCAATTTGATGATAAATAGTGGAAAGGAAAATGCAAAACACGCTTGCTCTAGAGATAAATAGTAAAATTTATTTTTAGCACCAAAAAAAAAGTAAAATTTATTTCAAAAGGTTTAGTCTTCAAAGAATTAATATTTAAAAAATTAATTTGTGTTAGGGAATGATATTTTAAGAATAAATTTAAAAGGATCAATTTTATTTGAATATCTTGTCAAAAAAAATTATTTGAACATTATAATGGCATTATTTTGGAAGTGTGAATATGATTATATTTCTCAAAACAATTATGTACTTTATGCCTAAAATTAATGTTACTAAAAAACATTTTCAAAAAATCGTTAATGTGCAAATTGTATATTTTTTTTTTCAAGAAATGTGCAAATTATGTTCTATAGCCGTAAACGTGATTTTTGGATGAATGTCTAGAGAGCACAGTCTGGTAGTAAAATATATGTAAAAACTGTATAGACACTAAAAATAGGATTCGAACACGTACCGCTCCACTTTCTCCTTTCATTAACTTCTCTCCTTCTCGCTAACATCTATATTACGATAAAAACAACGTGATTTTTGGATAAAACAAACCGCATACTATACGTTTTTAAAAGTACACAGGTTAGAGGGCCGAGCTCGAAGACCAATTTCATATTTAAATAAATATTTTTACGATTCACACACGTGTGTGTGTGTGTACCAGCTTTCTGCTTTCCAGTTAGGATTTAGCACCGAATGATACCAGTGGAAGGTTTCTATTCAATGAGAAGAGAAAGTATAAAATCCACACAAGTCACTCGTAAAAATGAAGGCAATAAGATAAGCTAAAAAAGGAGCTACGGGTTCTATGATAAGAGGGGATTACAATTCCAAAAATAGTGCAATATCACAACGGTAAGGAAGGCTGTACGATTACGAAAGCATGCCTTTAAAGACTAGCCCACATTAAACTACCCAAAAATAGCAAAACTTGCCCGGCTTTTATTTTACCACCTCCCCCACTTAATTTTAACACATCCCCAATTCTTGAAATAGTCAATAATACTCCTCTAAAATATAAATTTACTCTCCCTCTTATTTTTTTCCTCTTCCTCACCTCACCTCCCCAGCTCCCCCCCCACTTATTCTTCGGTTTTAATATTGCCTCTCCCACTCTCTCTCTCTCTCACGATCTCTCTCTCATTCAGTCTCTCTCCCACTGCATCTCTCTCCCAACCTCAACCTCACTCTCGCATTGTCCCTTCGTAGCCGCCGTGGACATCACAACCACCGTTCGCCGTCATCTGAGGTGCGTTCGACCTCTTTTTTTTCTGCGATTTCAAAACTTTTGGAATCTTGTTGCTAGATACGTCCGTCAATAGGAATCCATTAGTTAAAAAATACTGTATTCTTGTTGACAGAAGTACCCGGCAACAAGATTCCGGAAGTTATTTTATTTTCACCGTTCTCAAACCTCCGGATTCATATTTTCGGTGAGTTCCGGAAGTTAGTTTCCGGAATTAAGTCAGTTTTGAATTTGACAAATTTTTTTGTGTGATGCAGATAGATTTCCATGGAAGACAATTTTCCCGACACCCTAATGCCTAGTGCAATGGATGTTACAGAAGACGTGGATTGTACTGTAATGGATCTTACACAGGACGTGGATTGTACTAGTTCATTCACTACTACAATGATACTTACTATTTTGTTGATTAGTTTTGTAAGTTGTTACTGTTGGATGAGTTATTACATCATTATTTTGTGCGTTTTCAGGTCTTTTCTACCCGAGATGACCTATTGGCGTGGGCATGAAATGTTGGTAAATCTATATTGGATGCGTGATTGTTATTTCAAGATCAGACAATGGACGATCAAGCAAGAAGACATTTGTGATGTTGGGTTGTGAAAAACGTGGTAAGTATAAAACTTACAAGACGAGATTGAAGGCCACTGGTACTAGAAAAAGTCAGTGCCCATTCAAACTGAAAGGAAGACTAGTGAAAGGTGTTGGAGGGTGGGTTTTGAAGGTAATGCGTGGAACTCACAATCATGAGCTGATCAAAAACTTCGAAGGTCATCCATATGTTGGTCGGCTTACTTCCGAAGAGAAGTCTTTTCTCGGTAACATGACAAAGAATATGATAAAGCCAAGAAGCGCATTACTATCATTGCAACAGAACAACCCAGACAACCACACTACAATTAGGTAAATTTAAAATGCACGTCAAAAGATCCGGTCAAATCTTAGACAGGACAGAACTGAGCTACAACACTTGATGAACTTGATGCATCGCAATCATTATGTACACTGGCACAGAAAGGCTGATGGTGCTGATGTTGTCAGAGATATATGTTGGGCACATCCAGAAGCCATCACGCTTATAAATTCGTTTAACACTGTTTTGCTTATTGATTCTACTCACAAGACTAACAGATATAAGATGCCACTACTTGAGGTTGTTGGTGTTACCTCAACTGAGATGACATTCGCTATTGCACTTGCTTTTACGGAGTCTGAGAAAGTTGATAACTTCATATGGGTGCTTGAGAAGATGAAGAGTATATTATTGAGAGAGGATGTCTTGCCAAAAGTGATACTAACCGACCGGGATCTTGCATTGATGAACGCAGTGGCTAAAATTTTTCCAATGTCATCTAACCTTCTGTGCCAATTCCATATCCGCAAGAATGTGAGGGCCAAGTGCAAGACTTACGTGTATCCACAGGAGAAAATTGAGTTGGCCATGACTGCATTTGATTCCGTTATTAACTCCCCTGATGTGAATGCGTACCTGGACCGATTGTCACATTTCGAGGATGAATCAGCACCGTTCGGTAACTTCGTTGACTATGTCAAAATCACTTGGCTGAATTCTCATAAGGAAATGTTCGTTGCAGCATGGATAGACCGAGTAATGCACCTTGGAAACACAACAACCAACGGGTATGCATATTGTAAAGGTTTGATTACTTGTATTTGTTGGTGTTTATGCATCTTGTAAAGGTTTGATTACTCACATTTGTTAGTGTTTTTTATTTTTAACAGGGTTGAGTCTGCACATTGGAGGTTGAAGAGGTTGTTAGCTGATAATAGAGGAGACTTATGTAGTTGTTGGGATGTTATGAATAACATGATTAGGTTACAACACACTGAGCTGAAAGCTTCATTCGACATAGCATTAGTAGACAATAACATTGTTATAATACTGCAGTCTATAAGCACTTAAATGGACTTGTGGCGAGGAACGCATTAGACCATATTGTAGATGAGGTTCGTCGAGTTAACACGGTTGGTATTGATAGTTCTGCATGTGGTTGCGTGCTACGATACACTCATGGGCTACCTTGTGCATGTGAACTGGCCAGATATACAATGTACTACATCCCAATCCCATTAGAGTCAGTTCATATTCATTGGAGGAGATTGAGCTTCAACAACCACTGTGACTTCGATAGTGGCCATGGTTCAGAACTAAGTATACAGGTTGAGCTAGAAGCATTGGCATGTAGGTTTCAGGAGCTTGATGTTGCAGGCAAGGTAGCACTGAAAGCGAAATTGCGCGAGTTAGCATTTCCTGACACCACTTCCATGTGTCCACCCCCTTGTAAGGTGAACACAAAGGAAGCACCAAAGAAAGGAAAGAGATTGACAGTAGATATTTCAACAAAACATGATCCATCATATTGGGAACGTGTTGATGACTTCTATGCATCCTAACATGATAACACGTCAACTCCAACTTCCTCTAGACTGCCAGCTCCTCTTCCATTGAAGAAGTCAACTACCTCGCCGCCTCCACCCAAACAATCAGCTCCACCTCTACCTCTACCTCCACCTCCACCGCCACCTCCACCTCCATCGAAGAAGTCAGCTCCACCTCCACTTCCACCTTCGTCAAAGAAGTCAGCTCCACCTCCACCTCCACCTCTGCCACCGGCCTTGCCATTCATACATCAATTCTCATATCAAATTCATGAATACATCGAGAACATTTTTGATGAACAACCTGATGGCAATTGTGGATATCGCAGCATTACTGATTTACTTGGTATGAGTGAGGATTCTTGGCCTTTAATCCGCCAGGATTTAATTACAGAGCTTCAACAAAACCGTAACGACTATGTCGGTGTGCTTTATGGCAATGATAACGTGGACGAACTAATTCGATCACTATATGTTGATAACGTGGGCAAATGCAGGCCTGACAAATGGATGACAATGCCAGATACAGGATATGTCATTGCTAAAAAGTATAAGGTGGTTGTTATATGTTTAGAATCAAGGGGAAGTTACACAATTTTCCCTCTTCGGCATGCACCATGAAGAGATCGTAATACCCACCACGTCCTTTGCATTGGATATATACATAGTATGCGACATTTTGTACAGGTACGACATTTATGTGTCCTATTTATTTTTTGTAACATTTAATTGGCTTTCATAGATGATAATATTAATTTTGTTAAAAAATGACATGTATCCAGGTATATTTCAAGAATGAGGCTCCAATACCTCCATCAGATTGACTATGGAAAACTTTTAGAAGCGACAAAGCTAGTGAATGGGAGACTGTATATGCGCGTCGCATGCAAGATTGGAAGTCGATATTTTTACCAACAAGAACAAAATCTTATGTAACTGTTGATTGAATCTTGTATAAACACTTCAAAATTTGTTATGAAATTTTTATGTAGTATTTCCATATATTTTTCAATGGGTTGATTGAGTCATAATCTTATATAAACACTTCATATATTTTTACATGTGGAAAATGCAACAGTCAATTCAGCCTCCATATAAAAAATCGATTAAAAACTGTTTAACAGGGTTCCGAAAACATGTTGCCGGAATCAGCCGTCAATAAGAATCTGGAATTTTCAAATTTTTTAACATCCGGATTCTTGTTGACGGGGTGTTCCGTCAACATGTTTCCGGATTGAGCATTGTTTAAAAACCAATATTCAAACTCCGGATACTTATTGACGGAGCATACCGTCAACAAGAATCCGGTTATTCTCAATTCATATTTAGGATTTTGAACTTCCGGATTCTTGTCGACGTGGTTTTCCGGTAACAAGTTTCCGGTAACAGTAAATTCGCAGAAAAAAATAACGCAGACTAACAGCGAAATGGAGATAAAGGAAGAGGGACGCGAGCGAGAGAGTGAGAGACGTAGGGAGGTGGCAGAGACAACGAGACAGAAATGGGAGGGAAGGGGTTTGGAAAAAAAATAAGGGTAGTTTGGTCTTTTTGGTGAGAGGGGAGGTGTGAAAATTAAAATGGGGAGGCCCCAAAATCATGGGCCAAACTTGCCACATCCTTCAGCTACCTTTTTGGCCCACTCTCCAACAGTATTCGAGAGCCCTTTTTGTGATGCTAACATTAACAAACCACGGATTAAACAATCACCGTAGTCCCTCTGATAATTTGAGGGAGTATCTATTGACCCTTTTTTGTTAGCCTGCACCTCTCACCTGGAAATTAACTTTAGGATGCGTATTTTTTGTATTCCGAAAGGTTATTTTCGATCAATTTAATGCCGCCAAGAAATAAACTTCCAGAAAAATAGTATTTATGGAATCTTTTAGTAAAAACGTGGTGTCAATAGTAATTCCCTAATTTGATAGGGACAATCGAACATGGAAATTATGAGTTTAGGAACAGACAGACAACTACGGGCAGACAAGTAGTGTAGGCACCATTAAATGGGCTTCATTCATTTAGCCCAACTATGACCTGCAAACAATTTGACTATTTCATGTAAAAATTCCCTGTGCCCAAGCTTTCCTTCCTCAATTCTTGGATGAATAAGCATTATACAGCAAACTGTGTTGTGACACCATAATAGATAATACCAATAACAATGTAATATGCAACACTTAATGAACTGTCATTACAAAATTGTGACAAACAACTGTCATCCAGTTCGGCACCTCTCACATCTGCAATATTTACCAGTCCGACCAAAGCTTGAACAGGATTTTATGAACTTTTGAAATCCAGACTCAGCATTTCCACATGCCACTGGCACAAAGGTTCACCAGTTAGAATCTTTGCATATCAACATTCCTAATGACATTCACATTGATTGCACGCTGAAGCCAGTTCTTAACCTCAAATGCCAGCCCATTTGCTACCTCTGGATCTGTCTGCATCTTACATCTGCAACAACATGGCGAATGTGTGGAGCATACCATTTCACCCTCTCAACATGCTCTACAGAAACCTCCCAACAATAACCTGAGGGAATCATAATAACGTGGGCTAACCAATTATTACTCCAGAAATTGTGTAGTTTTAAAAATAAAAAAGAAAAAGATGCTACCTTCAGATCTAGCAATTTCATAAATTGACTTTGATACGTGATCAGTCCACTGAGACTCCTCCGAGTCCTTTGTATTCCCATGGATATGTAACAATCCACCCCCTCTCCTGCAATGTTGATTCCATGAACAAGAATGAAATTAGTCATGAAAGCAGTGGTTCCTGAAGTGTATCCGAGCAAAATTAAGCTAGTATTATCCACACACACAAATTTCTCAATTGTCCCATCTGGAACGTATGCTTTCTATATCAATTCAGATTTGGAAGATTTCATTATCATCAACAGAAGTAAAACAATCATAAAGTTAGCATTTAATTAGAGACTTAGAGATGCATAGGCTTGAGTTCAGAAGATCCCCTCTAGTTAACTAAAGGACACGTGGAACTTCAAAACTTCAATGGTTGAGATTCAGTTTTATCAATTGAAATTTAAAATTTAAAATACAAAATAAAAACGCATGATGCGCAAATCCCCACTCGAGGAAACCATCGCCAACACAGAACCCTCAATCTCCGTTCCAGCCGCTGTGCCATTCGGTCTCCTCCGTCTGCCACTGCGACGTCACCGTGCCGTCGCACCTCCCCATCACCGTGTCGCCTTGTCATCTTTCCAAACGGTTCAAGGTGTCATCTTGTTTCTGCCGCCAAAACGAGAAACAAGGTAAAGCATCCTGATGGTTGGAGGCACCAGTGACATGCACCACCGCTGCATCCTGTTCAACAGCTGGTGCTTTCAATTATTAGTTTAGTATATTGGGTGTCCAATCAGTATTTTGGCTGTGTTAATTGTGAGTGCTAAATTGTTCAAGCGGCATCCTGTTAGATCCTCCTAGAAATTGTTTGACAGGAACAGTGCTTTTTTTGGTTAAAAAAAAGATATGGTGTTCGACAACGCAGTGGTGCCCTCAGCACTCAGCGCTACCAAATGGATAAAAGATACGGAAGATGAGAATGAAAGAATGTTTGTTTGTGCTTTCTATTGAGGTTTTATGGAAGAAAACAAGGTGTGAATGAAACTTTGAGAAAATGCGGTAAAACAGAATGCCCCACAGGTGCCGTGGCGGGGGGCACAAGTGCGGGGAGGCGGGGCAGGATGAAAGTGGTGGGCAAAAATTCTGGAAACTCTGGCAGATAGATTTCCGCCTTAGGCCACAGTTTTAATTTTTTTAAATAAAAACTAATTGATTTACAAACATCGAATCTCATCCGTTGAAAATTTTTAATGCCAAGTATCTCTTCATTATGAAAGAGAAATGGAGATGTCCATTTCTATAGGAAATGGAGAGGATCTGGACACTAGGTTTCAGATGCAGTGGTTTCTATCAGGCAAGTTACAGGATGAGATGTGAACCATAACTTCAGGATCAATACAATCAATGTCAGTGGAATAAACCACTTAAGTAGTCAGACAAGCCAATTTAAAAATACATTTATAAAAAATGACTTAGCACCAAATATGACAGTTTGTCTCTAACTTTATTCACAAAGTGGCAATATTTTTATAGATGAACAAAATAAGTTCAAGAACTCAGTGGCACGCAGAGCTGTTCAAAAGAACCAAAAAACCGAACCGAACTGTAGAACCGAACCGAACCGAACCATAAAGAACCGAACTGTTCATCACAGTTCGCGAACCGAACTGTTACTTTAAACACGGTTCGCTCACTGAACTGTTGAACACAGTCCAGTTAGTGAACCAAACGAACCGAACCGTTCACTATTCACTTAAACTCACTTTCAGTGTCCTGTGATGCGATCCGAACCCTCCCACACACCCTGCGATGCGCCGATCCACTGCATCAGACTGGAATCACCAAGCAGTAGATGCTGACTGTGAAGATGAGAAAGTGACCAAAGCGTGAGCAGCATCAACTTTTTCTACTGTTTCTTTTTCTTTCTTATCGTTTAATTAGCTTTTGAATGTGAATCCTGATCTGGTTTTACCCATTTTTTTTTATTGTTCATGAGTCCAACAATATCTGAGAGTGAGAACCATCGAGAACTGCAATTTGCTAGCAGATTCATCGTGAGCTTTGAAATTCATATCAAAATGGGTTTCTTTTTTTTATTTTTCTTATTTTGGGTTTGGGGTTGCTATCTAATCTTTAAAAAACCTCAACTTGATATTCACAATTAATTCAATAGGAAAAGCTGAAATTGAATCGAGATGAAAAAAATGGATATAGCAATACTTTGCTCCAAGAATTGGAAAAATTAGTAACTGGATGTGAAAGATTCAAAGGAAGCTCGCGATTGTTTTCCAAAGTTGCATCCAACAACCTAGGCAGAAGAAGATGGTTCTGTGATTCTTAAGTTGTCTGGTGGACCCACTATTTTGATCTTTTTCTTGGAGTGGGTTGTTTTAACACTTTGCTTTTTAATTGAAGTAATATGCTTATGTTGAGGGTGGTGGGAATATCACTGTCAATGAGGAGTGCTAAGGTTCAGCAGGATGAGGATTTGAAAGAGTAGTTCAAAGCAGTTTAGGATGAGATTGACCATATGGCCTTTTCAGGTTTAATTAGCTTCATTTTGGAGCAGTTCGGAGCAAAAATAGAGCAGAAACATAACAGTTCGGAGCAGTTTGGAGCAGAAACATAACAGTTCGGAGCAGTTCGGATCAGTTTGAAGCAGAAATAGAGTAGGTCGGAGCAAAAACATAACAGTTCGGAGCAGTTCAGGGGAGCAGTTCGGGACGACCAAAGAACAGTTCGGTTCGGCAACATAGAACCCAGTAAACCGAACCAAAAAACAGTTCGGTTCGGTTCGGTTCGTGACGAACCGTCATTCCAGTTCGGTTCGGTTCAAGAGAACCGTCATGTCAGTTCGGTTCGGTTCGGTTCTCCTACTGAACTGAACCATGAACAGTCCTAGTGGCACGGTTATTTCAATGACATACATCAGGGATAATCAGCTATTGAGTACAAAAATCAAAGAATAATTTTTCTGAACAGAAATACAGCAAACAATAATATCATTACCATTCACAAGAAGTTCAGCTAAAAATTAATTTAAACGGTGCTAAATATTAAATAACCATGCAACTTTTAGGGTGTGATTAGTTAACGAAAGAAATTGTGAAGAGAGAGTATGAGAAGAGAGAAAAAGGTGAGAAATTGGGTAGATTTGTGGTATTGATTGGAATAAGAAAAAAAAGAAGAGAAATAGGGAAGAGAGAGATGTTGATTATTTTTGAAAAGACAAAAATATCCTTAACTTCAAAAACTAATATATTTTGTATTGGTTAGCGGTAGGGCAACAGTGGAAGAGACAAAAAATTGAAACATTTTTCCGTTTTCTCACCAAGTTTGTAAAGAAATAAAAAGTGGTAGGGCCCACCATGTTTTTTCTCTTTCTTCGCTTATTCTCGCCAAACCAATCGATAGAAATTACTAATCTCTCGGCATTCTCTCTCTCAGCATTCTCTCTCTTGGCATTCTCATCGATACCAATCAGGCCCTAACAGTTTAACTTAATATGGGCGTGTCAGCAAGATGTCGCCATCAATCAAATTAATAGATTGTCATGATAGCAAAATGCTTGACAGCAAAGTTAGACCAGTTAAGTTTGTTGAAAGGAACTGTATATATTAGTATCCCAATTACCTTAAAGCCCTCACAGCTGTGACCCAGCTACATTCACTAGATGGAAGGAGACCAAGACAGACTCTATCAGCCACACCCTGTGAATGAAAAACAACATATACAGTAAAGTTACTTCCTCCTGCATATTTCAATTGGCATTAAGAATTGATAAGCCTGTTGACCTTAGGTATCACAACTGTTTATTGTCGGTTTGCAAAAGTGACTCATTGAAAAGGAAACAACAGAGTAAATAGTTCGCCTTTCACATATTTCTTTCCTTCTATTTATCTTTTAACCAAAACAAGGGGATTAAATAATTCCTTTTATCACTTAATTTTCTTTTCATCCAAACAAGAAAAATATTACAACTATCACTCAAATTCCTCTGTATAATTTTCTTCCCCTTCACTTTATTCCTCCCTTTATTGTCATACTAAAGTTGCTAGGACGATATCTTTAATAATGACAGAAAAATGCTCAGTTAATTTTACTTGTCAGTAACTCAGACTAGTAATCAACATTTTGCCCATCTTAGAATGTTGGTAATCAATCTGTCGTTTAATCCTCAGAAATTAGAAATATGTTTGTTCTGATGCCCTAAATTGAAATTCTCCTTTTTAGTTATTAAGATAACTTTCCAGAAATGCCATGTAAGGATCTAGCAATGAAAATTATTAATTATTAATACATAAAAAATATAAGATTCAAGAAATAAATTCCCATAATTCAAAATTGGCCAGGTTAAGCATAATACTGATGGGATGCCTAAGGGCAACCAAGTCATCCATGACACTGGGTGTAAGGGGTCTTATATGTGGCAGTGGCAGTAATTATAAAGGAATCTTTGGCTCTTCCATGAAACAAGAGAACTGCAGTGAGTTTACTGCTGCATTATGGGGAGTATGGGACAGTTTATCTATGGCATACAAGTATAACAAGGTCTTTAGATGGACAATGAGACTGACTCTCAGGTGGTGAATCAAGCTTTTTCTCCCATAACAGTTCAACAGGGAGATGCCATCTGATTTGTTCAAGCAAATGTCTCCTGCTAAGGACTGGATGGTTCTAATAAACCACACTTACAAGGAAGCAAACATGTAAGCACAAATCATAGTTTATGGGTCAATAAATACACACACTATAGCAGTATACCTTTGGAGCTGTATTTCGATTATCTCCTTCGAGTATGATACAACGGTCAGCCACAGAATTTGATTGTAGATTATGTTGGAGTGCATCTATGGCATGGGGATTCCACTCACAAGCATACACAAGTTTTGCCTGGGCCCTGCTTAAGATCATGTATAAGCAATATGAATAAATACAGGTTAATATCGATAATATTAAAAAACTTCAGAAGCAAGCAAACTTGAAACAATAGATACTAGAAAAGATTTCAAATTCTCAATCTGTTTAAAAATATTTCAGGAGGGAAGTCCCATCCCAGTCAACAAATGTTGATATTCAGGTCCAGAATGTATTTTATGAAGTTTACAAACATCATATAACCAATTTTATTTTTTTATTTTTTTTTGGCAAAAGTGTCCAAAAAATGAAACCAGATCTTTCCAAACAGCACGCACAATCTTGTGTTAGCAATACCCAAAATTTTAAGATATTATAATATAATTAGAGATTAGGCATAATGCACAGCCTGCCTGTTCAAACAGACAGAATACCTGACAAGAAAAGGCAGCACAAAGTAGCCAATGCCCGCAAACAGATCTACTATAACCTCATCTTTACAATCCAGCCTGGCCATCCGGAGCTTCTCAGAAAGATTACCCCATGAGAACATGCATTTTGTCATGTCAAAAGAATAGAATATTCCATTCTCTCGATGATTGACCCAACCATCATCTCCAACAAGTAACTGCAATGTGCTATCTCTTGTACCAGTTGCAGAAACTGGGCCCTATAATAAACCAGCTTACTCGTGTCATAACTCATAAATAAATGTATTCACTGCAAAGCTATTGCAGGCAGAACTAAAACAACACCATGTTTAATAAACTAAAGCTATAAGACAATTGTCCCAGTAATAAAGTATTACTAGTAATTCCAGGATTTTTTTCTTCCAAAGATCAACCACTGCACAGCATTCCTAGTTTGCATACTAAAAACAACTAATGATTAAGTCCTCTTATAGTCTTAGCCTTCATAATTGTCTAGACACTAATTACTCTTAACTCGGCGAAAGATTTTAAAACTGGATTCCAACCTAGATGAATTTCTAGATGTGCATTTATTAGAGAAAAATATATTTTATTGGTAATTTAAGTATTTCATTATTTATCAAATGTAATAATTAATATTCTCTAAACTTTCACATAAATTTTATGCATGCTGAATTTTAAAATTATCATTTATGTATTAGAAAACAAAAAAACAAAAAAACAAAAAGTGAATCGGTATGATGAAATTCAGGCAGGATAAGCACAATAACAAATTTATGTATATATGATTACTTGGCGAGCAAGACGATGAGCCTTAAGTGATTTGGCAACAATTGGCCAGAGCTCTTCTGCAATAGAATCCCACAAGGAATTCTTGAAAGAAGTAGTTGGAAGTATAACAATATCACCAAGCCGATCCCACCTGGAAGACAGAAGATTACTCAAAACACACAACACTACTACACTAGGGACTGCATATTTGCATACATGAACAAAAATCCTAAATGAATGGAAAACAAGCATGAAGTTGAAAAGCAGGCACAATTGAAGCAATCTTAATAAAAGAACCTTGTTGGCAGTTCCTCTAGAAGCCCAGTTGGTAGGCCTTTATTCTCAATCAAAGACGTTACTGCTTCAGTCATTACTTTCAAAGGAGACTTTGCAGTTTTTTTTGCTTCAACAACTTTATCTTCCAGCAGAATGGCACCATATTCATGGAGAAGAGTCAATGCTTCAGAATGGGATAACTTATTTGATAAGTATCCATCTTGGGTAAGCGGTTTCAAAATTTCATTTTTTCCATCAGTTGCATCTTCTGCATGATGATTCCTTTTATGAAATACGGCAAAAAGTTCTTGATGGACAGGAAAACAGATATGTACTCCACCCTCTTCAGAGTATGCCTTCCTCCCTAAGTCTAACCATCCAAATTTCTTCAATATATCCTTACCCAGTTTTGCATATTTCTTCTCTAGTTGCAGAACGCAATGCAATGGAATTATCTGACTTTGATCATTGATGCAAGGTACGTTATCATTAAAATATAAACTTTCATCTTCAGATATATTTGGTAGATGTTCAAGTTGTGGTCCTTGAGAATTTTCAACCTTATTCCCTGTCATCCCTCCATTTTGGCCAATTATATGCTGTCTTTGATTTTTAGCAGACATAAGATCATCATGTGAATGCATTAAATGGAGCATACTGACTTTTGCTGGCTCACTGAACTTGGTTCCAAATGCATAGCATGATGCACCACCGCCAACTATAACAAGATCATCACCAACAACATTGGTCGTACTACGCACAAATAAATCTTTAGCTATAGAATTAAGGGCAACATGTTTCCATATATGAAGCTTCAAATCAAGCAAAGCTAACTCTTGACAATGTTGTCTTACCGGACAACCACCAAGAACTCCAAAATGATTCTTATAGACAAAAACTGAGTGGGAGAACCTAGCATGTGGATTCCTGCCAGCTGTTTTTTCCTGCTTCCATTGACCCTTCTGAACATCAAAGCTATGCAAATCCCCAAGTGCTTTCCCACCATCGTATCCACCAAACATAAAAATCCGAGAATCAGATGCTACCATTGCATGAGAATGACGTGCACATGGCCAGTCCCCAGAAACTGGTATTTCTTTCCAGTGTAAATTAATTGTGTCAAGAACATAAAAGGAGGAAAAGATAATATCATTATCAAGTCCTCCAAATACATAAATGTATGAACCCATTACAGCTGCAGCATGTCGATGCCTATCCAACATGAAAATATTAAAGTTACACTGTGAACATAATATTGCAGAATCAAGCAGCAGAAAATAATGTTACATCGCCTTATAACAGAGTTACAATATACAGTTGAATAAGTTGTATGCACATGAAGTAATATACTGCTAACATAACTCGTCGAATATATAAAGTGTCCTAGAAATATATACAAACTACAAAACAACTTTTTTTCCTCCTACTGTACAATTGCTTGATAAGTGGCATTCAGGTGCAAGCTACAACAGAACAACCCTGTAAAGCATTACCTGGGAGGAAAGACACTGCCACCACACTGCAGTGACTTCCAACAATTCATAGTTGTATCGAAGCTCCATACATCACTCAGAATTTTATCAGGACCAGTCCGACCTCCGATCACAAACATGCAATCTCCAACCAATGAAGCTGTATGGCCCAAACGTGGAGACGGAGATGCACAGCCAAGAGTGCTTATTGTCTCAAGATTGCCAGAATACGGATCAAGCAGCAACAAATCATTTCTTCTCGCATGTCTCCCCAGCCCTCCAAAGCCACCATATACAACGACTTTCTTGTGGTCAGCATTACCCAAAGCACAAGCCGAGTGACCCCAAAGGAAAAGTTTTTCCACCGGTTCACCAACAATTTCAATATGGGCAATTGACAGACTAGAAGCAGGAGAAGCCACAAACCCTGCCAACCATTCAAAGATTCAGACTTTCGATTGATATTAAAAGGAAAGTTGTCCTGCAATCAGATGCATACGCATATATATATATCAGTACTGATTTGAATTTTGATAACCCAGGCATATTCATTCTGACAGTAACAGCCATATAGTTACAAACATGACATGACACTAAAAATTATAAAGTCAATCAATATCATGTGCAACATAGTGCTCTAATCAAATGGCACTAAGGCGAATCCCTATAATGCACAAGGATTATTTTTTTTCAAAAAAAATAAAATGATTTCACCATACATTTCAATTTCAAAAATGAAATTAAATTTTACAGTTGACTAAAGAAAAAACTTAATATCAAGTGAAATACCTGAATGGGTTTCGGGGGCATTTTCGTTTACTAACTGAGATTGATTGTCAAGTTGAAGATGATCGCAAACAAGCTCCACTCCATTCATTGGCGAAAAATGGTTACCGTTATCCTCAAGCACGGATCCATTGGACTGCAACAATTGAAAAAACCTCTCAGTTCTTTTCCTATTCGCTTCCATTTTGTCGTTTGCTACTTGAACAAGGTAACGAACATACTCTGGCGTGACCATAATCTTGTCCGTATCCCCCAACGGCACCTCCATGCGTATCGAACAGCGAATGGCTATGATGACGCGCTTGTTAGCACTGGTAATGCCAGACTCTCTGAAACCGGAAGATATGGCGAGAGAGACGAGTGAGTGAGCGGAAGAGAGGTCTTTGCACTCAACGGCGATAATGAGGGGCTCGAATCTGAAGACGAGTTCGGAAACAGGGGAGTGAGTTGACTCGGTGTGGGATGAGGAGAAGATAAGGGGAAGCAGCGAGTCGGGATCGGCGGGGTTGTGAGAAACGAAGAGCCAGGAGCCGCCTCTGGCTTTCTTCTTGGTTTGGAGGGATGGAGAGAGGGGTTGAGAGAGGATGGAGATTCTGCCGGAGCAGGAACTGGTGGTGAAATAACAAGGGTTTTGATTGAGAGTGTTGAGGAGAGGAATGATGGGTGTGTCTAATGAACCCTTTGGTGATTTGTCCGTGTCCGTGGAGTTCAATGAGGCTAAGGTCGCTGCCTTTCTCTTTTCGAACTCCATTTTTTTCTTTCTTTCTTTCTTTCTTTCTTTCTGTCACACGGTCCTCAAAAGGGTTTAGTCAAGTAAACCCAACAAAAACCAGATTGATAGAACACGGTGCCGTACACTCACTGAACAGACGTGCAGCAATTGTCGGACTCGGGTCTCGGGTTATGCTTTCTAATCACAAAATGGGTCGAATGTTGAGGTCCAGACCCAAAGGCCAAATGGGCCGAACACAATACCTATTAGGCATTCGTGATATCCAACTGAAATAGAGAGCAGCCATATTTAAAAGGAGACGAACAAATTACATCTTCGCAATTGGTGAAAATGTATCAATGTAATCTTGACCATAGAACTAAGTATATCTTTTTGCCAATAGACGGGCTTTCAATCGGTCGACCTGTCCATCAAGTCTCACCTTAACATTAAAAACTCACCTACAACCAACAACAGTTTTCCTAGTAGGAAGTGGAACACACTACTAAGTATAATTAGAGTCAAAAGCTGGCATCTCATCAATCATGGACGGTCTCCACCTTGGATGGGATGGTGTTTATTGAACAGTTTTAGGAATAAAGACAGGTGAAAGTGCATAAACAAAAGCACGATAACTTAAAATGAATAATTGTCCTTTGTGCAGCCTTATAAACTAATAAAGGTTATTTTGATATTTTTCGTGGCATGCACAAAACTAAAAACACAAGCCAACAAAACTAGAGACAGAATCAAGGAACATTATTGTAGGGGACCAGAGTGCTCATTCAAACTGAATGATTCACATTCTTACCAAAAATAATATGTGATCTTCGAATTCGGATTTATCAAAGGCCGAAACTGAAAATCAATAGACTTTTTGCCTTCACTCCAATAATTAAAAAGTAAATGTAAATTTCTTTCTTTTAAGTTATGATAAATTTGACATTTCACATTGGATTACATAACATTTTAAATTTTTCTATTAATTTAAATGGTAAAATTATGATCAAATGCACTTCATCCCCTAATTTATAGGTGTAGTTGCACCTTTCACCATAAATTATTATGAAAGTGAGCAATTTACTCCCTTATTTAACCTCACTTATTGCAACTTTTTCTCTTAATATAATTTTACTGTTAAAAATAACGAACGTTTATCTAACGTAAGCAAAAAAACAAAATAACCTAACACGTGTATTTTTTCATCATCTTTTCATATATTGCTTGGTGAGAAGGCTGTTACTTAGAAAGAGGAGCGCCAAACCCACTACATTTTCCTTGCTTCTTTCTCTCTTATATTGTAGCTAACTAGCATAAAGTTGAATAGTGGCACTATCATGCTCATCTGTCCACATTTTTATTGCACTTCGTTGTTTGCATTTGTGCTTTACCTCCACGATAACATGTAATTTTAAATTCACTAATACTCTATTTTTTATAGCAGGATCATTGCCTTAAAATACACTTTATGTCCATTATGCTTGATTGTGTAATACTTCTCTCTTTGCTCGTTAAATTTCCATTTCTAAGGATGATTTATTTTCTCTTCAACCTTTTCTCTCTAGTAACCAAAAACTTATCCACTCTTTTCTTTTTCCTTTGTAGTTACATATTAGGTTGTGTTGGAATAACTACACCAAATGAAAGATAAAATTGGAAAGAAAAAAAGTTACACCGAAAAGAGGATATCCCCTTTATGTATTGTTATAGATGTATCACAAACTGTTCTATTTGGTTTGTTTATTTATTTGTTTGTTTTTTAAAAAGATAAAACTTAGACTTTAATTTAATGGGTCACTCCTCTTTCTGTCTTCTTTTTTTATATGCTTTAGATAGCCCATGATGTTTTTTTGTTCACAATGAATTCTAGTGGTTGATCCGCAACATCATAATCGAAAGGACAAAACTTTACTCAAGTTCTTTAGGTCAAGTTGATCATGCTCCCCCTCACATAATGGATAATTTTTTTTTCTTTCTTCAACTCTCACTGTCTCCAACCTCTCATCATCCGATTATCATAGCAGTTTCCATCCCATTTTGTGAGAGGAACATGACCAACTTGACATTAAGAACTTCACCAAAGTTTTATCCAATCGAAAAAGCCCCAACATTCGTTGAGAAACAGTTATACTGTAACATAATTTTAAGTTTAAGTAAGTTTCCTACTATTGTTAACAACTCAACATTCAATTATGTTTGGGTAATTTTGTCTTTTCACTTTTATTAGATTATTGGTTTTTTATTGTTAATTTTAACAATAAAGTTATATTGAAAGGGGATGTTGCAATAACTAAGGTTAAATAAGCGAGTAAATTGCTTAATTTCATAATTTAGGGTATTAAGTGCAACTATACTTATAAATTTGGGGGTAAAATGTATTTGACCACATAAAGTTATATTAAAACAAAATTGCAATAAGCAATATTAAATCAGAGGATAAAATGCTTAATTTAAAAAAGGACAAACTTAGGATTTGGTATTGTTCCTATTGTTTGCCGCTAAACATATGCAAAGTTACTCATGAGACAATTTCAAATGATGCGCCCCTTGAGACATTTTGAAGGCAATTTGCAACAGTTTTATCATTTTCTCAGTTAGGAACAATATGAACAGTACCACCTTTAAAAAATCGGGGGTCAAAGTGAAACAACGCCAATAAATTAGGGGCTAAAGTGCTCTGGTCCCAAAATTAAAATTCAGGTAAAACTCAAGTAATTTGCATTCAATAATAATTTAGATGATACAGTACATTTGAGTTATAAATTCCTCTTTGTATCATTATCTCGAGACAAAGTTGATGTTAAAAAAGAGAATGAGAAAATAAATGTTATCATTACAAGATTATGTTTATTTAGAAAACAAAAACAAATAACTTAAGAATGTTTACACACTTTCTGGTTTTGATGCATTTGCAATTGGCAGAAAGACGAGTACAACTCGAACCGGATATCTCTTCACACAACTTACTTGATGTGCGTGTTTGTAATTTTCAAATTTTTGGTAAAAAGAATGTTTCTTCTTTGAGCGTTTGTTTCCATGAGATCCTTACCACCAGACGAGCCAAGACAAACTGGACGAGTCATACACTTTATAATGTGCAAAGAAGAAGGGTCTTACAAATGCCTACAGTGGGAAGATTTTCGTGACAGTGCCTAATGATCATTCTGGTCCAATCCTACCGGAGAACGACTCTGTGCGAAATAAGGGTGTGCTCATTGGTGAAACTTGGCCAAATAGAATTATGTGTAGGCATTGGGGTGCTCACTTCTTAAATACTAGTGCATTGTTAGATCGCCAGAACATGATGTCGGCGCATTTCTCTATAAAAAAAGGTAAATTGGTTAATTAATGGTTAATTACCATTGATTCACGTGAAGAAATTAATGAAAGAATACCAAATTAAAAATTATAAGAATTGATCAACAATTAATAATTAATACATGCATACAAAGGAGAAGAAATAATTAATCATATATTAACCAATATACCTTATATATTGTATAGAGAAGCCATTCTTCAAAATTATCATCATCAACATAACCACCTGCGGTGTTTTCTGACAATCCATAAATCTGCCTATGTGTGAGAAGTGTGCATCCCATTGCTTGCACATAGTTTTATTTGGCCAAGTTTCACCAACGAGCACACCCTTATTCTGCACAGGGTCATTCTCCAATAGGATTGGATCAAAATGGTCATCAGGCACTATCATGAAAATCTCCCCACTACAAGCATTTGCAAGACCGTTCCTCATTACATAGTCTGTAGTGTATGGCTCAACAATACGGACCGTGCAAGAGCGGTAAAGTTCTCAGTGACAACAAATGCACAAACAAGAAACACGCTTCTGACCAAAAGTTTGAAAATTACAATCACACACTTCAAGTAAGTTGTGCGAAAGAATATCTGATTGAAATTATGAGGCAAGTATCACCATCTCCTTTTAAAGAGGATATTAATATTTAAAAAATAAACTAATATTATTACTGTAACGGCTATTTCCTTATTCTAAAAAAACGACTATTTCCTTCCAGGTAAGAATTTTAAACTGATAGCATTACTCTAACGGCTATTTCCTTATTCTAAAAAAAAGGCTATTTCCTTTCAGGCAAGAACTTTAAATGGTAAGCGAAATATAGCCGTTGGATTATTTTATCTGATCGGGAAAACTATTTGTTAGACAAATAGGGCTTGCGCAAATATTTGCATTTTATTTTTAGGGTTAAATATGTTTTTGGTTCTCGTAAAATGAGTGGATTTTGATTTTGGTCCCTGTAAATTTTTTTCTTTGATTTTTATCCCTCTAAAATATGAAAGTGTTGTTTTTGGTCCCTGTCGTCATGTTATGTCCTTTAACTACTTATGTGTTTTACGAAAGGTCACATGGCCATCCCAGGTGACGCTCACTGATGTATGTGATGTTATGTTAGCATGTAACTACCAAAAAAAATTTCCCTGATCCCTAATATAAATTTTGTTTATCTGCCCTAAAATAAATACTAGGGACCAAAAACAGTGATTTCTGGTTTTAGAATGATGAAAATCAAAGAAAAATATTTTACAGGGAACAAAATCAAAATTCGTTCATTTTACAAGGACCACAAACAATACTTTTAAATTTTGGAGGGATGAAAACTAAAGGAAATTTTTTTGAGGGACCAAAACAAATTCAGCCATTGTATAGGGACAAAAAAGTATTTAACCTTCTTCTTGTCAACAATTCACTTTCCTAATTAAAAAAAGTCAAGTAATGCTACTTCTCATGGGGGAAAAACCTCGTCAACATAATGAATGCACACGCGTCGAAAAATTAGAAAACACCGAAATTCATGACTTGTTGTTTGACGTAAAACATGGATTGCTACTTGCTGGCCAATCACACTGGTTCATGATGCTTCGCGAAAATAGTTTCTTGAGATGAAAAGCATTTTCCTTCTCGAATTACTACTACTTGTATTTCCATTTATATGATGTTTCGGACTGCGCCAATCCCAATCTAGAGGAACGCCAACCTCCGTGGCCCAATGTCCTTGCCTGATAGTGACAGTTCCCATCTCGCGTCGCTTTGACGCTACCAAACTGGGACCGTCGATTAGATCAACAGACTACAGCAAATCACGAGCAACATGATGACTCAATCACCATCCACCTACTCTAGACCCTAAAGGGGAATCATATAAAAGAAGGGTCCACAAGGAAAGAAGGGATGTTTCATTACATCATATTGACCTCATCAGAGAATATACTGACTTGAGCATCGGAGTGCTTTTGCAGGTATCCACCCCTGCTCTCCGTCGTCATACCCACCGGCTCACGGTGGCTACAGCGATTCCGGCCAGATCCACGTTCCTTGTTCGGAACATTGGCGACCACAGTGGGAGATTTACTTCCTGCTAAACAGATCTCTCCGATCACACAATGACTGACCCGTCGCAACCAGTCTGCCGGTCTACCAGGCACAACCCTGGGTCTTGCCCTCCGTCGCCTCAGGTTGACAAACAGTTGGTTTCTGTCACACCGGAACCAGCCATGCTCCCCATTATTGTGGAGGAAGTCCCGATGTCACCACTTCCTCACGGCGAAGCTCCGCCAGCTCCTACAGTGACTCAACCACTCGTCGATGTTCAATTGTCTCTTCTGGAGAACGTCCCCTCGATCATCCAGAGACAAACTCAGATGATCGAGGATCATAACCGCAGAATCGCAAGGATGGAGACCCAGCAGGCTGAGATCTCTGCTCGGGCCGTCACGTAACCTAGATCTCGTCACAGATCTCGATCGCCATCCAGATCTGGAGAGTCCAGAACCGAAAGGCACCGCGAGAATCCTAGATCCGGAGAATTCCACCGATCCACCGCTGGAGGACACCACACTATTGGGTCACCGCGTTGTGGAAGGTCAAGTGAACGATCTCCCCCAAGGAGGGAGACGCACCACCGATCGTCACGCACTGGCAGAACCACGGACCGGTCGCCAACCAGAAGGCATCACACTTCACCATATTCCATGGTTACAAATCGATCGGACCACTGGTCGAACCGATTCAGCGGAACGGGTCTCGATTGGTTTAATGTAACCATAGAACCGTTTTGATAGAGAACCGGGACAGAACCGGAAGAATCGATGCGAAACCAGCCAAATCGGTGAAAACCGGCGGCCACGCAGTTGGAACCGGTTCCTTAAACTATATTTTTTCTTTAAAAAAATCCTCAAAACGACGTCGCTTTTGGTTTATTTCAGTTTCTCACTTTCTCTCAAACTCTTCCTTTCATCTCTCATGATCAATGAGTTACTATTTCACAGCCTTTCAGGCCCAAAAAACCTAAAATAACAGCTTATCTCCACGGCCCAGATCGCTGAAGTTTGGTGGTCACACCACCGCATTGTCTCGTCCAACACCATTCCTGTTCTCATTCTCAACCGCGCTCTCTTTTTGTTCTGGCACAGCCCAATGTCAACTGAACAAGTTCCCCAAATTCTTTACTCTGCTCCTTTACTTTTTTTCCCCCGCTAGTTTCCTTTTTTCGCGTTGTTCATTGTTCCGGCGTAGCGCGTAGCTTTGTTTTTGCGCTAATGTCCAGCAGGACCAGCACCGTTCGTTTTCTTTGCTACCTAAGTTTGTTTGCCTTTTGTTTGCTACTTTTGTGTGCATCTTTAATTAATTCTTTATACTTATTTTATTTGACAACCAGATTTTTGTTTTTATATGCTTTGTCATTCTAAATGTGTCCACATCGAGAAAACGTGAAACAGGAACTAGCCAAACAATTTATTAGCCAAACATGAAGTTAAACTTATTAATAAGTCATGAAGTTATAAATTTTTTGTTAATTTTTGTTTAATATTGTATATTTTTTTTACCAATGTTTAATATTATATATTATATTATATTAAAAATTAAAAAAATATTATTTAATTACCACCTGTTAAACCACGATTGAACTATTGAACCTTGAACCCGTGCCTTCACCGGTTCAGTGACCGGTCCGGTTTTCAGAACATTGCCATATTCTCAGAGGAGATCTCTGTCGCGTCGATCACCGTACGCATCATTGGCTTCAAATGAAAGCACGTTGTGACGCCCTTATTTATTTATAATATTATCCCATGATCGCGCATAAGTAATAATAATAAAACTCAAGAAATACAAGAAAGAAACTTTTCATTATATATATATATATATATATATATATATATATATATATATATATTATACATTAAGTTTGTTTACATATAAGGGTTCCTTACCCGGAACCTCCAAAAAAATAATATACAACTCTATCAAAAAAAAAAACCTAAGGAGTACAAAAAGTGTTTACTCTAGACAAAAGTCAAAATACAACAGTCCACGAAGTAGCCTCCTACATCTGGTCCGGCCTAGGGATCCTAATACGAAAACGTGGCGGAAGGCAGGAATTTCCAGTGTGAGGATGTCTCTGGAACCTAGATCTCATAGGGTCTACCTTAGAAGATGAGGAAATAGTCGACTCTGATCGACACATTCCCCTGACTCCAACACTATCTCTAAACACACTAAAAGACCCTGACGACAATGGTGAAGCATGGTAATGTCGCCTAGGTTCACGCCACATGCGGTTAAACGGTAACCGCTGAGCAATCCTGAAATCTCCAATGAAAGAGGCCCACGGTGACCCCAAAAGACGAAAAAAAATACTAACTAGTCCTGTGTAAATGACTACATGACGGTTATAGTCAATCTCCCAACTATCCCTGTCCATATCGTGGCAATATACTTCAATATCTCCCTAGACTGGGATGCTTGGGTTCTGTAACATCGTCGGATGGAAGTAGTGGGACATTTTCACCCTCTTTAGAACCTTCTGAATCTAAGCACACATAACACAACAAAGAAAACAATATACAAAACATAGGAGATAAGAACACTATACACCAATCAAAAGGGAAAAGTAGTAGAATAGAATATGTGAAGAATAGTTCACACATCTCTCAATCAACTATTAAGATCATCACCTAGCTACCCATGCCTGTATATCTTATGTGTTATTAATTATGTGGCCACTCTACCTACTTTCATAATAACGGCCCCACCTTAGCCTTATATTTTCCCTCCACCGACGTGTGGGTATGATAAGTCAGTTGTCCACCCCCTATCCCGCTCATCGTACCCCTAAGAGTGCATCTCTGCTCCCCAATTTCGACAATAGGAACAGGTGTCGGGGCGGTACTCGGGATAGGCACTATGGACGATGATACAATGGTACTTCGTCAGGATGACCAGGCTACCCGACGTCCCGACACAGTGGCGGCCAAACCACTAGTCACCTAGGAACCTTGTCGGACCCAGACTATCCCCAAAGACCGACGTGTCCTGTACTAGCTGTATCATGGCCGCACTCTGGCACCTGACCTCGAACACAACCTATGTGTCCGGCGGTGGTTGCCAATTGAACAACCATTCATATTATCTTTCCTTATATTCAGCTTTCCATTTCTGACTACTCAGCTCATCAGTTTATTCAAATCAACACTTGATGTTTTATTCATAACAATCCCCCACATCAATGTAAACAACATATTGTATCTCAACAATAGCTAAATAATTAGATAGCAACAAGCAACAGTGTACAAACAACCCTAACGTCGCTTAGGCGACCAACTACTAACATGTCATCAAACAGCACACACATCAACCATTCGTAAGTTGTCTACCCTAGGGTTTTTACACAACAAATACCTATGGTTGACCGACTATTGACTGCTATCCTTAGCAGTCATAGTCACAGCACTCCTCATAGGGTGCTGGGGCATCAACCCCTAGTAGGGCTTGGGCCACCCTACTTCCTATTCTACACCTATCCTATTCCTACTATCCCTAGTGTATAAAGTCCAGATCTCCCCATACCTGGCTTAGTAGACCGCTGTCGCCCGCGTCCCGTTGCTCTTCCTCCTCCTCGAGCTCCCTTTGCACCTCCAAGAACTATTTGGAGTGACTCACGAAATGGGGAGAGGCGAGCTCTATATATAGGCATAAATTGGTCCCATCGCATCGCGAAGGACGCAGACACAATCACTCATCACATCGCGAGGAGGACACGTGTCAAGCGATCCGCGGCGCTAATTACCGCCTTTCACACCAACTTACCTCGTATCGCGACCCACTTCTTCCTTATCCCTGTCGCTCGCGAGCGACTTAATTTTAAAATAATCTGATTTTCTTAATTCCTAAGGCTTCTTAGGGTGTTTTGGGACCATTTTGACCATTTTTAACCCTTTTCACCTATTTATTATTTTAGGACTTCTCTAAATATTTCCTTGGTCTATTTTATTTTCTCAAGATGTCACACACGTCACCTCGCCACACGAGAAGGTACGACGATGACGACCTCCTCCGGGCCGGACTGTTCACAAAAGAAATCACATTGTTTCTAATTCATCACTCGCTCACCGACATTCGAGCTTAAGATGAAACCAGGGATCCCAACGAGCACATCAACTGCTTCAACACCATCATGAAATATCAGAGCGCTAAGGGACCGGTTAAATGCAAGTCGTTCCCTTTGACTCTGTCGAAAATAGCTTTAGCTTGGTTTCAGGGGTTGAAACCGAGCTCCATCAGATCGTGGGGCGAACTCAGCAGGAGGTTCACCTACCATTTCACCACTTCTCGGCCTCAACCCAGGTCGGAAGCAACCCTCGCTGCTATTCGACAAGGGGAAATGAACCCGTAAGGATACATCGAGAGGTTCACCCAAAAGGCCATGTTGGCTAGGGAAGCCCGGGAAGACATGAAATGTAGCTATTCCTACGGGGGTTGATCAAGAAAAGTTTGTTCCACGTCTATATCAGAGTCAATCGCCCGCGCGATTACAACGACCTTTTGTGTCGTGCCGAAAGGTTCATCGGCTATGAGGAACAGTGCATGCTGACCGATCAGGGAGAAGTAGCACAAGGAAAGGATCAGCCCACAAGGAGTCTAAACCTAAAAAGGAGAAAGATTCCAAAAGTTCGGTAATTTAATACACCAAATACAGATCATTGAACACCTCCCAGGCCCACATCCTCGAAGAGTGTCTGCACACGGAATTCAAGGACGCCGGGATTAAACTCCCGAACCAGATAAAACAAAGGCCATATACGGATAAAACAAAGTAATGCCGATGGCATCACAACAACGGTCACAATACTGAAGATTGTTTCCAGTTAAAGGATGTTGTCGAGCAGCTGATAAGACGTGGGAAGCTGCAGAAGTACGCCCACGAAAAGCCGGGGAGGAAGAGGTTAAGGTCTCTCGCGCCTCGCGTTCACGATGCCTCCACGAGTCGAGACGCCAGGTGTAGGGTTGATGACGAGGAAGACCAAACCCAGACTACCCCGATCGCTATGGTCATTACCGGAGGGCCTAACAGACCGGGTGGCCCGTCTATCAGGACTGATAAAAGAAAATTTAAAGACATCGCAGTAGCTGCGATTAGCGCCAGTTACTCTCCTATCGATCGTCCGAAGTCAAGTAGACCCCCGCTGGCCTTTTATGATGAAGACTTGATAGAAGGAGAGCCCAACAAGGATATTCCCCTCTTAGTCCGTGCAAAGATGGCGAATGTCGATGTCAGGAGGATTCTCGTTGACTAGGGGAGTTCCGTCAACATCATGTACAATGGATTGTTTAATACGCTGAAACTTTCTAAGGACCTCCTTATACCTTATGAAGGAATGGGCTTACAAGGTTTCAACGGAGCCAAGACGACGCCGATGGGTTATGTCGAGTTAATGGTGACCTTTGGTGCATATCCGAAGTTAAAAACAGTGAAGTTACAGTTCTTAGTCCTCCCATGCAATTATGATTATAACTATATCCCATGCAATTATGACTAACTATAACTGTATTGTCGGCAGACCTACTCTAGCCGTTCTCGAAGCAATGACATCGACAATCCATTTGAAAATGAGGTTCCACATCGCCAACAGTGAAATCGTCACCCTAAATGGGGACCTGGAGGCAGCAAGAAGATGTTTCGAGATAAGCCTCAAAAGGACGCAAGTTGATCAGGTAGGAAAGATCTCGATAACTACGAAACATTCGTCGTCCGGACACGATGTAATGCTGAAGATGTCGACCCCCGTTTCGGAGCCGAAGACGTCAAAATCAAGACCAAGGACATAAGTGACCGTTGGCTAAGGAACTCGCAAAGAAAATTGAAAGACCGTTCCCGATGGTGAGTCCTCCCACGTTCAAATCGTCCTCTCACGTTCAAATCGGGAAGGATCCCTCGTGAATGATGAAAGTAGGGGACGATCTCCTTGAGGAGATGAGAGCAAGCTTGATCAAGTTTCTCCAGGACAATGTTGACCTCTTCGCCTGGACTACCGATAAAATGCTCGGATTATCACCTGACGGCTGACGCGACGTGCCACAAGCTAGCACTAAACCCATCCGCCCGATGGTCGCATAGAGGCGACGTCGACAGTCCCCTGAGAAAGCCCAAGCTGCCGAAAAAGTTGTATCAGACTTGATCAAAGCTAATTTTGTCAAGGAAGCGAAGTATACAACTTGGTTATCAAACGTGGTACTCGTCAAAAAGTCGAAGGGGAAATGGAGGATGTGTGTCGACTATACTGGCCTCAATAAGGCATGCCCGAAAGACGCATACCCACTACCCAACATTGACAAGCTTGTCGACAATTCGCCTGGTTTTCGATTCTTGTCCTTCACGGATGCATAATCGGGCTACAATTAGATACAAATGTATGAGCTTGACCAAGGGAAGACGACTTTCATGACGGAAGGCGCAAATTATTGCTACAAAGTCATGCCCTTCGGCTTAAAAAACGTAGGTGCCACGTACCAAAGAATGATGAACAAGGTCTTTCAGAAACAGATCGGGAAATTGCTCGAGGTATATATGGATGACATGATCGTTAAAACTATCCAGGATGCAAATCACGTTGCCGACCTCACTGAAGTTTTCTCTGAGCTCCGCAAACACAACGTGCGCTTGAACCCAGACAAGTGTACCTTCGACGTGAGGGCGGGAAAGTTCCTCAGGTTTTATCTAACCAAAAGAGGAATTAAGGCCAATTCGGACAAGTGCTGAGCAATCACCGAGATGAAGGAGCCGACCTCTAAAAAAGAGATACAACGATTAACTGGGATGATGGCAGCACTAACCAGGTTCATATCAACTTCAGCCTAACGTGCACTCCCTTTCTTCAAGCTCCTTAAGAAGGAGGTCCCTTTCCAGTGGACCCCTGGATGCCAAGTGATGAGTTCGAAATAGCATATAGTTTAGTGTTGGTTTTGCATCACATTTTAGTCATTTTTATCCATGTTATTTATACATTTGGCTTGATTTGAATAACGCACTTGGTTTTGGTTCAATTGTGCTTAAAAGAAGATATTTGTCCTAGGAAAAAGGAGAAAAATCACTTGGAATGAGTTGGGGTAATTTGTGCTACAAGTTGATAAGGTGATGATGTCCCAGCCTGACACCTGCTCAATGTTTTAATCATATCTGGAGTTGTAGGTGTCCAAATGAGATGAAACCGGTGCCATTGGAAAGCTAAGATCCATAGCTTCAACTTTCATGAAGACACCTTGAGCACGTTAAATAGGTGAAAAATACAAAACAACATGAAACACGGCCTGGCCGTGTCAGGAAGCACGGTCGTGTTGCGACAGCACCTAAATTGTGCGAGAAACAGAATGAAGCACGGCCTGGCCGTGCCTCACACCACGGTCGTGCTACGATAGCACCCTGGACGCAGAATTTTAAGTTTTTACATGTTTTGGACCTATTTTTTACTCCTTTTCACCCTAAACTATAAATAGACATTTTAGAGACTTGTCTAGGGTTGAAACTTGGATTCTTGGGGGCACGGTGGAGGATAGGATTCGTTCTCCTCCTCTCTTCTTCCTCGATTTTTCTGGTTTGGTTTTTCTTACTTTATGAGTAGCTAAATCTCTCAGACTAGGGTAGATGAATCTTGATGAAACTCTTGTGTAGTTAATTCTATTTTATTAAAGCAAGTTTATTTCATTTCAATTGAGCTTTCAATTCTCTGCGCTTAATGCTTTTTGATACTTGGCCGCTATTGAATTGATTTGGGGTTTTTCATGATGATTGGGAAATTGGGTGAATGACTTGAACTGAGATTGCTAGCCATAGTCATGATGAGTATAGGAATATAACTTTGTGATTATGTGTTCTTGTGAATCATTGATCTTTATGCTTAACTTTATTATTGGTCACCTAAGGAATTAGGGATTTTTGGTTTAGTTAAAGGGGTTATGAGACAAGGAATTGTACTTAATCTAATATCGTTGATTCGAACTTCAATTTGTATGGGATAACTTATGCTGGTTGTAGATTAAATGCATAAGAGTGAAAACAAGAAGATTCGATCCCTAGTCATTTTTAATCCTTTGATTTTTAAATAGTTGTTATTATTAATTTTCAATTGTTACAAATCTACTTATTTCCAAATACCACTATTCGGTTCTCGTTCAAAATAGTTACGAACTTTGTTTAGTTGAATAATCAATCGCAATCCCTGTGGAGACGATCTTAATTATCATTTTATTACTTGTGCGATTCGGTACACTGCCGAAATCCTCAACACCAAGAGGCCTTTACCCGGTTAAAAGAGATCCTCTCCACTCCACCAGTCCTGAGTCGACCCCAGGAAGGGGAGACATTATACCTTTATTTGTCTGTGACTGAAGAGGCCTTGAGCGATGTTCTGGTAAGGGAAGACATCGACGGGTAGAAACCAGTATACTTTATCAGCAAAGCCCTCAAAGGACCTGAACTGCAATATCAACGAGTAGAGAAGGTGGCTCTAGCTCTCGTCGTTTTGGCACGAAGACTTCGCCAGTACTTCCTGTCTCACCACATCGTGGTCAGAACCAACCAACCGATAAAGCAAATACTATATCGACCCAATCTCGCAGGTTGCATGATCAAATGGTCCATTGAGCTTTCTGAGTTCGACGTCAATTACGAACCGAGAAAGGCGATTGAAGCACAGCCGCTCGCAGATTTCGTGGCGGAGCTCACGCCGAAGTCATCGTCACCTGTAGGCAAATGGACAGTCTTCGTTGATAGGTCTTCTAACCCAAAGGGAAGTGGGGCTGGTTTAATCCTTGAAAATGAGGATGGTTTGGTCGTTGAATATTCACTGGCATTTGCATTTCCGACCTCAAACAACCAGGCCGAATATGAGGCGTGCCTAGTGTTAGGATTTTGGCAAGCGTACCAAATTAACAAAGTTAACAGTGATGAGAAGGGTTGTCGTATCCTCAAGGAATCGTGTGATACTTGATGAATTCACAATTATTCTAATTAAATCCAAATATATCTATGTACATATCTATTTACAATATATTCCATGTTGTTGATATGTGATTTTCAAAGATGCAGTTATAAGTTTTGATTAAAATAAAACACTAACAAGTAAAGTTGATGGATAACAGTATTAAAAGAAGTTGGGATTAGATTTCATCTAACCTTACTACTTAGGGAATTCAATACTCATATATGACTATTTTCCTTACCAATGATATTACAAACAATGTTCACTCAATTACCAATTCCTTAGTAAAAGAGATTCTAAAATCCTCCCTTTAAATAATAATTCCTTGATTATCCAAAGAAAGATTTTGCATTAAGATTATCATTCAAAAGTAACTAATGAATCAAGCTCTATTCCTAGTAACAAGACCCAATAGGTGATTTCATTCAAATCTAGAATTAGAGAGTATTTTCCAATCAAACTCCAACTCACAAATCAAGATATGAATGATCAAAACATACCAAGCATTAAGAACAGAATTAAATCACTATCATTCATAAGAAAAGATAGCATATATTCATAAAGAGATTACATAAGAGTTTGGTTGATTACATCCAATTCCCAACTACAAAAGGGATTAACTACTCATTGTCATGAGAACCAATCAAGAAATACCATAAGAAATGAGAGAAGTAAGATGAAAATCTATCTTCCTTCGATCCCCAAAGGTTCTGATCTTCCAAGTCTTTGGTTTTTCTTTTCTCCCCAATGTCCTCGTCTAGAAATGACTTCTTTTTCCTTTTATATCAGCTCCTTTCTCAAAAACAGGGAATTCTGCCGCTTAAAGAATCGCTTAACGCAAGAAAATCGCTTAGCTAAAACAGAATTCTTCATGTTGAAGAAATGTAATTCGCTTAGCAAAATACAAATCGCTTAGCGAATTCAGGTCAGCAAAAACATCATCTTCTGAGACAGATTTGCTTAGCAAAATTCCAAGGCTAAGCGAATTTGTGACTTCAATTTTTTTCTTCCTTGAATCTTCTCCATTTCAACCTACACAAAATAACAGGGAATTTAGATGAAATCTCAAAAGATTAAAATCCTATTGTCCTAATAAAAATCTTTACAAATGCTAACTTGTGGTAAGAAAACACCTTTCAATTTACAAAATTGAGTTAATAAATGCCCTATTAAGTAAAATTGACACTTATCACCTAGCCAGACTCACCTTTGCCTACGAACTTGGTGCAATACGTGTTGTTGTTCATTCCGACTCACAACTTGTCGTCTCACAAGTTAATAGCAATTACCAAGCTAAAGATCTGTTGCTACAGAAATACCTCGCCCAGGTCAAAACGCTAATGAGCCGATTTGCACAAGCTGAGCTCATACATGTGTCGAGGGAGCAGAACGTACGAGCCGACATCCTTTCTAAGCTCGCAAGCACAAAGATGCTAACCTCGCACCGGTCAGTAATCCAAGAGACGTTGACCACTCCCAGTGTCCAAGAGTCTATGGCAGAAAACTCTTTCGAAGCTCTAATCGAAGCACCGAAGGTCGCCACCGCGACTTATGTGCATAGCCTATCAATTTCGAACAACATAGACTTTGGGGACTCCTGGATGACGCCGATCTTGAAGCTCCACTATTTAGGGGAAGTACCAGCAGAACCGAAAGAAGCATCCAAGCTCCGCAGGAAAGTTTGCTCATTTTCCATTATTGAAGGGAGGTTATGCCGAAGAGGTTTCTCCATGCCCCTGCTATAGTGTCTTGAAACATCGGAACCCAGTATGTGTTAGCCAAAATCCATGAAGGTATATGCGGGCAACACTTAGGCAGAAGGACCTTAGCAAAGAAAGCATTAAAAGCAGGGTACTATTGGCCGACTATGGAAGTCGATGCCAAGAAATATGTAAAAAAATGTGACAAGTGCCAGAGACATGCTGATGTCCATGTCGCACCTCCCGCCGAACTGACTACCTTGTCCTCCCCATGGTCGTTCGCCTGGTGGGGAATCAATGGGCCCATTTCCTTTGGCTCCTGGGTAGGTCAAGTTCTTAGCGGTAGCAGTCGATTATTTCACGAAGTGGGTAGAAGCCCAACCTCTTGCAAAGGTAACGGCAAAAAACCTTATCAAATTCTTCAATTCCCAAATCTTAACCAGATTCGGGATTCCTGAAGTTGTGGTGATCGATAACGGGACGCAGTTCATTGACCAGCAATTTTAGAAGACTCTTGCTGACCTCGATGTTAAGCACCACTTCACTTCGGTCTAACATCCTCAGACAAACGGGCATGCAAAAGCAGCAAATTGCGTAGTCTTATGCGGTCTTCGACGACGCCTAGACGAGGCAAAGGGCAGATGGGTCGATGAACTGCCTCAGGTCCTATGGGCTTACAGGACAACCTCGCACTCGTCGACAGGAGAAACACCTTTTCGCCTTACTTATGGGTCGGAAGCGGTAATCCCAGTTGAAGTCGATAAGTTGAGTTGGAGAGCCTTACATCCACAAGAACCGAGGCTGAATTACCAGTATCTCCGAGAAGACCTGGACCTTTTGGAGGAAAATCGAGAAATTGCATCGCTAAATGAAGCCGCTGTTAAGCAATGCATAGCTGCAAGATACAACCAGCGGGTAGTCCCGCGAGACTTCGCTGTCGGAGACCTCGTTCTGCGAAGGGCGGATGTTGGTTTGAAGAATGCCACACAGGGAAAGCTCGCTCCGAATTGAGAAGGGCCCTACCGAGTCACTACAAAGACCGGGACGGGTGCCTACTACCTGGAAGATCTCCAAGGAAAGGCCATCGCCCAAACTTGGAATGCAATAAAGCTTCAGAAGTACTACAGTTGAGTCCAATTGCTACAACCAAGATCAGCCACTAATAGTACTCCGCCACTCTTTATTTGCTTATGCCACCATTTTGTTTGAACTGTCCTATATCGAAGTTCGATTAAATCGTTTACAGTTTTTCTTCAAATTGTAATTTGACATCAATTTTCAATGCAAATTACACTTCTAATATTTCTCATGTTTTATTAGGGAAAGCAGCTGAGTCAGACTTACACTCCAACCATGGCCGAAATACCGAGTGGGAGTCGCCTTTCGTAGACTCCGACTACTCGGAGAATGGCAAGTGATGCCGAAAATTCACAACTCCCAGCACCCGCTTTGAGGGAATTCGAAAGTCACATAGTACTTCGAAAATCCTCGAAAGTGGCTGATAAACACCAAACTGTGCAATTTATGGAGGTATTTTGCATATAATTTAATATATTTTATGGTTATTATTGTTCATATACTTACCCATTTTATCTTATTTTGTAGAAATGGAGAAAATATCAAAAGAAGTAAAAATACTTAATTTTAGAGGAAAAAAAAAGTGTTATTTAGCACAAATCTACATGCTCAAAATAAATGCATCATGGCCCAAGAAGAAAAAGGCCGCAAAGACACTTTTTTTTGAAATAAAATACTGGGTTGAACATTGAAATAACATCCCACAATAGGACCAAAAAAAAGGGGGAGCTGCACGTTTTCTTTTGAATGAGAAATCAAAGGAGTTGAAACAATTTAATGAAAATTGATTGGCAACAAGTTGCATGGTTGGCAGCAAAGAAATCAAGGCAATGAATTGGATGAAGCAAAGTGGACCACGTACAAAGACATTGAAAAGTCAAAGACACGATAATATGGTGGACAAAAGCAAATGTGTTATGCATATTTTCAACAGTACTGATCAACAAAAAGAGAAGTCAAAGATATGGTTAGTTTCTCAAAGGCGGTGTAGTAAACGTGAGCAATTTGTTTTTTTTTTGGTATTCATGCGGAACTCTTCTATAAATAGAGAGTCCAGCGAGTGAAGGAGGGGCGTTCAATTTTCGGAGGAGAAACAATTCCGGGCGTATTTCTTCCACTCTTAGTTTATTTTCTCTTGGTATTTTGTCATTTTAATTTTTATTATTGTATTTCTTTACTCTTTATATTTTATTATGGATTATGGAATTAGTGTTGAGTTGTTATTTTCAATTATAATGTGTAGCTAATTCTATTACTAAGGTGATGGGGAATCTTTTACTATGCTTATAATCTTAATCTAATTTATAAATATGAGTTTTTAATTCTTATGATTAAATTATTCCTGGTAAATTTATTTCTAATAAGAACTGATCATTCTTTATTTAGTAATTAATTGTGTATGACGTAACCTTCAATTAGTTAGCGTAACTCTACGAATAATTGAATTTGTATGCTTTGAATGACCAAACAAAGTGTGTTCATTTTTAGTCACCATTGAATTGATAAATCTATTGACACTTTATGCTCTTTCTATTTATTTGCTTTGAATGACCAAACAAAGTAGTAATTTAGGAGGAAGATTATTAACATTGCATGACTAAACTGTGTTAATAGCTTTTAAATAGATGATTGGTAATCAGTAAGAATATTTTTCTCAGCTCTATTTATGAATTGGTTAAGTGAATAAGTATCAGTATAAAGTAAACCCAGATCCTTAGTATCTCCATACTCATAGTTTTTGTTTTTATTCCAAACTTTCTTTTCTCTTTAAATCTGATTTCACTTCAAACCATTTGTCTAAATAATAAATTAATCTAAGTAGAGCAGTAATCATTCTAATTCCCTGTGGAGACGATAATCTTTTATACTATAACTTGACGTAATCGTGCACTTGCGATTTACGCGCAATAAGTTTTTGGCGCCGTTGCCGGGGAGTTGTTAATGATATTGTTCGAAACAATTAATTGTTAATTTAGACGCTTTTTGTAATTATTTTACTTTCTCTTATTTTTATTTTTATTTTTATTTTTATTTTTGTCTTTTATTTTTATTTCTCTTTCTTGTCATTTTAAATCTAGTATCACCTCCTGCATGGAAGGTTTTACCTCCTACATGGATGGTTTTATTTTTGCTTTTTATTTTTAATTTCTTTTTTTTTTAGTAGCGTCTCTGGTTGGAAGACTAGATTTTATTGCTATTTAATTACTTAAAACTTATTATTTAGCGTCTCTGGTTGGAAGACTATATTATTTTTCTTTCTTTTAATTTTTCTTTTCTTTAGACTGACCTTAAATAAATTAATTAAAATTTTAGTTCTTGATCACTTGATCCAGCTTTGTTGCAAAGTGTATGCTAACACGCTCTCAAGATCCTATCCTTCAATTTGATCCTGAAATTGAGAGAACTGCAAGAGCTCTCGTAAGACAAAGAAGGGCTATTAGAGGACAAAGAAGAACAATGGCAGAACAGGAATTGACTATGAATGAGTACTTCACACCGACTTGTGAAGAACATGATAGTATCCAATATCCAGCGGTGGAAGCCAACAATTTTGAGCTTAAACCAGGCCTAATTTCTATGGTCAAAGATGTGCAATTCTCAGGCTTACCACATGAAGACCCAAATGCCCATCTAAAAAGATTCCAGTGGATTACAAAGACTGTAAAATATAATGGTGTTACTCCTGAAGCCATTAGACTCCGCTTGTTTACTTTTTCTTTGCAGGGAAAAGCTCAACATTGGTTGGATTCATTGGAATCCAACTCCATCACAACTTGGGCAGATCTGAAAAGTAAATTTTTAAACAAATACTTCCCACCTGGAAAGTCTGCAAAACTCAGAGCAGAGATTTCTGGATTTACCCAAAAAGAGGGTGAAACTATGCACGAGACATGGGAACGATTCCAAGATATACTTTTATGCTGTCCCCATCATGGTTTTAATAAATCTCTGTTAGTTCAAATTTTTTATAATGGACTTTCTTTTCAGAACAAGGCAGCTGTAGATGCAGCATGTGGAGGATCAATAGGCTATAAAACGCCTACTGATTGTTACGAGATCATGGGCAGAATAGCCCAGAATAGTGCGCAGTGGTCACAAGGAGATAGAAGTGCCATTAAAAAGCCTCAACAATCAGGAATGTATAAAGTGGATGCCACCACCGCTGTAGAGGCCAAGTGGGAGGCTAAGATGGAGGCTTTGACCAAAAGTATGAAGCTTTCTTAGCCCCTAATTCTCAAACAGCTGCCTCAACTTCCCATGAGAGGGATGAATGGGCCACCGCGCAATAACCCCGTTGAAGAGGTAAAGCCCTTAATAAAGAAGATTCGCACTCAAAAGGTGAGATGCAAGAGGCTATGCTAAAATATATGAACAGGCATGGACACCCCTGCATGGGTGTACTTGCAAGTTACATGGAGAAGGCTGATGAGAGATTTAAGTCTCTAGAGAAAAGGTATGTGCCATCTTCTTGTAATTATTGTGGAGTAATGGGTCACGACACACATGAGTGCACCGAGCAGGTAAATTACGTTGGAAATGGAGTCAAGCATGATCCTTATGCCAAGACTTACAATCCTGGATGGAAGGATCACCCCAACTTCTCATGGAAAGATCAACAGCAGAATCAGGGACAACAACATGCACCCTATAGACCACCTCACATGCAAGGCCAAACCCAAGTACCAAGGAGACCATCTCTTCAAGAGCAAATTGACACCTGGTAGTAATCACAATTCTAACCATAAGAGTTTGGAAAACAACCATAAGAGTTTAGAAAGCCAAATTTCTACTTTAGTACAACTTATGACCAAAAGGGAAGAAGGAGCATTACCTAGTCGACCGAGAAAATCCTAGAGAAGCGGGCTAATGCTATCACTACTAGAAGTGGTAAAGCCCTTGAAAATCCAAGACTGATAAAGTAGAGCCACCTACCAAACAAACCCCAAGAGAGGTTGAGAAAACCATGGAAAAGTTGTCTGATACACCTCTTACAACCCTTCCTGACCCACACATCCCATTCCCACAGAGGCTTAAAGCTAACCAAGATCCCCAGTTCTCAAAATTTTTGTGTATGCTTAAGCAATTGACTGTCAACATTCCTTTTGTGGAAGCCATTGCTAATATGCCAAAGTATGCAAAGTTCTTAAAGGATATGTTATCTAATAAAAAGAAATTGGAGGACTTTGCTACAATTAAACTTAATGAGGAATGTTCTGCTATTGTTTTGAAAAAGTTACCACCAAAGCTAAAGGATCCGGGTAGTTTTACTATCCCTTGTACTATTGGTAACTCTCATTTCGAAAAGGCATTATGTGATTTAGGAGCAAGTATAAATTTGATGCCTCTTTCTGTTTTTAGAAAACTTGGCCTACAAGAACCACAACCAACTAACATTACTTTGCAGCTAGCCGACAGATCTGTTGCCTACCCTCGTGGGGTAGTGGAAGATGTTTTAGTGAAAGTTGATAAGTTTATATTCCCTGCTGATTTTATTGTTTTAGACATGGAAGAAGATAAGGAGGTCCCAATTCTTTTGGGACGACCTTTCTTAGCCACAGGCAAGAGCTTAATTGATGTTCAACAGGGGAAATTAACTTTGAGATTTGGGGATGAGGAAATTGTGTTCCAAGTTTTTAATTCATTAAAAACTCCTTCCTCATTTGCTTCCTGTAATTTTATTCGCCTATGGATATTAATGATGTGGTTACCTCTGATGGTTTGATGACTTCAGACGCAAGACCCTCTAGAAAAAATACTAACCTTACAGGACTTGAGTACGTTGGAGGGTGGTGAAGAAGAAGAGCTTTTAATGTTTTTACAAGAACACCACCCCCAAAGAAGTTGGAATAACCATAAATTTGAGGAGTTAGAATGGGATGATATCCCAAAAACTAAACCCTCCATTGAAGAGCCTCCTGAGCTTGAATTAAAGCCTCTTCCTGCAAATATGAAATATGCTTTCTTGTGCCCTCCTTCTTCCTTGCCTGTAATTGTCTCATCAGATTTAACAGCAACCATGGAGGATCAACTTTTGAGAGTATTAAGGGACAACAAAGAGGCCTTTGGTTGGTCTATTCATGATATAAAAGGCATAAGTCCCACAATTTGCACTCCACAAGATCTACATGGAGGATGATTACCGGCCTCGAGCATCGCTTCAACGCCGCCTCAATCCAAACATGAAAGAGGTGGTAAAAAAGAAGTAATTAAGCTTCTTGATGCGGATATTATCTATCCTATTTCGATAGTAAATGGGTAAGTCTCAGTACAATGTGTCCCTAAAAAGGGAGGAACAACTGTGATGAAAAATGAAAAAAATGAATTAATTGCAGTTAGAAAGACTACCGGGTGGCGTATGTGCATTGATTACAGAAAATTAAATGATGCCGCCCGAAAAGATCATTTTCCACTTCCTTTTATTGATCAAATGCTTGAGAGAGTAGCAAGACATGACTATTATTGTTATTTAGATGGGTATTCCGGTTATTTGCAAATACCAGTGGCTTTACAAGATCAAGATAAAACCACTTTTACTTGCCCTTATGGTACTTTTGCATATAAAAGGATGCCATTTGGATTATGTAATGCTCCTGCCACTTTCCAACGATGCATGACTGCTATTTTCTCTGATTTAATTGAAAAATGCATCGAAGTATTCATGGATGATTTCACAGTATTTGGATCCTCTTATGAGGCTTGTTTACTAAATCTGAATTTAGTGTTGCAGAGATGCAAAGACACTAATTTGGTGCTTAATTGGGAAAAGTGCCAGTTTATGGTACAAGATTGCATTATTTTGGGACACAAGGTGTCCACAAGAGGTATCGAGGTGGATCCTGCCAAGGTAGAGGTCATTGCAAAATTACCCCCTCCAAATTCTGTGAAAGGGGTACGTAGCTTCTTAGGCCATGCTGGCTTCTACAGGAGGTTTGTTAAAGATTTCTCAAAAATTGCAAAACCTATGACTAACCTCTTGATTAAGGAAGCCTCCTTTGATTTTTCCGACACTTGTTTGAAAGCTTTTAATTGTTTAAAGGAAAAATTAATTAATGCCCCTGTTGTTGTTGCCCCCGATTGGTCACTTCCTTTTGAAATTATGTGTGATGCTAGTGATACTGCTGTGGGGGCAGTTTTGGGGCAAAGGAAGAATAAGGTATTCTATACCATTTACTACGCTAGTCGCACTCTTGATGATGCTCAAAGAAATTACTCTACCACAGAGAAAGAGTTGCTAGCTGTAGTATATGCATTTGACAAGTTTCGTCATTACCTTATTCTTTCTAAAGTAATTGTTTTCACTGACCATGCTGCTATAAGATATTTGCTTAAGAAACAGGATGCAAAGCCCAGGTTGATTAGGTGGATTCTATTGCTGCAAGAGTTTGACTTGGAGATTAGAAACAAGAAAGGCTCAGAGAACTTTGTAGCTGACCACCTCTCAAGGCTTGACCATAGTGTGATGCAACCCTCAAATGATGGGGAAATTAAGGAAGTGTTCCCTAATGAGAAACTCTTATCCATTTCCACTGCTCCTTGGTTTGCAGACATTGTTAACTACTTGGCAAGTAAGGTTGTCCCCCCTCATTTTTCTTATCAACAAAAGAAGAAATTAACTTCTGATGCTAGACATTACTTGTGGGATGACCCTTACCTGTATAAAGTATGTGGAGACAAGGTAATTAGGCGTTGTGTGCCTATGAATGAGGTAACTTCTATCCTTGAGCATTGTCATTCTAAAGAGGCAGGTGGTCATTTTGGGCCAACTAGGACCGCATATAAAGTATTGCAATGTGGTTTTTATTGGCCTACTATTTTTAAAGATGCTCATGACTTTGCAAAAGCATGTGATAATTGCCAAAGAAGTGGCAATATTTCTGGGCGTCAAGAGATGCCTTTGAATAATATTTTGGTTTGTGAGATATTTGACGTTTGGGGTATTGATTTTATGGGCCCCTTCCCTAAATCATTTTCAAATCAATATATTCTTGTTGCTGTGGATTATGTGTCTAAATGGGTGGAAGCTGTAGCCTTACCCACTAATGATGCACGGGTAGTAGTGAAATTTTTAAAGAAAAATATTTTTACTAGATTTGGCACTCCCCGGGCCATTATTAGTGATGGTGGCACCCACTTTTGCAATAAACAATTTGAAAATCTTTTGAGCAAATATGGTGTCACCCATAAGGTAGCAACTCCCTATCACCCACAAACTAGTGGACAAGTTGAAATTTCAAATAGGGAATTGAAAAGAATTTTAGAGAAGACGGTTAATACATCTAGAAAAGATTGGTCTTTAAAATTAGATGATGCATTATGGGCATATAGAACTGCTTTAAAACTCCTATTGGGATGTCCTCACTGCCTTATTTTTGGAAAAGCATGTCATTTGCCTGTGGAACTTGAGCATAAAGCACTTTGGGCTTTAAAATTTCTAAACTTTGATACTCAGACATGGTGAAAATAGATTGCTGCAATTGAATGAATTGGATGAGCTCCGTCTTGAAGCTTATGAAAATGCCAAGTTATACAAAGAGCGAACTAAAAAATGGCATGATAAGCGCATTCAGCATCGTGAGTTCCATGTGGGCGAGAAAGTCTTAATTTATAACTCACGTTTACGTCTTTTTCCAGGAAAATTGTGCTTAAGGTGGTATGGGCCGTACACTATAACTCAAGTTTTTCCTTATGGAGCACTTGAGATTTCTAATGGGGATGGTACCACTTTTAAAATTAATGGACAGCGAGCAAAACACTATGAGGAAGGGATGCTCCAAGTGAGCCATGTCACTCTCCTCAAGAATTGATCTGTCTTAGTTTCGTCAGGCTCGTGACGTTAAAAACGCGCTTCGCAGGAGGCAACCTGTGTTTATATTATTTCAGTTTATTTTTTTTTTTGTAGACAGTTCTCTCTTCACTTACTTCATCTGTGACAAACTGTCGTTTTTTGGAAGAAATTTGTCTACTGCACCCCCTCCAAAATATGCTCGTGAAATTTTCCACAGGGGAGTCACTTTCCACTCTTTACTTTTAGCACTTAATTTTGTTGTTATATCTTTATGTGCTTGTGCTATATTTGCTAGCATTGAGGACAATACTAGAAATAAGTGTGGGGGGAGTTAACCACTTGATTCTTTGTTATCACTATTTTGAACAACTTGGAGCTACCAATTTTGGGGCGAAAA
Source organism: Calophaca sinica (assembly GCA_037113605.1). Classification (NCBI taxonomy): domain Eukaryota; kingdom Viridiplantae; phylum Streptophyta; class Magnoliopsida; order Fabales; family Fabaceae; genus Calophaca; species Calophaca sinica. Next base: position 3,862,288 of record CM073731.1, read on the forward strand.
ACTTGAACTTTTTCGGATAGCTTTTGATGCTTATTGAAATGATATAAATTTCTGAAAGCTGAAAATTAGATATGAGCCCTTGATTGAAATTTTTCCATGAAATAGCTTCTAAATGTGAGGATTTGAGCCTGATTTGGGTTTTGCGCATTGTTGCAAGATTATTATAACCCTATTTCTTCATGAGAGTTGTTTTCATTGGCTTTGTGTACTAGAACTTGACATGTGACCATTCAAAGCGAAAATAATTTATAGAATTTTTGGAAAATGATTGGGGCACTTAGGATTTGTTTCTAGCCTCCTACACTTTGCGATTAAATTTCACCACTTAGTTGACCACTTTGAGCTTTCAAAAAAATGTTTTATTCTATACCATCTGATTTGATTTAAAAAAGTAATAGATTTGAGAACTGTTTTAAGGAAAATGGAGCAGCTTGGTTTTGGTGGCAGATATATTCAAAAGAAAATGTGATAAAGCAGAGACTTATTCCTCAAAAAAAAAAAAGATATTTGTAATGAGGAACTAAAAAAAAAAAGAACAAAGCTTATAAAGAAAAAAATAATTCTCTATACCTAAAATGCTAAATTGTGAAACAAGGACATATGCTAAAAAATAATTGCTGATTTTAGCCCTTGTGATATCCTCTTCTTCAATCTTCATACCTTGAATTTTTACCTTAGCCTCATTACAACCTTATAAAGACCTCTTGATTTCAAATTTTTCTATAAATTGTTAGTCGAGTTTTGGTCTATTGTCAAGCTTATGGTAACATATTGTCTCTGAAAAATTTGCCTGAATTCTCCTTACCCATTGATACACTTGAGAGATTGAAAGGGAGTGACATATTCTTGGTTGGATTGATTTCAATGTGTTTATTTTTCTAATTATCTAATCAAGTGAAAAATATTTCTCTCAAAGAGATAAAAGTCGCTCTTTCAAAAACACTTATGTCGCTCTTAAAATTGGTTAGCTTTTAATGATCAAAATTTTTGAGATTCATAAAGCAAATTCTTTGCTTGAGGGCAAGCAAAGTTCAAGTATGGGGGAATTGATAAACACCAAACTGTGCAATTTATGGAGGTATTTTGCATATAATTTAATATATTTTATGGTTATTATTGTTCATATACTTACCCATTTTATCTTATTTTGTAGAAATGGAGAAAATATCAAAAGAAGTAAAAATACTTAATTTTAGAGGAAAAAAAAAGTGTTATTTAGCACAAATCTACATGCTCAAAATAAATGCATCATGGCCCAAGAAGAAAAAGGGGCCGCAGCACACTTTTTTTTTGAAATAAAATACTGGGTTGAACATTGAAATAACATCCTGTCAATAGGACCAAAAAAAAGGGGGAGCTGCACGTTTTCTTTTGAATGAGAAATCAAAGGAGTTGAAACAATTTAATGAAAATTGATTGGCAACAAGTTGCATGGTTGGCAGCAAAGAAATCAAGGCAATGAATTGGATGAAGCAAAGTGGACCACGTACAAAGACATTGAAAAGTCAAAGACACGATAATATGGTGGACAAAAGCAAATGTGTTATGCATATTTTCAACAAGATCTTGATCAACAAAAAGAGAAGTCAAAGATATGGTTAGTTTCTCAAAGGCGGTGTAGTAAACGTGAGCAATTTGTTTTTGGTATTCATGCGAACTCTTCTATAAATAGAGAGTCCAATGAGTGAAGGAGGGGGCGTTCATTTTCGGAGGAGAAACAATTCCGGGCGTATTTCTTCTACTCTTAGTTTATTTTCTCTTGGTATTTTGTCATTTTAATTTTTGTTATTGTATTTCTTTACTCTTTATATTTTATTATGGATTATGGAATTAGTGTTGAGTTGTTATTTTCAATTATAATGTGTAGCTAATTCTATTACTAAGGTGATGGGGAATCTTTTACTATGCTTATAATCTTAATCTAATTTATAAATATGAGTTTTTAATTCTTATGATTAAATTATTCCTGGTAAATTTATTTCTAATAAGAACTGATCATTCTTTATTTAGTAATTAATTGTGTGGCGACCGAACCTTCAATTAGTTAGCGGAACTCTACGAATAATTGAATTTGTATGCTTTGAATGACCAAACAAAGTGTGTTCATTTTTAGTCAGTCATTGAATTGATAAATCTATTGACACTTTATGCTCTTTCTATTTATTTGCTTTGAATGACCAAACAAAGTAGTAATTTAGGAGGAAGATTATTAACATTGCATGACTAAACTGTGTTAATAGCTTTTAAATAGATGATTGGTAATCAGTAAGAATATTTTTCTCAGCTCTATTTATGAATTGGTTAAGTGAATAAGTATCAGTATAAAGTAAACCCAGATCCTTAGTATCTCCATACTCATAGTTTTTGTTTTTATTCCAAACTTTTTTTTCTCTTTAAATCTGATTTCACTTCAAACCATTTGTCTAAATAATAAATTAATCTAAGTAGAGCAGTAATCATTCTAATTCCCTGTGGAGATGATAATCTTTTATACTATAACTTGACGTAATCGTGCACTTGCGATTTACGCGCAACAGTGGCGTCTGAGGAACACGCGGTAGACCGCCTGATCGACCTAGCTAGTCTTTCCAGGACAGGTCACGCCGAAGTAGCGTTCACCCACCCATCAAAGGGAATATGCTCCCTAAGATCGGGGCAGAGGAGGACCATCCTTTGGCCGGGTTGGACTCTCCGAGAAACCAAATTAGATCGATCTTCGAAGAAGCTAAATCGGAATAAACCCCAACAAGCAATGAAGAACTACGAAGTAAATTTCCAAAACAAGCGTTAAGATGAAACATAAAGGGAATTGTTCACAAGCGACCCACCAAAGAGGTCCAAAATACAAATTGTTCAAAAATTTTGACAAGTTACAAATAAACCCTGGCATCCCAGGTCTTCATTCTAGCTCCTCGACATCCTTCTCCATGGCCTCCGACGTAGGCGCCATGTCCCTCTCCGATGTAGGTGTCACTTCATAAAGGACTTCCATGGTCTTGGGGTCAATAATCTGGTTTTCACTGACAATGCCCCTACCGAACAGCCGAGAAATGTCCACTTCAATGGTCGAATAGAGCAAGCGAACTTGGTCGACAACATTCTCAAATTGCTGATCCCCGAACTCGCTGCAATTCTTGCCCACCTATCTTTCTCCTCATTTGAGGAAGTGAGAGCTGTCTTAGCCTCCTCAAAGTCTTTCCGAAACTTCTCTTTTTCCTTGAGAAATTCATCCTTCTTGGTTTGAAGAATTTTCTTGTCGGAAAGTAGTTGATCAAGTTCTTTGGTGAGGTCAAGGACCCTCTGCGCCAGCTCCGCGACCTCGTTCCTCGCGTTGTTCAACTTTTTCGTCCGATCTTGGAGATTGTTTTCGAGATCGGTCATTTTAGCTTCCCTCTTTTGCAACTCCTCAGCGCGAGCCTTGACCTTGTCCGCTGAATTCTTGAACACTGAGTTCTCCCTTTCCAACGCAGCATTGCGCTCAACGATGTGCACTAGGAGGTTCAGACTTTGAACCATCCAGCTGGAGCACTCCAAAACCGAATCTTGACGGGCCAAACTGGATAAGTTGCACATGTAGACTTTGTCCTCAGTCGAAGTATAATGGCGCAGTTCTTTCGAAGACAGAGCATGAGGATGCATCCGCACTACAGGACCATCGCTCCCGGAGAAGTCGCCGCTCCCAGTGACCTTCTCCAAATGGTTAAGTTGTTTCTTCCCGCTCTCTCTCCTTTGCCGCTTCAAGGGAGGGACGACCTGTTCAGCGTCGACATCGCCCTGGGAAGCATGAGCCGGAATCTCTTCGACTTCCGGGTTTTCGGTATGATCCGAGGCGAGGGTTGGAGCACGATTGTAACACCCTGCATTTTTTGTACATTTTATATTTTTTTTAAAATGTGTTTATTTCATATCGAGTAAATTATCTCCAGTGTTTGCATGTGCTTGAATTCCTAAGTACGATAATATTAATCAGTGCTCGTGTATTTTCCTTTAAAGATAATATTGATATTATTTTATTATTGTTATTTTTTATAGATTATTAGTTTTGGATTATTATTATTATTATTTTAGAGAGAATACATTATGTAAATGGGTTCATATTAGTAATTACGATGATTATTTGTGTATGTGTTTACTTTAGTAATTAGTGTTTTCCTATTGATATTTTACTTTTGTTATAAAGGAATATCATACTTATCGTTTTAAGAAAATAATTTATGTAATTTTAATCCAGGTAGCATTAATATTTGTTTTGAAGATAATTTGCTTTTAAGGTGAAATTACTTTCAAATGATGGAGGATGGCGTTAAATTGAGATTTATAATGGAAGCATTTTTTTTTTCCGGCGAACAAAAGAATAGATTTGATCTATTATTACTATGTGAATGCTATTTTGCTTTGTGCACCCCAATTCCACAAACCTAAAATCGGTTCCCTTTTCCCTCACAAGGGGCAACGCCGCTGCAACTCTTTTCTCCCTCATCTACATTTCAATCTTTTTTTATCTTTCACGGAAACCCCATGAGCTATGTATTCTACATCCCATTCTTGCACACATAAATGGCTTTCCCTCTCTTCCCACATAAGTTACAAAAAACGAAACCTAGCCTCCCCTACTGATCACACCTCCTTTCATCTTTCCTAGTCCATCAAGAACAATTCTCTAACTTTTTTCTCTCCATCTTCGTGTAACCTCAAAGTAAAGCTTTGACCTTTCCTCTTGTTCGTGCCATTCAAATTCGTAGGCTTAGAGTTATTTTTTTAAGAAGGAAAGCGGCCAAGGTAAGGGCTTTTCTCCTACAAGTTAGAGCTAAACATTAGTGGTTGTTTAAATATTGTTATAAATTCGTGTGGTGTCTTATTTATAGGAAAAAGTTTATATTTTTATGAAATATGAATCTATGATGTTCTACTATCCAATTTCAATTTTTGTGTCTCCCCTAAATAAATGTGTTGATGTTTTTCTTGCTATTTTATTGATTCTTGGTTCATATGTTATTAAAAATTCGTGTAGGTATATTTTTATTGCAAAAGGTTTATTCTATTTTGTCTCTAGATGATGATGGTTACTCTTTGGTCTTTAATAACATGAACATGATTAATTATAAAGTTGATTAATTTTTATAATATGGAATCAAGATTAATAAAATAAATGATAGTTAATTGTTATAAATTTGTGCAAACCGATTTATGAGTGTTTAATAATATGAAATTGGTTGATGATTTGTTGTATTTAATTTGATGAGGGAGAACGATATATATATATATATATATATATATATATATATATATATATATATATATGGATACTTGTTGATTCTTGTTGTTGTAATTTAGTGCAAAACGATTGTGTGTACTTTATTAATAGGAGCATTGTTGATTGTTGTTATCCTAGCCTTTTGATTGATGTATACTTGTTGTTTTAAACCATGAGGTGGTGATGCTATTTGGTAAAAGAAATTTGGATGTGTTATTTGGATATGATGTGTGGTGGACTACTGTTGAATTACTTTCTTGTGGCATGAATTGACTTGATTAAATGACATGCATCATGTAGAATGACATGTGTAGGGCCTTTGTGGCGGTGATATGTTTTAATTCCCTATTGGTATGGGACGTAGCTATTATTTTGGACCTTCGTGGTCAGGGCCTTCGTGGCGGTGTTAAATTAATTCCTTATTGATATGTGATAACTATATCGTGATCATGAGAATCTTGCATTAAGCATGCATATTAACTTGAATATGTTGATTTTTGTGATGTCTAAAACGTGATTACTTTACTTGTAAGTTAGTATAAAAAAAATAAAGGATGAATAAATTCTCCTATGTCTTAAGGGCGATTATTTTTAATTTCAAGTTCGTGCTTAAATGTGAATATGCTTTCGTATTGGTGTTCAATATGATTATTTTCGTTTACATATTTTTATTTAAATGTGAAAAAAAATGTATAAATCGTATTTAAGCAATTTTCCATGTTTTAGCTTATTACAACTTGTCATATGAACTGACTCTTACACCACTTTTTAGGTACAAGTGGATTTGAGAAGCCTCAAGAATAATTTGTTTGCATTATTGTTGATCGTGCTGTTGACGAATAATTGTGGGTACATGGGTGTTAGACGCTCTGTGCTACTATTTGAAACGTTAACGTTATTTTGGGCAAATTGAACTTGATATTTTTTTATTGCGGACGTGGTGGTTCCCCGCTAGGTGATTGAGACAACTTAAACTTTAGTTATTTTTGCTACAATTTATAATTTCAGAATTTCTATTATTTTTAGTTGCGTTGTTGAGTAGTTACAAGCATTTGTTAACTTAGTACTCACATGTTTTTAGAATAAAAGATAATTACAGACGATCGTTAATTTAGTTTTCACTTGATTTACAATAAAATTAAATTTTCAGTATTAGATTCGATTAAACTAAAATTAGTTTAGTGATCAAGTAGGGTCCTTGCTATTAATTAAATTTTTATAATTGACAACAAAGCATTTCCGCGATCATCAAACGTTTTATAAGTTATTAACCGTAACATTTTATTTAAAAAAAAGGTTATTTTTCTTAGAATAGACGAGGTAACGCCTTGAAAATTAGGGGTGTTACAACGGTGAGAAGCCGGTGACGAAGAGGCAACCACGACCTGCGAGGGTGAGCCCGTCGAGGAACTGCCCAAAGGACCAACCGACGACGTGCTTCCTGAAATAGCCTTCTTTTTCCTATTGAGGAACTCGTTCAGAGCTGCGATGTCCGCCATTGCACCTGAAATCAAAGAAAAACGAAGATAAGAAATCATGCATAAGGTAAACAAAATCTTATGCGCACACATGTATATATTACCTAAACACTCCTTAGCTTTGGCCTCCGAAGAACAACTCATCAAGACTCTGTTATTCACATAGCGAGGAACGAGTTTTTGGTCGTGAGGAGTTTCCCTAAGTTCGGCCTCGAAATCTCTAACGAATTCCTTTAATCGGTTTACACACTGCGCGCCTTGAATGCTAAGAGCATCTTCGGAAAATCCGAACTCCTTGCGCTCAACGAGGAAATGGTCCTGGCTCCAATATGGTCAGATCAACTCCTCAAAACCTCTGGTCTCCTTCCTCCTTATAAGACACTTCTTAGACAACCAATTGAGAGGTTTTAAGAAAAGATACTCACGTTTAAAACCACGAACAAAGTCGCTATATGCCTCGATGAGCCTAATCTTCGGTTTCAAAGACAACCAACCCTGTTCCGTGGTACTCTTATCTGCCGATCTAAGGGGGGAGAAGAAACAGAAGAACATGCTTCCGAGGGCTGGAATACCGAGATGAGAGCACACTAGTTTGAAACTCCTAATAAACGCCCAGACATTGGGGTGAAGTTGTGAAGGGGCGACTCTCAGGTGATTCAGAACTCTGATTTGAAACTCGGTAAAAGGCAGCCGAACTCCCAGTTCGGTGAAATATACTTTATGCATAGGCAAGAAGAAGTCCTCGTCGTCGGTCAGCTCTACGCAAATCCGGTCATTGTCGCCAGGAGATATCACTTTGCAATTACTAAGATCTTCTTTGCCTTGGCTGATGTCTAGATAAGGCAGGAATTCAGCCAATGTTTTCTCGTTCCTAAACACTGACTGAGCATACAAAGCGTCGTCCGCCACCCATGAATATCGGTCAGCGTTGGTCGGACATGAGTATCCTCTCTTGTTTTTGGGATCCTTTGGTTTTTTCCATCGCCGACCTGCCCAAAGAAAGGACCTTTAAGCATTATTTCCTACAACCAACAGTTTATCATCCCTCATCGGAAAACTCATAAACCTCGCCAAAAAACTCATAAATATCGCCAGAAAACTCATTGTTATCGCCAGAAAACTTAAGCAAAAACAGAACAACGCAGCATAACATGAATACCCGGGCGAAACAAGGGGTCTCCGTGAGGGAAGGGAATCTTGGCCAGCCTTCATGGCTACTATACCCGGAATTGAACTGGGAAATAAAACGAGAAGGCGAAGGAATGGACATACCTTGAATGATAATCCGAACGTGGTCGCGATTATCATAGTTCGACCGAAATTGAACTGGGAAATAAAACGAGAAGGCGAAGGAAGGGGTCTCCGTGTACGGCAGTGATCCTTTCGATATCATACTTCGACCACACGCTTATTCATAATCCAAACTTTAGCGCGACTATCAACAAATAGTCCTCGACACCGGAGTTCGGAGTCAGACACTTTCCAAGCAATCGCTCCTTAAGTTGACGTCCTCTATCATCGGACATTGACTTAGGGGGCAACTGTTCTGGACTGGGCCAAGCCCAATCCAGAGGAACGCCAACCTCCACGGCCCAATGTCCTTGCCTGATCGCGGCCGACCAGTTACTTTTGATCTGCACCGTGAGATATATCAACGGTTCCCATCTCGCGCCGCTTTGACGCTACCGAACTGGGACCGTTGATTAGATCAACATACTATAGCAGATCACGAGCAACATGATGACCCAATCACTATCCACCTACTCTAGACCCTAAAGGAGAATCATATAAAAGGAGGGCCCACAAGGAATAAAGGGACATTTCATTACATCATATTGACCTCATCAGAGAATATACTAACTTGAGCGTCAGAGTGCTTTTGCAAGTACCCACCTCCGCTCTCTGTCGTCATACCCACTAGCTCACAGCGGCTACAGCGATTCTGGCCAGATCCACGTTCCTTGTTCGGAACATATTCTCTATTCTATTCATTCACTTCTGACTCACTCCTCCTAAATCCTAATCCTTCAACAAACAATTCAATTTTCTGTTGTGGCAATGCCTTCCAACAACAATAACAACAAGTCGTCGTTGTCGTCTTCGCTGCCATCAAACTCTAATCCAAGAAGTTAAAAAATCAGTAATCCCACGAGAATGAGCTTCATTGGAAACCCATTCTCCAAACCCTCCGTCATCGCAAACCCTAGAACCAATTTTACCCACACCCTTGCCAATAGTCCTTCATGTATATCTCTTTCTTTCTCTCTTTGCTTTTCTTATATATACTTTTTTTTCCAATGAACTTGAAATACTTTCAATTTGAAAAATTGCGGTGGATTTCTCATGGGGTTTGGTATTCTATGTAGATTTGCCAAGAAGAAGCTCTGTTGGGTTAGAGAAAGTGGAGGATCATTGTGGGACATCATTGATGACAAAGAAAACGCTAAAGATCATATTTAGAAACCGCAAAGGTTCAATCACCAGTTGCTGCTACTTCCTCAAAGACAACAAAGAATTTCGTGTCTTGACCATCTCTGCTTCCTTCAAGATCGCTGAGTCCCCAGAAAGAAAATTCTCTCTGAGAGGAACGAGCCTGCTCTAACTCCAACTCCCTCTTCAGACCCCAAAATCCAAGTTTGCAAGGTAACTTTTGCTGATCCTTTGGAACAGAAAAGGCTTGATGCTACATTAGATGGGAATGGTATCCCTTTCCCAGTTTTGAAGAAAGTTCTGAAGATTAGAGCGGTGAAACTCTCCATGATGCCAATGTCGTTCCTTTGAAACCAAACTCTCTAAAACCCAAAGATATGACGAGAGAGACTAGTGAGTGAGAGGAAGAGAGGTCTTTGGTCTCGACTGTGATAATGAGGGGCTCAAATCTAAAGACGAGCTTGGAAAGAGGGGAGTGAGTTGACTCGGAGGGGAAGATAGGACACTTTTAGTTTACACAGTACTCAAAAGGGGTTAGTCAAGTAAACCCAACAAAAACCTCTAAAGCTAGATTGATTGATCATGATACTGTACACTTACAGAACGGAGGAAAGAAGATGAGGGCAGTGTAGGAAATGTCGGACTCGGGTCTCGCTTTATGCTTTCTAATGACAAAATGGGCCAAATGGGGAATTACTAAATATACCCATAGAATTATTAGCATACACCCCAACCCTTTTTCTATTTTCCCTTTTATGGAAATACATTTATGGACGGAACGTTATCCGGAAATGTATTTCCAGAAAATCACTAAACCATATTTTTTAATATCCCATACCCGTTCTTTTTGTACAGTAAGCCAAAATTAAGTTATATAATTTTGCACAGTAAATAACTTTTTTCCATATTTATTTAATATGCTGAGTTTTTGTTTGCAGGCGAGGATCATGATGTTGTGGGATAACATGCAGAGTATCATAGACAGGGGAAAGGTGCATGAGGGGACATTTGCGTGATCGACACTAAAGGACCTCCTAATATTGGAGGCGAGGAAACCCTTCACTTATCAGAGGAGAGGAAGAAGAGGGCACGATTGCACGCAATGACATCTGTTTTTTCCATTTTTTGTAGTTTTTTTGTTTTTATTTTGTAATTAATTTTGGTATTTTTTGGTATACTAATTAATTTTGGTTTAATGTATGCACACTGTATTAATATATTTACCATGTTTATATTTCAATATATTTAGTTTTCATAATTAATCAATTAGATGAAAATAAGACAATTTCAACATTAAAAAAAACTGAAATTGGAGAGTAAACATTAAAAATACAACGGACTTAAAAATAAAGTAAATAAAATAAAGTAAACTTAAAAATAAAGCTGGATGAGTAGATCATGGTTGTGTCAAGCTGTGACGGTGTAGTCACCGGAAGTGATTGATGGCTTTAGTTCAGTCAAACCAACGACGATTTCGTCGACGATTCTTGGTTTCCTCAAATAGATGATGATATGCTCATTGGTTCTAACGAGATCTGCGTATAACTCGATTGGCCAAAGGCTAGCATATTAGGCAAAGACAGAGAACGTCTTTTCCACATCACCGTCTTGTTCAAGTTTGAGAGCTCCGTATTCAACACATCCATGTCCAACAGGTATAGTGTATCGATAATGGATATTAACCACCCTTTTAGTATATTTAGCTCTGACCGTATCTTTATCCTAAAACGACTGATAAACTACTGCGTACCATTAACTAATGCATCGTGTAAATTGATGAACACATGTAGTTTTTTGGGTCAAATTAGTCTCTCTTTGCATCCCTTTAAGACAGAAACAAAATAGATTCAAATTAGTCCTCATATCTTTCGACCCAATTTATTCCCTCACTCTTTTTACGTTCACCCACATTCCATCTCTTCCAAAAATCTTAACCTTTTGTTTGTAAGAGATGGAAATGGAGTAAACGTAAAGAAGAGTGATGGGCTAAATTGAGTCGAAAGAGATAAAAACTAATTTGTGTCTATTTTGTTTCTGTCTTGAAGAGATGCAAAGAGAAACTAATTTGACCCGAAAAAATTACACGCGTTCATCAATTTACATTGTGATATTAGTTGACGGTACACATCACCGGTTAATAATATGCATCATTAGTTTAATCGTTATTTTTTGATATAAATAAACGGAGGGACTAATATGTCCTTATTTGAAATTCTTAGGGACTATTTTAAGATTTTCCTTTTCCGAAGGACTAAACTGTGTGGCGCCTTTTTTGTGGTGGCCTAATTTGGGTCTTTACTCGTTAATTAATGATCCAATTAATAAATGATCCAATTAATTAATGGTCCAAGGAGGAATAAGTGCAGACTTGGATTTGGTATAAACGTCTGACGAAGATTGTTCCGACATGGCATGATGCCATTTGATGCTGCAAATCCCACTCGATTCTCACCGTTGCCTCCTATCAGCCTGTCAGAGTCAGATCATCACCACCAACCAGACATTTAATTATTTTCAAAAAATACCATATAATGTTGATTACTCCATTATTTTTCTTGCACAGATTCAGAAAGAGAATGATTGCCGGAAGGAACACTGCTCAGTCACACTCACACTCATACAAAGCATAGAAGAAGGAGAAGAAGAAAGAGGATCCTTCCTTATTATTGAGAAGAAGAAGCGGCGGCGAGCATGGAGATGTCTTTGCAACTAACATGCAAAACGGCGTTCGGCGATAGACGAAGGTGCTTGGGTGCTGGATTGTTCTTCCCTCAAACTGGTCAATGCCACCAACTAGTTACTGTCCTAACCGTTTTCTTGTTTTTGTTTTTTAGTTTGTTGCTTGAATTTGATGCTTTAGTTCCTGCTGATCAAGTAATGATCACTCATGGATTTTTATCGTTTGCTTCGTTTGTTCGTGACTTCTTCTCTTTCTTTCTTTCTGTTTTTGACTCTAGTCATTTGCATGTATAATATACCCTAAATCGAATGTAATCATCGTTTGACACTAAGTTGAATTTGGTTTCACTAGGCTGTCATGTTCTCTTGAGTTGAGTTATACAATTACCTCTCTCATGAGATTGTTTAAGCACTCTTTTTGAAATTTGATCTGTATTTATTTATGCTTTTAGATACCTTGCTGAATATAACAAAGTCATTATTTATTTATTTATTTATTTACCTTTTTTGGTTGAAGTTTTTGCCATGGCGACGTGAATTCAAGGCAGGTTGGGGTTCTTTTTGCATCAATGCTAGTGCAGGTTTTATCTGCTATCCTTTTTCTTCTTTGTTGTAGTTGTAATGCTAAATGATTGATCCTCCCCACTCTGTTCGAGTTCAGTTTATAATTTTTCTTTTGTCAAATTGGGGTTTATCTTTTGGTAGATTTTTCGCGTAGGAGACAGAAGAAGGTATCAACTGCAAAGCCCAAGGACCCTGATTCGAAGGGTTTCGTCCTGAGACCAGCTATTGGAACAGGCAACCAGAAGAGGGGCAATACAAAAACACTTGATGTCAAGATTGATGCTGACGAAGAGGGGGCAGTTGAATTTTCTCAGGGCAAAAAAATTGAGGTAGTAGATGCTAGTGATGAAACTCTTGGGGAGACCGGTCAATTGTTATTGTTACATGAGACACTGGGTGTTTCTCAAAGCAATCAAGGTGGGGAAAATGGAAACATTTCTATAATTGAAGAGAAGGATGTTCTAGACACTTACAACATCAGTGATAATGGGAATGTTAAAGTATCAGAGGAAAAGCCATTAGACTATGCAAAAATTGAGGAAACTGTTAGAGAAATAAATGCTGGCACTGATGATAAAGTAACTGGGGAAACCATTGTCCGGGAAACAAATACTTATGCCAGTGATAAAATAAATGAGGAAGCTTATCGGCTGTTGAAGTTAGAGTTGGAAGCAAATTTACGCAGGCAAGAAATAGAGAGGACTGCTGAGGAAAACATTTCACTAGGGAATAAGCTGTTTGTATATCCTCCTGTGGTTAAACCTGATCAAGATATAGAAGTGTTCCTTAATAGGAGTCTTTCAACTCTAAGTAATGAGCCAAACATTCTGATTACGGGGGCATTTAATGATTGGAGGTGGAAATCTTTTACCATCAGGTTAAATAAAACAACTCTCAATGGGGATTGGTGGTCTTGCCAGGTACATGTTCCAAGAGAAGCCTATAAAGTAGACTTTGTGTTCTTCAATGGGCAAAATGTCCATGACAATAATGACCAACAGAATTTTTCCATACCTGTTGACGGTGGAATGGATGCATTTGCATTTGAAGATTTCTTGCTTGAGGAAAAACGTAAAGAATTAAAAAAACTTGCCAAGGAGCAAGCTGAAAGGGAAAGACATGAAGAAGAGAAAAGGCGAATCGAAGCAGAGAAATCTGCAAAAGAAGAGGACAGGTCACTGGCTAGGGCGGAAACTAAAAGAAGGAGAGAAGAATTGCAACAATTGATGAAAAAAGCGGTAAAATCACTTGACAATGTTTGCTATATAGAACCTAGTGAATTTAAAGGCAAAGACTTGGTCAGATTATATTATAACAGAAGCTCAGGTCCTCTTCCACATGCTAAGGAAGTATGGATTCATGGGGGACACAATAATTGGAAGGACGGGTTATCAATTGTTGAAAGGCTTGTCAAATCTGGTTCAAAAGATGATGATTGGTGGCATGCTGATGGTATGCTCATTTACATCTTGTGTTACTTATCTCTGATGTTAATTCATTTAATTGAAGTTAATCTTTTATGGGATATAAAAGTGTATGAATATTGAAAACTTGTACTATTATGTGACATCCAGGGAGGTGGAGTTTGACATCTGTTTATCTTGGAACAGACATGTGCTTGCTCTATGAAGCTGGAAACTATGTGAATGTACTATAAAGCTATATATTGTGTTTCCTACTGGTATATGGTTGTGAAGGCTTAGGTGAATGGCGTGCCTTTTGTAGATTAGATGCTGATGCATGACTCCAAAGCACATTTTTTGACCACAAAAAAAAAAAAAACCAAAATAGAATGAATTATACTTGTATTTGTGTCTTGCCCGCCATTTAGTTTAAACATGAAAAAGTTCAAGGTGTTGGGAAATTTACGTTTGATGGTATTGTATTTGTATCCTAAACAATACTATTTGAAAAGTGAGATGAAACTTGATCTTCTCTGTTAAACTAGCTCGAAGTAAACAAATTTTTCAAAAAAATGAACGTCAATTTTCATTTGATGCAGTTGTTATACCCGACCAAGCTTTTGTCTTGGACTGGGTCTTTGCTGATGGTCCACCACACAATGCAAGTGTGTATGATAACAACCGTTGTCAGGACTTCCATGCTATTGTCACAAAGGCTACTGATGAAGAGTATTGGGTTAGAGAAGAGCAGCTGATATACAGAAAATTCCAGGAGGAGAGGAGGTTAAGAGAGGAAGCTATACGTGCCAAGGTTAGTTTTTACAAGAGATGACTTCCAGATGGTAACATTGAGACTTTACCTGACAGACTTGACAGCCATAAGATTATATCTTTTACTTGTATGTTTCTGTTCCTGTTACTTTCAATATAAATATATGCAGAAAGCTAGGGGCAGTGTATGCTTATAATGTGGAACATATGGAGTATGAAGTTTACCTTATTGACTTTGATCTGGTAGATTATTTAAATATTAATATTGAGATTGCAGTCCTAGATTGATCCCTAAAGCTTTGTCTACATGAATATTAGTTGGCAGACATAAGCATTGCTATTTTTTTTCCCCTACTGGGAAGAAAAATGATTGACTGCTATTCAGACCACTCATCTTTTTGATTTGGCCTGTTCTTGTTGCAGGCTGAAAAAACAGCATGTATGAAAGCTGAAACAAAAGAAAGAACTTTGAAAGGATTTATGCTTTCTCAAAAACATATTGTCTTCACTGATCCTCTTGATGTTCAAGCAGGGAGCACAGTGACAGTATCTTATAACCCCCACAACACAAATTTGAATGGAAAACCAGAGGTATGGTTTAGATGTTCGTTTAATCGTTGGACTCATCATAATGGTCCACTGCCACCTCAGAGAATGTTGCCCGCAGAGAATAGTACTCATGTCAAAGCCTCCGGTAAGACTCGTAGTTTACATTCGAAATGAAATTGGAATCTAGTAATCTAGCAAATAGCAATTCAAGGATTTGAGTGTCTCTTCGTTTGCTTGGTTTTTGACTTTTTATCAAGTGTTTTCACATTAGAATTAGTTGAAAAGCTGTGACTTCTGAAATATGTTCAAGTATCTTCCAAATATATTATGAATTTTTATATCATCAGAATCTATGATGTGCTTCTATTCTGGTTAGTGACTACTGGTATTGAATGAATTGTGCTACTGATTCATATTATGCTTTGTAAGCTATGTAATTGCCTTTGGTTTAAATTCTAAGTGTTTGTTGTAAAAAATGTTATGGAAAAAGACGTGGGGCATTTATGGAAAGTATTACGTATTGGTTGTGTCAGATTCAATTTTAAAAGGTCTAGTATCAGATTAGCAATAGTGTTTTGTGAAAAGGCTGTATTGGAATTGATTAATGATAATTACACAAGGTACCTATTTATAGTACAAGGTGTATCTATGTAATAAATACAAATGATCATTATGTGAGTCATCATCTAGTCAGCATCTATTAGGCCACACTAAACATACTTAACACATGTTAAATGTGTTATTCTAACACTCCCCCTCAAGCTGGAGCATATATGTCATATGATCTCAGCTTGTTACAAATGTTGTCAACTCGAGAGCCTCTAAGAGTCTTAGTGAACATATCAGCCAATTGGTCCTCAGACTGGACAAAGTTTATGGTGATTTCTCCTGAGAGCACTTTTTCTCTTACATAGTGACAGTCTATCTCTATGTGCTTGGTTCGTTCATGGAAGACCGGATTTGATGCAATGTGAAGTGCAGCTTGATTGTCACAGATAAGCTTTGTATCCTGGAGGTCCCCTAATTTCAGTTGTTGGAGTAGATTCCTAAGCCATCCAAGCTCCTTTGCATTCTTTGCCGTATACGGTATTCACTTCCGCCTTTGGATAAGACAACTGTGTTTTGCTTCTTGCTCCTCCATGAGATCATATTTCCTCCAATGAGAACACAATAGCCAGTAGTGGATCTTCTATCTGATGGTGGTCCTGCCCAATCAGCATCTGTGTAACAAGTGATTTTGGCATTGCCTTTATCTTCATATAATAGTCCTCTCTGCCTGGTGCATTTTTGATGTATCGAAGAATACGGATGACCACATTCCAATGACTATCACAAGGAGCATTCAAAAACTGGCTTACAATACTCACTGCAAAGATAATATCAGGTTTGGTGACCGTGAGATAATTGAGTCGGCCCACAAGATGTCGGTATCTTCTCGGGTCTTTCAATGGCTCCCCTTGACCCGGAAGAATCTTGACATTAGGATTCATAGGAGTATTAGCAGGGCGACAATCAAACATACCGGTCTCAGTGAGAATATCCAGAGAATATTTCCGGTTGGTTAATGGCAATGTCTGAAGTGGGTGGGCAACTTGATCCCTAAGAAGTATTTGAGAGGACCCAAATCTTTTGTATTAACCCGTTTGAAAAGATGGGCTTTGAGCCGCTGAATACCTTCTGTGTCATCACCAGTAATGACAATGTCGTCCACATACACTACAAGAAAGATCTGCGGCGGTAGGAGAATGGATGAAGAAAAGCAGAATGGTCGACTTCACATCCGTCATGCCAAATTGTATTAAAGCGAGCTAAACCGTCAAACCAGGCACGAGGGGACTGTTTCAATCCATAGAGAACGGCAGAGCGAGAACAAGACGAGTCACCAGGAACAATAAAACCTGGAGGTTGGTCCATATAAACTTTTTCCTGTGCAAGAAGGTATTTTTAATATCCAGCTGGTGAAGAGGTCAATGATGAATGGCAGCCATGACAAGAAACAGACGAACAAAAGTGAATTTGGCCACTGGGGAAAAGGTGTCACCATAATCTAGGCCAAAAATCTCTGGATAACCTTTAGCCACCAAAGCGGGCTTTGAAAGCGGTCAATCGACCATCCGCCCAATCTTCATCAGTATAAACCCATCGACAACCCATCGTTGTTTTGTCGGGAGGTAAGGAACAATTTCCCGAGTGCCATTTGAATGTAATCTTTGCCATTTCTTCCAACATCGCCTGACGCCAATTGGGATCAGTCATGGCTTCACCTGTAGACTTAGGAATAGACACAGAATCCAAAGCAGAAACAAAGGAAACATAGGATGTAGATAAACGATCATAATTTAAAGTATAAGCATATTGAGGATTAGGGTTGCGAGAGGACCGAATACCTTTCCTTAAAGCTATAGGAAGTTCAGGTGTAGGCGACATAGTCGGAGGGGCGGTTGGAGCAGGAGATGAGACTGGAGTATCAATGGAAGGAGGTACCGCTGGAGGCTGTGTCCGCTGCTGGTAGGTACGTAAAGGAGGCGGAGTAGAGGCTACAATGGGTACCTGAACAACAGGTGGGATATCCGGAAGATCGTCAGTGAAATTGACGTCAAGTACTGCAGAAGAGGAGAAGAATGGGTGAGTCTCAAAAAAGGTGACGTCAGCTGAGACAATGTGTCGTTGTAGTTGAGGACAAAAACAGCGATAACCTTTTTGTAGACGTGAGTAACCCAGAAAAATACATTTGAGAGATTTGGCAGAGAGTTTATCTTTACCTGGAGTGAGGTCTTGGACAAAACATGTGCAACCAAAGACACGAAGAGGAACAGGATAGATATCCTGCTGTGGATACAAGAGAGTGTATGGAGCCTGATCTTGAAGAACAGAGGAAGGCATGCGGTTGATAAGATAGCAAGCCGTAAGAAGTGCGTCACCCCAAATGCGAGGAGGGACATTATGGTGAAGGAGAAGGGTGCATGCTGTTTCAACTAAATGTTGATTTTCCCTTTCAGCGACACCATTCTGCTGTGGTGTACATGATGTTTGGTGAATAATTCCCTGTGAAGTCAAAAAGGATTGAAATTGGGAAGACAAATATTCACGGGCATTATCAGTTCGTAAAATTTTAATGGAAGTACCAAATTGATTTTGAATTTCAGCACAAAATCCTTGAAAGGTATTAAAAACATCAGAACGATTTTTCATTAAAAATAACTAAGTGCATCGAGAAAAATCGTCAATGAAAGTGACAAAGTAATAGTATCCTAAAGCTGAACAGACACGACTAGGACCCCAAATATCAGAATGAACCAAAGCAAAAGGTGATGCAACACTTTTATTGACTCGCTGACTATAAGTATGACGAGAATGCTTCCCTAGCCCGACATGGTGACATTCAAAAGATGAAAGTTTAGAAAAACCAGGAACCGTAAGACGCATTTTATCAAGATTAGGGTGACCCAAACGTTGATGAGTAAGGGTTTGAGAAGCAGCAGAGACACAGGCTACCGGTTGTGAAAGATGATATAATCCTCCATACTCATGTCCTGTTCCAAACGACGAAAAACGAGATCTGAGTGCGCGCGCATGGGAGACACATGCCGAAGTCTGGCCGTGCGTGGGGGCGCGTGCGGCGGGAGATGAGGATGCGCTTCAGGCGGTCGGGTCGACTCGGGGCGACGGTTCGACCGGTGGTGGCAAACCAGAGATATGAGTCACGGTTGCGGAGAAAAGTGCCTTCTCAGTCGCGACGTGTGCTGTTCACGCAGAAAAAAATGGATCGGCGACTGAGGCAGGAAAAATAAGGAAATAGGAACAAAAACCTAAACTTCTGATACCATGTAAAAAGGTTGTATTGGAATTGATTAATGATAATTACAAAAGGTACCTATTTATAGTACAAGGTGTATCTATATAATAAATACAAATGATCACTATGTGAGTCATCATCTAGTCAGCATCTATTAGGCCACGCTAAACATATTTAACACATGTTAAATGTGTTATTCTAACATGTTTCATAGCGGACAAGTTAATAATATTTTTGTACATTTTGAGTTTTGCTACTTGATGCAAAAAATGTATCTGTGGAATCAATTTATTCTGTACAGGAAAAAGGACATAAAGTCAATTCATTTACTTATAGCCTTGTACATTTCTTCCTGGATATGTTATATGATTTTGTGCTTCTGCAGTTAAGGTTCCACCGGATGCGTACATGATGGATTTTGTGTTCTCTGAGAGGGAAGATGGAGGAGTTTTTGACAACCAAAATGGAATGGATTATCACATACCTGTTTTTGGAGGTATTGTAAAGGAACCACCTATGCATATCATCCATATTGCTGTTGAGATGGCTCCAATTGCAAAGGTAAGTTAGCCTGTTTCATCTATCTTATCCAGACTTCATCTACGTATCTCTCTGTAGACTTCTTTTATTGTCTGAGGCCGGATATTTTTGGAATTTACATTGAAGAAATCTTACCATTTTGCTGTGGGTCTGTAATGAAAAAACAGTTGTTATAGACCGTTAGGGTTTTTGGTGATCTCTTCACAAAAGAAATCAACATGTCAGTCACAGTTTTTGTACTCTATGAATACCTGTCTATGAAAAGTGGAACTTGAAAATGTGTATGTTTGAAAAAGTTATCATCTTTATTGAGTCAGCATCTAGAGAGTTTCAGATGTTTAATGTTTATGGATGGGGAAATGAAAAAATATGTAAAGCAATCATTTGAACTTTTGTAAATATCTGAACTCTCGTATACAGTTCAAGTATATTAGAGTCCTGCATGCCCAACCAAGTTGCAAATCATTTAACGTGTTTTATTTTTTATAATTCTGTTGGGCTTCATCTTTGGCAGGTTGGAGGCCTTGGCGATGTTGTTACTAGTCTATCCCGAGCTGTTCAGGATTTAAATCACAGTGTGGACATTGTTCTTCCGAAGTATGACTGTTTGAACCTCAGCAATGTAAGCTTATTGCTTCTGCTTTGGCACTTATTTTACATCTGAAACTCTGAATTGGACATTGAAGTTTATTCCTTAAATCATAAGTTTTCTGGCCTATCCTATTGAAAGAACATAATGTCCGTGGTTATTTAAGAATGTTATAGCTTAAGTTTCAATGTGAATCTAGTTGATAATCACAGGGTGAAAACAAATATTATGAAATTGGTTGAGACATTCATGGACATGTATGGCTTTTGTTGAGCATGTTTCTTAATATTTGGCTGTTGAACATCTGCATTGATGGCTTTCTTAGAAGCTATAAATGGTTACTGTTATGCGGTTTTTAAAATATTGGGTTGAAAATTCATATACATATTGTGTTTGTGACTTTGTGTTGTAGTTAGTGTTGTTTCTGTCTTTTAATGCAGGTAAAAGATTTTCAATATTACAAAAACTATTTCTGGGGTGAGACTGAAATAAAAGTATGGCATGGAAAGGTGGAAGGTCTCTCTGTCTTCTTTTTGGAGCTACAAAATGGGTAAGCATTTTGGTTCTCCATCCTTAAAAGTTCTTGCCTTATGTGGTTTACTGCTTGCTCTCATGTATAATTTTATGAATACTCACATATCGTCTGGTTGGAGGAAATGCAGGGAAGGGGAGGGGAGAGATTTCTATAAATCTTTCTTGTTTGTTTCAATATTTTGGAGGGGATGGGAGCAAAATATCTCCTTACTCAATTTTATCTCCTCTCCAATGCTGTTTAAAATATGGGTGGGCTCTCTTGCTGATAGGAGATCCAGCTCCGGGTATTGTATTTTCATTAGGGGCAATCTTATCTCATGTAAAAAGTAAGAAGCATAATGTTGCGAGATCAAGCGCAGGAGTAGAATATTGAGCCATGGCATCAACTACTTGTGAGCTGATATGACTCAACAGTTACTTGAGGAGACTAGATTTGGAGAGGTTACGCAGATGACACTCATTTGTGACAATTAAGTTACACTGCATATTGCCTCAAATCTAGTATTTCACGAGAGGCCTAAACACGTTGAGATAAATTATCATTTTATTAGAGAGAACTGAGAAGATCTTAGCTAGAAAAATCACTACTAGCTTTGTTAGTTCAAATAATCAATTGGCAGATGTTTTCACAAAGTCTTTAAGGAGGTCCTCGTATAAGCTATATATGTAACAAGCTTTGTAGTCAATCACACCTGTAGCGGCCGCGATAGCGCCGTAGCGTGGCATTTTCCGGTAATGCCAAATTGTGGCCACATCACGGCCGTAGTGCCCGTAACACTAAGGAATCGATGAAAACCCAAAAATACCCTCCACTTATGCCATATCTGTTTTCCTTTCTAAGGGTTTGTTTGTAACAATTTTAAACTTTAGCATAAGTGGGAGTGCTAAAATATATAAAAAATATCTTATACTACTTCCGTCCCATTTGGTTTGACGTTTAAGGTTTTGGCACAGTAACTAAGAAATGCAATTAATATTTTAGATTTCATAAAAAATATTATGTAATTTTCTAATGTACCCTTTATCTCTCATATTAATTAGGTTATTTATCTCTAATATACCTTTTATCTCTCATATTAATGGTCAAGGGTATAATAGGAAAAAAGTATCTATTGCTTCATTGATACTGTAAAATGACAATCAAAATGGGACAATTTTTTGTGTGGTTAAAACGTCAAATAAAATGGGACGGAGGGAGTAATATCTTAATTGCATCTTAAGTAATTTTGAGTGACTTAAATTATCTCTTAGGATTTGTTTCCATATTTCTTTCTATATCATGATTTGTTTCTATATTTAATTAGGATTAAGGGTCTAGTATTAGTATAAATAAGGATTAGTGCTTTGTATTTTGTAATGACATCCAACATATATGTCAATTTAATTTTATTATTATGAGTAATCTTTTCCTCCCCTTATACCTAAAAGACTAACCTTATAATTTCAATGAAAACTTTGGGACTTAATATTGAATATGAGGCCTAAATATTTTCAGCATGTAAAATTCAGCTATTTCAGTATATAACTATCAATAGTCTGGAAGAATGGACAATGGACAATGCCAAGATATAATCTTTCAGATACATACCCGGATTGTATTAGAAGGTTGAATGCAATGTGTTATCTCTCTGAAACTGTCTGATAAACTCAAACCATGGTTAACCGTTAATGAGATAATCTTTATCATCAATTCAAAATGAGTTGACCACTGAAGATATTTTCTGTACGTAGGATCACAGTGATTTTTATATCTGAAGCAAAACCCAGAAGAAACAGAAAAAAATTGAATGTGTCAATTATGTAACAAACTCAACGGTTTAAATTAATACTTGTTTTGTTGGCTATATTGTGTTTAATGGAAGTCTTAAACTGTATTTACATTGTCATTGTCTGCAGCCTATGTGTGTATCCCATACCCAGCAATTTTTGTTTTGCACATTTGTGCATTTTTTTTTTTACACATTTGAGCGCTTCATGATTAATGTCAATAACATGTCTTGAAAACCTTTTACTGCTTCATAAATTGAACTACGCATAACAAGATTTATATTTTTACTTGCAGATTCTTTCAGGCTGGCCATGTATATGGTTGTGGGAATGATGCAGAGAGATTTCGTTTTTTTTGTCATGCAGCTCTTGAGTTTCTTCATCAAAATGGATTTCATCCTGTAAGATATATCATTTCACCAGTGATTAAGCTGTTATTTTTATAACTTCAATGGCACATTGCTTTTGCTGGCGTGACAGTGATTTTTTCCTTTGGCCATAATGTGAGAGTAGAACTCAAAGTGTCCTTTTGTTGATGCTGACCGCCAGTCGGCATTCTTTCTCATCCTTCTAGAACCATAAACATGATACCCGTGCAATTGTTTATCTGTTTAATTACAGACCGTATTTAGAAAAGAGGCAAGTCATTTTGACCTCTATTACTGCCAGTGCCATAGTAACTACATTGATGTTATTCATTCCTATGCTATTCATTGTACCTTCTGTTTGTATTTGAATTTATGTGTAATTGTAACCAAAACTTCCTATACATAAAATAATGATCTAAAATATATTACATGAGAAAAATCTGCTTAAATAAATATCATTCTAAATATGCAAGTATCAGGAACCACTTCTCTGAGTACTTAGGTTTCCAATTTGTTGCTGGGCTTTTTGTTTTTATCATTATGTACTATTTCTGTAACTGTGCTGGGCATGTGGCATTGTGGCTTGAGGTCTAACAATGTATTTATCATCTTATTATTGGCGAAAATATTTATTTGAATTTAATTAGTTGTCTCCTTTCATGTATTGTAATTGGCTCTTTAAAATTGACAGGATATCATCCACTGCCATGATTGGTCAAGTGCACCAGTTGCATGGCTATTTAAAGAACAGTATGCATTACGATCTAAGCAAAGCACGGGTCGTTTTTACAATCCATAACCTTGAATTTGGAGCCCAGTTCATTGGAAAAGCTATGGAATACTCAGACAAGGCTACAACTGTAAGTGCCGGTTATGCCCTAAATTTATCAATTTTGCTAACTTTTGTATAGTATTTGATTATATTTGTCATGGTATGGTTGTTTACATTATTGATGGTAATTGGTGTTATTCAGTTGTAATATTTGCTTTGTTCTTTCGGATTTTCTTCTCTTTTCCTAGGAATGTTGGAGGAATTTCACTAGCATATGGTGAGTGCCAGAAGCGGGCTTAAGTTTCCCCTCTATAATAATGGAGAAGATCTTGTACTATTTTTTCCCCGTAATTTTGGAGCGAAAAAATTG
Organism: Calophaca sinica; assembly: GCA_037113605.1. Lineage (NCBI taxonomy): Eukaryota > Viridiplantae > Streptophyta > Magnoliopsida > Fabales > Fabaceae > Calophaca > Calophaca sinica. The sequence goes on from CM073731.1 coordinate 3,886,152, forward strand.
AGTCGGTTATGAAAGCAAAAGTTGTGTGAATTTAAAACCAGCATCTCTCTAGAATTTGATAGGAATCGGACCTTGCACTCATCATCTGTATGCTTTAAAATCTATTCTGAAACAAATCTTTTGTACCTCGTAATATAATTTTATAAATTTTTTTGCTGAGAGATACAAATTTAAGCTTAAGAGTTTAGAGGTTAAACAGAATCAGCAACATCCAAGGAGAAGCTGATTAATAAACATCCAAGGAGAAGCTGATTAATAATTTTGCATCTTTACATTATTCTTATATTCTCATTATCATTATAGGAGCTCAGTCATACTAGTTTATATTGGCATTTGGCAGGTCTCTCACACTTATTCTAGGGAGATTGCTGGGAATCCTGCAGTTGCTCCTCATCTTCACAAGTTCCATGGTATAATAAATGGAATTGACCCAGATATATGGGACCCATATAATGATAAGTTCATTCCTGTAAGTAGACATGTCCCCTTTTGGTATTTTCTTATATAGAATTATCAAACTTAAATTCCAACACCACCACTGCTTGAAGTACTTGATAACCTGATGTCTCGGTAATTATGTAATTTATCTGTACACATTTCTTATATTTTTCAAAGATTATCAAAATACTCGAACCTGTATAGGTGCCAAATTACCATTTTTATCACCTTGTTTTTCACTTCCATTAGAAAAGAGTGACTTGCCCCATCTTATATCAGTTACCCACGTCCGTACAACACTGCAATCGGTTAGAGTGAAGATTCTTGCATCATCTTTCTTCGGTAACTTTGTGAATAGTTGGGATGGATTATATACTTCTTGCTCAACTATTGCAGTACTAACAGTTGGCTTCGCTCAAGTTTAACATTATGAAGTTAATAAACTTCCGACTACTTTAAGGAAGATGGACTGATGGAGCAATTTATGCAGTTTGAGTTCAGTAATGAGCCGGTCACATTATTCTACCCTTTGTACCCAACCTGTACTTATTCTATATAGTCAGTTGTTTTTATTGATTTATTTGGGAGCTTTCTAGTTCTTATATGTGTTCTAATATAACATAATTGCAGGTATCGTTCACATCAGAAAATGTTGTTGAAGGCAAAAGAGCTGCCAAAGAAGCCTTGCAACAAAGGCTTGGTTTGAAAAGAGCTGATCTTCCTTTATTGGGAGTTATCTCTCGATTGACTCATCAGAAAGGAATCCATCTAATCAAGCATGCTATATGGCGCACCCTAGAGCGTGGTGGACAGGTATCCTTTTATTTATTTATTTTCGTCAAATTGTCCATCTAATCAAGCATGCTATCGTTGCATAATAGCAGATTAGTATACCGACACTAAGAATGTGGACCGACACTAAGAATGTGGAACGAATCATGAAGATTTTATCAATATCATTTTCTCTAGAATTGTGAAAGTTATGCTTGAGGCCTTACATCATCGTTTAAGCTTTTTAATTGGTGTTAAAGCTTCTTTAACCAAGTTGTTTTGTGTTCAACCCTCACCATCTCGTGTCAGACAACCACCCATTTTGGGCCTGTCACTTAACAGATTCAGGTTTTAATTGTTTAGAGAATTATTGGAATTAATGGTATCTTAACCGCATAAACAACCTCCACTGTATACTTGATAGCAGCCCAGTACTAAAACGGGTCTACACTAGGAGAAAAAGACAGGTAACGGGATAACAACCCCGCCTAACTGATTGTAATGCTTATAATTAGTTGGGAGTTCAGTTATATAGGAGTGGTGGGCCGGAAACCAAGGTATAGAAGGTTAAGAACTGTAATTGGGAATTTGGGGAGAGGGTCAGGGTCTCTTGAATGACCTGAGGAACAGTGATCTGTATACCATCTTCTACCTCTTGATCACATTGATCAGAGGAAAGACTGTTGAATAATACACCATATTCTGTTTCTCTGTTCTACTTTTACTCCTTTTCTGGTTCAGTTCGACCAAACTGATCCAATAAGAAAATGTTATGCTTCAAGTCAGGGCCGTGGGATTGTCTAAGGTCCTCAGTCTTCTAAGGCCTCAAAAAAATTTATATTCTTAAAAAGTTATATTTGTTATCAATTTAAATTTAGATATTTTATTAATTCTTTTATATTTGTCATATCATCTTAAAATAATTTTTTATCAATACAACAATTATTATTGATTTTGATTTTTTTTTTTTTATCTATATAATAATTTCATGTTCTTTCCTTTCTCTATCGACACCCTATTACTAAATTACCTATTACTTCTACTTAAAGAAGTTTCTAAAAACTAAAATTGCTTAATCTTACTTGAGATTGACTATGCTGTAAGATAGAATGAATGGACAAGCCACATGATCTATTGATACTGAAATGTTATTACTTGATTATAAAACTTTAATCAATAATTTTGTAGCTCAAAAAGTTAGAAAACATAAAATAAGGATTGAAAAATCATATTAATTAGGTCCTAAACATGAATTTTGTCTAAGGCTTCAAAATTTCTAAACACGGCCGTGCTTGAAGTGTGAACTTGTATAATGATTGTAAGCCAAGGATAAATTTCAAAGCAAGACATTTTAATCTTTTTATATTAGGCTTTCTACTTCAATTTGGAAATTGGTTAAAAGTGTTGGTTGTATGAAAGTAATCAATATCTTGGCCATGGAAATATTTGAATGCAGGTTGTATTGCTTGGTTCAGCTCCGGATCCCCGTATCCAAAATGATTTTGTGGATATGGCCAATCAATTACATTCCCATCTTCATCACAACCTTGCTAGATTCTGTCTTGCATATGATGAGCCCCTATCACACTTGGTAACATTTGACCTCTTTTATGTACAGCATAACAGGGCACTATTGACTCATTTGAAATTTTTGTTGTAGATATATGCCGGTGCTGATTTTATTCTAGTTCCTTCACTCTTTGAACCATGTGGTCTTACTCAACTCATAGCAATGAGATATGGTTCAATACCCATTGTTCGAAAAACTGGAGGTTTGTACATGTTCTTTTTTTGGCCACCCAAATAATAAATGGTCTTGTTGACATACCATCACCCTAGCTATGTATATGCATTTGCAGTGTTTCATTTATGTCTTTTAGTTTTGAATTTTCTTTGGTTGGAGCATGGACTCCATAAATCTATATATATGATGTACAGGTTCTTCTAACCCTTGGTAATGCATCAGATAGTCTAGTTGTTACTTTCCTCAGAACGATCATATCTAGATGAACTGCTTAAAAGGAAATAATAGTCAACTTCCGACTACTTTCAACTCAGATTGATACATTTTAACTAAAAATTCCATATCATTTTGCAGGACTTTATGATACAGTATTTGATGTCGACAATGATAGGGATAGGGCACACGCACAGGGTCTTGAGCCAAATGGGTTTAGTTTTGATGGAGCTGATGCTGGAGGCGTTGATTATGCCCTCAATAGGTGAGTTATATGCTGTGCAATGACCTGGAATTTGTGTCTGAACATGAGAAACCAAATGTGCCAACATCAGAATTCCAAAATTACTCGACTGTTGGCAAAAATATTCAGACGTAAGACCATCTTTATCAGGATCTATGTTGGATGAAGTCTCTTATGGCTTAAGCTTGTGAGGGAAAAGTCCTTTCATACTTGTATGCATGCAAAGCCCTATTATAGAGACCTTAAACCGTTGCACGTATATGATTTGCATTTAATAAGAGTTTATTTTCCCTTTACCTTGCACGCGCGCACACAGAAATATGTGTTTCCAAAGTTCTAAAGTTTGTGATTGCAATATTAAATTTCAAAACATGGACTTTTTCAGGGCAATATCGGCATGGTTTGAGGGCCGTGATTGGTTTAACGCTTTATGCAAGACGGTGATGGAGCAAGACTGGTCTTGGAACCGGCCTGCTCTTGACTATCTGGAACTTTACCATGCTGCACGCAAGTCAGCATGAGATTTCACTAGACAGGAAACCACGCGCTGAGGCGTGTATTAAGTTTCATCCCCCTATGTAAAGGTTTAAGAATAATCGGTTGCATATGATGAATCCTAATTCCTAACTGCGAGGTGAAAAACTTTTAGAGACGAGATTCAAATGGTTCAATTTTTTTAGCATGTAATATATAGGTTTGCTTTACAACAGTTTAGTATGCTAAGAGATCTGTCTTTAAATTGCTAAACCTGTGAATTGTGATATTATAGCATTACAAAATAGATCTGCAAGCTCCTGTTGTTTGAAAACAATATCCCTTTACTGGTAAATTGCAGAGTTGCCTTAATGATTACGAAGAAGTTGAATAACTTTGTAGAAATGAAAATTTTGAGACCCTTCAAATTGTCTGTCAGCTGGAAGATCGAACTATCTTCGTCAGACCTAAGTTATAAACAGTGGTGGCCCTGAGGGTGTGCGGGATATGCGACTGTACAGGGCCCCATTTTTTAGGGGGTACTAAAAAAAATTTACTTAAAGATGTTGTTACATATTCGGGTTGATTGATTCACGTTTAACTACTTTTGCTATAACACTATTGTAATTTGCTGGTTTGATTTGAACTTTTTAATGTTACAGTAATATTTAACTTTTCATCTGCAATGTTTTATTTTCTTGAGGTTGTCTTATAAAAAAAATAGGGCACAAATTTCTCAGTTCGCACAGGGCACCAAAAATATCAGGGACGACGCTGGTTATAAAGCATTATAGAAACCAGGAAACAAACGTTGGAGCATTTTCCCTATTTTTTTTATAAGTCAATATATATATTTTGATTATCAAAATATTCCAGAAAGCTAGTTATTAATTGTTTTAATACAACCTCAAGTAAATAAAATATTGCAAAAGAAAAGTTAAAGATTACTGCAATATTGAAAAGTTCAAACCAAACCAGTAAATTACAATAGAATTATAGTAAAAGTAATTATATGTGTATCTATCAACCTGAACATGTAACAGCATCCCTAAGTAAAAAAATAAGAGTTAACCCTCAATTTAGTCCCTCAAGTATCACTCTCTTCTATTTAGTCCCTAAAGTATGTAAAAAAAATTAAATAGTCCATAACATTTTCTCTCATATATCAAGTTAGTCCCTCTGTTAGTGTGAGCCTATTTGAATGATGTTAAGTGTTATGTTGATCATTTCCTCTTTCTTACGTGTATCCTAAATAGTCCCTAAAATATATCATTTTAGTCCCTTGGCCGGTCCCTCTCTCTCCTACGTGCAAACAAGTCAAACCCTATACCTCATTATCTATCACTTTCATCCCTACCACTCCATTATCCATTAGATGCGAGCTCTCCTCCCTCGTCTGTCTCCTTATTTTCATTCATTATTCAGGTTTTGATTTTCATCCCTCGTTTTCGTTCCTAATTTTGATAATCCTGATTTTGAAATTGATTTCAACATCTAACCCTAAACCCAAAATAATTTAGCAATTGTTTTTTTTTGAGGGATTATGTGTCATTTAATTGTCCTTTCTAAACCATGTGTTGTGGTCAAACTAGACAACATCTGATTTATGAATTACTCATAAAAAAATATGGTTTATGAATTAGAATTAGGACTTATATTACTGTAAAATGTAGGGATTGATATGATGTATTTTAGCGACTTGAGGGACTATTTAATATTTCTTTTAGGGACTTTAAGGACCAAATATGTGTATTTATTTGGTCTCTCTATCTACAAATATTGTAGGGACTGATATGACTGTTTAGGGACTATTTATTTAGGGACTGTTTAGAATACATATAAGAGAGAGAAAATGACCAACATGACACACAACAACATTCAAATGAGCTCACATTAATAGAGAGACTAACTTGATAGATGAGAAAATGTTAGAGACTATTTAATATTTTTGCATACTTTAGGGACCAAATAGGAGAGAAAGTGACACTTCAAGGACCAAATTGAGGAATAAACATTTGTTGTCCCAAAAAATAGTGTCTCAATGTCTCCCACCAATCAAAGGCTGATGATATGTATATGTGTTAATAAGTTATAGTTTTATTTTATTACGTCAAATTATCATTGATGGGGAACAGAGAATATGACAGAAAAGTAAGACAGAAAATTTTCATCCCAAATTGAGAGTTAACTCAAAAAAATGATGCCCCCTCAAAATAGGGACCGTGCGGTTACACACCCGGCGCAACCTCAAGGCCACCACCGGAACTAATAACCACTGTTATAGTAAATATTGCACCTTGGAATAACTAGAGTGGAGTTTGTTTAAGAATAGTTTGACGTTGCTCGTCCTTAACTGGGCAGTTCAGCATATTGACCACGTTGTATTTGGTTGAATCATCAATTTGGCAACATGAAATCGCGATGTAAGTTAACAAATTATGATTACAAGTACTTGAAAAAAGTACTTGAAACCATGCAAGTCTTGCCCTTGAGGTTCATCAACATATTATAGATAGCAGAAGAAGTGAATGTTCGGCAAAATGTAACTGAATCAATATTTCTTGTTCTTAGTAAAGCCTCCTACAGTTTCCCAAAAAAATGACATGGTGCATTCTTTTTTGGGAGAGGAAGCACTCTTTTCAACTTCTTGAAAGAGCTTTAAGAAAAATAATTAATTTTCAAAAATAATCACCACCCAGACATGTTATAATCTGTTACTATTTTAGTGAGCCACCAGCCCAGGTTGTTTCTTTTGCATCATGAGAGAACCAGAGTCAGACATTCCAACATGATCAGTGTACAAAAAATAGATGAAATTTGTTGACTCATTGCAGAAAACCATAGTAGAAAACCCAGAAAACCTTATGTGATCAATTTGGGAAAGAATGAGAAAGACATCGATTTGATCTTTCATCTTATTATTTGGTTTTATTTTGGTGTGTTGACTTAATTGTCAGATCATAGGATAATGGCCACGTAAGCTAATATTCACGGTGTTAGTATCGAAAGGACCAACGTGGTATAACGTTGTTAACTTAAGGGACCGAAACAGAACAAATAATACATAAGAGGACAAATTGAAAACTAAAATAAAGTTAAAGAAATAAAAGTGTAATTTAACCCTCATTTTATCTTGAGAGAAAACCTTGAGGTTAAGAGAGGGAATAAGAAAATAAAATGTGATCATTATAAGATGAGAAGTGCAATACATCGCAAACGACGTGACTCGCGAATTTCACGAATGACGTGGATCTGTTTCTTAGCAAACTAATAAAAAAAAGTAAATACTCAAATTGGTCCCCCATAAAAATTACAGAGACCAGTTTAGTTCTCGAGAAAAGAAAAATACCAATTTGGTCCTCAAAAACTTCAAATGCTGGTCAAATTAGTCATTTATAAGATAATTTTTAGGGACATTTTAGCCCCTATCAAAGACTAATTTGACCCATATTTAAGATTTTTAAAGACCAAATTTGTATTTTTTTTATTTTTCATAGATTAAATTGGTCTCCGTGATTTTTGTTGGAGACTAATTTAAGTATTTACTCTTAAAAAAGAACAGAAAGTTGCCGCAAGTTATCATATTAACGCACTTTTTAATTTTTCCACAGAGAGAGAGAAGAAACCCAAGCGCAAATATTGCTGCCACGTAATTCGGGATGCATTCGCAAGGCTCTTATAAGATGATGTTTATGTAGAAAATTGAAAATGAACAAGCCAGTACTTTCGTGATCAAATTTTTTTTTTGGTCAGTTAGTAGAAATGATAAACAACAAACACACATACGTCTAAAAAGTAACACCCGGGTTCGAATTTCGGTCCCGACATCCCCATATTATTGAAATTACCAAAACAACTAACGGTAGGGGACACTTTCGTGATCAAATTTATTTTTAAAAGAGGATACTAACTTTTAAAAAATAAACAAATTCCCCCGAAAACATTAGGAAGTGTGTTAAAACTCGTTAAAAAAAAGTGAATTGCTGATCAGAAGAAAATATAAATATTAGCGCATTTGTCCAACGGCTAGTTTTCCCATCAGATAAGTTAATCTAACGGCTCTATTTTGCCTACCGTTTAAATCCTTGCCTGGAAATATAGCCGTTGCGTTACAAAGCATCTTCCGGTTCCCAATCTTTAAGAATCTCTCAAATCAAATCTTGTGGGTTATCATTTATCAATATCATTCTCCAATTACTGCTACTTGTATTTCCATTTCTAATTCTAATTTCTAATTTCTAATTCATTCACTTCTGACTCCCTCCTCCTAAATCCTAATCCTTCAACAAACACACAATTCAATTTTGTGTTGTGGCAATGCCTTCCAACAACAACAAGTCGCCGTTGTCGTCTTCACTTCCATCAAACCCTAATCCAAGAAGTTCAGAAATCAGTAACCCTATGAGAAGGAGTTTCACTGGAAACCCATTCTCCAAACCCTCCGTCATCGCAAACCCTAGAACCAATTTCGCTCACACCCCCGCCAATAGTCCTTCAGGTATCTCTCTCTCTCTCTCTCTCTCTCTTCCCCTTTCTTATATATACTTTTTTTTTCTTCCAATGAATTTGATTCACTTTCGATTTGAAAAATTGCTGTGGATTTTTACAAGGGGTTTGGTATTCTGTGCAGATTTTCCGAGAAGAAGCTCTGTTGGGGTTAGAGAAAGTGGAGGGTCTTTGCGGGACATTGTTGATGACAAAGAAAACGCGAAAGATCAGATTTTGAAACCGGCAAAGGTTCGATCACCAGCTGCTGCTGCTGCTTCTTCAAAGACAACAAAGAATTTCATGTCTCCGACCATCTCTGCTTCCTTCAAGATCGCTGAGTCTCCCAGAAAGAAAATCCTCTCTGAGAGGAACGAGACTGCTCCCACTCCAACTCCCTCTTCAGATCCCAAAATTCATGCTCGCAAGGTAACTTTTGCTGATCCTTTGGAACAGAAAAGACTTGATGCTTCATTAGATGGGAATGGCATCCCTTTCCCCAGTTTTGAAGAAAGTTCTGAAGTTTTGAGTGGTGAAACTACTCTCCATGATGCCAATGTTGTTCCTTTGATTCCAAAGAATGATTTATCCTTTGAAACTATGAATGTTCCTTTGATTCCGAAGAATGATACAGATTTGTCATTTGAAACTGTCCATGATGATGTGAATGTTCCTTTAATTCCAGTGAATGACATTCACACTGAATCCTCATTTGAAACTGTTACCCAAGAGCCTGATTTTGTTAACCTTGACCCTACTTTTAAGCTTAGTCCCACTGCTACTCCTCCTGTTTCATCCATGGTTACTGTCTTAGCTCCTCTTGATGCTGATCCCTTGATGCCTCCTTATGATCCCAAAACAAACTACCTCTCCCCTAGGCCACAGTTCCTTCATTACAGACCAAAATCTCGAATGGGACTCTGCAATCGAAGAGAATTGGAAGACAGCTTCATGTCTGGAACCTTTTCAGATACAGATGTTACTGAGGATACTCAGTCTGAAGGCTCACAGAAGGAATCGGAGGATGTTTCTTCAGATGAAATTGTTAAGCAAGAAGAGGATCAAATTTCTGAACCAAATTCCTTGCCAGAGAAAACTGTTGAAGCAAAAGAGGTGCCTAAACCACGCCTCTCTGTGAGATCAAAGGCTATTGCTCTAATTTTGCTTCTGTCAGTTGCTTTTGCATCAATCTCAGTCACAAATTCTCCAGGGATTGATCTTACCATGTTTGAAGACTTCTGTGAGACTTACAAATCGTCTGAGTTTCCAGAGTTTGCAAGGGCTAACCTTGATCGATTCTCCCAATTTGCAAAAGCAAATTTTGATGGTTTGGCTCGAAATTTACATATTTGGTTTACCAAGTCATTGTCTTCAATTTCTGAGTTGATTTCAAATGTTAGAGGAGCAAACAATTTGGCCCAGTTGCAATATTTTAACTTGACTGTCCTGCACGATTATATGGTAGTTAATCAGTACCCTATTTTTGGGGGTGATAAAAATGAAATTGGTGACACTCACCCACCAGTTCAAGAAAGTGATGCTGCTTCAGAGATTGGTACTTATGAGTATGTTGAAGACATCTCAGCAGAGCATTTTGAAGTATATGAAGAACAACTTGAGCAAGACATTGGAATAACCATTGGAGTTGAAAATGCTTGGGATGATCCAGAATCTGAGGAAGTACTTAAGGGTCAAGCAGCCGCTATGATAGAATCAGAGCAGGCTTTGCAACTGGCTGAAATAGAAAATTTAGATGCAAAGTTGGCACAAGAAGTTGATGCTAGCTTCAATGTTGAAGAAACTTTAGAATCCGAAAAAGTACTGGAGGGCCAATCTGCCACTTGGATAGAATCAGAGCAGGCTTTGCAACTTGTTGAAGCAGGAAACTCTGAAGAAAACCAAACACAAAAAGATGATGATAACTCCAATGTTGAAAATGAGCCAAGTTTAAATTCGGAGGCCACTGAAATCCATAATGAAGTTTGTGGAGAAGACAATGGTGCTAAATTAAATGTTGGCAAAGAAGGTGATGTAGATCTCAAGCATTGGCCAGGTTCAGATTCAGAAGTTGCTGAAATCCACACTGCCATATATGATGATGAAGCAGTGGGAGAATCAGTAAGCACAGATGCTGAGATTAGAGGGAATGAACAGCTATTAGAAGCAATTCAAATTCCTCAAGGCATGGTGTTATACTTGCTGCTCTTTGCAGGTACAGTTTGTATTGCTGCAGGTGCATCTTTCAACTGGCCAAGGAAAGTTAAAAGGGGAAGCAAAAAGATTGCTAGCTCTGTGGAGCAACCTAAGATTGTTGAGTTCACTTCTGAGAATAACAAGCAGATTTCTCCTGATAAACCATCTTTGAGGAATGGGCCAGTAGAAATGGATGTGCTTGGAGAGTCATGCCCTTCAGAAATGAGCAGCTTTGAGAATGAGAAGAGCTCATCCTACAGCAGAAAAGTAGTGAATGAAGCTAACAGCGTTGAGAAGAAGCGCAGGAATAACCACAGGAGAGAGTCTTTGGCCTCTTCATCGGACTACTCCATGGGTTCACCGTCCTATGGAAGCCTAACAGTGTACCAGAAAATTCCAAAGGTGAGTATTATTATTGTCTCCTGTTAATTAATTAATTAATTGTTAAGCATGTGTTTGTTTTGTTTCATCATATTATTATTGTTAACTGGTATTATTGTTAATTAGCTGTGAATTGTTTCTCATGTGTTTTATTTATCATATTCTTTTCTTTTTAGGGACGTGGCGATGAGGAGATAGTTACTCCTGTTAGGCGTTCTAGTAGGATAAGGAGCCGTGCCACATCTCCTATATAAGCTGTTTTTGCTGGTCTTCAATGAGGAGGACTACAAACTTAGCTACCTCTAACCTGACCCGCATAACTTCGATTGTGCCTAAAATGTGATGTGTTTCTTACTATAAACAGAAGTGTCTCATCTTCTGAATGTTCTATTTTATTCTATTCTTGACTTTGTAGCTTTAGAATTATTTTTGAATGAATCACCCTGGATTGAAATAAATTACTTTGTGCCGTTTCCTCTTACCCTGCAATGCTGGTATTGCTTTTCAAATAAATTGTTCTTCTTTTGAGGAAATAAATTGTTGAATCAAGGAGGGCAAACATTAGACCATATTCTTTTACTCCCAACAATGTCAATTTGTAGGATTAACGTTAAGATATTAATGTAAGAGTGATGCTATTTGGCCCGAAGGATACAATACGAAAGAGGCATGAAGAAAAATTGGATCAATTAGTGCCCTTATGGACCATACATGGGCAGTTGAAAATGAAAAAGAAAGGATTAATTAGGTCTAGCCACATGTTTTGTGCAACACCCCATGCAACATTTATTCGAGCCATTCAGTATTTTCCTTAATGTAAAGAATTTTTATTGTATATAGCATATTTGTTTAGCAGAAAATATTTGTTTTTTCCCCCCTGAAGGGAACTCATATCATTTCACTAATAATATTGTCCTCAATACAGGGTGACTATAATCAAAATCTTGGCAACTAGCGTATAATCGAGTTGCTCTAGCTAGCGTATAATCAAACTTTTCTTTGCCATGATGGTTGATTTCCTATTAGTATCAATGATAGAAGTCGGATCCTAGATGTAGAAATAGAAGAAGGTGGTTCCCCTTCTTCATAGAAAGAAATGAGATTATTGCAGATACAATAAAGAATGAAATTAACCAAATTTACCCGATGTAGAAGCAATCAAGAAAGCTGCATAAGTAAATATATAACCTACTGAAAAGTGGACTAATCCAACCAATCTTGTTTGCACAGTGGAAAGAGCCACTGGTTTATCTCTCCATCGAATCAAATTTGCCAAATGTGTGCGTTCGTGAGCCCATGCTAAAGTTTCAATCAATTCCTGCCAATATCCGCACCATGAGATTAAGAACATAAATCCAGTAGCCCAAACAAGATGTCCAAATAAGAACATCCACGCCCAGACTGATAAACTATTCATACCAAAGGGGTTTATCCATTGATAAGTTGTGAAGAATTTAACCATAGATAATCTCTTAACCATCCCATCAAATAGGTAGAAGATTCATTAAATTGTGAAACATTACCAAACCATCATGACTTCTAGTTAACAAATGAGCAATGCGATTAGCTTGTGTTTGGATGTAACTTACCCCAAAGTTATTACAACTTAACAATAATGCTTTGCACTTAGAGATAATTTCCGCAAACTCACTATGGTTGCTTCTATTCCCCTATATCCCCTCCACGACTGACAAACAATCTAATTCAATGGATACATTAGGAACATTCGGCTCCCTTTACCAAGACAAGGCTTCGAGAAGACCATGTACCTATGCTTCCTGAACCGCGTGTGTACCTCTTGAAATAATATTTTTATACATTTTTCAATAATTTTTTTATAACTTTTATATTCTTAATATCAACCACGTCTCTTGTAACCAAAAAAAAAAATATCAGCCAAGTCTATGTTTTTACTTTATGTCAACAAAACTGTGAATTTAAGTGACCGTTTTCCTAAGAGGACATGCATAAAAATTACAATAATTGGAAAAAGACTTTAGAAAAAATACTAATTTATCATCAATTTAATTATGATGTCCATGTAAAATATTTAGTAAGTAAATACCCAATTTTGTCTCTCAAATTGTAGGATTGTATCAATCTATTTCTCACATTATCAATATTCCAAAATGATCACTGGAATTACAAAACGTTAATCAGGTCCATATAGGATTTTGGGCTGGCGCATCTTAGATTCTGCAGCTACACGACGATGGGCAAGGGGTTTGTTGTTTGCCTTTGTTGAGAGGTGGCAAAAGGAGACTAGCAGCTTGCACCTTCCATGCAGTGAGATGAATGTCGCGTTGGACGACGTCTCAACCGTGCTATATCTGCCAATAATGCGTCGGGCGACTCTTACTGCACACTCTCATTGGCAGAGAACATGTGTGTGCTTTGCTGCATGAGCTTGGTTGAGTCAAGCTGGCGATGATCTGGTTGATGGAATAGGGTCGAGGCTAGCATCTTGGGCAAAGATGGAGAACATCATTTCTACATCGTTGCAATCTTCAAGTTTCAGAGTCTTGTATTGAACATATCCATGTCCTATGAATATAGAGTATCGATAATGAATATCAGTCACCCTTTTGGTTTATCCAACTCTGATCTTATCATGCATTTTTCACTTCAGGGCATAAAGTGTAATGCCTTCATTTATCATAAATGATATTGGGGAATCACATTCAAACGTGATCCCTTGATCGGTTGTTGTAATTTGACCATTGCAATACACAAAAACAATTGCCAAACTCATGTTTGTAAGAAAGGATACAGATTGAATGAAGAAACGGTTTTGGGTGAAAAAATTGAAAAAACATGTATGAAAAGAAATTGCAGCGCTAGTTATATAGATTATTTATAAGAATGAAAGGGAACGAACATCAAAATCAAAGTGGCGCAGCGGAAGCGTGGTGGGCCCATAACCCACAGGTCCCAGGATCGAAACCTGGCTTTGATAATTCAAAGTAGCTTCCATTTATTTTTTCCTCTTTCGTGTTGTGGACTGTGGATTTATCTCGGTAGTTCCTATTTTATTTTTTATATATCCTTAAAATGTAAATTTAACATCTTTCTCGTGGTGAACATATGCGAATTACAGTCGCTTTAGCTATAGGATTTTCATCATGAGTTAGTGGATTCTTTCTTTAATCTCATTCAGCATGGAAATCATCTTTTATAATCTTTAACTGAACTGATGAATACTTCATCCCCTCTACTTTACCACCAAATAACCATATCAGGGAATGTCATGTCAGCATATGATCAAGAGTTAAGGAGGTGGTGAGTGGCTCAGTGTGGGTGCCATGCTGTACCTTTATAAATGTGGAACTATCCTTCATGTCCAAAATCTCTAATCATAAGAGGGTTAATATATTAACCATACTAAGAGGGGTAGACATTTCCATCTCTTGTACCAAAAAAAAAAAAAAGAGGGTTAGACATTTTAGTTCTCTACCAATCTCTACTATAAAAAAAAATTGAATCACATTAGTTAAGTGAAAAAGAACCACACGGATTTGAGACTTGAGAGAAATAAGAAATAGCTCCATGCATGAATTGAGAAAATAACAAATAGGACATATATTATCTAATACTGCCTCTAGTACTAATTAGCTGGCAGTACATATCTCAATGTATGTTACAGTGGTTCGTAATTAGCTGGAGCTGGAAGGAAGCATCCTCTCCATTCTCCAAGGAGGCATTAATAAAGGTAGTTGTTGCATAGGCTCACACGTAGTAGTACTACTCACTAGTACTACTACTTTTCAAATTTCACAAAGTGAGAGAGAAGAGCTTCATTTCATTTCAATTCATCACCGGACTCCTAAACTAGTACTAAAGGCTATAAAGAGCAAGTACACATGCACTTTTTTCTCTTTTCTCTTTACTGCCGAATAAGCTCTGCTTTTTTTTGTTGTATAGTACTTACACTAGTAGAGATAGAGGTAGAGGATAAGGTTGCAGACAGATGCTTGTGGTACCGTACCTTCAGGCCAATCCTTCACCACCACCTCTCCCATTCCAGACGCAACCTTTTCAGACTCTTCCAAACATTTTGAAAAAGATATTGCGCGCAATTAACCGTGTTATTATTTATAATTATATAGAGATAGAGAAAATCATCCACTCAGACTCCCTTCAAGACCCATCATTTCATTTTCTTTACTAATATACTCCATCTGAGGTTTTTGTTTGGCCAAACTATAATAACACAAACTTTTTCCATTGTTGCTCTGTTGTCTTTTTCTGCTCCCTTGTCTTTTCTTCCAGCTGGTACCCTTCTGTGTGTCTGGTTTCTTGGAACCTGTGATTTTCTTTGTTTGGAGGTATTAATAAGGTCGGTTTGAAGAATTTTCAAGGCTTATTTTCTTTTCCTGGTTGGTTTTTAAGGGTTTATCAGAGTACCCATTTGAGAAAGTCTTCTCAAAAGTCTTTCCTTTTGGAGGGTATTATTGAAACAAAGGCAAGGCAAGTAGTAGATTCCTATCCCTCATACTATTCTCTTACTTCACCTTTATGCTTTTGATTCCCAAGGAGAGGGAAAAAAAAATACTATTTTATTTTTACCTCCCGAGTAACCAATGCATCTATGTCTATGTTCGTTTATATATACTACTACTGAAGTTGATATAACTGTGTCTGTGTTTTCTCACAAGCAGCCCTCCATCTATCTGTATTTGCAGATCAGATATAGCTAGCAATGGCAGAATGGGGTGGTTTAGGTGAGAGCAATGAGAGGGATGATTCAAGTCCAAACATAAGGGTATCTAATAAGGACTCTTCTGGTTCTTCTTTTGCATGGCACATAGCAACCTCTCCAAGAAAGATCCCAAGGGGGGCTAATGATCATATTACAGTACTACCCTCCTCCTCCTCCTCCTCCTCCTCCTCCTCCACAGCACCTGTGGACATTCCTGACTGGTCAAAAATTTATGGGATGAATGGCAACAACAAGGTGTCAAGGGAGGGCTTAAGCCACAAGGGTACTGATAGTGGTGATGATGAGGATGAGGATGATGATAAGATTCCTCCCCATGAATGGATTGCTAGGAAGCTTGCAAGGAGCCAAATTTCATCTTTCTCTGTGTGTGAAGGGATAGGGAGGACACTGAAAGGGAGAGATCTCAGCAAAGTTAGAAATACTATTTTGACCAAAACTGGTTTCATAGAGTAGTTAGTTAGTTAGTGGATTCACATTGACCACCATAGTGATGGATTGGATGGTCATGTCATTATCAACTTCATATTTAGCATCACACCTAGCCCTACCACTATGAAATTATCATCATTGTTAGAATCGGATCGCATGCAATCTTTTTAATTTATTATTCGCATTAATATATAGTATGGAATGTGAGTGAGGTCTTGCTGCCTGCAGAGTCGATAGAGCCTGTACGTGAAAGCCATAGATGCCCTTTTGGTTTTGTTTGTTTGTTTGTTCTAAATTTAATAGTCATTGAGTTCAGCTTCGGGATTGTTTATCATTTGTTAACTTACCAATGTTTCATTTATCATTTTGCCCATCAAGCTTGTCCTAATTCTTGCATGATCACTATAGTCTGTCAACACAATTTATCACTGCCATTCATGTGGCACTAGTTATGGTATATATATCCACTAAACAAAAGAGGTGGCTCAGCGGTAAAGTACTTGGCTTTCTTCTGTCAAAAAAAAGAAGAAGTTATATGTCCACTTTTTATTGGTGCGCTTTAAGGAGTTGTATTGGATTAAAATTTTTAAAGACTTTATCTGACTTTTTTTTAATAAAAAAATTCTTGCGGTATTCAATCAATATTTTTAAATAAAATAAAAAAATCGTGTGGTATTTAATTAGGACTATTAAGACTTTTTAAAGAAGTTAACAAAATCTTGTGGTATTCAATTGAGACTTTTTACAACTTAAAAAAAGTCTTTTAGTATTCAAAATCATATTGATTTTGGTTGATTGTTTTCTAAAACAGATTTTATTGAATTGATTTTGTTTGACATTTTAGTTACTTTTTATCTAATAAAAAGTCTTTTTTATCTCACGTGAGATTTCTCAGGATTCATTCTCTTCGACTTGTGTTTTTTCATCTCTCTCTCCTTCCTTCATCTCTCTCCTTTCTCCCCCACCCCTTCTCATTCTCTCTCCCCTCTTCTGTATGTGTGTTAGAAACATAAACATATATACCAACAATTTATAATAAAATCGTAACTTTTTTTTTTTTTTACTGAAACAAGAAGTTAAGACATTAGCAACGTGTATGTATATAAGATGAGTAAAATATTTTATATATATCTATATATACTATAAATATTATATACTATATAAAATTACTTAATATATATTATTGTGTATATCATATACTATAGCATATATCATAGATTTTATAAATGCGTAATATAGATACAATTGCATATATATTATATATATATATATATAATATTATATGTTGTATTCATTGTCCACCAAAAAATAGATGAGATAAAGAGATGATGTGACTTAAGTATCTGTCATGTGTTATTTTCTTTGTCTTGTACTACAATGTGTATCAAACGAACTCAGATTGTCTGCAATCGGCAATCCATGCAGTCACGCATGCAGTCAGTGTAATCAAGATCATTCATTTGAGATCAGACGACTCATATTATAAAATCAACAAAACATCCTTAATTGTTTATTTTTTTATCAATGGTCAAGATTGTAACTACGGTTAAAATGACTACAGTGAATCAATTTATGTGTCAAATGCACCATTGGCAATTAAAGAATTGAAGAAAAAAAATCTTTATCAAAGCTTGTTATTTCTTTAATATCTTTTACACAGACTGTCGTAACTTTGAATGTTTGCTAAAAATCTTTGAAATCCTTTCAAATCTTATAAATCCACAAAGTTCTTTCAAATCTATCTATAATTATAATAAAGCAAGGCTACACCTAGAAAAAGTTTTTACAAGTATCACCTTCTCATACAATAACTTCTCCAATACTCTTCTAAAAACCTATCTATATTTAGACATTTTGTGCTTGCATCTTATTTCTATCACCCACAATTGCTTTCCAGCTCATTCTTGAGCCCACTTTATTCTTTATCGCGGTAATTAACATTTGCAATTTTTTTTTTTTGAAATGCAGGCTTTACTCATCCATATACCTTCAGCGCCCCTTGCGGAAATCGTAATGAAACCATTCTCATCTTCTCCTCCTTCTCTCGCGTTCTTTGCGAAGAACAATATCTCAGCTTCCTTGACTAACCCAACGATGACGACATCTCCATGAGCGCAACTTCCTTGAACCACCACAACTTCATAAACGCCGGACACTACCTCTGTCCAAACTAAGCAGTCAAACGCATGTGACAATGCTCCACCGCATAGATCCTTTCATCGATGAGACTATTCATTTCGCACGCTCCTCTACGAATTCAACATCGAAACCAATCAGTGGGTTTGTTCTTTCCTTCCTTCTATCTCTGAATCATCTTCTCAACTGTTTTATATCGTCGTAAGGATGTTCCCGAATCTCTCTTTGTTTTCATATGCTTTTTTCCCCCCTCTTCTCTTCATGGTTCCCTACCCCATTGATTAAGCTCATCCCTCCTACTTTATAATTGTTGGTTTAGTGTTCCGATTGTTGGCGGTTTCGTGCAATGCGTATGATTTATGTTTCTCCTGCTATAAGGTGGAAAAGTGGAGGAAGCGGCGATGTTGGAGCGCGTATGGCCGCTGCTGATAGTGGCCAGGATCTGCGGAGACTCGCGATGGGTTCGAGGCCAGCACAACGATTTTCTTCTCCTCTAATTTGCATTAGTTGATTTTCTGGATTGATTTATTTGATTTTTCTTTGTCAGCTCCAACGGTGAGGGTACTTTTACTCATTTGGTGAAGGGGTACTTTTTCCTTTGTTTTTGTTTATTTAGTTTCTCTCCCTATTGTTCTGTTTCTTTTTATGGAGAAGGATTCATTTTTAGATAAGTAAGGTCCATTTGTGATTTGTCTCAAAATATTTCCTACAATGTTTTGGATTTATCAAAGTCATTTTTATGTAGCATATTTACCATTCAACATCTTATTTATTTCCTCTACTAACTTGATGATCTTCTCAGCTAAAGCTTTTGAAAATAATGCTTTTAATTATGGTATGTTCCAGGTTTCAATTCTTGGGAGTACTAAACATCAAAGCAATATTGCAATAGGTCAATTTTTAGCAAAGATAGGTTATTAACTCTGATCAAATCTTATCAGTTCCGAAGAATTAGAAGCCATAACAATCACAGCTAAATTACATGGTTAATACTACTGGATTTCGTCTTGATATTACCCTTCATTGCACTGTGAGTGACACTGTCACGACACTTGAGTTTTAGTCATGGGAGCCAAACATATACAATATTTGTAAGAGTACAGAAGTTCCAAATTTTGAGGGTCATAGGAGCCAAATATATACTGGTAGAATACGCACACATATAAGTACAGTTTTAATTTATGCATTAGATAACTTGGTAGAAATTTTTCATGTGATTTTGTGTAAACAATCTCATGATTGTTAACAGTATATGGCCAGTTTGTCGGAGAAGAATTTAAGCAGAAGAACAACAGCTTCGAGATGGTGGAACTTCTGAAATAAAAATTCAGTAGTGATTAAAATCTGCAACATATATAGTGATTCTGAAAGCTATTGAAAGTTTATACTTTATAAGAAATAAAATTTAGTACCAGCATCTAATTATCTCTCTAAGCTAAAACATGATTATTGAATTTGTTGGTAGACGATAAATTTAATGGTTTGTTTTATGTTTTCAGATTACAAGGTCTTTAAACTTTTGATTTCTTAGCAAGAACACTCTTTAGGAGGAGCCTACTGAATAAGGTGACATGCTCACCGTGATTAAGTATGGTACATTTTATATAGTTGAAGTAGGTTTAAAATATGGTTGTTTCATTCATTTTCCAATATGATTTTTGGTTTGTGCATAGATTCTGAGATTAGTTAACTGCATTTGCTATGGATGTGCTTATGTAAAGATCTACTAAGCTGATAGTTCACCTTGCAGTTTAATTACACAGGATTGTCCATTTGAATATGTTTATAGAAATCTGTTGGTATGATATACCTGATTATGCTTTTACAGCCATTGAAATGTATTGCTGAGGACTTTGGACCTCAGCTCTTTACCATTGTCCTTCATCATTCTTACTTCATTTTCACTTTCTATGTTCTGTTTTGGGATGGGACTACGGGAAATGTATGGACATAAATTTCTTTGAGTTTGTATCTGCTGCAGGACCAAATGGCCCAACAAATCCAGTCTCAAGTTGATTGATTTGTAATTAGGATTTAGGAGGCATAAAATCTACAACTTATATAGATCTAAAATTTGCAGGTTTGTTTACTTCCAAGTCAAATTCCCTTTTTTTTTGGCTTATTTCTATGTGAATTTCACTGACATTCTTTGTTGTATTCCTACCAGCTTTGATTGGGTTTCTGTTATGAGGCTATGATGTTCATGTTTAGAATTTGTTCGCGATTGAAACCAGCTTTGATAGCAAGACAAAGTGCCAAATTGAGATGTTGTTGAACCTTCACTGAAAGAATTTTTGTTCTGAAAATTTTCTGTAATGTTCTCTTCTGTTTTTGGATGGGTAAAAGACATTATTTTGTTGCTGTGTAATTCCTTTATGTGCCCTCAAAATGTTGTTTAAAATGGTCGAAGCATTGAAGGATCAAATGGTATTACTCTATGATGTTCATATCACAAGAATACATTTTCTGAAGGTTATTGTTGTTTATAAATTTGCCTTCACTGACAGTACTTTCGGATGAGTAAATTTGTTTTAATATCCTCATGAAGTTGTCGTCAACAAAACTGAAGCATATGCTTGTATCTAAGAGAATCTTCAATTGGTTTAAGTATATACACATGTACCGGCTGCTTGCTATTCTAATATATACTCTGCGGGGGCTTCTATGCTACTTAATACTTCATATTTGTTTATTTTATTTGGTGGAAGTGTTATTTCAAAAATAGTATATGAAGTATTTTTTTTTCTTCTTTCACAAGTCAGTTTCTTTTCTTTGTGTACTATTATAATTATAATTTTTGATTTTTCATTTATTTTAATGAATCCTAATTTACTATGAATTATATTTCAATATAGTAGCTTTTCCTATATTGTAATATAAGTATTTATGCACTCAATTATAACAATATACTCGACCTATATAAGTATTTATGCATTCAATTATAATAATTAACATATCATATATAACGTGTAATATATTGTAATATAAGTATTTATTCACTCAATTATAATAACATACTCAATTTATGTTACATATGACATTATTATTTAACTTATCGTGTGTCAACATTTTAATAGAAATTATATATTAATACAAAATTTTTAATGAAATTTGTATTTTGTAATTATATATTATGCACAACACAGAATTATATATTATATATTTTAGATGGAATAACATTACTATTTAACTTACTATATATTTTGATTTTTTTACACATACTATATATCTTGATAGAATTTCATATTAATATAACTTTTAACATAAAATTTATATTTTTTACTATACACTGTGCTTAGCACGGGCCTACATAATATAGAGTTTTGTTTTTTGGTCTCATTCTTATTTCTTAATAGGATTTTCTTATGTAAAAAAACTTATTTACAAGTTTTATGAAACTATCTTAAATAGAATTAACAGGTTTCTTATATGTATAGCAAAGATATGACAAATAGCATTATTTGCACATAAATGGGTTTACACAGACATAACAAATAGAGTAAATGATCAATGGACGAGTAATGTTAAATGAGTTTTTAATCAGAGTTCTCAAAATATAGTATATCCATTATGAAACTACTGATTATAAAAAGTTATTTCAAATTTGAAAACTCATATATCATCATAAAATAAAAGTAAAATTAACCTAAACATATGTTTCGTGTACGGCGTAATTATGACTGACTGTTTGAGATAATCGAGTTACATTTCATAATTAATTTATTATACTTTAATATACAAAAGTATTTAAGTATAAATGAACCATCAAAAATAGAGTAGTGTCTCTCCCTTAGGTTTTCTTAGGTGAGTAGTGTCTCTCCCTTCTCTTCTGAGAGTCTGTGAGAGTTTGTTCTAGGTTTCAAGGCTTTTGAGTATCCAGTTTACACATCTTGTCTTTACGATCATCATGGAAGGGGTGGGTCTTGAGAGGTTGTCTTTGGGGAGGAGGAGGAGGAAGAGGAAGTGGTGATGCCTGGGGTGGAGGAGGAGGCGGCAGAAAGCTCTTACTTTGGTGGGAAGGTTCCTCATAGAGAAACCGATCAGGGTGAATATTATGAAAGAGAGAATGGCGGACGTGTGGAGCCCAAAATTTGGAGGCACCATTCTTGAAATTTGGCCATTTGGGATCTATATCTTTCAATTCTATCACCGGTTGGATGTGCAGCGGGTGATGAACAGGGGGCCCTGGTCCTTTGATAAATATTTGCTTATTTTGGGTGTGTTGCAGGATGGTGAGAGACCGCATCAGGTACCTCTGTTTACGGTTCCCTTTTGGGTTCAAGTACATGACGTCCCGGCCGGATTCATGTCGCAGGCTGTGGGGGAAAGCTTAGCAAACTACATTGGTGCATTCTTGGAGTATGATGCGAATAATAACTCAAACGCATGGAGGAGGTACATGCGAATCCGTGTGCTTGTTGATGTTAGGAAGCCACTTAAGCGTCTGAGAAAGATCAAACGGCAAGGAGGTGATGCGAAGACGGTGCGGTTTCAATATGAACGCCTGGGGAATTTCTGTTATCTATGTGGTCTTTTGGGTCACCTAGAAGACTACTGCGATAAGCTTTTTGCCATGGCAACCGATGATGGTATCAGAATGTGGGGCTCGGAATTAAGGGCGATCATGCAGAGAAGTGAAGGAGGTGGCGGCTCTCGTTGGCTGCGTGAGGAGGCGATTCGTGCGCCTTCGTCGCACGACTAGGGTTTGGGATCAGTGGTACCAATCACAGCGAAATTGTAGGAGAAGATGAGGCACAAAACAGGAAAGATTTCATGATATCTTTCTTCAAAAATTCGCAGCTGGCAGTGAAGAAACCGGTCCCGGTTTTCATGCAGGGAAACAGTTCCCACGTAGATAATATGGGGAAATCTGGTAAGAATCACGTAGATAAGGAGAGAGAAAAACAACAAGATAATGAGCATTCAATGGATGAGGACAAAGATGAAATTGCGTTGACTGAAGCTGAGGAGAAAAAAAGGAAGCGCACTCAACATTCTTCGAGTCCCTGTGCGAATGGGCCGAACGAGTGTGAAACGGCCCTACCAATCCACGTTGAGCAGTTAACAAAGAACTAGGAGGAAGAAAGTGTTTTGCAGTCTCAAGGTACAAGCTCTTTTTTAATGGCGGGCCCTGGCAGAGGTGCCTGCCAGGGACAATGAGTGTTCTAAGTTGGAACTGTCGGGGATTGGGTCACCCGAGAGCAGTTCCTTCCCTTCGGGACCTCGTCCGGACGCACCAACCGGATGTTATTTTTCTTTGTGAGACTTTGGTGCACTCAAATAAAATTGATGAGATTCGAGCTAAGCTGGGTTTTGATGGTTCTTTTGCAGTTGATAGAGTGGGTAGAAGTGGGGGTTTGGCTTTTCTTTGGCGACATCCGTTTGACTGTCATATTAATAGTTACTCTGTAAATTTCATTGATGTGGAGGTGTCTCAACAAGGTGGGTCTAACTGGAGGTTCACGGGTTTCTACGGGTATCCGGAGACTAGTAGGAGAAGAGACTCTTGGGACCTTCTTCGACACTTATCTAGGGACAATTCCCTACCTTGGTGTACGATGGGGGACTACAACGATCTTCTCTCAAATGATGACAAAAGAGGCGGTGGACCACCGTAGTGGCGATTAAGAGGTTTTTGAAGCGATTATGGATAGTAATCTCCATGATATCCCACTTGAGGGTTACCAGTTCACTTGGTTCAAAAGTAGAGGATACCCCAATGCTAAGGAGGAGAGACTTGACAGGGCTCTTGCAAACCAGCAATGGTTGGATGCCTTCCCTACGTGTAGTTTGCGTTCTGTGGTGGTGGGCCAGTCCGATCATTACCACTATCCTTCTTAGACTACATGAGAGAGAAAGGAGGAGAGTTCAGAGGACTTTTAAATTTGAAAATGCTTGGTTAGATGAGGAAGAGTTGGAGGGGTTCGTAAAGAAGGGTTGGGAGGAGTATATTGATGGGGAGATGATGGCTCGTATGAAAAATTGCACGGAGACTATGAATATATGGGGCAGGAAATTGCGCACCAAGTACAAAGTAGCTATTGATGCTTGTAAGAGAGATCTTGAGTCGTGCCGTGGGGACCACCAAAACGAAGCTAGCCACCGTTTCTCCACCTTGAGGGATCGGCTTGGCACTCTTTTAGCTCAAGAGGAGGCCTTTTGGAAGCAACGAGCCAAGGTCTTCTGGCTTCGCGATGGAGATACAAACTCTAAGTTTTTTCATGCTATGGCTAGCCAACGAAAGAAACATAACACTATTGCAAAACTGGTCTCAGACGATGGGCGAGAGGTGCGTGACCAAGTTAGTATGGGTAATGTTGCTGTTCATTATTTTCAAACTCTCTTTCGTGGTGACCAAAGTGATGTGGATTCGGTTCTTAATTATGTTACTCTAAAATTATCCCCCAGCGATAATGAGGGGTTGCTCAGACCATTTACAATAACTGAATTCAGGAAGGCCTTATTTCAAATGCACTCAGATAAAGCACCGGGACCGGATGGTTTAAATCCGGCTTTTTTCAAAAGGTTTTGGAATTTAATTGGGTTAGAAGTTTTTCACGCGGGGGTTGGTTGGCTGGATAGTGGAGCTTTTCCCTTAGAGCTTAATGACACCAACGTTGTTCTTATCCCAAAAAAGGACAACCCGTCTTCAATGAAGGACTTACGGCCCATCTCTTTGTGCAATGTGATTTATAAGATTATTTCAAAGGTTCTAGCAAATCGTATGAAGCCCTTATTGAATCAGTGCATCTCTCAAGAACAATCTGCTTTCGTGGCCAACCGCTCAATTCTAGATAATGTCTTGGTTGCTATTGAGACTATTCACCACATGAACTGCAAAGTAAATGGGAAAGTGGGTGAGGTAGCCTTGAAGATTGATATCGATGGGCCTATGGCCAAGGTCGATTGGAATTTTCTGAAGGGTATGATGTTAAAGATGGGATTTGATGCTAAGTGGGTGTGTTGGATTACTCTTTGCCTTGAAACCTGTGAATTACTCTATTGACTTAATGGAGAGGGTGGGACATGTCTCACCAGGGAGAGGCCTTAGACAAGGGGACCCACTATCTCCTTATCTTTTCATTGTGTGTGCGAGAGGTTTAACAACCCGTATCAAGAAGCGGAAGTGAGATGTGACATCCATGGTATAAAAGTGTGTGGGGAGCTCCTATCCTCACACACTTGTTATTCTTGACGATTGTTTTCTTTTTGCGAGGCGATGATGGCGGGAGTGTAATCATTTAAAGAACATCCTGGCCACCTATGAGAGAGCTTTAGGCCAGGCTATCAATATGCAAAAGTCGAGATCTACTTCAAAGAAAAACACCACTCGGGAGGCCAGGCATACAATTACCAATTTATTAGGCGTAGCAGTGCCTAGGCACTGGAAATACCTTGGTTTACCATCCATGGTGGGAAGAAACAAGAAGGCAATTTTCAGCTTCGAGGGACGGGTTATGGAAGAGGATTGAGGTGGTCAGTCGCCATTTGTCAAAAGCGAGGGAGAGAGGTGCTTATAAAATCGGTGGCCCATCGATTCCCGATATTGCATGGCGCTTTTCTTATCCTACTTCCCTAGGGAAGAAATGGAGCGTATGATCAACTCTTTTTGGTGGGGTTCGAATAGGGGAGGCTGGGGTATAAAGCTGGATGGTGGGACGGGTTGTCGGTGAGGAAAGAGCATGGTGGGTTGGGTTTCGACACTTTCATGGGTTCAATTTGGCTATGCTAGGAAGCAAGGTTGGAGGATTGCTACCAACCAAGATACCATTTTATTAAGAGTCTTCAAAGCTAAATATTTCCCGAGGGGACTTTTTGGGGCAGGTTGGGTCATAACCGAGCTATGTTTGGCGTGGTATCTACACTTCACGGGTAGTAGTTAAATTGGGCACTCGGTGGCAAATTGGAAAGCGGAGACCGCATCATGGTTTGGGTGATCCGTGGCTCAAGAATTGTGCTGATCCTTACATAAAATCACCCATGACCCCTGGTACTGAGCACTTGAGAGTTTATGATCTTATCAACCAACAAAGTAGAGAATGGAGATCGGACTTGGTCGCGGCCTACTTTCATCCAACAGAAGCTTCGCGGATTTTGGGTACCTCGCTGAGTCATGCTGGCCGAGAGGATAAATTGGTGTGGTCGCCAAGCAAAACGGGTCAATATACGGTTAGATCTAGCTATCATCAATTAATGGAAGTTGTTATAGATAATTCATCTCTTCGAGCGAATGGCGAGTGGAAGAAACATTGGCAGGCAAAGGTGCCCCAGAAGAACAAAGCTATTCTTGTGGCGGCGCTTGAGATGTTACGCGGCGAGGAAGAATTTGGGAAGGAAGGGTGGGCTGCCCAATCATTTGCCCGCATTGTGAAACCACAGAGGAAAACACTTGTACGCATTCTATGGTGTCCAAAGCGGTGGAAGTTTGGATGGTGGCGGCTATGGACTTTGATGCAATTCGCGGTTACAGCGGTGAGGGCTTTAAAGAAACCACCTTTGCGCTCCTTACGACGTTACACACTGAGAAGCTACAAGATGTCTTTATGCTTTTTTGGTGCATATGGCGTCGATGTAATGAAAAGGTGTGGAAGGAGATGGAGGTTCCGGCCAACATAGTGGTGGAGATGGCGAGGACCTACACCAACAGCTGGAGAAAGGTAAGAGCTCGTGATACTATTCTGGGTTGGCATATTGATAGTAGTGTGGATATAATATGGAAGAAACCGGAAGTTGGTAGACTAAAATGCAATTCAGATGCAGCCTTATTCTACACAGACGGCATTTTTGGAGTGGGCATTTGCATCCGGGATGACCAAGGTGCTTTTATGCTAGCTAAATCTCAATGGTTCCCTGGGAACCCCTCTCCAAAAGAAGCAGAGGCTATAGCTCTTCTCGAAAGCATCAAGTTAGTCAAAGAGGCTGGTCTTGCAAATATCACGTTTGAGTTGGATTGTAAGGGGGTAGTGGATGATATTAACACTGAGCAGACTTTCAATAATGAGCTCGGTACCATTTTAGACTCTTGTAGAGAGCTTCTGAATAGTCTACATAACTATGAGGTTAGTTTTATTAGGAGGCAAGCAAACTTGGTTGCTCATAGTCTTGCTAGAGCATCTAGGCTTTATGCTAGCTCCCGCGTTTTTAATTCAATTCCCTCATATATTTCTGCAGTTTTATTAAATGAAATGAAATAAGTTGGTTGTCTTCAAAAAAAATATAAATGAACCATCATATAAAAAATATAAAGAAATTATGTACTCAATATCATTTTCACTTTAGTTATTGTAATTCAAATAATTTATATAAAATAATAAATAAATACAAATAATAAATAAATAAATATTATAACATATAGCATATCATATATAACAAGTATATTGTAATATAAGAATCGTTATATTTTCGATCCTTATATTTTCCGTGCATCGCACGGGTAAACAATCTAGTCTTATAAATTTTTATGATACAAATTCATTAAAATTCAAACTACAAAATATGGATCGTAAAAGTCTTTTAAAAAAAATTTATAAGTCATTATATTCCAACATAGTCTTTTTTTTAAGCAACGAATTGGCATGCAAAAGCATCAAACTAAGGAAAGTAATCCCAACTAGTTTGGCACCACCACCCTTACCAACGTAGTCTTTTAAAATTCACAAGACTTTTTATACCAAAATAGTCTTTTAAAATCTCAATCCAATACACCCTTAAAAATTCTTATAAATCATTACATTCCAACATAGTCTTTTAAAATCTACAAGACTTTTTATATCAAAATAGTCTTTTAAAATCTCAATCAATACACCATCCTTAAAACATTTCGAGGGCTTTTACATACACCCCCAAAATTGCTACCCACACCTCTCCCCCTTTTTTTAATAAATAAATTTACCATAATATGGCCTTACCCACACTACACACATCTCCCTCCCACTCGATTTGCAATATGAAACAAACAACCCCTTATTAAGTTGTTAGATTGATAAATTGATGATATACCAATATAATAGTTTAAACATGTGGAACACTGATATATTATTAGTCTCCCCTACCAAGGTATAATTCCTTCATTCGAACACTTCCCGCTCCCATTGAGAGTTTGAGTGAGAAGGAGAAAACGAGTGAATCACCAATTTAGTTTCTAAAATCATAAGGATTTCAAAATCATCACTGAATTGGAAAATTTTCAATCATATTTGTCCCTACAAGTTAATTTCAGGGACTAAATTAATCAATCCAGAATGACTAGTATGATCAGAGATTTTCGACATCAAGAACTATCTTGGAACATTAATAATTTTAGGAACTAAATTAACAGTGCTTCAGGAACTAAATTGATGATTGACTAGGAGAAAAACCATTGGGAGTTTTAGAGGGAGAGGAAGAGGGATAACAACCATTGAGAGTTGTAGAGAGAGAGAGGGTGAAGAGAAAATTTTTGATTTTTAATATAAAAATAAGAGGCTGAATTGACATTTTTGCTTATTCAAGTTTTGAATTACGTGCACTTTTATTCTCGCAATTTTTTTAGTCAATTAATTTTTTATTTTTAAAATAAAAAAAAACTAGTTTTGTAGTCAATTTTTCTATCTAATATTCTTAAATTTTTACTTAGAAATACGTGCGATCTTGGTCACGAAATATTTTGGAGTTTATGATGAATTTAGAATATTAAATATTTTTAAAAATTTAGAAGTAAGAGATTTAGTGAAAATTTGATTACATATAAAGGATTTTGTAAAATGTGATATTAGTTTTTTTTTCCCAACAAAATGTCATATTAGTACTCGAAAAAAGACATGGTTCAAATCCCATGAGACAGGTTGTAATATGGCTATTAGTGCCACTGAAATAATAATAATAGTATTCGAAAAGAGAAAAGTTTGAAATTTTCTTATTTTGATGAAAAAAAGTTTAAAATTGTTTAACTGGTTCAATTTGTAGATATTTTGAATAGAAAATGAGAATTTGAGAGTTTTAAGTAGAAGGGAAATTGATATAGAAACCTAGTGTTTGTTTTATTATATTTTTGGTTTTTTTTTAAAACATGTTTAACTATGTGTGTTGTAAATGTGTGTTCTCAATGAAGTGGCACAGAGAGTCACAAGAAGGGGAGTTGAATTGTGACCTTTTGAAATTTTCAACCTGAAACTTTGAGTACATCCTCTGAAGTTGATACTTGGAATGAGACAGTTAGCATAAAATAGTTTTAATGAACATCCTCTTAGATGAGTATGTTTCATGCAACACTTTTAATGAATGTCCTCTTAGATGAGTAGGTTCCATGTAGAATGAGTCTTATGCAGTTTGTGTAGAGTGAACATCCTCTAATGAATATCTTCATGTTGGCTTAAAATGGTTTTACAAAACATTCTCTACTTAAGTAGGTTCCACGCAGTGAACCTGCTCTAGTTGAGTAGGTTCCATGCAGTGAACTTACTCTAGTTGGGTAGGATGCATGTAAACGTGAGTATGTTCTGTTTTAAGCACAAGTCAGTGTGAGGTTTAGAGGATGATGCAGTATGAGCAAAAAGTAAAGTGTGCAGAGATTAGGGAGGGGAGTATTACACAACATATTTTTATAGTGGTTCACTAACAACCATGGGCTACATCCACTCCCCACCTCCTGTGAGATTTCTCCACTATTTCTCAAATAGTACAAGTATTCTTTCTTCAAGCCTCTCCAGGCTCTACATCAACACATTTCTACCCACTGTTTCCTCACCAACACTCACCCATCCTAGGTAGCTTGATAGAAAATATCTACTCAACACTCACCTACCCTAGGTAGCTGGTAGGAAGAACAAGGTACAAAAGTAGTGATTAAAGGGGTATGAGATCTGTTACAACTTGAATACACTTACTACAAGAAAAAGCGCCGATATCGATGGCCTTTTACCGACGGGCAAAACCCGTCGAAAAAAAATCGGTGTTCAAGCGGCTTACCACGTCGATAAAGCTAACCCGTCGGAAGGCCGGACAAAAGTTATAGTTTCCCGCTTTTTTTGAATATCAACGGCCTTAACCGTTGGTACCCTAAATGGTCAATAGCTTATCGACAGGCAGTGCCGTCGGTATTTAACACAACCCATCGGTAAGTCCGCGTCGTGTAACGACGGTCTTAAGCCGTCGGTATTAAGATGTGGTCGTCGGTATGCTTCGATATGAACCAGAACACAGCCTTCTCTCCCCTTCACTGTTTACAATGCGCTCTCTCATCTCTTTCTCTCTGTCGTTCCAGCCACCACACCACTGTGCCGTCCTCATCTGTTGGCGCTGCCCGCTGCCACCTCCACAGCACCGACTGCCGCCACCACCTCCACAACACCGTCCCCTCTCTCTTTCTCAGTGTGTTGCTGCCCACAGTCTCGCCTCTCTCTCTCTCTCTCTCGCTTTGAGGTAAGTATTTTTTTTTGTTTTAACGGCAAATGATTTATCTGTTTTGTGAGCTTTCTGTTTAGTTAATTTTTGTTGCAACACAATTGCGTAAGTGGCTCTTGTGTTCTGATTTCATCAGTTTCATCAATAGTTTGGGAGAGAATGGGAGTGCTCGTGAGGTTAGTGAAACATTTGTGATTGAAGTCACTGAAGGTTTGTGAAATATCTGAATAATGATCCCAATTCTACCCTAATATTGCCTGAACAACTTACTAAAACCCCTTCTTAGGAAAATTCTAACAGCTGCATATGCTTCTTTAATGTTGAGTGTTTAAAATGGGGATTGGAGGCAGTGAGTCTTTTTCTTGAGATGTTGCTCTTATTTCATTTTATTTTCAGTAACTATAATTTTAGTTATATTTATATTTCCTTGCAGCTTCACTAGTTCGCCACACTGCTCCAAGACCGCCATTAGCATCGAAGGACGCGGACGTTCTACTTCTCTTTAGCACTCACTTGTTATGAGAATTAGGTATGCACTCTAACGAAATGTCAGTTGACTCATTGGGTGGAAAATGGTTGTCTGTTGACCCCACGCCGACATATTTATTTGATTTTCTTCATAGTTCTCTCCACAGAGGGATTTTTGAAGTGATGTATGTTTTGACTAACAAATGATGTTTTATGTTGAAGTGATGTATAGTTCTCTCCACAGAGAAAATTTTGTCTGATGTTTGTTTTATGTTAGGGTGAAAGTAACATGTAGACTATTCATTTTGGAAGAGCATGCTTTTGCTTAGTTTGTTGCAAGAAAAAACCTGTCATTAGGATAAGATACAATAACCACAAAGATGATAACATCTTAGTTTAATTTGTAATGGTATAAGTGGAAAATATGGGAAAAGGTAGATTGATGAAGCAGAACCATTATTGAAAGAGGGTAAAATACACCCTTGTTACTCAGCAATCATCAACCCATATAAAGAAATCAGAACCTGGAACATATTATTATTTATTAAATAAAAGTTATAAGTATCAAGAGTGGAAAGAAATAAGAGAGAGAGAGAGAGAGATAGATTCATATCTGGTTTAGGGTTTTGTTTATTAGTAATTTATTAAACTACAATATATAGTATATTAATAATTTAAAAAGTTTTATTCCTGATGCAATATTTGTTGATTTTAAAATATTAATTGATAGGTGTTTAAAACAATAAATTTTCTCATGTTAAAGTTTAATATAATTTTTAGTATTATATAAAATAAAAAGTTGTATTTATTTCTTCATAAATACTAATATTAATATATGTCATCCGCAACAACAGAAACGTATTTTTTCAAAAAAAGAAAAAGAAATGTATGGAAGATAGAAAAGCAAAGCTGGAATGCAGTCAATGAAGTGGGTAGCTATTCTGTAAAAAAAAATAAAATGAAGTGGGTAGCTTACTATCTTTAGCTTCAGATTCCTTCTTAGATGGTGACATAGCGAGGAGAATCGAGTTGTACGGAATGCGAACAAAACCAAAACCAGTGAACATTTATTCTTGGATAATTTAATTAAATAATCTGTGAATTAAAGTAATATGGGTGGGGTCTACCCTGGTTTATAACTGGTGGAAGTTGAAAAATCATCAAGTCTGAGACGCTCGTCTCCTGCACCGCCTACGCAGCGTGAATGATGGTTTATGATGGCACTGGCACGCGATGCGTTTAGCTGTTTAGAGGTTACTCGATATTAACGACACGTATGTGATCAGCAAACTTCCCAAGGACGCTTTCAGTTTCGTGGGCGAGTAGTCACTACGTCAATATTCGGCATGTCAGAATGTGGCAAAAGTTGAAATGAAATTAGTTTGATTTTACTAAAAAAAATGTGGATTCATATCTGGTTGCTTTTGAAGGTTTAAATAATAATAAATAAATAAAACCTGCATCCTGAAGTGGATTCATATCTGGTTTGGGGTTTTGTTTATGTTGCTGTGTTGCTGCTATAGTGTTGTTGTTGATAAGCAAGAATGGTAGTTAATATTTTAAATTGGTATTTTTAGTGTTGAATTGAAGTTAAATTTACTGTCCTCTATTGAAATCCAAATCTATTGATAGCAGGTACTCTGCAATAATATCATGGCGGTTGATCATTTTGTTGTTAAAATATTAAGTGTTGATACTGACATGATTGTAAGTGTTAAATAATCTAAAATGTTTTGAAGTCATATTTGTTTTATGTTGTTAAATTTAGTAAACCATCAATTATTTATGTGCAAAAACTACCTATAGAATTCACAAATGTAGTGGGCCCTACATTGTCAAACCTTTTGAGGTTTAGGTTCTGTGATAACAATGTATGAGAAGTTCAAACTGAAATAGTTGATGGGCAAATTTGACTGAATTTGGGATGGAGGGAAATTGCTAAAGAATATACTATTGAAAACGACTATTTGTTCTTTTTCAACTACTCTAGTGACTCGAATTTCAACGTAACCATATATAACCACACTGCCTGTGAGAATCCACACTATAGTCGTAAATTTCCAATGATGTCTGTCAAATTCTTTAAGTACATTCCACATGTTAAACAACTATCTAGCATTGTAAGATATTTTTCACTCTATTCCATATTTATTTTTCTAAATTTTATCATTCAGACCACTATAATAGGAAGTATATTCAGCCGGTTTATTGTTTTTTTTTTGTACCAGAATCTACCAAATACTTTCAAGAACCTATATCAGAAACATCTGTTGAATCCATTTATTTTATGTCCCGGTGATGGCACGGAATGGCCAGTGTTTTGGCAGTTTGAGGAAGGACACATTTGCCTATGTAAAGGATAGAAAGCCGTTACTACTCACCTTTCAGTCCAGCCGAGTGACTTTTGCTTCTTCACTTACAGTGAGAGTTATAAGGTGCCACTGAGAGTAGCTTATGGAAATAGGGGGCAAATTGTAACTTCCGAAAGGAGGACCACTGAAGGGATTAAACAGTCTGGATTAGGAAAACGTACTCTATGGACGGCTGCAATTTCAGGGAACATTGAGTCAGGCGTCAAACCTTTGGTGAGTATGTGTCCTACTAATTTATAACAATAATTTATTATATATTGGTTATTTTATTTACGTAACAACTTATAGTCTAACTACAATCTGGCATATAATTGTTTTTTGTAGTATGTTCCTGCAAATGTTGTTCATAGGTACTTCAACAACAAATCACCAGACATGGACTTTAAGTTACCTTCTGGTGAATTACAGAGTTGGTCACTCATTTGGAGAAGAGATCGCAAATCATAATGTTATCTAGGAGCAGAGTGGTCCAAATTTGCTTATGATTACAATTTGGCTGAGAATCAGAAAGTGTGTTTCTTCAAAAAAGGCAATGAATCAGTCATATGTGTTGAAGTCACTGAAAGAGCAGTTGGAATCGTAGAGGATTAGTAGTTATATTTGATTAGGATCAATATGACTATGAGACATACGTTTTTGTTATTTACTGATTTTATGTTTTGTTAGGTGAGTTGTGAGTATGTTATATGCTCAAACAATTAGATCTACAATTTGATCCTTAATTAATTTATTTTACGATTATTATTATTTTAAAGAAAATAATAAATTAATTAAAGAAAATAATCATTTTAAAAATTAAATAAATAAATCAATTAATTAATTAAATTAAATTAAATTAAATTAACTATAAAAAATCAATCAACTTAAATAATTATTTAATAAAAATAAAACAATTATGCAGAATTTACCGACGGCGTATACCATCGGAAAAACAAAATTTGCGTCGCAATATACCGACGGCCTTTTCCGTCAAAAATTATCGACGGTCTTTAACCGACGGGTTAACTTTGTTGGTATTCTTGGCGGTTAAAAAAACTCAGCCGGTAAGTATTTGCGGCGCCCATTTCTGGATAAGCTTTTGGCCGTCGGTAATTAAATCGATAATCACGGATTACCGGCGACTTTTAAACTGCAAGCGGCCTTTTGGCCGTCGGTAACAACGCGTTTTCTTGTAATGACTTACATAAGTGGATATAAAACAATAAAACAGGCTAAGCACACTCTCTTAGATATCCCAAGATGTTAAGCACATATGAACAAGAGTGTGAAACAGGAGAATAAAGGAGAGCAATGGTTGTTGTTGATAAGGGTTGTGTTTATCTCTCTTCGTCTTTGATTCTTAATACATTTCAGCTGCTGGACACTCCAAGAGTGGATGAACTTTGAAGAACAAGGCTAAAATATTTATGCAATAACCTCCTCTCGCGGAGTATGGTTAGGAGGATGAAGGGGATGATGCAGAATCTGTTTTGGCACAATAAAAACCCTTTCTCTCATGTTCTCCAGCTGTATTTTGTGTTTAAATAGAGGTTCAATGATGATATAGCCGTTGCTACAGTGTTTGGCACTTTTCCCACTTGATTTGACACTTTTCTGCTGTACCTTTGTGCTTTTTTGCAAGTCATCACGTCGTGAACCTACTCACCTCGTGAGAACCTTCTCATTTGCGATATGACATAAACTTCCTCTTGCAATCAGTGAATATCCTTCGTATAAATGTCTTGATGTGCTGATTTAATGCATGCTCTTGATGTATTTAATTTATCTTCTTGTTTTTGAAACTGTCTGTGCTGCACACGAGAGTAGGTTTGTTAAACTTACTCATCCTGAGTAAGTTTACACAAACTTTTACTTAATCACTGAAGCTTGGATTTCCTTGTTCTTTTAATGTCTTCTAAGCTTTATGACATGTTCTTTTCTTCTTTCCTGGAAGCCTTGAACAGAATCTTCTTTGCATTTGCTAATAGTATATCCTTAAAGCATCTCAACAAAAACTCAAGAGAGTTATGTCATGTGTCATATGACTTAGTCTTTTGTCATCTTTTCTGACTTGACTCTTCTTGGCTACAATCCACCTTTACCTATTGGTTTTGTGAACTTTATGTAAGTCTTCTCTCATGATCTTGTGAACCCTTTCTTCATGTGGATTCTTCTTCCATGAACCTTATCATGTGAACCTTCTCTTCTTGATGATAACTTCCTCTTCTTACAGTGAACTTACTCTTGTTGTTGTAATTCTTCTCTCTTCTTGTCATGACCTTCCTCTTCTTTCTTGAACCTTTTATACTTGCTGTGAACCTTCTGGTGACGTGATCGAGAAAAACTCCTGATGGTAGCTTTCTCATTCTTTCAGTTAATCTTCTCATGGTTCTGCAGTAGTCACTACTAGAAAAATCGCAAATAGAGACGGACAATTTTCGTCTCTAATTATGTTAATTTCCGTCTCTAACAGGATTAGAGACGGAAACATATCTGTCGCTATTTTGGCATCACAAAAACGTTAGAGACGAAAAATTAGATTCTGTCTCTAAACAGAGACGAAATATTTTCGATTTTCGTCTCTGCTATGAAAAAGCCGTCACTAGGACCTCACCCCAAAAAACAACAATCTGTCTCTGATAGAGACGGAATTCTTCTGTCTCTAACTTAGAGACGATTGTAATTTCGTCTCTAACCTTAATATATGATTTCTTCCACAATTTCCTTCCTGTTTGATTCTATTTGCTCATTTTTCCTAGGAAAAAAAATTGAGGTATGAACAAAACACACTCAGCAAACCGAGAAAACTATAACTAGATTATACTTTGAAAATTCATATTACAATATCCAAAGGGAAACCTACATGTAAACAAAAAGGGCACTAAGAAACTAAAAATTAAAAGCATTACATCACAACATACATAACAACCAAAACACTGACCACTTCCTTTTATTAGAACTACTAAGAAACTCAAAGACTAGACATTCACCTCATAAAAACATACTAATTTCCTTCTTGACTTATGCTTCTTGACTGAGACGGTAGAAACATTATCACTTCTTAACTTACGCTTCTTGGATCTTATTTTGAGATTTGCATGGCTTTCCACCATTGTCACTTCTATGTCAGCAATGCCAGAATGAATCTCACCCACTTGCTCACCTATGCCTATGGCTGCTGCAGAATTTTCACACCCACCAGCAACACTTGTTGAATATTGAGGAAATGAAAAGAACTCAGAGAAAGGCTTGTTATTGTTTTCTCCACCAGTATCAGATTTTAGCTCTTCTGCTTCTTTCTGAGCCGCCTGTGCTCAACCTCTTTAACAAAGTTAATAGCACCTCCAATTATAGAAACTTGATTACCCTGCATTCACCAACAAAACAAACAAACAAACTCACTTCAAAAAATCATAATGCGTAAGTAAGTACTTGAACAAAATGAATTAACTTGCCAAGAAGTTCACCCCAAGAAGAAATCAACGAAGTGAGGAGCATCAGTCACAGCAGGATCTGAAATCAAGATTCTAATATCTGAAATCAAAATAAAAAGAGGGGAAAATCGGGTAATTTTCTTTAAGACATGAAAAGGGAAAGAGGAAAATATAGTTAGCTTCACGGTGTCAGTAAAAACATCAAAGCTTATCAATCCAATTTAATGTGACATTGATTAGTATTAAATAAATTGTTATCTTTCAATCATTGATAGTTATTTACAGGGAAACAAAAATAAACACGAAGGCCTTAAACTTAGAGTCTGTAAACACTACCAACACTAGCACCCATCATAAAAAAAATCCTAGATGTTCAATAACATGAATATATGCAAAGGTTAATAGATATGATTCACTTCTAAACCATATAGTAATTACACAGAGCCATATACCTATCTAAATTTTAAACAATATTAGAGATCCATTTCCCAACTTGCATAAGAGAGCTGAGCCAGGGGCTGTCTTAATACATGGCACATATGCAGTGGAATAAGTAATTGGGGATACTGGAATAATATCATGTCACCAATCAAACAAATCAAACTAATTTCTAAACACAATTGCACAGACACCTCTAATTTTTCCAAACCAACAATCACATCAATAGTTCATTGAACTCACAGGGCAAGAAAACATTTATAGTCACTTAATTTAATTGATTTTCTTCAAATGCATAAAACAAAAAAGAACACAATAATTAAAATCATTCGTCCAACTGAAGATGCAGAAACATGAAAACAGAAGCACATAACAGAAACACCTGATCAAAGACCATATCTTACAAACAGAAACATGAAAACAGAAGCATACAACAAAAACACATATCTGAATCTCCCAAAATTAAAAATTAAAATTGAACGTGAACACAAGAAGGGGGTTGAATTGTGTTGAAAACTTTTCGCAAACTTTAAGTTAAAAACACTTAGAACACAGGTTTTTCAAAACAATTTGTGTATCGGACGCTGGAAATAAACCGGACGCTGGAAAAACAGTTTGTGTGTTGAGATTCAAACAAGATAAATGGAACAAACTTCAATGGCAACCAATAACTATAACATCCAGCAACCAATCAATCAACAAGGTGCAATAAAACAAACAAACAAACAAACAAACAAAGGAGATAGAGAGTAGAGAAGAAAACACCGCAATTTGGTTCTGCTACGCAGCTCCAAAGAAGATGGCCTACGTCTGCGGGAGAGAGCAGCCCTCCGTTTCACTATCAATGAGTCTTACAAGAGATTACAATTGCTTTGAACCCCTTTACAATGTTCAAGAAGAACAAACCCAAGAGTTCCCAATCCCTCTCTATTTCCCTCTATGATAAACTCTCAAGAACAACAATAGAGAAAACCTTCAATCCTCCCCCTATTCTCTCATAAGATCCCAAGGTGGTTAACAGTGTTTCCCAAATTTCTAAAACCTCACAAAGACGCTCAAGAACTACGCACACAACCCTAGAAAGATCGCACGTCAGTCTTGACCGCTTCTGACGTCGAGGTTTATAAAACTCGATTGTGAATCGATTCACGGACATAGGTGAATCGATTCACCTAGTTAAAAACTTCCTCAAGACGAATAAATGAAGTGAATCGATTCCTGCAGGCTTCCCATGCGATTCACAGAGGCGTGCTTCGATTCACAGAGAACCAAACATGCTTGAATCGATTCATAACAATAGTGAATCGATTCCCAGTGTTCAAGAGACACTTTTAAGCAATTCCATGGTCCTCCAAACTGATTTTAAGGCACTCTAAACTCCACAATTCTCCACCTTGACTTCAAATCAGTGGTGATGCTCAACTTTATCCATCAACCACTAGCTGCTCTCTCCATTATTGGAATTACGTCTCAGAGAAATTCATCAAGTCCAAGCAATGCTTGAACTTTGATCTAGGTAATGACTTGGTGAATACATCCGCCGGGTTGTCCTCTGACGCAACCTTCTCAACCACATTTTCCTTAGATTCTCCTACGTCTCTAATGAAATGTAAGCGGATGTCAATGTGCTTTGTCATTTCATGATACACTTGGTGATTTGCCAAGTGGATAGCACTTTGACTATCACAATGTACCTTCACACATCCTTGTGTAATTCCTAGCTCCCCAATCATACCTTTCAACCATATGGCCTCCTTCACCCCTTCAACTAGGGCGATATACTCACTTTGAGTAGTAGATAGTGCCACAACGGATCGCTGATTAGCCTTCCAACTTATTGCCGCTCCAAACAATGTAAATACAAATCCAGATAAGGATTTCCTTGTATCCACATTTCTGCATAATGCATCTACATAACCCTCCAAAGCGTCTTCTCCTTGAGTTGCTCTTGTGTACCTCAAACCACCTTTGAGTGACCCATTCAAATACCTCAGAACCCACTTCGGTGCTTCCCGATGAGCTTGGCCCGGATTTGCGATAAACCGAGCTCACTATGCTAATCGCATATGCTAAGTGCCGTCTACTACAAACCATGCCATACATGATGCTTCCTACCCCACTCAGCATATGGAGTAGTATCCATCTTCCTCCTCTCCTCTTCTGACTCGAGAGCTTGTGTCACCGAGAGCTTTGTGTGATGACCCAAAGGAGTGCTAACCTGCAGCTTCATGCATCCTAAACCGCTCCACCACTTTCTTCAAGTACTCATGCGAGATAAGAATAATTCACCCTTCTTCCTGGTCCTCACGATATCCATCCCAAGTATCCTCTTAGCGGCCCAAGGTCCTTCATCTCAAATTCTGAATTTAGCTTCTCCTTGAGAATGTTAATCTCCTCTTTGCTAGAGCTTGCCATCAGGATGTCATCAACATAGAAGTAGGTAGAGAACCACTTTCTCATCCTCTTCAAAATGTACACACAATTGTCGTACTCCACTTCTCACAAATCCCGTCTTGAGGAAGAAAATCGTCAAAACGAAGATACCATTGCCTAGGGCTTTATTTCAACCCATACAAGGATTTCTTCAAAAGACATACCTTAGACTTGTCCTCTACAAAACCTTCCGTTGTTGCATGTAGATTGTCTCTTCTAGGTCTCCATGTAAGAATGCGGTCTTCACGTCCATTTGTTCCAACTCAAGATCGTATTGGTTCACGATTGCCATAAGAACCCTTATGGAACAATGTTTCACCACGGGTGAGAAAATCTCGTTGTAATCAATTCCCTCAACCTGTAAAACCCTCGCCACAAATCTTGCTTTATATCTTGGTTCTTCAATTCCTAATGCCTTCCTTCTTCTTGAAGATCCACTTGCATCCAACCACCCTTTGTTTCTTAGGTAGTTTCACAAGTTTCCAGGTCTGGTTCTTCTCCAATGAATTCATTTCCTCATTCACTGTCTCTAACCACTTCTGACCCTCTTTGCTCTCAATCGCTTCCCTAAATGTCTTGCCTGAAGTCTTGCACATCTTCAGCCACATTTAGACCATACCAAATTACATCTGCCTAGCCATATCTCTTACGTGCCACAGTTTCCCTCCTTTCCCTATCTCTTGCCAACTGATAGCCAGGATCCACTGTTGGTTGTCTTCCTCTAGAACCTGATGGTGGAGAACTATTCTCCTCTTCATCATTCCTGTCTCACTAGTGGAAGGCTCCACCTCAAACCGAGTCTTCTCTACCTCTGCTTTCGAGTTACTATTCTCCGTGTCCTTGCACTTCATCCCCATACGAAGTCTCATCAAAAGTCACATCCTCGCTTATTATGAATCTTGATCCCAGGCTCCATCTTCCACGGCTTGTACCCTTCACACCTTCCGGATAGCCAATGAAGACACATTTCACACCACGGCTTCAAGTTTGTCTTGTCGACATGAGCAAACGCCAAAGCCCAAAACCTTCAACTTAGAATATTCTCGCGGTTTTCCACTCCAAACTTCCATAGGTGTCTTGAAGTTTAAAGCCGTTGATGGGCATCTGTTGATCAAGTAAGTCTGCTGTACTCACGGCTTCACCCGAAACTTTTAGGTAGCCCACTCCCAAAGCATACATCGACCCGCTCCAAGATAGTCCTGTTCATGCGTTACGCTGCACCATTTTGTTGCGGTGTCCTCGCCATGATTATATGTCTCTTAATTCCTGTTTCTGCAAAACTCATTAAAGCTGCTCTGAAACAAACTCCAGGCCATTGTCGAGTCCTTAAAACTTTCAGTTTAGTTCTATTTGATTTCCTATGAGAGTATGTCATTCTTTGAATTTTTCAAATGTGTCACTTTTATTTTTCAAAATGTGAACCCATACTCTCCTAGAGAAATCATCAATCATGGTGAGAAAATAGGAACCCCTCCATGAGTTGTCACTCTTGAGGACCCCAAAGGTCCGAGTGAATATACTCAAAGGGCTTGCTAGAATGATGCATGCCACTTCCAAACTTAACCCTATGTTGTTTGCCTAGTATGCAATTATCACAAAATTCTAGCTTATCCAATTTATCATTTCCTAGCAAACCTTGTTTAGCTAGTTCAACTAAACCTCTTTCACTAACATGCCCTAACCTTAAATGTCATAGTTTAGTTTTATCATGCGGAGCTTGACTGGCTAATGATGCATGCCCTATAACAGTAGAACCATCTAATATGTATAAACCACACATTTTAGACCCTTTAGCCATTACTAATGCACCATTCGAAATCTTAATCATGTCATGCTCAATTCTAGTACTATAGCCTAATCCATCAAACATGCTTATAGATAAAAGATTTCGTTTGAGTTCAGGAACATACCTCACATCTTATAAAAGAAATTCACGGTTGTCAAACATCTTGAGAAGAATCGAACCCATACCTTGCACCTTACAAGCTCGGTTGTCACCCAAAGTGACGACTCCCCCTTCTTTAAGCTTCAAAGTCTCAAAGTATTCCTTCCTAGGACACATGTGATAAGAACATCCCGAGTCCATGACCCAGTTCTTTTCAGATTCCAAACTCGACACCACTAGAGCCCCCGCACTCTCATAACCATCCTCCATAGCAATTGCAACATCCACAGAATCACCCGCCCCCTTTCTCGTGACTCCTTCTTAAAGTGACCGGTCTTGTGACAATTGAAGCACTTATACTTCTTATTGTTCCCCTTTGACTTGGATTTTGACCTAGAATTCTTCCATTTGTTGTGGTTTCCTCTACTCTCACTTCTTCCCCTTGACACACTTAAGCCTTCGCCACTATCATCCACTTTCAAGTCTTGGAGCTTGGTTAGCTCCTTGGTCCTAATAGATTGTTGGACCTCCTCCAAAGTAATAGTGGACTCCTTGCCATAGAGGAGTGCATCCTTAAAGTGTTTAAAGGATCTAGGCAACGAATTCAATAAGAGCAGAGCCTTATCCTCGTCATCGAGCTTCACATCAATATTCTGCAGGTCATCAATAATTTTGTTGAATTCTGCTAGTTGCTCCACAATAGGTTTGGTCTCTACCATCTTGAATGAGTAGAGATGTTGTTTCAGACATAACCTGTGGGCCAATGACTTTGTCATGTACAACGATTCTAACTTTGCCCACATCTCCGCCGCGGTCTTCTCTCTTGCAACTTCCCTCAATGCCTTATCGCCAAGGCAAAAGATAATGGCACTTCTTGCCTTATCTATCATCTCCTTCTTCTCCGTTTGTGACAGAGTGACCGACATTCTTGCCTCACCCTTCAAGGCTTCAAAACACTTCTGTTGAATAAGGATTGCTTCCATCTTCACCTTCCATAGACCGAAGTCGTTGTTACCGGAAAACTTCTCGATGTCCCATTTAGTACCCATGGTGCACAATTGAGTTATTTGTTCCTTCCCACAGACGGCGCCACTTGTTGAGATTCAAACAAGATAAATGGAACAAACTTCAATGGCAACCAATAACTATAACATCCAGCAACCAATCAATCAACAAGGTGAAAACAAACAAACAAACAAACAAAGGAGATAGAGAGTAGAGAAGAAAACACCGCAATTTGGTTACGCAGTTCGGCCCCAAAGAAGATGGCCTACGTCTGCGGGAGAGAGCAGCCCTCCGTTTCACTATCAATGAGTCTTACAAGAGATTACAATTGCTTTGAACCCCTTTACAATGTTCAAGAAGAACAAACCCAAGAGTTCCCAATCCCTCTCTATTTCCCTCTATGATAAACTCTCAAGAACAACAATAGAGAAAGCCTTCAATCCTCCCTCTATTCTCTCCTAAGATCCCAAGGTGTTTAACAGTGTTTCCCAGCCCCTAAAACCTCACAAAGACGCTCAAGAACGGCTGCACACAACCCTAGAAAGATCGCACGTCATCGTCGACCCGTTCTGCGTCAGGTTTATAAAACCCGACTGTGAATCGATTCACAGACATAGGTGAATCGATTCACCTAGTTAAAAAAAACTTCCCCTGCACGAATAAATGAAGTGAATCGATTCCTGTAGGCTTCCCATGCGATTCACAGAGGCGTGCTTCGATTCACAGAGAACCAAACATGCTTGAATCGATTCATAACAATAGTGAATCGATTCCCAGTGTTCAAGAGACACTTTTAAGCAATTCCATGGTCCTCCAAACTGATTTTAAGGCACTCTAAACTCCACATTGTGAAAACTTGTTTTTAACAGAACAAGATAAAGATAAATAGAAAGCAGTAAAGCAAGAGACACGGAGATTTATACTAGTTCACTACCAAACTGGTAGCTACGTCTAGTCCCTTCGTTCCTGAAGGATTTTCCACTATAATCAACTGATTACAAAACCTTAAGAGTATTATACTGTCACAACCTTGAAAATACTCTCAACTTCTCAAAACGACAGTACGTTCGAGCCTTTGTGGGTACAGCCTTAACTAGGCCAAAACAACTTTTACAAGTAAGTTGAATACAAGCAGAAATAACTCTAACAAAGAGGATAAAAGATTAAGCTCAATACAGAAATGCTTTCTAAAAGAAAGTGTCGACCGAGTTCGATTCTTGTAGTCCGAGAGACTTGTACGAAACTTGATTGCTCACGAAGCGGTGCTTTGAGTATTGACTCTTTGTAGTGTATAGCAACAAGGCTTGTTCTCGATAAGTGAAG
The DNA here is from genome assembly GCA_037113605.1 of Calophaca sinica. NCBI lineage: Eukaryota > Viridiplantae > Streptophyta > Magnoliopsida > Fabales > Fabaceae > Calophaca > Calophaca sinica. The sequence continues at coordinate 3,930,098 of CM073731.1, forward strand.
CAATATTCTCTTGTAGAGTTTCGGCAGTTTCTTCAATGGATACCATGGGGTTTTTATAGGAGTTCTAAAGGATATTACCGTTACAGTAAAAATGGCTCCTTTCCATTGAGTGAGGGGATTTCAAAAAAAATGTCTCTTTCTTCCTTTCCAGAGAATATCTCAGTAGTACACATTACCGCTTTAAATCTACCTTGCTTTTCACAAATGCTTATATGATTTTTGTCTTTAGCTAAAGGTGTCACCTTTGATACCTCGTACAACAATTTGAGCGCATAAGATCAAATTCGAAATCCGTTCCAGAAGCTTCTGAGAGGAAGAGCAACTACGTGACCATCACATGATTTAAAATGAAGTTCAGACGCTCGCTCAGAACAGGAAGGTCGGACGCTCGTAGCAAATGGATAAGCCTTGTGTCACAAAAAGATAATTCCAGACGCTCACGAAGACAGTATACTAGGATGAGCCGGATGCTGACACATGGAGTGTATCCTTCTCTTGTGAACTTCTTCCTTCTTGCTTAAGTGGCTTAGAAGTATATGTAATATTAGTATCTGCACACTTTAAGAATTGTTAGAACATAAATTGTTCTCTTGTGAATACTTTGTTATCATCAAAATTAATGATGGTCTAAACTTCTCAATCGTTTAGGTTCCAACAATCTCCTCCTTTTTGATGATGACAAATATCCAAGGTTGATGAACAATTGTAAGTTTCAAATAAGAGTTTTAAGGGTCTCCCCCTGAGTTCAACAACTTAGATAAGTATAGCAATAAAAGACGCTGAGATCGGATGCTGAAATGATGTTATGAATGATTGATTAGCATGTATATCTATCCTTAGCGTGTTTATCTTAGCGTTCATCAAGCCTTTCTTTTACTCCCCCTTTTGTCATCAGACAAAAAGAGTGTAAAAACACATCATAGTCAAAAAGCAAAATAGAAGAAAAATTTGAGTAATAAATTCACAATATAATTGTACCAAAAATTAAGTAATATCACTCAAGACCAAAAATTTAAAACAAAACAAAGTTTAAGGGTTTTGAGGTAGCGAGTTGATTCGTTCCATGATGAGTTTCATTGCATTTCAAGCTCGGGAACTTTCAAACAAAGTTGCCTTCATGGTTTCAAATTCCTCCTTAGGAATTGTAACCATTTCCAGAAGATGTGGAGGAAGCAGATTCACCGGCACACTAGCAACACTGCGCAGCCTTTTGAATTCATCTTCTTATGGATTTCAAGAACGATTTGAGACAAATCAGATTTTATCTTCTTCCTATCCTTTGCCCATTGGAAATAATTATCTCTGGTGGAAACCATTTGATAGTAGTTCCAAGTTTTCTTCTTTCGCACTCATATAGGGCTTCATTTCTTTGCTCAACAATATCAGAAACGTAAGATAATTGAAGATCATTTCTTTGTGTTGAAGAATATCTGGCATACCCATCAAATTGTTCAAAGAAGAGCTTCTCCAAACACATTGCCTAAGAAGACACTTAGTGGCATCAAAGGAGAAGTTGAGGCCTTCATTTTCAAAGCAATAAATAGTCTCCTCAAAATTTCTCTGTCATCTTTGTCAATAGTCGTGGGCTCAAAACAAGGCATAATGGCTTTGTCTTTCCAAGACGCAGACCATTGCATCCACCAAATCCAATGTAAAAGTGTTTCAGACTAGATCCCATGGAGCATATAGCTTCACCAAGTTGAAGCGGTCTAATCATAGAACACATGAACATATCATTAAAATAAGCAGTTCAAGATTGGATTCAGTACCTTCTCGATGATACCAACAAGAGGATTGTTGCCTTCTCTGACATTCTGAGTTGGAAGATCCAGTTCTCCATTGATCTTTCTTGAGCACTCAGATAATACCTTCCGCATGATCTTGAAATTTTCTTTCTAAGCTGGGTGAACTCCTTGACCTTGTAGTCTCGGGAGCTTTCTCATATTCCTTAGGGCCTATCTTATTGAATGGCATTTTGCCAGTGCAGCTTCTTTTCTTTTTCCAGAATAGACCAAGGTAACCACCTTTGTCTATCCTGGAACAATCTTTATAGAGACAGATGATGGGTCTCTATATTCGCCAATGACTTCAAGCCTTTTACGCTCATAACAATGAGCCATCATACAAAGCCGACACGTGATCCACCTACCATATTCCTCTAATGTAAGAGGTTCATTACGGGAGCAGAACCTTGGTACATCAACAGAAAAGGGAATAGCCCAGCTGTTTGGTTTGGGTCTCAGCCTTCCTTTAAAGGACATCTCAACATTGTCTTTGCCATCCTTGAAGACAACATTCATTGGAGGGGGTATCTCCAGTCTTGAAACTCCAGAGGTGAAGGTCTTCAAGTGCCATAAAGATGGGTGATTGTAGATAGAGTTATATGACTCATATATAACAAATTTTGGTCTAATGTCAAGAGGGACATGTTTCTTTGGAATTAGGGCAGTAGTTTTTGGTGTCACTACTGTGATATTGTACTTGGGGGGAATGTAGGGTTTGAAAGGATTAAATGGAGGGACTTTGAAAAGGAGGTTAAAAGGATGAGAATGAAGTTTGGAAATATATGAAGTGAGGGAGGTATATGTGGAGGTTTGAGGTGAGGAGATGGTGAGTGTATTGGTCTGTGTTTGGGTAGGTTGTTTGGGGGCTATAGGAGTGGTTGTGTTTCTGGCTTTCTGTGCACAGGTTTGAATGGTTGTGCAACAGATATAGGTGGAGCAGGAATGGTATCATCAGTTTCAAAAACAGATACAGAGTCATCAGTAAAATTTAGTACCTTTGGTTCAACTCAGACTGCCTGACCAATCTCTTCAGCTTCTGTCTAGGGGCAACAGCTAGAGGCGGACGTTGAATTGCCTTCTTACGTAACGGACATGAAACTTGTTTCTCGACTTACGGCTTGCTTCTTTCCTCGAATCGGTGATGGGAACGCGGTCCTCATCTTCGATTCGATCTTTCTTTAGGTGCGAGAGCCACCTTCGCTTCTTGCTTCTTGTCTCCTCTTACGGAGAATCAAGTCCTTTTCACACCGATTCGAAGCTTACGGTGGTTTTATCGATAGTAGACTTCTTGCTAAGAGAGGGACCAGATTCTACTCCCTGTTCCTTTTTCACCTTCTTCATCTGCTCACCGCTGATCAATTTCATTCGACCCAGTATTAACTCCAAAGGTGTCGTGAATCACAACACTCGGTGCCAAAATACTTCACCTTTTCTTGATCCGCAAAGCGATCGACTTGTTTACAACTGCATTCTTGGCCATCATCTCGATTGAGAAGAACACCATAAGGAATGCACTTGTAGGTGTTTTTCTTGTCGTAATACTTTCCTCGAATTAACCAAAGGTATTAATCAGGTTGTTATAGATCAATCTTGGCGGGTTTACCTTGTGACCAGCCATGTAGTGCCTCATAATGAACTGCTCATAGTTGACTATGTCACTAGAACCACCTTCAACCAGACGCTCTTAGTGATTATCTTGTGAAGAACTCAGAATGACTCTTCAAATACTTTGCGTAGGGATTTCACGATTCTTTCACTGCTTATAATTCTCAAACAAATCCTCATTGACCTTCTCAAGGCCATGAAATGCATCAGCCCAATCTGTGTAGTAAACGATACCTTCACAGGGACAACCAGTGACTTCAGAAATGTTGGTAATGGTAAAAATGAACTTGTAGCCTCTCACAGTTCCTTCAAAGATACCACCTTGGTGTAAACGAGCATTACCCCAAAATTCCTTGATAGCAGTAACTAGAACCTTAACCTGTTTCCAAAAGAAGTAGTGTTCCCAACCCATTGCCTTGAAACCACTGTAGAAATCGAAGCCATAGAGTTTGAAGTTCTTTAAATCAATTCGATTTTCCAACATAACCTTTCCTTCAGCCATGGTGTCGTAAATAGCAGTATACTCAAAGGTTGTTACACCAGACATGCTTGCAGTTGAGAGATAGAGAAATGGAGGTTTAGGGTTTCAGAACAGTCACGAAGAGAAGAAAAAAAAAACTGTTTTTCAGACTGAAAACAGAGCGAGTGATTGTGGAGCGAAAAAGAAGGAGTAGTAGGAAGGTTTTGTAATTGGTACAGTTACTTTTTAAAAACCTCTTCATTATCCGAGTAATAAAAAGAAATTTAAAAAGAAATTAAAATAAAGATACTTCTTTTCATTAAATGCAGTTGCCAAAATAAAGTAAAAGATTTTATTGAAAACGTAAATAATCATGACTCAGATTAGGTGTGATGAGATGATGCGTTCGAAATAGCATATGGTTTAGTGTTAGTTTTGCATCATATTTTAGTCATTTTAGTCATTTTTATCCATGTTATTTATGCATTTGGCTTGATTTGAATAACGCACTTGGTTTTGGTTCAATTGTGTTTAAAGGAAGGTATTTGTCCTAGGAAAAAGGAGAAAAATCACTTGGAATAAGTTGGGGTAATTTGTGCTACAAGTTGATAATGTAATGTTGTCTCAGCCTGACACTTGTTCAGCGTTTTAATCATATCTGGAGTTTTAGGTGTCCAAATGAGATGAAACCGGTGCCATTGGAAAGCTAAGATCCATAGCTTCAACTTTCATGAAGACACCTTGAGCTAATTCGGACGTTAAAGAGGTGAAAAATACAAAACAACATGAAGAACGGCCTGGCCGTGTCAGGAAGCACGGCCTGGCCGTGTCAGGAAGCACAGCCGTGTTGCGATAGCACCTAAACTGTGCGAGAAACAGAATGAAGCACGGCCTGGCCGTGCCTCACACCACGGCCGTGCTACGATAGCACCCTGGACGCAGAATTTTACGTTTTTACATGTTTTGGACCTGTTTTTTTACTCCTTTTCACCCTAGACTATAAATAGACACTTTAGAGACGTGTCTAGAGTTCGAACTTCGTTATTTGGAGGCACGGTGGAGGATTGGGAACGATCTCTTCATCAATTCTCATGAATTTCTGGTTTGGCTTTTCCTTTTCTATGAGTAGCTAAATTCCTTAGGCTAGGGAAGATGAACCTTGTGAACACTCTTATGTAGTTGTTTTACTTATATCAATGCAAGTTTATTTCAATTATGATTGAGCCTTCAATTCTATTATTAATGCTTTTTGGTAATCGATCACTCTAGAATCGATTTTGGATTATACTCACGATTGGGAAATTGGGGTTATGAACTTGAACTGAATTGTTGGTCATGTTTAGGAGGATTATAGGAATATAACCTTATGAGCATGTGTTCTTATGAATCATTAGTCTTATTGCTTAATCTAGCTTTAATTCACCTAAGGGATTAGGGGATTTTAGTTAAAGTAAAGGGTTTATGAGGCAAGGAATTGTCCTTAAACTAATTTTGTTGATTCGAACTTCAATTATATGGAATAACTTGAGTTGGTTGTAAATTGATTGCATAAGAGTGGAAGCAAGAGGATTCAAACCCCTAGTCACTTTTATACCATTTAATTACAAATAGTTGTTATTGTTATTGTTATTTTCAGTTGTTACAAATCTATTTGTTTCCAAATACCACTATTCAGTTCTCGTTCAAAATAGTTACGAGCTTTGTTTAGTTGAATAATCAATCGCAATCCCTGTGGAGACGATCTTACTTATCACTTTATTACTTGTGCGATTCGGTACACTGCCGAAATCCTCAACATGAGACGCTTAAGTTCCACACGAGCTTACCACGTGTGTGTTTCGGATGCTCATAGCTGATTCATCGGATGCTGAGTTATGATGCAGTTGGCATATAAAAATGCTTACTCGTATGATGATGATGTCATACCAGATGCTCAAATGATATCTATCATAAAACGTTGAGATTAATCATTCTTTTATAAGATAAAAATTTAAATTTCTTCTTATAAAATTGAATCTATCTTCAGCAAGGGGTTTTGTAAGAATATCAGCCCACTGGTGATCAGTGTCTACAAATTTGATTTCAAGTGTCCTCTTCTGAACATAGTCTCTTATAAAATGATGTTTAATCTCAATGTGCTTTGCTCTAGAATGCAATATAGGATTTTTAGTAAGACAAATGGCAGATGTATTATCACAAAAGATAGGAATGTTACTCTTTTTTATCAAGTAGTCTTCAAGTTGATACTTCATCCACGTAGTTGAGAGAATCAGAACTTGTCACGAGATGTATTCACCTGGCTGTTGAGAGTGCAATAGTGCTTTGTCTTTTGCTTGACCAAGACACAAGATTAGCTCCAAGGAACTGGCAGCCTCCACTTGTGCTCTTTCTTTCAATTCGGTCTCCAAAGAAAGTCAAGATCACGTAAACCTACTAATTTGTAATCTTTTGATTTCTTATAAAGCAAACCAGATTAGTAGTTCCTTGCAAATATCTCAATATTCTTTTAACAAAGACTCAAGTGTGATTCTCTAGGATCCGATTGAAATCTAGCACACAAAGTGCACGAACATAATGTCAGTCTTGAAGCCGTAAGATAAAGTAGAGATCCAATCATACCTCTGACATTTTCTCTGCATACCTTCTTACCAATTTCATCTTTACTAAGAGTGCAGTAGGATGCATAGGTGTACACATAGGCTTGCAATCCAAAGATCTTGAATTTCTTCAATAATTCTTTGATATATTTGCTTTGATGTATATAGATACCATCACTGCATTGCTTGATTTGTATTCCAAGGAAAAACTTTAATTCTCCCATCATGCTCATCTCAAATTCAGCCTGCATAAGCTTAGAAAATTCTTTGCAAAGGATTTCATTAGTGGCTCCAAAAATGATATCATCAACATAGATTTGAACAAGTATGAAATGCTTGTTAGAAGATTTTCTGAAAAGAGTAGTGTCAACTAAACCTCTTGTAAATCCATTTTCCATTAAAAAGGAACTTATTCTATCATACCATGCTCTGGGAGCTTGCTTAAGATCATATAGAGCCTTTTTAAATTTAAAAACATGTTCTGAAAATTCAATATCTTCAAAACCAGGAGGTTGTTTAACATAAACTTCCTCAGTTATAAAACCATTTAGAAAAACACTTTTCACATCCATTTGATATAGAGTTATCTCATGATGTGCTACAAATGAAAGTAAAATGCGAATAGCTTCTAGTCTTGCAACAGGTGCAAAAGTTTCAGTGAAATCAATACCTTCTTCTTGTGAGTAACCTTGAGCAACTAACCTTGCTTTATTTCTCACAACTTTACCATCTTCATCAAGCTTATTTCTAAATAACCATTTAGTACCAATAGCTTGTTTATCTTCTGGTAGAGTGACTAGCTTTCATACATCATTTCTTTGGAACTGATTTAGCTCATCTTGCATTGCTAGAATCCACCCTTCATCTTCCAATGCTTGATCAATCGTCTTAGGTTCCATTTCAGAGAGAAGTGCAAAATCAGCATGCTCCTTGAAAGAGGATCTGGTTCGTACTTTATCACCAGGTTCTCCTATGATTTGATCTTTTGGATGATTGGTTTTGTACTTCCAGCTTTTTCTTGCTTCAGCTGCTGCTTGAGTAGAATTCTTCGTCTTGTCACTACCGGATGATGAAGATGCACGTTCACCGTCTGACTTGTCACCGAGGTTTAATTTTGAAAATAACTCATCTAGCTCTGACATAGCAGTGTCAGGCTTCTTATCATCAAACTTGACATGAATGGACTCTTCAACTGTCATAATAGGTCTTATAAGAATTCTATTTTGAATATAACAAGCTGTGTTTACTGCTTCTGCCCAAAAGTGTTTTGCAATATCAGCTTCATTGATCATAGTCCTGGCCATTTCCTGGAGGGACCTATTTTTCCTTTCTACAACACCATTTTGTTGAGGTGTTCTAGGCGAGGAAAAATTGTGGGAGATGCCATTTTCTTCACAAAATTTTTGAAAGTTTTCATTTTCAAATTCTCCCCCATGATCACTTCTAATAGAAGAAATACAGATGCCTTTTTCATTTTGAACTGATTTGCAGAATACAGTAAATACCTTAAAAGACTCATCCTTGTGGGCAAGGAATTTAACCCATGTCCATCTAGTAAAATCATCAACAATGACTAATCCATATTTCTTTCCAGTTAAAGAGGTTGTCCTTGTGGGACCAAAAAGATCAAGATGTAAAAGTTCAAGTGGTCTAGAGGTTGAAACAACATTTTTTAAATGAAAGGAAGTTTTAACTTGTTTTCCTCTTTGACAAGCCTCACACAGGGCATCAGATTGGAACTTAAGATTTGGTAAGCCTCTAACAAGATTGTGCTTGTTTAATTTTGAGATTAACCTCAAATTGGCATGACCCAATCTTTTGTGTCAAATCCATTGCTCATCTTCAACAGACATAAGACACTTGACATCTTGTTTTGCAAGTTTAGAAAGATCAACTTTATAAATGTTTTGTTTCCTCTTTGCTGTAAAGAATATAGATCCATCATTTTTGCTTTTTACTGAACATCAATTTTCTGTAAAGACAACATTATAACTATTGTCACATAATTGACTTATGCTCAATAGATTATGTTTCAGTCCTTCAACATATAAAACATTATCAATAGAAGGAAGAGAACCTTTACCTATGCGACCAATTCCAACTATTTTACCTTTCTGGTTTCCTCCGAAACCAACGAATCCAGCTTCTCTAGGTCTTAGTTCTTGGAACATATGCTTTTCTCCCGTCATGTGACGCGAGCATCCACTGTCTAAGTACCAAGATAGGTGTGTTGACTTTGTTGCTAAGCAAGTCTGCAACATAGACTATTTTATCTTTAGGTACCCATATCTTTTTGGGTCCTTTCTTGTTAGTTCTTGAAGGATACTTGTCCTTCTTAGTTGTAAACACAAGATGCGCATTTTTCAAATGACCAGATTTATTGCAAAGTAAGTACAATGCAAGCATTCACTATGATCATTGGTGTCATCAGATCTTGAATCATTTTCTAAAGGAGGTTTATCTAATATTTAACCAAGACCATGAGTTGTCGTTTTATCGACACCCCAAATCATAGAAGCTTGCTTGCTTGAGTTACACTCTCTGCAAGAAACTTTTGAAATGCATGTTCATAGTCATTTGATTTGCGATTAGGATTGCTCAGAACTACTGAGTTTTTAACTTGAGAGCTCTCACCACGGTTGCTTGTTAGCTTCCAGGCCGGGTTATCCACCAGACGCTGATTTTCGTTTTAAACTTCTGGTTCTCTTCATTGAGTACCGAAGTTTTCATTGTATAAAGAATGAAAATCTTGTGATAGTTTTGACAATTTCTTTTTCAAATTCTTATACTCAATAGAGAGAGTGGCGTAGTCCTTTAACGGATCATCAAATGCAAGTTGAAGTTCAATAAGAATCATATATTATTACCTCTTCAACTTCTTCTTCAATCAAGGTCGATTAATGCGCCATGAGGGCAATGTGAGCTTTTTCTTCTTTATCTTCCTCAGAGGAGGATAAGTCAAGATCTTCCCATGTTGCCATGAGACCTTTCTTCTTTTTCTTGAAGGAGCTTCTTGTGGACTTTTCCTTAAGATTGGGACACTCGGACTTGAAATGTCCAGGCTTCTTACATTCATAGCAAATGACTTGGGCTTTATCCTTGTCTTTGCTTTCCTTCTTGTCCTTTGTATCTTTCTTCTGAAACCTCCTTCTGAAGTTTCTCTTCTTCCACATTCTCTGAATCTTCTTAGATATGAACGCTAGCTCATCGTCTGATCCATTATAATCTCCTTCTGAAGCTTCATCATCTGATTCTTCTTCTTCAGCCTGAAAAGCTTTAGAAGTACTAGGTTTATGTTGATTAACTTTTAAAGCAATAGACTTACTCTTCTTGGTAGGTTATTCTTCATTTAGCTCAAGTTCATGAGCTTTCAAAGAACTCATAAGATCTTCAAGCCGAAGGACATTTAGATCTTTTGCTTCTTGAATAGCAGTGACTTTGGGTCTCCACTGCTTAGTCAAACTTCTCAAGATCTTTCTCACATGGTCGTGTAGTATAACTTTTTCCAAGGGCCTGCAACCCATGAACAAGTGTTTGGAACCTTCCAAACATAGTTTCAATGTTTTCTCCATCTTCCATTTTGAATAGCTCATCTTGGCGAACCATCATGCTAGCCTTTGTTTCTCTTACTTGGGCGTAACCTCATAAGACAAAACAAAAGAATCCCAGATTTCTTTGGCAGTATCAAACTTACCACATTTATCATATTCTCTTTCTATCATAGCACAGATGAGGATAAATCTAGCCTTCTGATTGGTTTGATATCTCTTTTTCTGATCATCAGTCCAATTTTCCCTAGGTATTGCAACACCAAGGGCATCAGTGGGAGAAATGTATCCAGTTTCAACTATATCCCACAAATCAAGATTTTGTGCCTCAAGGAATGCTTTTATCTTATCTATCCAGTAATCAAATTTTTCTCCATTGAATAGAGGAGGACGGTTCATATGACCACCTTCAGCAGACATGTTCACAGTAGGATCTTTACTCTTAACATCATATGCTCAACCAAGAGGCCGAGCTCTGGTACCAACTGAACGTGAACACAAGAAGGGGGGTTGAATTGTGTTAAAAACTTTTCGCAAACTTTAAGCTAAAAACACTTAGAACACATGTTTTTCAAAACAGTTTGTGTATCAGACGGTAGAAATAAACCGGACGCTGAAAAGCGGCAGGAAAACTTGTTTTTAACAGAACAAGATAAAGATAAATAGAAAGCAGTAACGCAAGAGACACATAGATTTATACTAGTTCACTACCAAACTGGTAGCTACGTCTAGTCCCTTCGTTCCTAAAGGATTTTCCACTATAATCAACTGATTACAAAACCTTAAGAGTATTCTACTGTCATAACCTTGACAATATTCTCAACTTCTCAAAATGACTCAGTACGTTCGAGCCTTTGAGGGTACAGCCTTAACTAGGCCAAAACAACTTTTACAAGTAAGTTGAATACAAGCAGAAATAACTCTCACAAAGAGGATAAAAGATTAAGCTCAATACAGAAATGCTTTCTAAAAGAAAGTGTCAGACGCTGAGTTCAGTTCTTGTAGTCCAGAGACTTGGCACGAAACTTGATTGCTCACAGAAGCAGTGCTTTCAGAGTATTGACTCTTTGTAGTGTATAGCAACTTGCTTGTTCTCGATGAAGTGAAGCAATATTCTCTTGTAGAGTTTCTGGCTTTCTTCAATGGATACCATGGGGTTTTTATAGGAGTTCTAAAGGATATTACCGTTCTGATAAAAATGGCTCCTTTCCATTGAGTGAGGGGATTTCAAAAAAAATGTCTCTTTCTTCCTTTCCAGAGAATATCTCAGTAGTACACATTACCGTTTTCGTACTACCTTGCTTTTCACAAATGCTTGTATGATTTTTGTCTTTAGCTAAAGGTGTCACCTTTGATACCTCGTACAACAATTTGAGCGCATAAGATCAAATTCGAAATCCGTTCCATAAGCTTCTGAGAGGAAGAGCAACTACGTGACCATCACGTGATTTAAAATGAAGTTCAGACGCTCGCTCAGAACAGGAAGGTCGGACGCTCGTAGCAAATGGATAAGCCTTGTGTCACAAAAAGATAATTCCAGACGCTCACGAAGACAGTGTACTAGGATGAGCCGGATGCTGACACATGGAGTGTATCCTTCTCTTGTGAACTTCTTCCTTCTTGCTTAAGTGGCTTAGAAGTATATGTAATATTAGTATCTGCACACTTCAAGAATTGTTAGAACATAAATTGTTCTCTTGTGAGTACTTTGTTATCATCAAAATTAATGAGGGTCTAAACTTCTCAATCGTTTAGGTTCCAATAAAAATGAACAGAAGCACCACAACAGAAACATGAAGAATGTGAAGAAGAATCTCCCAAATCTCACATAACCCTGATCAAAGATCATACTTGAATCTCCAAAATTAAAAATTAAAATTAAAAAATTAAAAATTACAAGTGATAGAAACAGAAGATTAGGTCGCCGCCGCTCATTGGAGAAGTGACACAGAAACAAAGTACCTGACGCTCGCCGGAGAGAGAGGTCGAGACGAGGGAAAAGAGCGAGAAGATCTATACGAGAAGAGGGAGGTGAGGCTATGGCTGAGAAGAGGGAGAAGAGGGAAGTGAGGCGGCACTGAGATGAGGGAGAAAAGGGAGGTGAGGTGGCAGTGAGATGAGGGAGGTGACCAGCGCGGTGAAGAGGGAGACCGGGGATGAGATAATGAGATGCTGACGAGTGTGAGGCGTGGGAGAGTGTGAGGCGTGGTGTCATCAAAGAGATGAGGGTGAGTGGTGATGAAAATCTAGGGCACAGAACTTTCTCCCTATCAGCGTATTTTTGTAGTTTCTTTCTTTTAAAAATATATATATAAAAAACTTAGCTACGAAAAATAGAGACGAAAAACATTAGAGGCGGATTTCTTCCGTCTTTGGCAACATTTTGACTTTGAGTTACATATATTGACCATTTAGAGACGGACTTAGAGACGGAATTAATTTGCTACGGAATGTTTTTGTCTCTAAATTCTGTCTCTAACCGCAGTTTGACTTGAAATTATATTAGTTTGACCAATTAGAGACGGAATATTTTAGCGACGGCAATTTCCGTCTCTAACGTGCAATTTTTAAATTTCGTCTCTAATTTGAATTTTTCGTCTCTACATCCGTCTCTATTAGAGACAGATTATAATCTGTCTCTAAATTCCATCGGTATTTTCGATTTTTCTAGTAGTGAGCCTTCTAATGTCTTCATGAAGTTTGTGATACTACTGTTGTAAACCTCTTATGCTACTCTGATTCTTCAGTTGTTGAGTAGATAACATGCACTTGATGACGTGAGTGCCTTCTAGTTTGTCCACGTATAGGATATATGTTCTTTCAACATAATCAAGTGCAAACATTAGTAGATCACCATTTAGAAGACTTAATATTTAGTTCATAAGGTTTGTTGTCATTAAAACCTCATATCAAAAAGGATTTGAACTCAACACTCAAAACTTGTTCTTGTTTTTAGTTTTTAGAACAAGAACAACTCATAATTGTCTTTATTTTAACTTTTTGTTTTCTCATTTTATCTCTTATTTATCGTTGCTCAACACCCTTGTCATTGCCAATTACCACCACTTAAGACCTTTTGTTATCATTCCTCAACACCCTCCAGCACGATAATGATCACCGTCGCTGCCCGACACCCTCTACTAACATCGTCATCACTGCCACTATCTGGTACCATATCTACCACTGTCATTGTTGCATCCACTGTCTGATACCCTCAACCACCTTGTTGTTGTTGTTGTTGTTGTTGTTGTTGTTGTTGTTGTCATTGTCTGACACACTCCACCAACGCCCTCGCTAAGACCATTGTTCGACACACTCCACAATCGACGTCGTCGCTGTTCTGCACCGTCCACTATTGCCATCACCATCATTGTAACCCAACACTCTCGATTATTGTCGTGCAACCTGACACCATCCATCACCATCATCACCACCACCCCCGACACCATTTTTTAAGCAAATTCGGTCTTGCCATCAGTTTTTTCTACCTAAAATGCTTAAATTGACTATTATTTGTTATCTAAATATTAAGGGGTTTAATTATGAATTTATAATATGAAATTATTTAAAAAGTTTATACGTTAAAACTTTAGTGAAAATTTCATAATCTTTTAAAAAAATGAGATCTAAATGGAAAAAAATTGGATATTATTATTTTGAGTAAATATTTGTATTTTGAAGGTGAGTTTTGAGTTGTAGAAGATTTAAAACGATTTAATTGATTCAATTAGTAAAGATTTTGAGTAAAAAGGAATTTTGAGAGTTTATTTAGAAAAAAAGTGACTGAATAATTTAAATATAATAAAAAAAATAGGATTAAATTCACTTAAAATTGTGATGTTAAAATTATATATTAAATATAATAGAGGGAATAAAAACATAATTAAACTTAAAAAAAATTGTTGTGAGCATTCATAGTACTTGTTGGATAAAAAAAATGTTTACACATTATATTTATTATACTACACTTATGTATTTTTATGTTAAAAAATTAAAACTACACATCCCGACACTCTATTTCCCCCTAAAATACAAAGGGTGTCTTCTATGGTGAGCGGGCTTGTAGGTCTCTCATTGTGAGAGAGGAATAATATAACAATTTTTTATTATTTTAAAGTAAATATTCAAATTGGTTATTGACAAAAATTATGGAGACCAATTTAGTCTCTGAGAAATAAAAAATACTAATTTGGTCTTTAAAAATCTCAAATGTGGGTCAAATAAGTTCTTTTTAAGATAATTTTTAGGGATATTTTAGTCCATATTAGGGACTAATTTGAGTCATACACTCTGGAAGGCCAAGGTCTTCACGTTCCAACAAAATCTGTTGGACGAGACATTTAGGATTGAACACATCCCGAGAGTCGTGCTCAAGAAACTTGGCAAGACAGAGGCTTGTGGCGAGAACTCGGATCCACAATAGCATCTTGGCACGTCTCGAGACGTGATGCATACAACATGATGCTCTGGTGACAACCTATGTCGAGTGTTCCCATTAACCCTAAAAGATGAAGCACTGACCTAATTCTAGTCACTGATCCCAGAGTCCATAATCATGGAATAAGACGAGTTGACACATCAATTTGTGCATTTCTTTACAATTAGCAAACAACTCCCAAGAGAACGTGCTTCATCGGTTCAATGGCCGATCGTTTTTAATAACCTTGTGTGTAAATGGTAGACGGTTTATAATTTTTAAATATCGCTTATTTATAATTTTAGTATAAATATTAGTTTAACTGTCTGATCTGATGTGTGTGTATAAGTACGTTTTATGATAAAAAGATGAGTTTTGCTAACGAGTGCCTTTAAGACACTAGTTAAGAAATCAAAATATAGAATTTTTGTATTGAAAAGAACAACTTCAAACACAATATTTTTATATTTGATTTTTTAACCAATGTTTTGTCATTCGTTAGTATTTTCCTTAAAAATATTAAGAAAAACCACCATGTCAGGATTGCATCGTTTGGCAGTTGGCATTTAGTTATGAACCAGATTAATTATATGTAATTTTGGAGTTAATCGACATTAGGAGGTAAAGTCACATTCTCAGCATCGTGACCCCTTCTTCATATTTTCAATGTGAAGCCAGAAACGGAGTCACAACGTGAGGTAAGAAGAATGAAAACTCACAATAATAAATAAATAAAAAAGTTAAAAGCTCACGCGTTTGGTGTTTTTATTAGCAGAAGAAAGAATATATAGAGGTGTGGCAGTTACACGTGCACATGATTCAGTTCGGGGCAAGGTTATGGCTGGATTGTGTAGCGTATTTCGTTCCATTATTTGTATAACTTTGTGCTTTCATTTTGGGTGACTCTGACCGTAAACCAAACCAAACCAAGCTGAAGAGACTCACTCGAGTCGAGTGGGATCCATCTGAATTCTGAACTGGATTCAACCCATTCTTGAGAAAACCCCAAGTGCCTGTAGTGTAGCAATTACAATAATTAATTAATTAATTACTTAATACCAACTGACACTATTAAACACAAATTAACAAAACAGCTCTCTCAAATAACCGTAGTTAAGATTTCTTTTTGTCAAAAAAAAAAAAAAAAACTAACCGTAGCTAATGCATAAAACAAAAGAAAACAAAAAATTGTTTATCCCATTTTTGTGGGATTTTTTGTGTGTGTGAGTTACAGTTTTAAAGTATTATTACTATAATTTAAATTTTATCAAATAAAAGTATTATAATTTAAATTTATTAATGTATTTACAATTAATTAATGAGACTATATACATTGAGTTGAACTGAAAAATTGTTGAACGAAACATTTAGCAGATTTTAAGAGGAGACAAAAAACTGAAGGTAGACAAGAGGATCTGAGAACCGTGATCGAACACTTGAATAACTGTTACCGTTATTTGTTAGTAGTAGTAGTATTAAATACTCTTCCAAATTTCATTTGTGGCGTGAAGAACCGAAGATTAGTGGGTCTTCCTCCTTCTCTTGCCCCAAACCAAAACGAACGAGGTGTCACTCCCTCTCCCACAGGAGCTGTAAAGTTTGCTTTTTAATTTTCTCTCTCTTTCTCCCTTTGTTTCCCATTCTCATTGTTTCTATTTTGTGGGTTTTTTTTTTTTTTTCAAATAGTGAGGGGAGCAAGAAGAGGAGAAGGACAATGTCTGTGAAGAGCAAGGTAGGAGCTGTAGAACTGAGTGCAAGGAGTGTCCTACACAGGAAATGGGCTCTTTTGCTTTGTTTGGCAAGCTTCTGTGCCGGAATGTTCTTCACCAATAGGTATTTAATTGTGCTTCTGGGTTTCTCTATTTTAGCATCAAGTTTCAATTTGTATTTTTAATTATTATTCTAATTGTGTGATTGAGTTTCTAGGCTGCATCCGGCAATAACATTTTGCCTGATTTTGAAGGATATTCTAGAGATTGGTAGCTAAATGTTCCGCCACATTGAATTATAATATTGATTTAGAGAAATTCGCTTTGAGTTAGCATTGGTTGTTCTTTTTGTTTTTTTTTGTTTTTTGTTGAACCCGGGGGTGTTTAAATATGAATTTGTGTCATTTGTTTTGAACTGCATTGTCATGAACTATATTGCTTGTACATTGAATTTAATGTGTGCTTTCTGCATTAGGGCCAATTTTAATTCCTTCTACTTTTTATTGTTTGTTTGATGTATACTATTTAGATTATTAGATTAGAATCGTTTGTTTGTAATCCGCCATGTGATTTTCAACTGGTTTTAATTAATGTCAAAAGCTACCCAGATTTGTCTAATTCTTCTCTCATCCTCCCATGCTTCTACTTCTATTTTGTGGCATGGTGTCGAAAAAAAAGAGGTGGGTATCTGTATTCTCCCCCCCCCCCCCCCCCAAAAATAAAAAAAACCCTCTCTATGTAGTTGCTGAGAATCATGAGGCTTTTAAGTGAATACAGACATTATAGTGAGCTTAATTCAATGGAGGATTTTTTCATACAGCATGAACTTTTGTTCATCTCCCTTGATTTTGGTCCTGCAAGTTTGAGAATAAATATTCATTTATAAAGCTAGGTTTCTAGTTTTGTGATTTTATTAAAGTGGCGTTATCTGATTTTATTATTTTAACTGAAGCTAGGTTTCTTTCTTTTTCACCTTTTTTTCAGATTTCAACTCTTTTAGTAGTTATTACGTTAGATCTCAAGGGAGATAATCATTATAATATGTGTAATGCTAACCAAAAATTCTGCATCAGGATGTGGTCGATGTCTGAATATAAAGAAATTGCAAGGACCTCTAGAGAGATTGAACGAATAAAATTAAACTCTGATGGTTGTAATCTAAATGTAGTAAGTTTATCGGTCAGACTTCTACTCATGTCGTATTTTTGCCATTATGCTGTCATGCATTTCTCTCCAATCCTGTGATAGACTCTTATTGAACTCCTGCTGAAATTTATAACAATCTTAACATGTTCTGTTCCCCAAGATGATCAGGATTTTTTTTTTTTTTAAAAAAAGGGAAAATGCTTGAAGTATAGTTCTACACTTCTTTTCTTGTTTTCTTTTTCTTTAGTTCGTTATACACATATACACACATAATAGAATGGGGGAAAATGTCACTAATGAATCTTCCTATCTGGGGATTGTCTTTAATTATAGATGATGAGATTATTTGCTTTGAGAATTAGCTGCCAGGTATGAGCCAAGGAATATTTTCATCTCTAATATGCCCCCTCATGAGTAAGTCCCTTAGGTAACTCTTATTAGGTAACCCTCATGTGTAATATGCCAAGGAATATTTTCTTGTTTGGTTGACAAGGCTCTAATGGTCAAGGACCAACTATTTGAAAAGATTTAGTGTTAGGTGCAAGTCAAGCATGCTTTTTTATCTTACACTTTTTTTTTAACTCGGTGGCTTTTGAAATTTAGTATTTCTTTGACATTTAAATCTCAGGCATATAACTATTGACCGCATTTTCTGTTATTTACAAATGTGATCATGACATTTTTCGTATAATGTTTTGCTTTTGTCCAAAGGTTGTAAAGCCAAACTCCAATTACAGTCAAGTGGAAGTTTCCAATACACAGAATGTTAACAAGTAAGCCAGGCCAATTCTTGTTTGTGAGAATCTACTTATATACTTATCAAATAACTTTAATGCTAAACCCATTATTATACATGAATTGCAGGAAACCGAGTAAGACAATATCTACTTTGGAGCTGATACTTAAATTTGCTTTGATAGCTCCTGCTTGAATTTATGCTGAATGGTTCTCATGCATCAGGAATCTCCGAGACAGTTGAATCAACTCCAAGGAAAAAATATTTCATGGTTATAGGGATCAATACAGCTTTTAGTAGCAGGAAGCGGAGAGATTCTGTTCGTGCAACTTGGATGCCTCGAGGTGATTTAATGATATTTCAGTGTTTTCTAGTTTTTATTTGATTCCGTATACCTAATGTATCTGATCCATGGTCTCTAATGAAACTTCATCAGCTGAGGAAAGAAAGAAGTTGGAGGAAGAAAAGGGCATAATCATACGTTTTGTTATAGGTCACAGGTCAGATTCAATGTCTCCTGTCCTGATATTCACTGTCCTTTTTCAGCTTGCTTACCTATTCATGGTTATTCTGTTGCGGTTAAGTTCTCATGTGATTTTCTCATAATGACTTTGTTTTGTGGTCTTACCATCAAATTATTTCAAAAACTGTTATTCTCATTCTGATGCAAAGTGTGTTTATATTTATTCAACAAGACTTCTTTGTATTGTGTTGATTGGTAGTTTACATACTATTTCAGAACATTATTTTTATTTGAAGGAACTATAAATAATTATTGTCAAAATCAATGACATAGAGTCATGAAACCTTGGGGGCTTCGGGATAACATCCATGATGAATTCCTACTGGTTTGTTACAATCATATTTCCTTGTAGTGTTAAAATTAATTAATTACCCATATTTTGTTAACTTTTTTGTCTATAGTTCTACATCCGGTGGCATTCTTGACAAAGCTATTGAAGCAGAGGAGAAGCTTCATGCTGACTTTTTGAGGCTGGTGATCTTTCTCTCTTGTTATTTTTCATTTAAATGTATAATCTTATATCCTAGGTATTTTGTACTGATTTAGTTTTGTTGATGAAACGAAATACATCTATCTTTGAGCAGAACCACATTGAAGGCTACCTGGAACTATCAGCTAAGACAAAAACCTACTTTTCAACTGCTGTTGCCTTGTGGGATGCAGAATTTTATGTCAAAGTTGATGATGATGTTCATGTGAACTTAGGTACATAGAAAAATTATTTGGCATTTATAGTTAATAATGATCTGTGTAGAATTAGAAGAGAAGTAACTATGATAACTTTATGTTGGCTTCATAAAAGAACCAATATTAGTTAACTTTATTACAAATGTTCAATAAAAAAATTAAATTTATTACTTAAGTTTTTGATTAAACCAAGACAACAATTAAACTATTCTCTGTATCAACATAAAATTTGTGTCAATTAGAAGGTTATATTGTATGCCTTCTGTGCTTACTATGTTGAGAACTGGTGCTTTCTCTATAGAACATTCGTATAATTATTAATTTATTATATGCCTTCGGGAAGTGTTTGCTTAATTGCATGGAGAGGACATAATGTGAATTGACAGAAGAATGAAAGTCGTAGAATCCATTCGGTTCTTGATTGTTGTAGGTTTATTTCATTACCTTCTTTAGACTTCATAATAGATTCTGTGTAAGCCTGTGTAGATTCTGTCAAATGGCTAAGTCACAAGCTTTTAGTTATTTAGCTAAGCAACTGTAATTGTTGATCGAGATAAAGATCCATCACTTTCCTCATCGTGTTATTGTTTTTTTTTTAATCTCAGCAACACTTGGATTGACTTTAACTATGCACCGTCTGAAACCTCGGGTGTATATTGGGTGCATGAAATCTGGTCCTGTTCTTGCTCAGAAGTAAGAAAAACCATGTTGTAATTTTATTTTTTTTCCAGTTAGTTTATATCTACTTCCTAGTAACTGCCTTGCCACAGGGGAGTGAAATACCATGAACCAGAATACTGGAAGTTTGGTGAGGTGGGAAACAAGTACTTTCGTCATGCTACAGGACAATTATATGCCATTTCACAAGATTTGGCGACTTATATATCAATAAATCAGTAAGTTTTGCTTTTTATGCTTAGAACTGTTAAAGCGCACAAGGGAGGGGGGGATGTTTGGATATTAGTGAAATTGAGATTTTAATTATGTAGAAACAAGCACAGATTAACAATTTCATGGACTTTGAGTGGCCTTCTTTACTTGTATTTGTGTATAATTGAATAATTTGCTAATTTATTTGGCATACAGTGGTTCTTTGATAGATTGATGACAGTTTGATTTTATAATGCCAGGGATGTGCTGCATAAATATGCTAATGAAGATGTTTCATTGGGGTCCTGGTTTATTGGTTTAGATGTAGATCATGTTGATGATAGGAGAATGTGTTGCGGTACACCCCCTGGTATGTTTTGATTTTCATCACAACCTATGAAAAGAAAAATCATGTGAAACCACCATTGATCCAGTAACTTTTCAGAAGCATTATATATAAAGTAAAACTTTTTCATCTGAATGTTCTTACAGTATCTGAGATATCAAGTTATGATTTTTTGAAAATTAGTTTTCTTTTCTCAATTTTAACATCATAACATATATGGTAAAATTTTATTTTATTATTATTATTATCTAAGTTTGAAGTTTTATTTAATACTGGTAGTGCTACCCTTGTGCAGATTGCGAGTGGAAGGCTCAGGCAGGTAATATGTGTGTTGCTTCATTTGATTGGAAGTGCAGCGGGATTTGCAGGTCTGTTGAGAGGATGAAGGAAGTTCACCAGCGTTGTGGGGAGGGTGAAAACGCATTGTGGAGTGCAACTTTCTGATGAGTTGCAACTTATCTTCTAAAGCCAACAAGTAAAAATATTCGGAAACCTGAAAGAGAGGAAAGGTGCATGCAATATGAGTAGTATGATGCTTGAATGAACTCAAATGAGATAGGCCTTGCTGCTTGGGAGCCCTTCGTTTTGTTAAGTGAGGAGATAACCAATGAATCTACAGCTGAAGAGAAAGAACGAAAGTACAATAGAGTACAGTAGCAACCAACCCATTCTTTTGTTAAGTGGCCGGAGGGCTTCATATTCTAGTTCTCTGCCATATCTAACGCTTCATAATAATTAGTTCTCATATTGTCCTACTTAGTTGTCTTTTCTTTGAAGTTTTAATATAATTTTATTTGTTTTCCATGATTGTCACTTTTGTTTTGTTTTGATTTTATTTTATTTTATTCACTATCCCTTCTCAGTTTTGCTGTTTCTGCGACACTGTCGGTCTTTAGAGAAAATGAGATGAGAGAAATTATTTTAAAAATATTTAAAAAAATATTTAAAAATATTTGAAATTCAAATGATCAATCATGTCCATTGAATTTTGAGTATTTTACAAAAAAAATACCAGTATAATATATAGGATATGTAATATTTGCCAGATTAGTTTTGAAATTCAATAAAACAGAAATAAACACAAAAAATGTGACACAAATCATGTAAAAAATAAATTATACCACTCAAATTATTTTAGTTAAATTAAATTATTTTTTATTTTTAAAAAAAATCAAATATCTATATTTTTAAAGTTTAAGTTTATTTTTTATGAGTTTAATTTATATCTACTGACAGTGTAAAATAATTTTATACTGTCATCTAATCATATCTCACCATGTAGATGTTTGTTGAGATATTTTAGTAAATGATAGTATAACAAGTGGCATAATAATGTGATATGACTGAATGACAATGTAATTTTTTTTTATATTATTAGTGCATATCAATTAAACTCTTCTTGTAATTAATAAAAATACAGTATTCCGTAAAAAAAACACATTATAAACTAATAAAGTTCGCAACAAAAGCATTGTTAAAATATTTTATATTAATAAAGTTTACTTTAAAAATTTTATATGTAAATTTTTATATTGTAATTTCTTTTTATTATTATTGAAATATTTTTTATCAGTTAAATTAATTATTCAAATTATGTTTGACTATTTATTTTTAATTTCACAACAAAGCACGCATAATGCACTAGGTATCTTTTAGTCTAATTTCAAATTTTAAAAACAGAAAAAATAGAAATGAATATAAAACAATGTGTTACAAAAATCATTGCTAAAATATTTTTATTAAACAAAATAATTTTTAAATTATTCTAAAAGAAAAACTCAAATATTTATATTATTAATATTAATATTTCGTTTATTTTCAATAATATTAACATTATTTTTATCAGTTAAACCAATTTTCTAAAATAGTTATTAATCTTTTTATTTTTCATTAAAATATCTGTACAATTTATGAGTCACTTGTTAATTAATTGAAAAAGTAAAGAGAAAAATAGAAATAAATCTAAAGAAACTACGTGGTATAAGTTTATATTAAACACGTTAAAGTTCTGTTCTATTTTTATTTTTAATATCGCTAAAAATTATTTGTACAATTAAATTATTCGTACAAGTATTTTTGCAAAATATAAAAATCTAAAGAAAATAAGTTCTCTCTCAAAAATATTTTTCTTTAAATACTTATATTTTGCAAAAATACTTGTACGACAGTACATTGCATGGACAGTTAAATTTCAAACTTCAAAACAAAGGAAGAAATGCAAAAAATGCAAAAAATAAATTCATGGATCAAATTAATCACCATTAAAATTAAGTATTTTAAATATCTTGTTTTTATTATAAAAAATTAATTTTTATATCTGCTAAAATACATGTGTAATATACAGAACAATCACTACTCTATTTTAAATAACAAATAAAAATGTATAGATAAAAACAAATGTAAGAATAATAATACTTCATACAAAGCATCATTAAAATAATTTTACTATCAATCGAATTTATTTTTAAAATTTGCAACAATAAAAAACTTCAAGTATTTGTAGTTCATGGTTTAATTTATTTTTCTACTATTAAAATGATTTTAATGAATTAAGCTAATATTAAAAAAACATTACATTATTTTTTATATTTAACTCAAATACTTGTACAATTTTGAGGATACTTTCTAATTTTACTTCATAATTTAAAGAAAATGACCAATATAAGAAAGAAAATAATAAGTGATACAAATAATTGCTAAAATAATTTGCATTCATCATTTATTTGAAACATTCAAATATATATATTGATAAGGCCGCAAGTGCACGGTTGTATCGCGTAGTAAAAATATCGTTCCTACAGAGACTTAGTATTGAATATCAATTTCTTTTCACTATAGTGATTAGCTAAAGGAATTAAATCAGAATGATATTCTTGTTACTGGAAAATAAAATGAGTTTAATTCAGTAAATAAAAGGCTCTTGGGATTGATGTTCTTCCAATGAAAATTACTTTTAAGCCAATTTCTTGTCACTTTCTTTTGAGTATGAGCAATGGATTCTTAAATGCCAAATAATCAAATGTGATTATTGTCTTCTTTCAAAGTACAATAACATGTTCCAAAACATAGAATCTACCTATTTTCATGGTAGAAGGAATGTTAAAACTCATTAAGAACAATTATTTCTAAGCCTCAAGAAAACCAATTCTATTTTCATGAATTGATCCCCTTGTTTAATCTTGTAATTTCAATATCGAATTTTCACTTTTCAGTGCTTAATATGATATCTAAGATTCATACAATCATATTGGTTATAATTGCAGAGAAAGTAAAACTCAAGATTAAATTAAGAATAGAACAATGCTCATAACATCTAAGGAAAGAAAATTAGGCTTAACAATAATTCATCATTGGAATATAATCAATCCCAAGATAAAGGAAACTACTCACATATGATTGAAATGTAAACAACAAAGCATAAATTAAACATGCTAGAAATAAGGATTAAAAGATGAAGAGAAAATGAAAGGAAAAACTGAATTTCATTCATAAACTAAAACTAAATAGAAGTGTCATGAACATACTTGAACAAAAGCTAAAGAAAGGAAAATGTTTTGCTAAGGGAAAATAGAGAGGAGAATGATCAATTTCGTGGTCCAAAAGGCCTCTATTTATAGCCTAATTCTACCAAAATTAAGTCTCATTACATCTCCTTAAAGACCCATCAAGACAACTTAACAAATTCCAAGTTTTAATGATCATTTATACTCTGCCTGCCACGATTATGGCCGTAATTCTCAACACCGAGTGGTCATAATTCGTGATCTGATGACTTTTCACATTCTGCTACACGAATTATGACCATAATGGTTATTATTGCCCGCCCGTAATTCTTTCTGTTTCCACTTGGCTCTTGCATTCTTTCCACATGAATTATGAGTGTGATCTCCAACATTGAGGGGTTATAATTCTTGCTATTTGCATTCAATTCTTCAAGCTTTCAACCACTTCCCCTAATAAACAAAATAAAAAACAAAAAGGTAATAAAATATAACAAAAAGTGAAATGAAATGCTGAAATGACTTACTAATTAAAAGCATAAACTAAGCCAAATTCTAACTTATCATATATATATATATATATATTTTATTCATTACCTTTTTATTGATAAATAATATTTTAGTTTAGTTTTATTTTAAAATGATTTTAATGAATTACTATAAATTTAAAATTTTATTTAACTTGAGGGAAGTAATATGGAAGAGTGTAGTTAGCAAGCCCTATGAATTAGACATTTGGACCGTGTAATAATATGTTTTTCTTGGGCCAATGCTCAATATGTTTTTCGAGGTACTATTTCCTACATTCATCAAAAGAGACCGACCTGACCTATTTATATTCGTGATCCCTGAATTTGAAATTCATTTTAGAATTTGAAATTCCTCAAAACATTAAGAGATTTTTTTAAAAATGATCCCTAGATTTAAAAATTCTCGGTCACCTATGTCTCGAAAACTTGATTCTGGACCCTCGCCCCACTTATCTGGCCCCATCCCCACCCATACCTTGCGACACAGTGACGACGATAGAAGACAACGATGATTGTTGCACGACAGAGGGAGGTACGATGACTATGCTTGCGCAGTGGTCGACATCAGAGGTGCACAGGGGGGCATTTGGGGTGAATGGTGACATTCTGAATTGTCATTTACGACTGAACGATTACGATGTGGCAAATCACCTCATGGTGGCGTGACAACCCGCCACAAGCCATTGAGGCCACAACCTTTTTTTCTCTATCTTTCTCTCTAATTCTACTATTGTTTTGTTTTTGGGTATTTTGTTGTTGGTGCTTTTTTGTTGATGGTGTGCGCGTAGTGAAGCTGCTTTTTGTCTTGATTGACAGATAGGAGGGATGTGGTTGGATGATAGTTGAGGGGTTGTGTTCTATGTGATTTGTAGCATACGGGGTGAGGAGTTAGGTGCGACTGCAAGTCTATATGGTTGGTGGTTTCTCGAAGGTATAAACTGATTTCAGAACTTAATTTTTGGAATGCAAATATGCGTTCCAGAAAATTAAGTTTCAGAGAGTTAAAAAATTTAAAGTATATTCTCAAACTTCATTTACAAAAGACGTAATTGCATTTCATAATCAAATTTTCAGAGTGCATATGTTTGTAGTTCAAAAAATATGTTCTAAAATTCATTTATGCATTCTGGAAATTAATTTTCGGGAAAATGTTATTTTGGATAAAAAAATTGAAAAAACAGAAAGGGGTGTGAGAAGTAAAATGGGGGGTGGGGGTGTCACGTTTGATATGAATTGGCCCCAAAAACAGATTACACTCATTCAATTGACAAAACATCAATCTTTTGTTAGGGATAAAGGGGCCTATCTAGCTAAGGACTCATGCTTTCAAAAAAAAAATTCTATAGTCTAGAGTTGAGCGACAAGCTTTCATCAATTCCCTTAGTATGACAGAGTTTTGGATTTTTCATCTGAATTAGAGTATCATAAATTTGCTTCAAATTTTGTGAGAAGAAAGAAAATTGAAAAGATATCCTTCCATTAAAAACGAGGCACATTGTCATCTAAACGACTGAGTCAGATAAAACAACAGAGATGTAAGTAAAATAGGGCACAATAATTGAAGTAAGATGAACAAATCATTCATTTGTAATATACATACTTCTTTGATCAGACGTATACTATGTTAATGAAGCATATTATGTTAGTGCAAGAATACACACACTCACAAAGAATAGAAAGAATAAACACACAAAGAGGAGGAGAGGTAAAAGACTAAAATTTATTAAACTGAATGAATCACACTTATGCACTATTTTACACTTTGCAACACTTCTATTTATACACCATATTATTAGGCTCATTTACAATGAGGCCCAAACCACTAACTAACTCACTAGTAGTTACAACTAACTAACTAACTAACACAACTGAATTAACTAATACTAATTTGAATTATTTCCAACACATCTCCTTAATTTAGATTTCACAAACACTTTAATTTGGAACAACAAAAATTATTCTTGGATCCCATCGTTTGGTTTGTAACCCAACATTAACCCATTCACTCCTTTGCGAGCATTGGGTTTGGCCCATTACAACACCACTATAGCCCAATTTAATATGCTTCTCAGCTGCACCACTTTGTTTCATTGCTACACCACTTTGGCCTGAATGTTCAAGGAATTTCAGCAAACAATGGGCTTAGCCCATTAGATTGAGCCACTGACCCACTAGGAAGATTCTCGTTCGCTGGGCTAGGCCCACTAACTCAAAGTCTTTGACCCAGCCTTGAGTCTTCATCTTCGGAACCCTAATTTGGGTCTTCATCTTCACAACGCCTCTTCTCCCTTTCCCTTCAATCTTGGAAGCTTTTGGAACCCTAGTTTCCTGCATCGTGCTCCAACAAGGATTCATCATTCACTTCAACCCTGACCTAATCCTCAGCATCTTCTCACAGAACCTCTTCTTCTCGCACATGACACGAATAGAAGGCTATTTCCTTCCGCCGCGATCCTGCTTCTTTCCACCGCGAGGAGCCCATGTTTGGCGGCTTTGAGCTTCCATCCTCGTTTCAGTGACCGCATCAAGACCCACCGGGTCTTCATCTTCGCAACTCTTACACCCCAAAATCCCCAATCTCGTGGTTTTGTCAAAACCCTCGTGAACCATCAAACGTATCCCTAACACCATGGACACGGCGAAGCTTCCAGCGGCGTCATCATCGCTTGCAAGATCCAGATTCACTTCGGAACCATCGCCTCTTCAAGATCCGGTTTCACGTTCACAGTATTATCACAACCACTAGAGCACATCTTCTTCTCGAGTGTGACACTACCTTCTTCTATGATCTCTTTCCTCTCTTCTTCTCTTGCGAATATTGAATTTCTGAAAACCCGAATTTCAGAAAACTCCCCCAAATTCGACTGCGAGTCTGGTCCACCACTCAACAGAGACATCTCCTTTTGATGTTCTGTTTCTTCAAGATCGATTTCTTGATTAATTTCTGATCTTGATTATGTGCTCTTTTCTGATCTTGATTCTGGGTTTGTCTCTGATGTCTCTATTTTGATTACCTCTCCTGTTGATGCAGTGAACACGCACTCGTTTCTGTGAAGAACTTCTTCCCCTGCACCATTCTTTTTCACTTTTGTCTTTGTTTTTTGCGAAACAAAAACATCATTCTCTCTATTCTTTCCTGTTCCAGCTCCACCGTGAGCTTTGTTCAGAATTTCCCACGATTCTTTTGCACTTTTGGCAGAAGAAATCTTCTCAAAATTCACCTCATCCATACATTGATGAAGTAGGAAAAGAGCCTTGTAATATCTTTTCTTGGATTTCTTGTAGGAGGCACTGTCCTCCTTTTCTTGGATACCTCTTTGCACCATTTCCAGCACTCCCTGAAAACCAAAGATCACTTGCATCTTCACCACCCACTTCTTCCAATTCTTGCCATCAAGGATTGGTAATATCACTGAAAAAATCTCTTTTGCGGAAGCCATTATGGACACACACAGTCCCTAATCAATGGCTCTTGATACAACTGTTAGTGCAAGAATGCACATACTCACAAAGAATAGAAAGAATAAACACACAAAGATGAGGAAACGTAAAAGACTAAAATTTATTAAACTGAATGAATCAAACTTATGTACTATTTTACACTTTGTAACACTTCTATTTATACACCATATTATTAGGCCCATTTACTATGAGACCCAAATCACTAACTAACTAACACAACTGAATTAACTAATACTACTCTGAATTATTTCCAACATATTACAATAACAGTTCTAAAATTGATGCAATGTTGTAGGTGGTAGAACAAGAGTTTGCCTTTTTACCAGTAGTCTATGCTAACAAACTTTCTTTCCCAGCAACAATTTGAAAAGCAATTCTGCATGAATGACATACAAATAACTAGTGTCTCCCTTCTAGGAAGATCAAGAGTGGCGACTCGTGAGTTCAAAAACCACAAAATTTAAAAGAATTCAAGAGAGAACTGAAAAAAAAAATATCAATATGCAAATATATAAAATTTTTCTTCTTGAAAGCTTCTTAAGAAGGCGCCGCATAATTTTTTCACACGACTGTTTATATTGCTAATATTATTTATTACGATATAAGAAACTCAATGTGAACAATTTCATTAATCCAAAAGAAGAACACTACAAACAGGAAAATTAAGGTAACCAGTAGACAGCAGCGATTTCTAACATCACGAATATTATTAGAGGTAACATTAGGGGAAAAAAAATTAATCAGACTTTTATGCAAGCATTTTTGTTTTTTGTGCATCAAAACGTTTTTTTGGACAAACAAATCGCAGTGTTTCTTTATAGAGAACCAAATCAGAGTTAGTTAACACCTTTTCTAGTTGGAAATATTTCCAAAATCAATGCACATATTTGTGTGGTAAAGTGCTTTAAAGACTGGGTATTGATAACAAGTGCCCTAAGGGCATTGTTTAAAAATTTTAAACAAGGTAATTTTTCATTGAAAAATTAAATATATATCTTTTCAATGTATTAAATATACAATTTTCCATAAAAATTTCTTAAACAATATCTTTAGTGCATTCATCGGCATTTATCATAAAGATTAAATAACCATATAAGCGATAAAAAAAAAAAAGAAAAAAGAGAAGGGATATTTCAGCTACTATATTGTCAGAAAAGAGAAGAACCTTTAAATAGAAGGAAAGCAAACGTAAAGAAAGATTTATGTTGCCTGTTGATCCATCCTCTGTTCATTGAAGTCCCTGCCACCTTGAAAAAGGAAAAAAAGGTACAACAAATTTCCTACCTACCATACCAATTCATTTCTATTCCACACCAAGAAATTGATCAATATCATCGCTCTTGGGTGGGGGACAAATAAACAAAGACTAGTAAGATGTCCACCGCAAAGTAGCTAGCTAGCTGGATGAAAATTGAATCTGCAGAAGAAAAGAATAAAATTAATGGCACTCAGTCAATCTCTTTGTTACTAACATTCATGTATATAAATTGTAGAACACTCTGAAACAACCTTTGCGGTGCTGCAGATTGGTAAAGAGGAGAAAATGTGATTGTTTGATTATGAATGACACGTGATATTGGCACGGCTCAATCAAATGACACAGAGCTTTGTTGGATTATAAAGCACCGCCTTCTGATTGAACCGCACCAATATCTCAGGTTTTTTAATTACAACAATTGAAGTCTGATCCCACCAATCCATCACTTTATATATAGAATAGAGCCATCATCATCATGTTCCTGCACTTACTGAAGAAACTAAACAATTCCTTGTTAATCAATGTGACCAGAAAAGCTTACCATTATGGCAACTCCAAACCATTATTAAAAAAAAACCATAACACTCGGAAAGAAGAACCAGAAAAAGCGTTAAGAGTGATGAAGAAGACGGCATGGTTTTCTTGGAATAACTATGATCTATGATGTCCTGTGATATTCTTCACATTTAATGGGTGGTAGTGGGAGAAGGGAGGACAGAGACAGAGAGATGCAGAGTGTTAAATATGCAGGGCTGGCTGGCATTTAATTTGCCAACGACTCAGCAAAGAATAGGAAGTGGGCACATTAAGTTTTGAGAATGGAGACAAATGGAGAAAGGCATATTTTGAATGAATTATCACAAGCAGACAGAGCAGAGAAGGTCTGTCAGTTACTACACAAGAAAGAAATTGAGTGAGTCTATATTTATGTGTTCAGACCAGATCGGTTTAAGTTGGTCTGCTATGCTACCATTGCCAACCACTGTTGAAATTCAAAATACTGGTAAATGGCTTTTGGAAAGTAATAATAAGCGAGTGGTTGGTTGGCAGTAAGTAAGAAAATGTAGCGATTTCATTGAGTCTGCCTCATGTCATGGGTTTTTTAATAAACCAAATTCATTCGGTTCTTAACTGCTCTCCACTTTCAAAGGGGATGAAAATCCCCTATCTCATTTTCCTGTCACATTCTCTGTCCTCCACCAATGACAATTTGTCACATATTAAAATAAAATTATAACTTATTAACACATATGTATATCCTCAACCTTTGATTGATGAGAGACAGAGAGACACCATTTTGTGGGATGGTAGATGTTTGTTCTTCCAAAGGTACTAGTAGAGATACATGTAATGAAATGTAAGTGGGGTTAGTTAAAAGAGAATCAGTCTTTTATCGGTATAAATAAAGGATCCATAAAAGGAAGCTCGCATGAAAATGAAATATACTCCTCCTGATTCATTCATCATCTAGCTGCTAGCATGAACATAAACTGTGTTGATTAATTAGATTAGTATCCATGCCATGCATGCATATATGCCTGGGCCCTGTGACGGCCAGTTGCTTTTAGTATAATTTCCGCGAGCAATGCCCATAAATAAGGGCGAGATTTGTTTGGGCACGTTCTCTAACCGAAACCTTTACTTTTATGATCAACATGTTGGCACAAGCAGAATTATGTAGCCTATTTTTTCTTTGTTAACAGCAAGCAATGTTCTTTTTCTTTTATCGGCAATTTTCACAAATAAAGCTCTCTAATTAACTTTTGGACGAAAGTGCTAATTAGGTAAGAGCATCCCCGATGGTGAACCCAAAATAGGTTGCTTAAATGATTCTCATCATGTCACATTATTTTTAAACAACTCACTTTTTTTACTCTAATAGTGAACTCTCTAAGAACTCAAAATAGGTCCCACAATTTATCTCACTTTTATACTTTGGTCCCACAATTTATCCCACTTTTATCTCAAAATGAGTCAAATAATAATAAAATAGGCATATTAAAAATTTCCAAACGGTTGCCTAGTAGCGAAACCGTTCGGAAAATTTGGGTACGAAAGCTTTGCTCCAACAGCAAACCTATCAAAAGTTGAGTTCTGAATGTTGCGAACTTTCTGCGATCTGCCGTTGGAGTTGCTCTAAGGTCTTTTCCCACACAGTGACTTCAAGTTTCAAACTCCTCGCATGACATCTATCTATTTCTATTCATATATAATTATAATATAATATATAAAACCTAAAGCACGAGCTATGTAATTGTGGCATCAAATCTCTTCACTTGTTGTCATGTTGCTATATTGCTGATTTGTTAGCTTCTCCTTAAATTCCTTCTTCTTCTCAAACGTGTTGTCAAAATTTCAATGCATTTGGTTGAGTCTTTACAGTTGTCAGTTACATTTCATTTGAAAATCATTAAACATGAAACCCTCAACCGTTATATTTTCTTTATTAGTGTAACTCCACCACCAAGAAGAATGACAATGCAAGCACCCAAAAAAATATCCAAATGAGTGTGGCTTATTAAGTCATGGTGATCTTTTGCAGCGCACTAACCAGGGATATGATACCAAATGATGTAAATTGTGATGGAAATGTTGGTGGTGATGGTTTTGCAACAAAGAAGAATGAACAAATAGAGAACAACAAAGGATAAAGAACAAAAATGAATATGTTCAAGATACTAACTTTAGGTTCTATTTGCCTCACTTGATCTCTCTATCAACTAAATGCAAATGGTATAACAGTGAATCCCTTCAAGATACAATATAGTTCCTTTGACTAGGTTTGCACACTCATGACAATCAAGCTTATCATCAGTGGTAGTTTATATTAGGATTTTAGGGCCTAACTCATCCTTACAAAATCAGCTTATAAGGTGAGGGGGTGTCATTTACTTATAAAGTCTTTTGAGACCTTACCTCTAGTCTATGTGGGACTTGGGTTTTTCCCAATATACTCCCTCATGCCCAGCACTATTGGGCTTGATGCGTGTATATAATGCAGTGGGTGGCCCAGTGGATCTATGATAGGCTTTGATACTATATTATGATTTTAGGCCTAACTCATCCTTACAAAATCGGCTTGTAAGGTGAGGGGTGTCATTTATTTATAAATTCTTTTAAGGCCTTACCTCTAGTTTATGTGGGACTTGGGTTTTTCCCAATACACCCCCTCATACCCAGCACTATTGGGCTTGGTGCATGTATAATGCAGTGAGTGGCCTAATGGATCTAGGATAGGCTCTGATGCCATACTAGGATTTTTAGTTCCCAATAGTTTGTAGAATAGTCGTTTCCTTTCTTCACTTTATGCATAAGGGAAGAAAGAAAATGATTTAGAGTTATGGAAATACAACGACTTTCATGTTACTTTGTGCATGATTCACGAGCTGCAGAGATTGACGTTGGTTTATGGACTGGTGAAAAGGATGTTGTGTTTAGGCGGGGTTGGTGGAGCATCCATAAAATGCTTTCAGCTCTACGATTCCCGTTACAGGGAAACACCAGATTCCTCCATATAAACAACACCCAGTTGAGTACGAGGTGATGCTTTTGCACCGATAAAAATGCTGTTATAGTGTATTCTTCACTGAGTCTTCTTTCGCATCTTTTTCTTCTTCTTTTTTTTCTTCTTCTTCTTCTTCTTCTTCCCAAAAACTAGTTTCCAGTAGCAAAAAATCAAAAGCAAAAAAAATAATTTTTTCTCTTTTAGAAACTAGTTTTTAGAAGGCAAATTTTTTGCTACCAAAAACTAGATATCGGGAAGAAGAAAAGAACGAAAAAATAGTGTCGTGTGGGGCAAGGGAGTGGTTCGTGGGGTTGGGGCGATGACAAGAGAGGGCGGTCAGGGGGTGGGCTGCATCGTGGTAGGAGGTAGGGGGAGATGGTCATAATGGGAGCAGGTTCGGGTAGTGGAGAGGGGGTGTGGGATGAGGAAGAGGGAAAGTAGTGGGGAAGAGATAGGGGTAGGAGTAGTTTTGATATTTTAGGGGGAGGGGTGCAAAAAGAAAAAAAGGGGATGCAGATAGCAATCCCCAAATTTTATATCCATTTCCCTACTCACGTATATCAAGTAAAGTAGAGCATTATCAAAATTTATGAATGCTTATAAATAAATATAAAATTATGAATGTTTATAAAAAAAAATGAATACAAAGTTTTCACACGACTAAGAGGACCCGTAACAAATTAGACAAAATGGTTGGAGAAATGCCAGTTTCAAATAAAGAGAAATGATAATTGGACAATTTTTAGTTGTCAAACACCGTATGTTTATACAGTTTGTGCCTTTTTTATTTGTTTTTTTCTTTTTCCGGCACACAGGATGAAACTACCTTTGAGTCTGTGGGGGTACGATGTCCAATTACGGTGTGCGCAATTTAGTTGTCAAGATAACATTGCTCAAAATCTCAATAAATACCCAAATTTTACACGCTGACTTCAAGTATTTGCTGTGTTTTAATATATAGAAATTGAATTGATATTGATTCAGAAAACATGTAAGCATGCAGACTTGAGATTCCTTAGAAATTCAGAGTTACGAACTACTTTAGTAGATCAGGCGAAGATTTTGGTACTTCATTAACTTGTTTTTAGTACCTAACTTGGTTAATTATATTTGACATATGCATATGAAATTATAATTAGGTAAAAAACCAGAAACACACATATGTCAAATTAAGAGCTACGTAAAGTTCAATCTGCTTGGTGAAAAGTCTTCAATATTATTTCAACAGAAGTGTTACCAGCACTCTTTTTTTCGCACTCACTTTTTATTTGTTGAAATTTAAATAAGACCCACTAAATTTCCGTTGGTAAATTTTGCGGGACCCATATAAATTTCAATCAATAAGAGAAAGTGTTCGCTTTTCCCACTCTTTTTTCAACAGGTGTGCTACCAAAACTCTGTAACACTCTTTTTTTCACACTCATTTTTTATTGGTTGAAATTCAAATGAGACCCACTAAATTTACTTTGGTAAATTTTGTGGGACCCATATGAATTTTAATCAATAAGAGAGAGTGCGCTAAAAAGAGAGTATTAGAGAGTATGTCGTTAGCATTTCTCTTATTTCAATATAGCAGTAGAAATTGTTAGCATCAGAGAAATTAAAGATCAAATTTTGGAGCTAAAATGCCAAAGCACAACATATGATCGATGTCACTGCTGACCGTTGATGTAAACAAGGAGGAGAAAAAGCCTCCTAGATGGAGTTATCACAGCCTTGTGTAATATAACTGGCAAAGTAAGCAAGCAGAAAAGTAGCTAAACCCTTATTCTTGACCGAAAGTCATACCAAAACGAGCCGTACTTGGCAGCACCGATGTGTCCCTATCCTCATGTGAAGTAATGTCTTTTCTTTTACCTTCTTTTACACTAGAAAACAAGCTCAATTGAGCAATGTCTGTTTACATGATCACGTGTAAAAATAGTCCTGCAACTGATATATCCCACCTCCATTTTGGTCATATATAATTCTATTCACACTACTAGCTAATAAAATCTCAGTAAGTATTAATTTGAAGCAGTGTCTTTCTTTAATGTTCAAACCCTTTCAATTCAATTCAAGGAATCTTCAGACGGGGCTCACAGCCAGGTGCAATAAAATGGTCATTGAATATGCCACAACACCAATAGCATCGATCCTCTGAGTAAAATAACCACGATACATATAGTGATCGACTAACAAATAAAAAAACTTGAAGTTTAACTTAAAAAGTACTCTGCTATTATATAGTGGGGTTGGTTGGTATAGTTAATAGCATCCACCTGCTAATTAAAGAGAGAGGCTGAGCAAACACAGACACACAGCTTTTTCTTTTATTATCAATAATCATACTGCTCGTACTTCTGCCAACACAGTAACATAATAATGCACCTCTTTAGTATGTAGAGCCTGGACCTTTGCTCCTTAGCTCTCTTCAGGAACCTCTTCTTCAAGCTGCTTGAAGCCTCCTCCTCCTCCTCCTCCTCACAACGACGTGCTCCTTGTGTGGAACTTGAAGAAGCAGTACTAGAATAACAGTACTTATCCATGTTGTTGGGAAGAAGCTAGGTTATTGAGACTCTAATCTAATAATGAGCATATACAATTCGACCACACTAGCCCTGACATGTGAGAGAGAATGTGATGAGAAGAGGGGATGTGTGTGATTATGAACAGAAGAGAAATGAGTTGGGCAATGTATGAAGAGAAGTAATTAATTGTTGGCTATGGGAGAGGGAGAGGCACTGTGGAGTGAGTAGCACAGCATTGTGGTCCTGGACGGTACGTACGATCTGACTCAAACTGTGGGCTGTGGCCCTCCCTCCAACTGGGAGTTCTGTTCTGGGTTTGCGACTCGGTGGATTAGCCCGTGATGAGAAACCAAGGACCTAGCTAGTGGATCCCAACTTGGATTGGATGTATAAAAAACAAAATCAACTTATTCGATTATTTCATTGTATATAAACAAGCCAATTACTTGTTACTCTGAAGATAATGCACGTGTATTAAGAAAATAATCGAGGAAATACTCAATTTAATTAGTCCCAGGAATTGGGAAAAAGTTTAACTTGGTTCCTGCTTTAAGAATATTACTAAATAGTTTCTGGGCAACTTCTACGGTGCACAAGTTTGATAGTAACACCACCGTCCACAAGTTTTGGTAACCGTTGATGAAAGGAGTTCATGGATTTTATTTTATACCCTCCCACATCAGATCAAGCCCTCTTCTTCTTTCCCACATCAGACCACAGACCACGGCGAACAGTTTCACCTTCTCCTTCATTTTGGATTTTTCTTTGAAAACCCTAATTCACAGCCCCCTCCCTCTCCTTCTCCCATGGCCGCCGCTGCCATCCATTCGCGGCCTTGTTACGTCGTTGTTATTGTGATATAATCCAAATCATATTAGGCCTTGTCGAGTTGGGCCTGTTCATTGTCGAGATTAGTTCTGCTCGGTGTCGAGTTAGTTGGTTCTGCTCGTTGTCGAGTTAGTTTGTTCAGCTCGGTGTCGAGTTGGTTGGTTCTGCTCGATGTCGAGATTGGAGCGCCGATAACAACCACTGCATTTTTGTGGTTTTGAATATGGGTTTTCTTGCGTCGATAACTCGATCGCATTCATCGAGATCGTTGTCGCCAAGACTCACTCGCCTGAGATCCACGATCAGGTGAGCAATGTCGACGGGATCTACGACGGCGTCGTCGAGATACTTAGGAACCCGATCTCTTACCCACGCGCACTCAAGGTTGGGATCAAGTCCATGTTCACGCTCTGCATAGTGAAGCAGACGCGACACCATGCAAAGGGTCGCCGGTGGCCGTGAGCCCTCACCTCGTCTTTGTCTGAGCGACCTATGCCATTCTCTCCCTCCTCCCCCGTCGGCCAATCCCTCTATTATTTCAATTTCAGATCTATTTTTGTTTTGGATCTATTTTGGACAGAGGATATTGCCATGTACTCCGTTGTCTTCTTCGCCAGATACTGCCATGATTCCCTCACCGCCACCGCCACCGCCACCGAAACGAAGAGGGTTTTCAATTTGTCAGGTGCGACTGTGAGAGGAGGGAAACCGATTGGACTGAGGAGGGTGAGAGGAATGATATGGTGCAGAATACTCACCATAACATATGGTGGAATTTTTAATCAAGTGGTTAAAACTACTTGTGCATGGTGGTGTTACCCACCATGCTTGTGCACGCTAGAATTAGCCTATAGAGAGGACCAAGTTCCTTGGAGAGTTATCAGCTCGGTCATCTTATGGTCAATGTGGCTTTGATTAAACATACGATATTTGAAACAGTGCATTCAAATTACATACTCTCTCCATCTTATAATACGCACATATTGAAAAAATCATTAATTATACTAATTAACATGATAGGAGTAAAACAATACTCCCACTAGTCTAAAATATAAGCAAAAAAATTCTCTGAAATATAAACAAAATGTCTATATATTTTAGACCAAATACATAGACTTTTTATTTATATTTCAGATCGAAAGGAGTATTTTTTAAGTAAAATACCCTTCTCAGTTAGCCACTATCATTTTTTTTTTGAAAACAACCAACTCACTTCATTTCATTCAATAATAATCCAATGATACACGAGGGAATTGAATTAAACAGTTGGGAGCTAGCATAAAGCCTAGATGCTCTAGCAAGGCTATGAGCAACGAAGTTTGCTTGTCTCCGAATAAAACTAACCTCATAGTTTTGTAAACTCTTTAAAAGTTCTCTACAAGAATCTAAGATAGTGCCTACTTCATTATTGAGGGGTTGCAGTGTCGCAATATCTTCCACCATTGCTTTGCAATCAATCTCAAAGGACATGCTAGTGAGACCTTCTTCTTTGACACATTTGACAGCTTCCAATAAAGCAATGGCTTCGGCTTCTTTGGGGGGTTGGTGAACCTGAGAACCACATTGTTTTGGCCACCATGAACGCGTCTTGATCATCTCTAACACAAACACCAATTCCAAACGTGCCTTCTGTTGCAAAGATTGCTATATCCGCGTTGTATTTTAGCCTTTCCAAAGTTGGCTTCTTCCAAATTAGATCCACTTCACTTGATATGTGACAGCCCATGTCTTGATCCTTGCTACGCACCTTCCTCCAGCTGGAAGTAAACTCGCGAGCCAGCATTACAGCAGAACCCGCGGCTAATTCCTCACCCTTCCAAACTTTGTCATTCCTTCTTCTCCAAATACACCAGAATAACATGAAGAAATCACTAAGTTTCTCACCCGAGAGTAGAACCAACAGCTCAAAAGTTGCTTCGTTGAATCCTTCAGCTTGTAGCACCAAGCTCTGCATGGTATCCCATAAACCGCCAGCTCCCCAGCACTCTATAGCTTTAGGACACCCATAGAAAGCATGCCACGCATTTTCATCAATAACTTCACGATGGGGACATTCTACCGGGCAATCTACCCCCTTACGACACGGATTCTACCTAGTTGGAAGGACATTCCTCAGGCCACGCCATACAAGAAGCTTGAACTTATGTGGTACCTTTGCTCTCCAAAGTCAGCTCCACTCACCTTCCACCCTCAAGTCTGAGTTGTCTACTACCACTTCCATCAACCTATGATAGCCTGACCGAGTAGTGTATTCTCCTGTTTTACTAGGTGACCAAACAAGGTGGTCTTCTCGGCCTACATGTGATAAAGGAATGCTGAGTACGATGGCGGCTTCAACTGGTTGAAAACAAGCCGTGACAAGGTCCTGCTTCCAAGTGCGGGTTTGTTGATTCACAAGATCACATACTCTCATGTTCTCTATACCCGGAACTATGAGGCTTTTGATAAACGGATCTTCTTCGTTCCTAAGCCATGGATCCTTCCACACATTGATTTTGTTCCCCTCTCCGATTTGCCACCTAGTGCCTGACTTAACCACTACCCGGGAAGTGTAGATACCACACCAAACATAACTCGGGTTGTGACCCAACCGAGCCCCCAAAAAATCCCCTTGTGGGAAATATTTAAAATAATATAAAATATTATTCACTCATATTCAAAATAATATAAAATATTATATTGAGTAGAGTGATTGAAATTATTGTATATTACTCCCTCGTCTTATTTTATCGGTCACTCTTGAAATATTAGTTTATAAATTATTTGTCAATTTAAAATATTAAGAAAATATTGATTGTTTTGCCCCATTAAATTGTTATTTATTATTATCTCAATCTATCCTATATTAATTGGTCTTTTTATCTATCTCATACTATAGTAAGGATATTTTAATTAAAAAAAGTTTTACATTAAAAATTAGTATAATTAATTATTTTTTTAACAAGCAATAACATGAGACGAATATACAGTAGGTTGAGATATCAATATATAAAAAAATCATTAAAAAGTTATTTAATATATTTTAACATTCTAAATTGAAAAAATAATTTAAAACGGGTCAATTTTTAAAAGTGACAAATAATTTCAGAGGAAGTAGTTAATCATACTATCTCTGTTATTCCACCTAAGGCAAATACGTAGAGAGATACTAATTAAATGATTTAAATAGCTACTTTTAGACAGAGGCTAGCAAGTAGCAAAAGTAGAGTAAAACTAAGAAGTAATTAATTTGGGAAGAGCAGGGATCCATGATAGAGTGGCATTCTCATCCAAAGAAGGAAAACACTGCATGTAAAATTAAATTTTACTGATATTTAGTAGTAGCTAATTATGTTTATATAAAAAGAAAATATAGTACTAGTGCCTTCGTAAACAGATGGATGAAAATCACATGGAATGCATATATAAAAATCAATTTGATAGTATACTTCACTAACTCACACTGCAACTAGTAGCTAACAGCGACCAAGCCACTTTCTGCATTCTTATACTGCTAAATATTTTAATTTTCAGTGAATTACTATAGCACTGCGGTCTGCAAGCGAGGCAAATAATATGATCGAAAAAACTCAAATGGATCTAGGTAGAATAACGGCCTTGAGAGGGTTCTTCATGACAACAGTGAAAGCAAAGGTCTCAGTCGGGTCGGGTGGGGAATTTGGAACGGGCAACCACCTGAAAGCAAGCACCATTTTAGCCAACAACATGTTTATATGCAAGATGCCCAGTGTCCACGCCGGACAAATCCTCCTTCCCACACCAAAAGGCATCATCCTAACCTCCTTAGTTCCCGTCACATCCACGTCAACCCCATCCCCATTCAAAAACCTCTCGGGTCGAAACTCATTCGGATCCTCCCACATTTTCGGATCCTCCGACAACCACGCAGTGTAAAACTCCACGCTCGCATCCGCCGGCACAGTGTACCCACCAAGCTCCGTCTCCGCCGTAGCCGCGTGCGAAAGCACAAAGTGACTCGGCGGGTGTCGCCGGAAAGTCTCCTTCACAATAGCACCCAGATAAGGCATTTTCTCCACGTCGCTCTCCATAACCACCCCACCTTTTCCCACACACCCAACAATCTCCCTATACAACCTCTCCTGAATCTCCTGATCCATCACCAAATGAAGCAGCGCCCACTCCACCGCCGTGGCGCTCGTGTCCGTACCAGCACTAATAACCTCCGAAACCAGCGTAACTAACTCCTCCTCTCCCAACCGTCCTCGACCTGGCACTTCCAACCCAAACAACGAGTCCACGTAAGCAGCACCAACGGGACTCGCCATCTCAGGATCTCCACACTTCCCATCGCTGTCCACGTAAGCCTTCCTCTTCCTTATCAACGGCGCCAACAGCTCCACCTGTTTCTTCCTCAGCTTCCTCGCTTCCCTCACCTCTCGCCGGAACAACGGCGTTAAAACCGGCAAGAAGTCTGGAAGCTTCGGAAGCGTTATGAGCATGACTTCTTTCAAAACGCTCTCAATGCTTCTGATTCGTTCCTCCGTGATTTTCGCGCCGAAGCAGAGGCAGATGAGGACGCTGCAAATGGTGAGTCTGCAGTTGCTCATGACTTCGACGAACCCCTTGTCGCGGGCCTCTTGTTGGATCCTCCTCATATGGGCCTCCATGGCCCATTTTCTGATCCAACTGCACTGCTTTATCCTTAAAGGGGATATCATCTCGGTGACGAGGTTACGGCGGAGGGAGCGCCAGAGAGGGCCGTACTCGGCGGAGTTGATGGCACACTTTCCCATGCTGAAGATGAGGCGAATTGGTGAGTCTTTAGGGCGGCTCGCGAATTGAGGACCTCTCTGGATTAAGGCTTCGTGGATGAGGTCAGCGCTGGTCACGATTATCAACGTGCGTTGACCCATTTGCATCGTGAAGATCGGACCGTACTTTTCCCGTAAATCCCGAACCACGTAGATGAAGGGACGCCGTTGGAGAATCACTTGGAAGAGGTTGCCGACGATTGGCCAACCCGGTGGTCCCGGTGGCAGGTTCTTCTCCCCGCCGCCGGTTCTCGACCAGTGGCGCCACCACCATCGGAGGAACAGCAGGGCCAAAAACACCATCGTAACGTCTATTAGCTCCATGGGGTATAGCTAGCTGGAGTAGTGGAAGAAGAGGATAGAGCAGGAAGGTGGCGAGGGAAGGTGGGGATTGCCACACATTATATAGCATGAGACATGAGCGATTGAGTGAATGAGTTTGCTCTACGGTGGTTAATTGCATTGAATAATATTGAGCAGGCGTAATTACTATTAAGTACGGATTGCTCAGCATCACGACAGGTATTCAACCTAGCTGCATGTGACTGTGAAATATGATAGGATTTGATGACCTTTGACATTTATTTGTGGTATATAGAGATACAGAGTATTGTGCAATGTACACAGCAAGGCGCATATACCTACTCCCCCGTCCCGTAATATATATTATATTTAGATAAATCACACAGTTTAAAAAAAATAATAAATAAAAAAAAGAATGATAATTTTAACAAAATAACTCTATTAACTATTGATGTATTAACTATTGTCATAAATATAAAGTAAAGCACTTGAGGGTATAATTGATAAACAAGTATTTAATTTTACATTAAAAATTGAAAATAACATATATTTTGAGACAATTATTTTTGACAAATATGACATATATTACGGGACGGAAGGAGTATTAATTGAGCATTGCATTGCTAGGAAAATTTTTGGTGCAAAGATTGGACGAAGGAACAATGAGTGAGAGCAACTGAAGTCTGAAACCATGTAGGGAAATACTATGGATAAAAAATTACACTGTTTGATAAAACTGCAAATTCGTGCTGTATTTGGAAAAGGATTCCGTGATGTATTGAGCTTTACACAATAAATTTACCCTAACTAATTAGGCGTATCCCGGTTGGCGTCTTGGAAAGAGGCGACCTGAAAGTATTACAAAAATAACAAGTGGGAAACTTTACTTTACTGTTAATCTTTGTAGGACAGGTGGGAGTTGAGGTATTGGTTGGGACTGCAGGCTAGCAATCAATAACAGAATTCATGGACTTTGTCATTGGCTTTTCATTGCGAGGGTTACGTCTACTTCCGAAAAGAAATTAAAAAAAAAATTACATCAAAGAAATATTCATACATACCATAAAATTCAAGGGAGCTTGCATCGGTATTGAAATGAAAAAAAATTCAATCATGTCCGTCCGTTTCGTCTTTTATTATAAGTAAAAAAAATCTATGTAAAAAAACTCTATGCAAATATTTGCTTATAATAAAAGATGGAGGGAGTATCATTTAATCGATTTAGCTATAAATTTAATTTAATTTAATCTTAATTAAGAGTAATTTGAATTGAATGGGTTTTTCAATTTTAGTTTTTATTTTTAAGAGAATTTTTTTGATGGAATTTTTTAGAGAATTGATGACTAAATATTAAGTATTCGAAATATTAAATATTATAATCATACTTTTTGGTAAATATAATTATATATTTTAACGTAATTAATATTGTTAAAATCCATTCAAATCCAAAATATTAAAAACTCAATCTATATACAATTATGTAGTCAAATAGTCTCCGATCTCCATCATTTAATGAGTTTGATTCACATTAAAATTACATGATGAGCAGAATAGCACAGGACAAACCTCAAGTTACTAAACAACTAGTGCGTATACTCGTGCGATGCACGGCGCAAAAATGATAGTATATGACAGTTACAATTCATCATTTCAATTTAAAGAAAATATTGTGATTTACAACCCAAATCCCTTTTGTAAA
This sequence comes from Calophaca sinica, assembly GCA_037113605.1. Lineage (NCBI taxonomy): Eukaryota > Viridiplantae > Streptophyta > Magnoliopsida > Fabales > Fabaceae > Calophaca > Calophaca sinica. The sequence goes on from CM073731.1 coordinate 3,972,893, forward strand.
AGTTGAATAAATGTAATGTTAAAAAATGAAATTTAATTAACATTGTAGCTGCTCATTCACACTTTTATCACTATATGAGAGCAGCAAATGACACATATCATTTCATGGTCCGCTAAGTCTTCAAGTCTATAAAGTGACGACAACTTGTAACCGATTAGCACGACTTGAGAATCCTTTGGCAATATATGAAATTACAACAACTACCACTAACATTGCCTTAACCCTTTTGCAATGCTGAAAGGAACAACAATCAAAAGAAAGTTCCATTAAATAAAAACAGAAACAATAACATGAAAAGCTCTTTACGTGGCTACCAATGCAACACATGAAGGTGATTCAAATTCATGAACATCTAAATAGTCAAGCCAAACTTATAGAAGAATACAAAAATGAGATTTCTTTGAGGTGTCCTTAAACCAAAAAATACGATTAAAGCAATAATTATTAGCTGTTCTTTAAAAAAGTTTGAAGAATCATATTTAGCATCATAGAAGTATCGATACTTAAATCCTTACTATAGTATATTAATATATTTAATTTAATGTAACACAAACAGTTATAAATTTATAGCACAAATCTTTCATCCATGCAAAGAAAATTGAATTTTAAAGTAAATGTAACTTTAGCAGCAGCTATTCATAAAGTAATAGTTATTTCAAGTTTATCATATAAATATGAGACAGGAAATTCAGTGCAGGGATGTTATATGTGAAAGTACTTTACCTATGTATCTCACTTCAACATTACGTCTACAAAGCATGATAATTTCATGCTGAACTCATTAGATTTCAGAACAATAAAAGTATTTGAGTTAGTAAAATTTTGAATGAATTTGAAAGCCTATTCAACATAACAACATACCATTGAAGATCTTCATTTTGCATAATTGCAAAATGACAATAACCAAACCATTAGGATCATGATCCATAAGATATTTATTGAAATCTTTTCCATAATTTTTCCATAGAGTACAATCTAACATATTTACCCTGCAAGTTTATTTAAAATATGGAACATTACACTCAATGATTCAACGTAAAAATTATAACTTATAACCGATTGCGTACTGTAAATCCTAAAACACAATGTCCATAATTATGCTCTTGATCCCCCCTTTTTTTCATTCTCCTTCAAATCATATTTTACAACATGCCCAATTACATCTGCCATAATATTTTTTTCATAACCATGGTTAAAAACCAATATATTCTATTTAATTTGTAAACTAAATACCTATTGAAATGAAATGCCTATAAATTTTAAATAAACTGACCTATTAGGCAGGTCTCATTTAGGCCAGTACTGATTTCAGAAAATGAATCAAACTTGAAAATATTTTCTGGGATGGACCCAACATCCGTCTTCATACACATTGTGGCTCTCATGAACATAAGCTTCCATTTATGATCAATAGCTTTGAACACAGAATCATTTTGGGCAACCAACAAATTCTGTTGTAAAAGGATTAGAAAGTAAAATAGGAATGACAAATTATCCATGAGCATTGAAAAATACAACAAAAAATAATCACATTTTCATCAAGGAAGACCATTTCCAACGATTTGATGATATTGGAATTATATCTGTCAGTAACTTTTCACAACCGCATGATACGAACACTTATCTTCCAATCAATTGTTCGAGGTTTAATGTCTGCAACAAACGAAATTCGTGGTGCCATCCTACAAGAAGTTGCACAAGAACAATTAGACTTGTAAGGATTTAGAAGTTTTATAAGCATATATTTGAAACTCAGCAGATAACACAAACAGTAATGCACCTTCAATCAACAGTGAATACTAAAGCACATTAGCAAATATGATTCAAAAATTTTCAAAAGCAATCAGACTTTGCATTAAAAAATAAATAAAAGTCAAAAATTTCATGCAAGCAGAAATATCAATGGCGGACAAAACCTCGAGAAAATAAACGAAGGAAAAAGAGACAAAAAATGTCGAAAGATGAAAAATGCCAAAAGAGACAAAGGAGAAGAAGGAAGACATGATAAAAACCTAGTTGGATTTGAAAAAAATAAGCACAGAAGCTAAAAAGTTAGGATGAGGATACCTATATAAGGGGAAGGGAGAACCGAAATTTGGGAAAGAAAAATACTAACAGATTTGCTTTCATGGCCACTGGTGTTGGTCATTTGTTTGATAGTAATATCGTGAGAAAAATACTAACATATTTGCTCTCGTTATGCAATAAGTGATTGATATTCAGCAAGAATCGTGAGCTGAATATCGTGATCATGATTTCCTTGTCAGTGATTATCCTAACACGCTTGGAAAGTAATTAATTATTAATGGGATCACTGGTTTTGTTATCCGTGATTAATATTTTAGACTTGTGATTCAAATAAAAAATATAAATGAAACAGATACAATATTTTGAATTTATAATATAGATCATTTGGATATCATTATATTAATTATACATATATTTGCAGAAAATTTTTGGCACGGTGATTGATTATTACTTGACATATTTCGATTGGATGTTATTAATTTTCTGATTAATTTTTTGTACACGGAGATAGTTATTTTTTCTTTGATTAGATATTAAATTAATTTTCTGAATATTATTACTTGTCATTTTTCAGAGGAATATTATTACTTGGCATATATCAATTACATATTGATATTTTGTAGCTAACATTTAAAATTTAAAATTGATATATTAAATGATGATTGCAATTAACAACAGATCGGATATTTTTGCTAACCAATATAATGTTTGGTCAATTCTAATAAATGTTTCGTATCTTAAACTCAATAATTTGAGCCAATTTTCCATTGCATCATCGATATCTAATATATATTATATATTTAATATAAAGTATATATTTTGGTCAAGTTATTCCACGTTAAAATACCAATTTTCCATCGCATCATCATTTTATTACCTCAAGTCAAAGTATATATTTTGGTCAAGTTATTCTATGCGAAAATACTGATTTTCCATCGCATCATCATTTATTACATCAAATCATTCCTTACTGGTTACATAAATTATTTGGTAAAAAATAAGCTTGTGGTTTTGGCGGACCAATGATGCTTAGGCGGGACAATTAAGAGGGAAAAATTCCCCATAATTCACCAACTTTTATAGATAAGACTAGTTGTCATGTACAATATTATTTGGTGTACAATAAACAGCACAAACAAAATGATATTAAGTCTTAACGCTTGTTTTGTTAGAATTCAAGTGTGAGTGATTAGTCTCACATTAGTTAGGATTGGGCTAAGTGAAGGATATATAAAAGATGTGACCCATATACCCAATGCTTTAAGGTTTTGGGTGGAGATGTAGTGTCCAGGTCTCTTAGTAGTCTTGGTCTTTAGTCCGTTGTTGCTCTCTGATGCTCTCCGGACTCCCTAACATGTTTGGCTTCCATATATACACACTGTAAAATATTTGTTTGGCTACCAAACGATATGACACCAGAGCTTGCAACTTCATGACATCAATTGTAGGAGAAAAACTATGACATTGGCATCGTGATTTTGCTATGTCAATCTAAGACCTCACTGCTTCTACAGAGACGATCCTTACCACAAAATAATAGTGCATATAGGCATTGAAATTGAAAATGATTAGTGTACCCGTTAACAAATTAATTTCCTAATAATATTTGTTAAAAATAAAAAATTGGATCAAGATATGCATTTATAAATTTTTAACAGAATATTTGTAAAAATTTGCTTCAAATTATTAATGAAATTTATTCTGTTTATCTACTTGATCAGATGAATATTCAGTTAGGTTGAATTTTAATTTAATTAATTTAAAATTTATATTTTGAATTTATATTTTCAAAAGTAGTTCGAAAAGATTTTTCTTTTTTTGTATAAACAAATAATTAGATTTTAAATATAATAATAAGTATATTTTTGAATTTTTATGAGTTTCATAACTAAAAGTAATTACTTTGTTAAAAAAAACTAAAAATGATAATATTCATGACAATAATTTTATGAGTTTCGTGACAATTATACTGTATAATTAAAAAAACATCTCTTGCACATCAGTGTATTGTACAATTGTTGCTTTAGTTTTTCTGGTAAACCTATTTTCATTAGGCATCAGCCATCAAGATGTATAAATACAAGAGAAATATGTGCATAGATGTACCCAAAAAAATCTGCTTGGATATAACGTAGACAAAATTGCGTTTCAGGTCCTTTAAGTTATTTTTTAGTTTCACTTTCGTCTTTTAAGTTTTTTTTTTATGTCAAGTAGGTCCTTTATGTTTTCGAACATGTACACCGTTACCCTTTTTGTCATGCACCATTCGTATCCGTTAAAAAAAAGGACGTGGCAATTGATAAGATGAGTTCGCCTTAAACGTGGCATTCCTATTTTTTTTATCAATAAACGTGGCCTTCTCATCAACAACGAGAGAGACGAATTTCCTTCTTCCAAAATTAGGGTTTTGGATTGCTGAGAAGAGAAGAGGGAAGGAGACGAAGATCGCGAGTGAAGGAGACGAAGAACGAGCAAAAAGCTGGGCGAAAAATTAGGGTTTTTGCTTCAGTGAATGCGACAACGTCAATAGTGTTGGTTCTGAGTAAGTTTTGTCTTCTTTTTTACATTTTTTGGGTATGTGTTGCCTCTGTTTCGGGTTTAGTCATGTTGTTTCACACAAGTGGGTAATAAAGGGGTTATTGTCCTTTTCTAGTTGTTTATTGGTGGTATGTGTTGATGTGTGGGGTTTAGGGTTGTGGACCACATGTTTTTATTCGATTTCCATGTGGGGTTGGTTTTTTTAGGCAAACGGACCACATGTCTTTTTACTGATAGCTACTTTTGACTGTTTGTAGTGAACTGTGGGGGAAAATGGACCAGTTTCATGTTGATATCCACCACTGTGTTCATTTTTTGGATCACACGATGAGGATGTATGATGGGAAAGTGTCAAACTGGCTATGTGATGCCGATAGGTGGGGTCACTTTGAGGTTGTTGACATTGTTAAGGAAATGGGCTTTCCTGAAGTAATTTGTATGAGGTATGAGGTTGAAGGAGTTAAAAAGTTGTTGGAGAATGACACTGGAGCTATGGAGATGGTTAGATGGTCCAAGTCTAATGGTAAGGTGGACCTGTATTTGGTCCACCCAGTGTCCTAGCCCGATCCTATAGTTGAAATTTGTGAGGTTCAGAATGAGGCCCAGAGTCAGGTTCAAAATGAGGCCTAAAATGAGGTTGAGAATGAGTCCCAAAATGAGGCAGAAACTGAAGCACAAACTAAGGCCCAATGTGATGCCCAAACTGAGCCTGAGGATGCATATGAAGATGAAGGGGAGAACAGTGAGGACAGTGATTTGAATGTGAGGTTTGGAGACTGAGATGATGAAATACTGTTGAACAATGGTTTTGATTAGGTTCAAAATGAAAATGAGGTTGATGGTCAACAAACACAAGCAAGTGGTGTGGCTAGTAGTAAGAGGAAGGGTAGGCCAACTGGGAAAAAAAAGCTGCTAAGAACAAGAGGAGCAAGAAAGGGAGGCCTAAAAAAAAAACAAGCTGAGTGAGGGAACTAATTCTGTCCTAGTGGAGGAGGTGGAGTCAAGTGATGATGATGCAATTAATATTGGAGAAAGGAGAAATACCAATGCTGCTTGTATTGATAGGAGACTGTCAGATGAAGAATATTATACAGAAGAATTGGAAACTGATGATTCTGAACTGGACAATGATGAAGAGGAAACAAGGGTGAGGTATCCATCATTTATCATGCCAAAGAGGATGGATGACTTCAAGTGGGTGTTAGGCTCTCTTTTTTCAATAATGGAGGAATTCAAAGAGGCTATGATCACTTATGCCATACATAATGGATGAGATATAAAGTTCATTAAAAATGACAAAACAAGGGTAAGATTTGGATGCAAGGAAGGGTGTGACTAGGTTGCTCTTTGTTCCAAGCTGCCTGATGAGGAAACATGGCAATTAAGGAAATTGAATGACAAACATACTTGCAGTAGGGAGTATAGGGTTAAGTTTATGAGTTCAACTTGGTTAGGGAAGAAACTGTTTTCAACAGTGAAAGAAAACCCAAAAATTAAGTTGACTGATATAGTAGATAAGGCTCATGAGAAGTGGAATGCTGTAGTAAGCAGATCAAAAGCTTATAAGGCTCGAAAGGCTGCAATTGACTTGGTTGATGGTTCCTTCAAAGAACAGTATTTAAGGCTGTATGATTACCGCCATGAACTCATCAGGTCTAACCCAAACAACACTGTCAAATTGAAGGTACAAGCTACTGAACATGGTGAGGGTGATGTTGAAGGATATGTGGATACACTACAAGAAAACACACGTGTACCGACGGATTTTACCGACGGCCTCTGACCGTCGCCAAAAACGCAGCTGACGGCCAAAGCCGCTTGGCACGCCAATCCCGACAACGGATAGGAATTACCGACTACTTTAGCCGCTTGGAAAAGCCCCATGCAAGAAAAATTCCAAGTTATACCGACGGCGATACCGACGGTGGGGGGTCACGCTAAAACCCGCTATTTTCGACGGCTGTCCGCTTGCAATTCCATTGCGTATTACGCTGGACTTTACCGACGGCCAGATCGCTGGAAATATAGGGTTTTTGGCGACGACACCTAGCCGTCGGTAAAAAGTCGTTGGTATTAGAGCTGTCAAAATGAGCCCAGCCCGCCCGATAAAAAGGTGGGCTGGGTTAGTAAAATACGAACCCGAAAAAATTTTAGCCCGCCCGCCCGCCTAAAAATCACACCACCGTCAGTTCAAGAATCGGGTCACACCACGTCTAATTATTTTTAAATTTATTTTTGCTCCTGCTTATTTTCCCTGCTGGCCCAACCCAATTTTTTTTTTGTTGGACTTAGAAACTTCTGGGCCGTTCGTCTATGACTAATATCGCAGCGCAGCGTAGCCAGCAGCCCACACTCACTATCGCAGAAAACATTTCCCAGCCCTAAGAAAGAAAACGCTGACTGCTGTGAGAGAGAGGCAGCCGCAGCCATCGTCCTCCGTCTCCCATCGCCCGCCGTCTCCCATCGCAGCAGCTACCCATCACCCTCCGTCTCCCAGCAGGCCGCAAAGAACCCATCACCCTCCGCCTCCCATCGCCTCCGCCTCCCATCGCACAGCCTACCCATCACGCCCGCCTTCCCAAATAAGCAGGCTGGCAGCAACTCCATCACCCTCCGCCTCCCATCGCCTCCGCCTCCCATCGCAGCAGCCTACCCATCACCCTCTCGCTCCCAAATAAGGCCGCAGAGAACCCATCACCCTCCGCTTCCCATTATTCTTCCTCCGCTCGTTCTTCCTCTCGCTTCAAGGTTCTTGTTTTATGCTTATTCAGAGCCGTAATATTTTTTGGAATCACCCTCATGTATTTGAGTCAGAATATTCCTCCTGCTCTTCCTCTCGCTCTCCAGGGTCAGACGCTTATTTGTCATGTATTTAGTGCCCGGTGTAATGTTTGTGATGACTTTAGTGGAATCTTCGAAAACAAATTAAGCATGATATTGTAATTGACTTGAACATGTTTTTGAATATTTGACTTGTAATTGTAAAGATCTTGCACAAGCATGGGTATATCCTAATTCCGTAATATTCAAGCACGAGCATATAACCTCCACAAAGTAAAGTCTCTCTTTCTAGATTTTACCTTCTTTTTCCCCAAGTTTTATTTTTTGTTTTGTTTTATTTACTTTATCAAATGGTGAAGCAAAAGATATTGTTAGGTGTTTCCTTGTCATCTTCCATATGTGCATAGAAGGTTAAGATATCCGCTTTTCCCATGTAAGGTTAAGATATCTCGCTTTTCCTTCACAAAGGCTTAACCATTCGATCAAACTAATTTGTGTTTCGGCTTTGTTTGCAACATACCGTGTAGCTAGGCCTTTGTTATTATTCAATGCTATTTATTATCAGAAATTCAATGCTCATTCCACTTCATTTGGCTTTTGTTAAATGTTGCAGTTGTTTGAATATGAGTACTTGTGTCACCGATGTTCAAGATGGAGAGGATTGCAAAATTTTAGAGAAAATGATGATTTACCAAAGACATGACAAGAGGATGATCGCTTTGATCCGCAAAAAAAGAAAAAGCAAAAACATATGCACTCTTTATTGTTGGAATCACTATGAGAAGCTTGGTGTGGATGAGAATGGAATAGAAAGCGTGTAAATGCAAAGGTTGTGGGAAGGTGTACTGCTTGTGGGAGTAAGCGGAGGTACTTCTCATTTAAACCGGCATATTTTGTGTGTAAAAATTCCTAAATATGATAATGTGGGACAATGATGCTTGATTATACGCAAAATGAGATCTAGAAAACTTGATGATAAGATTGCGTGACTTGATTGCACAAATGATTGTACTACATGACCTTCCATTTCAATGTGTTGAGTGCAAGGTTTTAGAGCACTTTGTCAATATATTTCTTTTGGTGAGGTCAATAAGTGTTTCTAGAAATTCTATTACCGGGATGTAATGAAAATTTACATGCATGAAAAAGAAAATTGAAAATCAATTAGCTAGACTTAATGGTAGAGTGTGTTTAACATCCGATCGTTGACTTCATGCACTACTCGTGGTTATATGACTCTAACCGCCATTTTATCGATGAGAATCGAAGTTAAATAGTAAGTTTGCTGAGCTTTTGTCATTTGGAACCCCACATACCGGCCATGCAGCTATCAAGAAAGCGCTGAGTTACTAAAAGAGCTGGGGAATTGAAAAAAAGTTTTTTTCAATTACTTTAGACAATGTCACAACAATGATAGTATGAAAGATAATGAAAAGTCACTTTGTTTGTCAAATAATTTGTTGTGCAATGGAGACTTCTTTCATATTGTATGTTCTCACACATATACTAAATCTCATAGTTCAAGATGGATTAAAGGTAGCAAGTGATGCATTGCACAAAATTAGAAAAAGTGTGACATATGTGAGGGTCTTAATCAAGAAAGAAACTATTTGTTCAATGTATTCAAGAAATCGGGGACATTGATCGGAGTGTTGGCTTATGCTTTGGATTGTCCCACTAGATGGAATTCTACTTATTTAATGCTTGAGAGCGACTTAATTATAGTCGTGTTTTTGAATGCTTGAGTTTGAAAGATGAGCATTATCAAAGATTGTCCAACAAATGAAGAACGGGAAAGAGGAAAAAATTTGTGAATTTTTTAGAGCCTTTTTATGAAATCACCAATATGATTTCGATCTAAATATCCTACATCCAATTTATACTTCATGCAAATATGGAAGATCGAGGTTCTATTGAAAGATAATGGATCAAGCCGTGATGATGTGATTAGAGATATGACTGCAAAAATGGTGGAAAAGTTTGATAAGTATTGGAACGAGTATAGCATAATTCTTGCTTTGGATGTGTTCTTGTTCCTAGGATGAAGGTTCAATTTTTAAAATATGGTTACTCTAGACTTTATTCTAATGAAGCTCATTGTTGATGAGAAGTTAAGCAATCGTGGAAGAATGCTTGTATAAACTTTCGATCATTATGTCAACAACATGGAAGTTACTCCTATGGAATCTCATCCTTCAAACTCAACTTACAAAAAAAGCGGCAAAAATAAATTTGTCTAAAGATTATGATGTAAGTTTTAGTTTGTTAATTCATTAAATCATTTGTGTTTATGTTATATCATTTCACTTAAATGTAATTTTATTATTTTGAAATGTGATAGGATTTTGAAGAGCAAGAGATGATAGGAAACATTGTCAAATGGAAAATCAACTCGAATTTACTTGGAAGAGCCAAAACTGTCAAGTCACAAGGATTTAGATGTTTTGGAATATTGGAGGTATGTCTCAAAGATTTGGTGATCTAGGAAGGATGGCTTGATATATTGAGTATTCCAATTACTACGGTGGCATCCGAGTCCACTTTTAGCATCGAGGTCGATTTTGAGCAAGTATAAGCTCTTTACTTTCAAAAATTTGGAAGCTCTTATTTGTGCTCGTAATTGGTTGCTTCGGGTTCTCACAAAGATGGTAAACCAACGCTTAGACTTTGTATAACATCATTTGTTTTATACTTTTAATTACTACTATTATGTGTTATTGTTATGGCTAAATGTTTATTTTAATGTGTAGAAGGATTTAGTGCTATTGATGGTCCTATTGATGTCTAATGAAAGGACAACCAAAGTGGATGACAACAAGAATCATCCAAATGTCATCATCTCGACGAGGAAGATTGATGTGAATAGAGATGATAAGCTCTAATATTTTTTTTGAGATGGATCCTTGTGTTTTTATGTTTCTTTTGTTTTGTTATCCTATATTTTTTTGTGATATGATTAGCTCTTATGATGTTTTGTAATGGGATGAACAAGAACTACATAGACCCATGATTTTCTTACTTAGTCGTTTGACTTGTCTTGGTGGTCCTTCACAGAATGCATCAGTATTAAAAACCATATGCTGAATATTCCCACTTGAACAATTCTTTATGAGTCATATAATTATTTATACACCATAGCTTGTCTCTTCATTGATATAATTATTTATTACTCATACACATCAATGTTATCACATAATTTTTTTCGTAGCCCATGGCCTGCCCGCTTGGCCCATACAGCTGGTCAATGGGCTAGCAAAATAAGTGGTCTGGAATAATTTTGGTCTCGATCCTACCAAATTCGAAAATGTCCTCAACCCTGAATGGGTCGGCACGAACGGCCGGGCCAAACCGACCGACAAATTTAGTTGGTATCCAGGAGAGTTCCTTCGGTATTTAAACTTAGCCATTGGTAAATCCGTGTTTTTATACCGATGGATTGTGACCGTCAGTATAGCTAACAAGGTCGTCGGTATGCGACCCGACCCTTTCCCTTTCTTCTTTCTGTTCTCTTCTCGATTCCCTTTTCATCTTTCTACCCTTTCATTCCCTTTCCCTCTCATTTCAAACCCTTTCTCCGACCCCTCCCACTCCCTCTCCAATTGGAACCACCGCGACCCCACTCCCTGCAACTGGACCGACATCGGTTGCAACCCCGTCACCGGCGGCGTCACCCCCCTCCACCTCCCAAACTTCCAACTCTCCGGCCCTTTACCGTCCTCCCTCTGTCGCTTTCCCTATATCTCCTCTCTCTCCCTCCCCAACAACAACCTCAACTCCACCCTTTTTGCCACCGCACTCTCCTCCTGCAAATCCCCCCGCCACCTCAACCTCTCCTTCAACAACTTCTCTGGCCAAATTCTATCCACCTTTGGCAGTTTCGACAACTCCAATCCCTCTCCCTCCCTCGTCAAGAACCTCCTCGCCGGAACTTCACCTTGCTTACCCACGCTCCCTAGAGAAATCAACCACCTGGAAACATTCCAATTGGTTCTTCACATGGTTTCTAGGGTTCTTTTTCCCAAATTGTGTCCATTGTTTCCCTTCGCAACTTCAATTTTTTTTTCAATTTCATTTTTTTTTTCTGATTTTGGGGATTTTTCGTAATTATGTTTCTTGTTTCATCCTTCACAGCTTTCTACTCTCTCAGTTCCACATCAACAACGTCTCGGTAGCGTAGTATTGATTTTGGGGTACTATTGATTTTGGGGTTTTCATCGAAGGTAAAGTATGCGATTTTTTGTTCCTTATTTGCTTCTTTTTCTTTCTCAATGTGATTAATCCATGGATACTCTCTGGTGATTTCTTTTATTTGCAATTTCAGTTCTGTGAAATTGCTGGGTAGTCTTTGTTTGATTTTCATAGTTCGCATACTAATATTACCTAACACTCAAAATTGTCTGTGAAATTGATGGGTAGTCTTTCTATCATCATGTTTTTGTGTTGTTTCTATTGACAGCAAGTAACCATATGAGTTTTAGTTTATTATAGTTTTTTTTTGTGGTAGTCAATCCTATAATCAGATTTAAGGATTTAAAGGCGATGCTTTTTATTTATGATGGGGGGATTATTCAGACTTGGTTACTGGCTTGGCTGTAATAGCTTGAATTTGAAAATGGGTGAACTATTTGTTGTATGTTGCAGCTAGACTTTAATACACCTTATACTAATTGGACTGTGCAAAGCCCAGAACAATGCCACCCAATTTCGCTTGCCACATACATCAGGCATATTCAATACTTGCATATAAAAAGAAAAAAAAAACCAAAAAACTTTTACAACTTAAGTATTTGTATATCCTAATCATCAAGCAATAAACATGCATTTCTTCCAAAGTCATTTTCACACCACCACAACAGCATATTATGAATTTAGCTACAACTGAGTTTTGCAACATAGTGAAAATAAAATGTCATTATCCTCTGGTTATTCTGTTGATTAATTCAGTTAAGGAAATGATTTAGCAAGACTCTTCCAAAGCCAATAAGGAGGTATGTGTCCACCCTTACATCATTAAGTGGATTAAGATTATAATCCATTTTAGATTAAATTATGGATATATATAATACACCCTAATTCATTTTAGAGTGAAGCTCAACTTTCTTTTTCTGACAAATTATCATTCAGAAACATTAAGCATCTGAGGGTTAGAAGAAGAATTTCAGCTTAATGGTCACATTAATTCTGTCTAACTCATATGAGAAGTAGAACATGTATGCAGACAAAGGTATCAAATTGAGATAAGGACTAGATTGCCGAGGACGGTGACCTTCCAAATTCAAGCACAGGAGTTTCTGAAAAAGATAGTACACTCTTTTTGATTCATATTTTACAAAATAGAAAGTAAGAAGCAATTTGAATGGACTAAACCCTAGACCATATATAGATCGAGACAGCTCTAATTTTTGTATTTCTAAAGCTAATATCCATCTGTTGTGACAATGAACATATTTTCAAAGCTTACAAATGGGAAAAGACACAAGAAAAAAGGAAAAAAAGCATATATATCACGGATAAACTAATCTTCATATAGAACATGTCCAATTAGTCACCAAACATCCATAAAGGAGTAAGTTCTTACTTGAACAATATCGTGTTGTTATTGGTATCTCTCGGAGTTCTGCTTGATCTTTGAGATATTCAGCTAGCAAAGCCATCACATCATTTCTTCCACCTGCTTTTCTGGTTATTGAGTATTAAAGAGAAAGACATGTGCTACTTATTGATCGGTGGGTATATAATACAGTAACTATAAATGAGTTCTTAACAAAAATGTTTTTGTATAAGTACCTCTAACTTGAATGAAAGCTCAGAAGATAATCATTTGGGAATGTCCTCAGAATGCATTGCGACTATGTATACTTGTTGGATGTAGGAACACTGAGTGCATTGTGGTTTTGTTTTTATGTGTTGTGTTTGTCATATAATATATTGTTATTTGACCCCTGATGGATTATTATTTAAAATTGCAGAGGCATTACCTGCTCCCAAGGGTTTTCACCATCTCTCTTGCCTTTGCATATAGCTAGACGTGGACGTTCTATTTCTCCTTGACATTCTCTTATTCTACACATTAGGTATGCACTCTAATGAAATGTCGGTTGACTCATTGGGTGGAAAAGGGTTGTCTGTTGACCCCCACACCGACATTTTTTTTTATTTCCTTCATAGTTCTCTCCACAGAGGGAATTTTGAAGTGATGTATATTATAAGATTATTTTGTTGTTAGTGATTTCGTGCTTTAAATAGTATTATTGAATATTTTTCTATCATGCTTTTATGCTTGAAATGTCGGTTCTTTTGGGTGGAAAAGGGTTGGCTATTGACCCCCACACCGACATTTTTTTTTATTTCCTTCATAGTTCTCTCCACAGAGGGAATTTTGAAGTGATGTATATTATAAGATTATTTTGTTGTTAGTGATTTCGTGCTTTAAATAGTATTATTGAATATTTTTCTATCATGCTTTTATGCTTGAAATGTCGGTTCTTTTGGGTGGAAAAGGGTTGGCTGTTGACCCCCACACCGACATATTTCTTTTGAATTTGGCTGTCGGTAATCCCGAGACAGTTGACTGACAGGTTTAGGTCGTCGGTAATGTTAATTAGGCCGTCGGTAATGTCTGGATACAACCAGAGTGCGACCCCTTCTTTCCCATTCGGCTTTCACACTGTCACTCAGTCTCTCAACCAGAGTGCGACCCCTTATTAATTTTTTTAATAAGAATTTAAACAATTTTCAATTCAAAAAAAAAAATTAAAGTTCGGGTTTACCGACGGTCATGGCCGTCGGAAATGTCAATTGTTGTAGACTCGGCATTACCGACGGGTTAAAGCCGTTGGAACATACCGAACGACTATACCGACGGGCTAAAGCCGTCGGAACCTACCGAACGATTATACCGACGGGTTAAAGCCGTCGGAAATTACCGAACGATTAAACCGACGGGTCAAAGCCGTCGGTACGCATTTGCGATGCGCGTTTTACCGACGAATATTAGCCCGTCGGTTATCCGTCGGAATTTTTGGATTACCGACGGCATTTGTGGATTACCGACGGCTTTTGGCCGTCGGTAATCCCGCGATTTCTTGTAGTGATAGGCCACTGTTGCCTACTTTTCAGAGGCTATATATGTGTCTTGAAGGATGTAGGCTTAGTTTTTTGACATTTATACCAATTATTGGTCTTGATGGTTGCTTTTTCAAAGGTTACTACGGGGGCCAGATACTTGCAGCAGTGGGTAGAGACCCTAATGACCAAATGCTACCAATTGCATTGGCAGTGTTTGAAGGGGAGACTAGGGATTCATGGACTTGGTTTTTGGAGTTGTTGGTGAATGACATGGGTGGCCAGCAAGTGTGCAAGTCTTACACCTTTATTTCAGATCAACAAAAGGTGCATACAGTAACTCCTTTAACTTTATAGTAGGTTTCGTATAGGTCCCTTAACATTTTAGTAGGTTTCACTTAGGTCCTTTAACTTTTTAGTATGTTTCATTTAGGTCCTTTAACTTTTATAGGTTTCATTTAGGTCTTTTAACATTTGTTATGTACTGTATGAATGCAATATTTATAGGGTTTGTTACCTGCAATGGATGAGCTTTTTCCTGGAGTTGAACATAGGTTTTGTGTAAGGTATCTCTTCAACAACTTTAGAAAGAAGCATCCGGGAAAGATGCTAAAGGAGCTAATGTGGAAAGCTGCCAAGTCAAGTTATTCTAAAGAATGGGAGAGATATATGCAAGAAATGAGGAAGGTGAATGAAGCAGCTTTTAAGGACTTGATACAAATTCCTCCAAGGTTCTGCAGCAAGTCACGGTTCTCATTTAACTCCAAGTGTGATGTGCTGGTGAATAATATGTCAGAGACATTCAATAGTGTCATAGTGGGACCAAGACAGAAGCCGATTATCACAATGCTAGAAGAGATCAGGGGGTATTTAATGGACAGATGGGCAGCAAACAGACAAAAAATAGCAAGCTACACTGGCTCTGTTTTACCAAAAATAAAGAAAAGGCTAGAGAAAGGGCAAGAACTGTCAAGGAACTGGTTGTGTAGGTAAGTATTTCAATTATATGATGTATATTTTTCAAATTTCATGAATCAGTGACTGGTATACTAATTCACAGTTTCCATGTTTTGATTCAAGGTTTGCTGGGGATAAGATATTTGAGGTTAGGCAAATCAACTTCATTGGAGACAAGTTTGTAGTGAATATAGAACAAAAAAAATGTTCATGCAGAAGATGGATGCTCACTGGAGTACCATGCTGCCATGTAGTGACATGCTGTAATCACATACAGCAAAATCCTGAAGACTTGATCCCCAACTACTACAGAAGAGAGACTTATGGAGCCTGTTACCGCCCAATTATTTACCCCACAAATGGCCAAAACATTTGGCCTGATACACCTTATCCTGAGATCTTACCTCCTCCACTTAGAAGGCCACTAGGGAGGCCTAGAAGATCAAGGAAGAAGGATGAAAATGAGAGAAGGAAAGACTCAACAACAGTCACCAGAAAGGGTTTGCCAAATAGGTGCTCAAAATGCAAATAATCTGGTAATAACAAGGCCTCTTGCAAAGGTGCACCAACATCATCATCACAAGCTGCACAAAATGCACACACTGCAGCAACACAAGCTGCACACTCTACATCTGCGCAATCTGCTGCACATTGCAGCAACACATTCTATCCTACCTACAAGTACTGCAACTGCACAATTTGCACACACTCGATCATCACATTCTGTCCCAGCTACAACAAGAGGGAAAATTGGAAGTAAGTGTTTTAAATTGTTGATTGTTAAATTGTTGATTGTTAATTGTAAGACCTAATTAGTTTTGTCTCTTTTGTATAGGGCCACCAACCCAAGGCAAGACACCAAGTAAGTTCCAAACTGCAACTACTAGGAGCAGTCCTCGAAAAAAATCAAGTCAGCCCCAAACTGGACCTACTAAGAGCAGTCCTCGAAAAAATTGAAGATCTAGGCCAAAATTACCAACAAGGAGGCAACAATGGAAGATCTAGTGGTGACTGTGTTTCTGAAATTGGAACTGTTTATTTTGATGTATTTTGGAGTATTTATATTGTAACTGTTGGACTAGTTGTTGATCCATTTTGTCAAGTTTGGGTTGTAACTTTGATCCATTTTGTAACTTCGATCCAGTTTGGGTTGTAACTTTGATCTATATCTGTAACTTTGATCCATGAAGTTTGGGTTGTAACTTTGATCCATCTGTACAAACTATTACCAAATGTGAATGAATGCAAATATTTTGATTCAGCCTTTTGTTATCCTTTGTGTAACAGCTACTGCTGCTGCTTTTTTTTTTTTTACAGAAGTTATTGCTTCTTCTGAATTGTTGAATCAATTTGTGGAGATGTTGAATTGTTCAATTGCTCAATTGTTGATCAGTTACTGCTTCTTTTGTTATCTGTACAAACTATTACTAATTGTTGAATCAGTTACTGCTTCTTCTTATTCCATTACATGAAATTAAATTCCATTACTTGAAATTAAATTCCATTACTTCAAACTAAATTCCATTACATCAAGTCTGGACTCATTACATAATTCCATTATATCACATTAATTTCAATACCTCTAATTTAGCTACATACTAAACCCTGAACCTCTGATATACAAACATACCTTTTCCAGTCTTGAAGACTATGAACATTAACATTACACAAGTGACAGCTAACAAAAAACAAGTAACAGTAACAATATTTATCAAATTCTTTGATGCTTTCTCATCCTCATGGGTCTTCAATATTGTTCTTCTAAGTGACATATTCTTCATATCCTTTTGAGCACACTCTGCACATGGGGTCTCTAATACTTGTGTCTGAGCCACTGGTTCTAAGTACCAGTCAAAGAAATTACAACCAGATGGAATGTCAGGAGCCTATGAACATTAACAATAATGCTGAAAATCAAAAGGGCGGAACCAAAATCGAAATTCCCTAAACCAAAATCCAAGAACACATCAAAATCGAAAACTCACAAAAAAAAACCTACATCCCCAAAACTTCCTTCCTCTATTGGCGCACAGTTTTGTCACTGTGTGCACCATAGCCTGCGCACCACAACGACACTCCGGTGGCCACTGCCTCTCGCGCCTTCCACCGGAGATAAAGGAATCGGAGTTGTTATATCTACGAGAATTCGAACCATTGCTGCGACATAAAGCCATTGTTGTGAGGAATTTTCTGCTTATAACTCTAGGGTTTATGGGTGAAGAAGAAGAAGAACATAAAATGGGGAACATGACTTACCCCCAAACGGTTATAATAGTCCAGGTAATGCGACATAATGCCATGTAATGCCACGTTTAGGGTTCATGTCACCTCCGTTATGCCACATCGTTTATTTTTCACGAGTATGAACGGGAAATGGGAAAAAGGGTAACGGTGTCAAAAGTTCAAAACATAAAGGACCTATTTGACACACACAAAATTTAAAGGACGAAAGTGAAACTGAAAAATAACTTAAAGAACCTGAAATACAATTTTGCCTATAACGTACTACTACTAACGAGCTTAAGTTCCATTTCAGTACTAGTGCAACTTTGACTTTTTGAATCAATAGTATATTCATAGTAATAAATTTTAATCGAATCACATTTATTTCATATTTATAAAAAGAAGTACTAACATAAATGTTTAAAATGATAAGATAATTATGAAATTTACTACCCAAAAAAAAAATCAAATTTTAAGATGGCTAGTTGCCAGTACAGTATGGGCGGGGGAATCCGGATCATCTCGTAAATATTATGTCTCGTTCCCTCTACAAAAACGTATCACAACTGAGACACCCCCTAGTATCTCATTCGATAGTCACCAATATTCTCTTAATAAATTAGTTTTAACTTTTATATCACAGTATTTATTTATTTATTATTATTATTTAACTCAATATATTTATAGATATTATGTGAAGATAATAAAATATAAAAGTTAGGACAAATATTTCTATTTTACTGCATCACTGTCCATGTCATTAAACAAAAGATTTTACAGTACACGATATAATATCCTGTCAGAGAAATAGAGTCAGCAAAAGTCATACAGTCTTCCAGATAACAACCAGCCTATACTATATATACATTAGATATCTACAATCATCAAAAAGATCTCATGTCAAGAGTAGATAGATCATGTCGAATCTACATCAGGCTGGTCCATACATACTATTGTAACTGAGCTGTCAGTCAAACATAACTTTCCCTCACCCTCTATGGGCTAGGGAAGGGATGAGGCGGCTCCGAATATGGCTCAATGGGTGCAAAAACAGAGGCAACCCACATCTCTGTTAAAGGTAAGTAAAATGATAGGGTCATAGTACGATGACGAGTAGAAGTGGTGAAATCAGGAAATGTGCCAGTAGTGGTGTGAATAGAAATTTCACTGTCATAAGTCACAGTAGAGTTAGGATAGTCAGGGGTCCATATCCCGTTGATAAACTCCAAGCGTACCATCGGGCGAGGATTGTTGTCGTTGTTCGCCATCTTTGAACAAACATAAACATAATAATAATAATAATAATAATAATAATAATAATAATAATAATAATAATAATAATAATACCACCCAAAACAACAAACAAAGGAGTGAGTAAACATCAACAATATAACATATAGTAGAGCATTAGGCAATCACAATTAAAATAATATTATATACATTTCGCAATTATGCAACAGAATGCCATGCAATGTATAGGGCCCACATCTACTCCATGGAGAGATTCTAAATCAGAGGAGCGATCGGGAGTACATGTTCCGTTTTTAGTACTTTTCTCATATTATAATCCATATGTCTATACTGGAACACTCTACACAGATCTTGAGTTCTTGCAGTGTCTCATCGGGCTCATCACTGTGGGGTATCAAATACCACGACACAGGGGAGCTACCACCTGGCCACATGTGGGGTTTTGCACTGTGATGCCCCCAAGGTTATTACAACCTTCACTTGTACACTCTCGCTTGTACCCAAAACGTGGCTCTCTTTCTTTTGGACTTATGCCAAAATTCCTTATGCCAATCATTATTGTACTACCACCAGAGGCAGATTCGATCACCAGAGGGAAAAACTGCACAAGAGGGGAAAATTTGCACCAGAGGGGAAACAGAGGGAAAACTACACAAGAGGGGAAAATCTGCACCAGAGGGAAAATACACCAGAGGCAGAAACAACACCAGAGACAAATGCTGCACCAGAGGCAAAATTTGCACCAGAGGCAGATGTTGCACCAGTGGCAAAAACAGCACCAGGGGCAAAAATGCACCAGAGGCAGAAACTGCACCAGAGGCAGAAACTACACCAGTATTCTATTAGGTCTAATATTTTTTTTAACAAGTTTCAAGATATCCACTTAAACAAGGAACAACTCAATAACACAAAAAGAATATCCAGTCATGGTAAAGAGGCTCATATAAAATCCAAGCTATTTAGTAGCTTTTCATTATAATCAGATTTCAAATTGTATTTAGATTCTAATTATTTTTAAAAGTTGTAATAAACGATGAAAAATCATAAAAAGTGATTATTTTTTTAAATAAAGTGATTCGTTCATAAAATAATCTGAAACAAAACTCATAAAATAATCTGAAACAAACAGGCTCTAAGACTTGTTTGTTATAGATTAAAAAAGTGATTTTGATACAAAATAATTTAGAAATTCTTTTAAAAAAGTAAAAATGATTTTTTTAAAAATAATTTAGTGATTTCGTATCCAAACAATTTTAAAATAAATTTTTAATAAATGCTTTTTATTATTGTTAACAAACATATATAAATTAGTTTTTACTTTTTAATAAAAATTTCTAAATTATTTTATATCAAAATCATTTTTTTAATCTGCAACAAACGGACGCTAAATCAAAGAGAAAACACACACAACAAATTAGGAGTGAGAAGGGTTTTTTGTTTATTTTAAAATTTGATTTTAATTTAAAATTCAAATTCAAATTTAATTTTTAATTTCTCATCCGTACGATTAATTTAATTATTATGATACGTTTTTGTAGAGGGAAAGAGACATAAAATTTAGGAGAGGATCCGGATCCCATTACCAATACAATAATACCTCATACCTCAACATTTTGCTGCTCTGCAAATTGATGATAGTCATTTTTTCTTTGATAGACAAATATTAGTGGTTAGTTTGTTAGAGGGGAGAGAGATTTTGTTAGTAGCAAGGATCTGAGCCCTACACCTCTTACTTGCAACTCCTTCATATCCATTGGTTCAATTACTGAGCCACCTCGTTGATAGTTGAGAGCACTTGAGAGTAAATCAGCTCAGAGTTTTATTTTTCTTTTTCGAAAGCTTTAAGAGGCGGTGACAGCAAAGGATCCCAATTTACTATACATCCTACGCGTTGTTATATACTACACTGGGGATACAATATACTTTAATTAAATAATGAGTATTGGTCTAAAAACAAAATAATAATAATAATAATAATATAATGAGTATTGGTCTATAATGGATCAAATTATTATAAAATAATTTAAAGTTATTATTTTATAAGTATATTAATGATAATGATTATTGAAAGTTAATTAATTGTGGCCTAAATTTACTTGGACCTGTATATTCAAAATTCTTACACTATGTAATATTTTGGATATAATAGTGCATATTAGATAGCACATTTTTTATTTTTAAGATGTGATCCTCAAAACAACTTGTGAAGAGAGAAATAGGCGAGAGAGAGTGCGAGAAGAAAGAAAGATGTGAAATATGGTAGATTTAGGGTATAATTTTGAGAATTGGAGAAAGAGGGGAGGCGATGAGTCACAATACAAATTAATTATATGAATAACTAATTAGGTGGAAAAAATAATATGACGAGTCCCAATGATTTTAGATATAATTGTGGAAAATAGTACAAATTGTTAACAAATTTAATGCTACTAACTATATTAACCAATTTTCTTAATACCAACGAATTAGGCGCGAAAATAGGTCTTATATTAAAGGACAAATATAAAACCTTATAATGATCGCTACGCTAACTTGAATAAAATAGCCCAAATAAGTCACATAATGGTCGCTACGCTAATGATTTAATGTTTTATAAAACTTAGTTCAAGCTTTAACTAAGCATTAAACTTAGAATTATTTATGAATAGTAAAAATATAAATATTAACTCTCTGTTACCTAAGTAATAATATATGTAACCTTGTGTAAATGTAACATTGAAGCTTAAGTCTAAGACTTTAAGTAATATATTTTTTTTTCAAGAAGACTTTATGTAAGTATAAACATTGGAATGCTTAATTAATTAATTAATTAATTAATTAATTAATTGACTTAAGATGCATGTTAATCATATAGAATAGATGTGTCAAGTCGATACCTATTTAGTTTTAAAAACAGGGATGGATTCAAAAACCTATCAAACGGGGGAAAAAAATTTAATAATAAATATTACTTTCTTTTGAGAGGAGTAATAATATTACATAAACATTAAATTGTGATAGTTAAATATATAAATATAATAATACTCACATCGGAATGAATTATAAGAAAAAAAAGACATGTATTTGGTTTAAATTTGAGCTAAATACATATATTTTTTTGCTTATAATTTATTCCAGAGAGAGTATGTAATATGTGTATGTGTTCATAATTATGTAATAATACTAACTAGAAAGTATGTTGCTTGTATTTTTCTAAGTAAAAAGTGGCCATTCATGGTTCCATATATAATTCCCGCAAATATCAAGAGGTATATTTTACATTTTTACTCATAATCTGGACATATTAATACTTTTCTTTCCCATTTAATATTCTTGTTTGGTTCTTAAATCATGTTTATAATAATATACTATGAATACGATATAGTTTGTGTTGGGGGGCAGTAGCCCATGGTCGCACCCCATCGTACCGTCCCTGTTCAAAAGTACTAATAAAAATTAATCTCACTTAATCACTCTTTAAGAGAATAATTAGAGTAATATTTAATTCATAAGTCAAAACCGTAAATGAAAGGTTTACTTTGAAGGTCAAAATCAACCATTGACATGAGTTGACCAAAAGTCAACTTAGTTGACGTTGAGGTGCTTTTCCAAACAATACTTTTAGTTACTCTAAACCCATTTAAAGTGATTATAAAGGTTAGTATTAAGTAATTTTGTCAACTGTGTAATTAAACCATGTGATGATTTAGCTAGAAGCGGTTAGTTAGAAACGGTTACATTACTGTTAGACAGTTAGAGTTAGTTAATCTATTTCTCTGCATCTCATAGTTTGTATATGTAGAGTGGATGTCACATTGTGTAGTTAGTTGTATCATTTCTTCTATGAATGAAAAGTTGAGCTTGTTATACTCTTCTGGATTTCTCTCGAGTTCCATTTTCTAGAAATTTTTTGACAATAACATCCTCTGGGATATTGAACATGCTTTATGCTTGTCCCTCGAATAGTGACAAGGATGGTGGTCACAAGATGTTGGAAGTACTCAATTGATGGGGAATTTTCTGTTAAAAGTACTTATGAGATGCTTAGTCATGGTGCTGAGTTGACTAGAGGCGGGTTATAGGATAAGCTTTGAAATTGAAAGGGATCTAGGAGGATGCAGCTACAACTATGGAAAGTGAGTCATGACTGGTTAGCAACTAATCTTAACCAGAGCAAATAGAGCCATTCTAGTCCTATTTGTCCTTCTTGCATGGGGGGTGGCTGAGTCTACTCTTCATGCTACGCGTGACTGCTGCATTGCTAGTCATATACAGATTCATATATATATATATATATATATATATATATATATATATATATATATATATATGAGAGATCAAATTACACTGGTGTAATACTTGGACAATATTACACTATTCAATAACATCCTATTGGATAAATATTTTTCAAAATCAACCGTTGGATTGAAAGTTGCTATCATATAGATCATATCTATAAATTTCTATAAAAATTTATAATAATTTGCCATGTCATTAAGATGCGTCAAGATTAACGTTATATGTAATTACATTGTTGACGTTAATCTTGATGACATAACAAATGATTATAGAATTTTGTAAAAATTTATAGATATGATCTATATGATAGCAACTTTCAATCCAATATTGATTTTGAAAAATATTTATCCGGTAAGATTTTATTGAAGGGTGTAACATTGCTCAAGTATTACACCGGTGTAATTTGATCTCTCCTCAAATATAGTAACTCTTTAACTTACTCCACATCCTAACCCGAATGGTTCTAATTGCCAGGTGATAAATCTTTTTGTTGTCCTTAGTACAAATGGTCGGGGGGTGGGGGATGGGGAGAAGGAAGTGGAGCGTTGCGGATTCAAACCCGCGCTTCAATGTCCTACAACACTTTACCACTAGGATGACTTCTCTAGGACTGTCAGGTGAGAAATTTGATAATAAAAGAAGTCACGCGATGTATGGGAAATAATAATAAGTTAATAATACATTAAGAGAAGCTTTTCTTTTTAGTGAATAGGGTATTGGTCATTTGGGTCATTGGAAGTGTAACTTGCTATTACTTAGGTCCCTGACACCTTCGAAATTCCAAATTGATCCCTCAACGTGTAAAACGTTAGTCCCTGCCGTGAGACCAGTTTGTTAACTCAGTGACTTGTGATTGCTTGTCACGTTTTGTTCCACCTTGGCTGCTTAGCTGTCACCTATTGGGCTTAATTGTAGTCCAATTGTCTAGGGACCAAAATGCCTAAATAAAACTGTTGCAGAGACAATCTTTCAGGGACTTAAATGGTTTCTAACCCCTTATAAATAATCATCCTCTCACGTTTCCCTCCAAAAAATAAACTACTCTCAGTCCTAACATCTCCCGTCGCTCCACCACCATTGTCCACCGTTCGCCGCGGTGTCTCCGCCATTGTAGATTGAGGCCGTGGAAAATTGCAATTCAAAGTGACAGAGGGAGACACCATTTTCTGTAACAGAGACACGCTAACAGGTATGTTGATCAGAAATTTCTTGTCAGAAAAATTTTTCAGTGTTCCATATAATGTGGTCCATTTTGTTGAGTTTCATCCCCTTTATGAATGTATTTTGTAGTTTATTTTATGTTTTCACAAGTTTGGTTAGGTTTTAGGGTTTAAATCCATGGTTATATTAGGGGTTTTTTTTTGTATTTGTTAATAGGTGTCACTGTCTTTTTAATTTCAGAATGGTTTGGAGAGCTACACTGATTTTCCACCATGGTGGTAGGTTCATACAACATGATGATGGTAATATGGAGTACGAGGGTGGTGAAATATGTGTTTCGGAGGAAATTGATACTGATTACCTCAATAGGTTTGAAATAGAAGATTTGTGCAAGAGATGCAAAGGGTATTTCAGTTTTTCCCATATATGGTGGCTGGTTCCTGATAGAGGGGTAGTTGAATTGCTGACTGACATCAATATTTTAGACTTGGCTATCACTGCTCGTGCTAACAACTATGGAGTTCACTTGTATTTTGAACACCCTATTGATGAACCAGATATTGTTGCACCTCCTCCTCCACCTGTTATTGCTGAACCTATTATTGATCAACAACCCGAGGAAAGACCTTGTCATAAGGACTAGCCTATTGAGATTAAAGTTTATGGTGCTGGGGTTAAACATGCTGGGGCAGAAGGTGGTCAAGAGGATGATGTAGGTGCTGATGAACTTGGGGATGAACATGTTGGGGCAGAAGTGCATGCTGTAGGTGTTGATGAACATGGTGGTCAAAAGGATGCTGTTGGTGCTGCTAAACATGGTGTTGAGGCAGAACATGATAGGGCTGAACATGAAAAACATGCTACTGATGGTGTTGAATACCATTGTGAGCATGAAGAGAACCAACATTCTGAGCATGATCAGCATGCTGCTGATGCTGTTGAATACCATGGTGAGCATGAAGAGAACCAACAAAATGTTGAGCATGAAAAGGAAGCTGCTGAAGAGCATCATGTAGATTATGAGGAAGAAGAAAGTGAAGAAGATTCTGACTATTTGCCATCATACTTTAGTGGTGATGATGATGCATATGATGCAGTTGATTTGCAATCTGCTGGGAATGAAACTAATGTGAACTCTCAAAGGCCTAGTGCAAATTCTAGTGGAGTGAAGAGGTGTGGCAACAAGAGACCAACCCTAATGTCAATGTGCAGGAGGATCTTGATGGTGATTGGGACAATGAGTCTTACTATTCTGAGGGGCTGAGGAGCCCTATTAGTACAGACGATGAAGGTGATGATAAAGGTGTTTTCCCACAATTTAATACAGCTGCAAAGTTTGGTGAAGTCCATTTGGAGGTTGGAATGAAATTTGATAACTTAAGTACATTTAAGGATGCTGTTAAGGATTATGCAATATTTTATGGGAGAGAAATCAAGTGGGTAAAAAATGACAAGGTCTGGTGCAGAGCTAAATGCAAGCAAGATGGATGTCGATGGTAGGTCTTTTGTGCTTGGAGTGAAAGGAACAAAAGCTTCCAAATTAAGACATTCAGAACTGAACACAATTGCTGTAGAGGATTCAAAAACAACCAGGCCAACCAAAAATGGGTTTCTAACAAGCTTCAGGAAAGGATTAGAATGCAACCAAGTATCACCTATACAAAAGCTTTTGACTACATGAAGAAGGAATTTGGAGTTCAGAATAATGACACAAAGTTATTCATATCATTGAAGGCCGCAAGAGAAGTTGTGGAAGGGAATTTTAAGGAGCAATACAACAAAGTATGGGACTATGCTCATGAGTTGTTAAGGAGCAACCTTAGATCAACAGCAAAAAATGATTGTATTCCTATGCCTGAAGCTCCACCACAGTTTAAAAGATTCTATGTTTGTTTAGAACCATGTAAGAGAGGGTTCAAGGCTGCTTGTAGACCTTTAATTGGTCTAGATGGTTGTTTCTTGAAGGGATACTATGGAGGTCAACTACTCTCTGCAGTTGGACAGGATGGTAACAACCAAAACTTTGTAGTTGCTTATGTCATTGTGGATGTTGAGAACACAGACAATTGGAAGTGGTTTCTTACCCTTTTGCATGAAGACCTTGGAGACTATAAGCAGTATAGATGAAATTTTATGAGTGACATGCAGAAGGTACGTAATATATGTATTGGACTAATTTGATAATTACGATGTACTGTTAGGGACCAAAGTGATAGTAAGTAATAACATAAAGGGACTAAACTGAACATTCAGTGACAGTCCAGGGTTTAATTAAATTTTACCTATTTGTTAATTTCAGGGACTGATACATGTTGTTCAGGAGGTCATGCCTGGTGTGCCTCATAGGTATTGTGCCATTCATTTATGGAGGAATTTTATAAAGCTGCAGAAAGACAAAGAGTTAAGAGGTGTGGTGTGGCAGTGTGCAAGATCAACTGCAGCAGCCCAGTTTAATTTTGTCATGGAGAAACTGAAAAGCAAAAATGAAAAGGCTTGGGCATATTTAAATAAGTGGCCTAAGGAGTCATGGACCAAGGCATATTTTAGTACAGAACCTAAAGTGGATAACATATGCAACAATGCTTGTGAGTCTTTTAATTCAAATATCTTGAAGTACAGAGGGAAAAGCCTGAAGATTATTGTCATGAGCATTTCATCAGACCAACTCAAAGTGAAAAATTTTGGGAGGCAACTGAGTATGATAGGCCTTTTCCAGCACTAATTAAGAGGCGCCCGGAAAGGCCCAAGAAGCAAAGAAGGAATGATGCAGTTGAGGAACCCGTGAACACGAGCAAGCTAAAGAGATCATACCCACCAATAACTTATTCAAGGTGTGGTCTCCAAGGTCACATTACAAATGGATGTTGTGGTCAAGGCTGTCTAATTAGACCAAGAAATTGGACAGCACCACCACCTGACTCACAAGCTGAAGATGGTTAGGTTGACATTGAGTTGTCACAGTCTCAATCTCAAAGTCAGACTGAAAATACACAACCTGTAATTTGTCTCTCATTAATCTATTACTCATTGCATTTATGTATCTTGAATATGTTGCCTCTATTACTGATTAAATCATTGTACAGGAAACTCAACCCTCAACTAATGTTCAAGTACCTCAGCCTATAGGGCACACTGCAGCTGGGGTTAGGCCACCACCAATTAAAGGGCACACTGCAACTCCAATCATGGTTCCATATCCTTATCCACCTCATGGCATATCTACTGGTGAGCCTAGGTTCATGACATTCATGCCAACTCCAAGGCTTCCCCTAAGAGGTCCTTATCAACACTGAGATTAAAGACCATGAAGATTGAAGTCTTTGTTTTTTTTTTGCTGATAAAAAATTGTTGTATATGCACATGATAGGTGCTATTTTGTGTTTAGAAGTTTTAAGACAATTTGCTGCTGATGTATTTATTTTGATGTACTGGTTTAATATGCACATTTTAGATGCATACTTTTAGGTATGCAATTATGATGTACTTTGACTATTTAGTAAGCAATTATAATATGTTTGGTATTACAATTTGTTTTCTGTTTTTTGCATCTTCTGAATTTTGGTATACTGGTATTACTGCTTTTGCTATTAGAAATTCTGGTATTACAAAAGTGGTCTGGCATTCTGGTTTTGGTACTACTGCAGAAACTGCATTTTGGCATTTTAGTAACACTGTGCAGTTTCTGCATTTCGGCATTTTCTGCATTTTGGCAGTTTCTGCATATCACTGTGCAGTTTCTGCGTTTTGGCATTTTGGTATTTATCACATTCTGCATTAGCATTTATCACATTCTGCATTTTTGGCATTTATAGTTTCTGCATTTATCACATTCTACATTCTGCATTACTGGTTTACTGCATAATGCATTACATTCTGCATTCTGCACTAAACCAGTAGTTACATTCAGCAGAATTTGATATTTGAAACCAGTGAACTAGCCAAACTAAACCAGAATTTTGTACTAAACCAGAATTTTGTACATTAAGCTTGTACTATTCAATGCCAAACTAGTAAACCAGGATTATCACAACAGCATAAAACTAATAAACAAAATATTGAAATGATATGAAACAAACCATAATTTCATTACCAAATTACATGAAGCATTACACAATCATATGACTACATGACAGTCATATGCATTACATGAAACTATTATTGCCTAACCTAGCCTAAACTCTAAAACTCTAACCTTGCCTAAACAATACCATATAAAACAATTGCATGACAAATATTGCAAATACAAACATAATCAACATCTTGAGTTCAACACTCATACAATCAAGCTTGGAGTTAACTTCATACTTCCACATTTCCTCTCTAACAACCTCTCTTCCCTGTTCTCATCCTTGCTCTCTTCCAACCTCTCTTCCTTTGCTCCCTTCCATGTGTTTCAACTACTTCATTGTTTGCAAGGGCTTTAATTAACTTATTAACCCAAACAAAGTAACCAATATCATCCTGCAAATTTGACATAAACAGTACCAATGAAAATCGTATCAAAAAGGGGTAACAGCCATTACTGACCAATACGTTCAGAAATTAACCCAGTCAAAGTACCAATACCTTGTTGATTGTGTAGGTGTAAAATGGCCTCCTTTGTTAATTTCGGTCCCTACAACGCACCTTACAGCCCTTCTCCCACAACCACAATAAAGAACCAATTGTGATACAGGTGCCATCCGTGATGAAGACGATTGGCTCCATGATCCACCTGATGCTTGGTATCTCTCTCTAGCCTGTGATGACATTGCACCACCTCCCATCATCATCTTCCTTTGTCACTGCACAAAGGGGAAAAATGTTAATTTAGGGTTAGGGATTCTGATCAGGGAAGAGAGAGACATTAGGATGTTTTCAAATTACATTCAATTTAGTCCCTGGACACGTGGCTGTTTTGTCATTCCAAATTTTGACAGCTAAGCATCCAAGCTGGAACAAAACGTGACACGCAATCACAAGTCACGGAGTTAACAAACTGGTCTCACGGCATGGACTAATGTGACTAACGTTTTACACATTGAAGGATCAATTTGGAATTTTGAAGGATTCAGGGACCTAAGTGATTATAAAGGTTAATATTAAGTAACGTTTTACTCTAAACCCATTTAAAGTGATTATAAAGGTTAGTATTAAGTAATTTTGTCAACTGTATAACTAAACCATGTGATGATTTAGCTAGAAGCGGTTAGTTAGAAACAGTTACATTATTGTTAGACAGTTATAGTTAGTTAATCTATTTATCTGCATTTCACAGTTTGTATATGTAGAGTGGATGCCACATTGTGTAGTTAGTTGTATCATTTCTTTTAGAGGTTATGACCAATTTAGTCCCTGAGATTTACGCAAAATTCAGTTTAGTCCCTGACTTATCCAATATTCCAAAATAGTCACTGACATTTTAAAATCTGTTTCAGTTAGGTCCCTCCGTTAATCGCTCTCTAATGAGTTTGGGAAGTCGATGTGTCACGCTTAGTGACTTGTCAGCACCCATGTAGGTCTCCACGCTGGCGCCACATCATGTGGCTGAGTGGACGAAAATTTCAGGGACCATTTTGCTACTCAGTAAAATATCTGCAACGTGTAATCTGATGAAAAAAAATTTGGGGGACTAAATTGATACTAATTTGGTTTTCTTTTAAATACCCAATTTCTTCTTCTTCTTCTTCTCACTTCTTCTTCTTCTTCTTCTCGCTTCTCACTTCTTCTTCTTCCCTTTCTTCCATTTGTCTGAAACCCTAAAACCTACATCCAAGTGAAGAAGCAACGCTGGGATGAAGAAGATGGGTGGGTCACATTTTTCTCCATCAAGTCAAGTGAAGAAATCCTCAAGAAGTGGTTCTTCATCCGCAACTTATTCTTCTCGCTGGAGAGACCCAAATTGCCCTGCTCCATTTTGGTACCGTGAGAGGAAATGTGTCATCCGGATTGCTAGAACTGGTGCCAACCCAAATCGACCTTTTTTTACATGTCCAATTTTGAAGGTATATGTTGTTGATATATGTGTCTTCCATGTAAGGAATGATTTGGGTTTGACTTGGATTTGTTTTGCACCTTATATCATGCAGAAAGAAGAAAATTGTAACTATTTTCTCTGGTGTGATGAAGCCCCTGGTGTATTTGTGCCTAATGGAGTTGGTGGGTATGGTTCCAGTGTGATGGGAGGTGATGTGTTTGCTGTTGAGAATGATGATGAAGAATGGAAGTTAGAGCTTATGGCCAAGGTTGATGCTAAGTACTCAATCTCTTTATTACTTTTTAGCCTTTATTTTTGAAAAAGTTAATTAAACTTAGGGTTTTGTGGGCCAATATATAAAAAAATGAGTCAATCGGCCCACTCTATGGGTTGGCCCCAAGGATGGGCCAAAAGTTTTTCTAAATTAAAATAATAATAATAATAAGGTCCATGAGCTGGCCCTAGCCCACGGGGCTTTTTGGCCCTAGCCCATATGAGTTAGGACTGGGCTGGGTCAAATTGACACCTCTAGACTAGATCACTCCTTAACCAAGCGGAGAATCCAGTTTAATCTTAGCTATATAAGGGGTTTAAAAAAATACAACGTTTTTTTTTACGGCAAAAATACAAGGGGTTTATATATCAGAAATAGGAAAAATAAGTGTAGAAAATATGTTTGTTTGAATCTTTGAAAATATTTTTTAAAAAATGGTTTTCAGAAAACCACCTGAAATTGAAAATGGAAAAAAGTCGTTTTCAATTGAAAACGCGGTGGCATCGTTGTAATTATAATGGCGTTGGTTTTGTTTTTAACCCTGGGATGCTTCCTAGTCTTGCCCACTTCATCGATAAAGTTTCTCGTTTATTCAGCAAAGGAAAAGGAATTGTTTTTGGATTTTTTTTAAAAAAAAGGATTGTTCAGGTTCCGTTTCTTTTCTTTTATCTTTTATCAAGGTTTCTTTTTTATTTTCCCTTATTACAAATCGTGGCATCAAGTTTCAATCTTGACATTGGATTAATTTAAGGATAAACATTTATTTTTAATTTTTCAAGACCTAATTAAATTGCGTTTTTTTCGATAGTTTTTAAAAATATTTATTTTATATTTATTTTTTAACTTTTTATTAAATTATTTATAAACTGTTCATTAATAAAAATATTTCATATATTGTTATTGTTCAAAAATTATTTTCAAAATATATTGATTTACATAATATATATTTATTTTTGTTTCTTGAAAATAGAAAACAACACGTCAAAACAAACATATTTTCTAAACTTGAAAATTTAAAAATGAAAACGATTTTCAAGAAATGAAAACAAGAAATAAAAATAAAAAATATTTTCACAAACCAAATGGCACTAAACATTTAGGCTATGTTTGGTATGTAAGAAAGTGGGAGGAAAGAAAATTTATTGGTTAAAGTGTAAAATTGATGATGTGTTATAGTATTATTGGTCTATCACACTTATCCATGCATATTTTTTACATTCTTCAAAAAAAATTTCTTTCCTTCCACTTTTCTTCCCCCTCCCAAACATAGTGTTAAGGGGCGGATGCGTGAGAAAACACGAGAGAAATAAAAAATGAGGGGATCCTTTTCCACGGGGAGTAGGGCCAGTAAGGCCAGATATTCGAAGGGCTGAACATCTTTTTCATTTTTGTTTTTTTTTTTATAGAGGTTGAACATTTTTTTGGGATTGCTCATGTTCCTATTTATTGCTAAAGCGGTAAGCGAGAAACGAGTTTGGACAAATTATATTTGTGCTCAGCTCGGTTCTAAATTTTGACCGGACGATTTCTAAGACTCTAACTATTCTTAGATGCAAACAAACTCGATATTCTGCGAGTCAAATAAAACTACCATGTCAATTTAAAACGAGATCAAGTTGGGCCACAGAACAAATTTTTTTGATCGAGGGCCAAAGGACAATTAAAACAAAATTATAAGTTGATCATTTAATCATAACTAAAAGATAAAGTGAAATGTTGGATATTTTAGTGTTTTACCGTGTACCCAAAGTCAAACATGACTCTTATAATTATATCTTGCTACAATATATTTTTTCGGACGCTTTGCTACAATATTACTAACTAAACTAACATAAATTCCAACTTAAATAATTTATTAGCTTAAATACTATTTTTGTCCCTTAACTTATTTTTGAGGTTTAATTTAGTCCTTTAACTATTTTTTTGGCCAAATAAGTCCTTTAAGTTTTTAAGGTGGGCTAAATAGGTCCTTTTCGGTCAAAAAGTTTTTAAGTTGGGTCATATAGGTCCTTTAAATTTTTAAGCTAGGCCAAATAGGTCCCTTAAGTTTTTAAGTTGGGCCAAATTGGTCCTACGTGGCAATAACTCATTTGACCCAACTTAAAAACTTAAAGTACTTATTTGGTCAAAAAGAACCTATTTGACCTAATTTTAAACTTAAATGGACTTATTTAGCCCAAAAAATAGTTAAAGGACCAAATTGAACCTCAAAAATAAGTTAAAGAACTAAAATAGTATTTAAGCCTAATTTATTTATAGAAGTCTCATCACAAACATAATAGAATTAACAAATAGGTGAGTGAGGAAAAAGTTGTACCTACCCTTAACTTGTCTCTAAAATTTAGTCGGGTCTATTCTTTAGGCCATAACCCGTTTTTAGACCTGAACAATCTCGATATTCTACGAGTTAAATGACACATATGACCGGTTTTTTGGGGTCAAGTTGAGTACTCACCCTATTAACAAATTTTATTTGTGTACCAAAAATTCAGGGAGGGGTATCTATTAAAAAAAATACAGGGGAGGGGTGGGGGATTATGTACCTATTAAACTATTTTTTATAATAAAATAGTACTATTAAACTATTATTAAGATCTCGAGTTCGAGTCTTAGGCATGACAAAAAACGCCGTTAGGAGGGGTAGATTTAATGCAGTCATGGCCCCGGGAAGATTAGTTCTCGGCATAGCCAGAGGATACTTCCACCAATGCTATGGTATAAAAAAAAAACCATTATTACATATACTCGTAGTATGATCAATAAGGCCCATATCCTCATTTCCTCATTTATCAATTAAATTTGGTACAATTGACATATACCTATGTCCCTTGAACATATTGGACAATTATTCACCAAAGGAACATACAAGTTACTCCTTCCGTCTCAAATTATAAGAGTTTTTTGGCAAAATATATCCCACCAAGCAATGTAATTTATATAGTTAAAAACAATAAATTTGTCTATAATTTTTATTATTTTACCTAAACTACCATTGAATTTATTGGGAAGGTAAATTACATTACACTTCATTTACTCCCTCCGTCTCATTTTGTTTGTCATTTTAGCAAGATAGCTTTGTCCCATTTTGATTATCGTTTTATAATATCGATGAAATATTAAATGTTTTTTCCTATTATACCCTTAACATTATTAATGTGTTTTTCGATCAACTTGTTTTTTCTTTTCAATTCTCGTAAATGACAAAGAGATGAAGGGTATATTAGGAAATCATACAATAATTTTTATGAAATCTAAAATATTAACTGTACTTCTTAGTTTCCGTACAAAACCTTAAACGAAAAACAAGATGAGACGGAGAGAGTAACTTATTGATTAAAACAAAGGTAAATTAAATTCTTAGAACAGAAAAATGTTTCTGCTTTATCACACACTCACACACTGTTTGCACTCACAGTGTATTCACTCACATACACACACGAGCTTCAGAGAGAGAAGAATGATAAAATGCTACACTACTCTACTGTTTATTGAATTAAAGACGTGTTTATATACATACAATAATGGACTACAAGTTGGAGCACATTAGGCCCAATACAAGCCCACACTCTAACTACCAATTAACAAACTCTAAACAAACTCTTAACTAACTAACAGTATTTAACAAACACTAACTAACTAACCATATTTGAATTACTTCAAACACTCCCCTGTAATTCAAATATCCTAGTTACAACTTTTTATTCACTAGATTGCATTTTTAAAATGCACACATTATTGATACAAACATTCAATTACTAGTACATATCACATTTTCACTTGAGAATCACCTCCTGGGTCCCACTGTTGGAAGAACCAAGACCCCATATGTGAACCATTATCATAGCTTTTGCTGCTCAGCTTGAAAACAATTTTGGACAGCAATTTGGAATATCCCACATAGAAGAGGAAAGCATCAATTTTAATTTTGTTGGACTTGGGCCAAGTCACAATAATATGGGCCTGAGTCATTATGCCCATAATTTGACCCAATTCCTGAAACTTGGATGTTGACCCAATCTTCAGCTTCTTCTCGCACGTGACACAAATAGAAAGAGGCAGTGGTGCAGCAACTTGGGTCTCTATCTTCCCAACGAGTTTGATCTCCATCTTCTTCCAATCTTGTCCTTTCTCTGCCAAAACCTGCTCTCTTGGCCTTGCCTCTCCAAAAGGGTTTGAACCCTTAGGTTTTGCTATATTCCCAGAGCCAACAACATCATTGCTTTGATTTTCATTACTCACAGCCCTGAATGAGGTTGCAAAACAAGCCAAGATCTTCCACCAACACTCTCAGTTCTTTCACTTCCAACACTTAATTTATCTTTCTTTTTATTCCAATTATCAGAATCTGCATCACCGCTGGTTCCAAACCCTACCTTCCTCTCTCTTTCAAACCTTCCATCGGCACTGGAATCCTCGCCGCCATAATCAGAGGATTTGTCTTCTTCTTCCTCAACCTCAACCGCATTACTTTTGCTTTTGCTAGCTTCAATCGGCGAAGCAACCGTGAGAATCTTAGCAATTGAGCGCTTCTTCGGTGCCTTGGGTTTGGGCTTAGAACCGGGCCTCCTTGTCTGCCGTTGTTCATCCCTAACGACCTATGCGAGACAACCGTCGATGTGCGCGTTCACTACCATCACGGTGGTGGCGTTAAAATCTCGGCAAACAGGACAAACCATCTCCATATTCTCCTCCTTCTCGTTTCTGAAAATCGCATCTTTCATCCTATCTGTCGCGGTTTTCAGATCAAGCATCAGCTTCTCCCTTACCACCGCGATCTCTTCTTGATCGCGTGAAGCGTTCACCTTCATCTTCTCTGACACACCAATGGCGGCCACTTCCTCTTTTCTTGCGATACCCATCTAAAGAAGTGTCTCCCCTGTTTTTTGTTGTTCCCGCATGTTCTTGGTCCGCTTCAGCTGCTGAGTGTGATCCCCAACAGTCCGACCTTCAGCTGCGCCTTCTTGGTCTTCATTCTTCTTCACCTCATCCAGAACCGGTATGTTGGGTTCGTCTCCCTCTGATTTGTTATTCTTGCGGTTCTTGCTGTATTCTTGTTGACTGAATTCTCAACCAGTTGTGAAACCCGATTTGAGGACTTGTTTTCCACAAGAATCAGTTTTTCTTCACTGCCTCTATTGTTGATATCCTCTCATGTTGATGCAGTGAACACAATCTCGTTTCTAGAATGAACTTCTTCCCCTGCGCGCCTGCACCTACAATAGCAGCACCTTGATGTGTTTGCTGCAACATATCCCATGCTTCTTTAGCACTCTTGGCAGCAACAATCTTCTCATGATTTTCAGAGTCCACACATTGATGGATGATGGAGAGAGCTAAGCAATCTTTCTTCTTGGAAGCACTCCCTTCCACACCTAGAATTCCTTTTTGCATAATTTTCAGCACCTCATGGAAACCAAATATCACACGCATCTTCACAGCCCAATGATTGAAGTTCTTGCCATAAAAAATTGGTAGAGGGATTGAAAGATCCCCACACACATTCTTCACTTCCATGGATTGTCCCAAGATCGTTATAGCTCTAGATATCATTTGTTAGAACAGAAAAATGTTTATGCTCTATCACACACTCACACACTGTTTGCACTCACAATGTATTCACTCACATACACACACGAGCTTTAGAGAGAGAAGAATGGTAAAATGTTACACTACTCTACTGTTTATTGAATTGAAGACATGTTTATATATACACGCTAATGGACCACAAGTTGGACCATATTAGGTCCAATACAAGGCCCACACTCTAACTACCAATTAACAAACTCTTAACAAGCAACAATATTTAACAAACACTAACTAACCATATTTGAATTACATCCAACATAAATAAGGATAATAGGGAAAAAATAATTAATGCTATAAACAAACTTCAAAAAAGCCTTATAAAATAAGACAAATAAAAAGGCAAAAAAACTCTTATAATTTGGGACGGGGGAGTATAATCGTATGATTGAATATTTTACATTAAAAAAAATTAGTATCCAAATTAGCACCTGAGTATGCAATAAAGAACATTAACCACGAAAAGATGATATGCAGAAATATAATAAATTAGTATAAAGTTAAAGTTTGAGTTTTATTTTTCAAATTATACAATATGCTATCAATTATTTACTTATTATTTAATTTAAACATTAAAATACACTACATGTATTGTGC
This sequence comes from Calophaca sinica, assembly GCA_037113605.1. Taxonomy (NCBI): domain Eukaryota; kingdom Viridiplantae; phylum Streptophyta; class Magnoliopsida; order Fabales; family Fabaceae; genus Calophaca; species Calophaca sinica. Next base: position 4,009,585 of record CM073731.1, read on the forward strand.
TACTATTAACATACAAAAATAAATTATTTTATAACTATTTTTAGTAGTACTACCTCCATCCCTAATTATAAGCCCCTTTTGGAAAAAAAATTGTCCCCTTTTTATAATCTCCATTTACAAATTACTAGGTGCATTAATTATTTTTTTACAAGAATACCCCTAATTAATTTACATTTTTTTGTAGTCAATAGTAAATGAGGTGACTATTTCTCTCTCTTAAGTTAATAACTGAAAAATAGTTTTGGAAAAATAGTACATATTAGAAACAAATTAAATGAGTTAACTAATTTTTTTAATTTGTGTGTTTTGGTCGGGAAGAGTTTATATTTAGGGATGGGGGAAGTATAAGTATACCCATACAAGTCAAAATACACTAGTGGTTACACATAGATACATCCTCTCTCTAAAATCATGCATTAAATTTCAGTCGACACATTTTTGTAATATAGGCGTGGATCTTGGACCCCGAATCCCGACATATAATTTATTGACCAATAAATAGTCATAAACCAAATAGTAAGAGTACATTTGAATTTATTGAGAATGGTACTAGTAGAATTTATTGGGGTAAAATAAAATAAATACTCCCTCCGTTACTTAACGTAAGATTTCTTTGACTATTTTACGTCCCTTAAGAAAGTGAGTTTTGTTAGTTATTAGCATTAAATTTGTATAAAATATGTGCTATTTTTCCAAGTTATCATTTTCATCTTTTAAGACTATTAAGAGAGAGAGAATTAATACACCTTGGTATATAGTGTAATTTTGTAAAAAAAATAATAATTAATTTGTGAATACATGCCTTGACAGGATGATTTTGATGATTGACAAAAGGGAGCTTTGCAAATAGTCAACCGTGCAAAAAGTGGAAAAGAATACCAAAACGCGTATCAAGAATGATAGTTTCTCAAGTCTTTGGGTTTTGGGTATTTATTTATCTTTATTAAGACAATTTGTAAGTAGTAATAAAAAGCTCTCAATTAAAATTAAATCACACACGCACAAAATATTTTGACATGCATATCTCGTGTCGGATGTCGAAATGAGGAAGTCGGATGTCGAGCTCGAGGAAATCGGATGTCGAAATGAGGAGGAAGTCGGATGTTGAGCTCGAGGAAGTCGTATGTCGAATCGAGGGGAGGTCGCGCGTGCTTATGAGGTCGCTGCATCGAGGTCGCGTGATGAGCTGATGATCCGTGTCGAGCTGATGAGGTCGCGTACCGAGCTATGAGGACCGAGCTGATGAGGAGGTCGTATGCAGAGCTGTGTGCCGAGGTCGTGTGCCGAGCTGTCTTCAGAGGTCGTCCGCCGAGCTGTCTTCAGAGGTCGTATGCCGAGCCGTCTCCGAGTTTTCAATTCTTTCATATTCAAAACGCAACGGACAAATCGACGCAACGGACAAATCTTTTTTTAAATGCTGCAACGACAAATCCTTTTAATAATCATCCTGCAACGGTCAAATCTTCAACGGACAAATCTTGTTACATATGACGCTCTTCCATTGCCTATATAAACACAGCTCGTGAGCCTTGTGAAAACACAACAACAACAACGCAGTGCTTAATTTTTGTGCCAAAAACTCTGTCAAATATTTTTCATCACTCACACTTATTTGAGCACAATTTTCTGAGAGTCTTTTTATTCTACAAAATTTGAGTTGTATTATTTGAGCTTCAATTTGTTATATCTGCACTATTGAGTGTATCTTTTTCGCCTCATTTTATTTGTGAAAATCATTTATTTTTGGGTAGGAATCCCAAGGTGTTCATAGAGAGGTGATATCTCTTGAACGTATTGCTCTGGTTTAGAGTTGTAAAGGTTTCTAGTGAACTCGATTTAAAAGCTAGTGTCTTAGTGAAAATCCCATAGTGGTTTGCTTTGGGGACAGGACGTAGGTCACAGGGGTGTTAGGTGGCCGAACCTGGATAATTTGTTGTGTGCTTTTTACTCCTTATCTCTACTTTTCACCAATTAAATTTCAGTACTTTATTTTATTGTTATTTATATCTTACTATTTACTTTATTTTTAACTCGTTTGCAATTTATTCTTCAAGTGATTTATCTATTTCACATTAATATTTCCGCAACTCATAATTAGCACTTATTTCTCCAAAAGTTTTTGAAAGCACAGTTCACACACAATTCACCCCCCTCTTGTGTTTGGAGTCACTTGTCAACAAGTGGCATCAGAGCTAGACTCTTGTATAAAGGACTTAACCGTCTCAAGAGAATGACTTCAAACAATAACGAGGGAACCTCCATGAATGCAGACCCCATTTTTCAATGGTGAGGGTATGGTTATTGGAAGGATAAAATGCAAATCTTTCTTGAGGGTGTTGATCTTGATATTTGGGATGCTGTGGAAAATGGTCCATTTGTCCCCACTCAATCAATTAATGATGCAGTGGTAGACAAACCAAGATCACTTTGGACCGAAGATGATAAGAAAAAGGTCCAATACAATTTGAAAGCTAAGAACATCATCACTTCTGCTTTAAGCTACGATGAGTTCTATAGGGTCTCAAATTGCAAGACTGCTAAAGAAATGTGGGACACCCTTCTATTGACCCATGAAGGTACTACCGAGGCCAACTTATGTCTCATGGCAAAACACGAGGAGGATGAGGTAAATGCTCTTGAACTCGAATCTCCTTTAACTTATGCTTGGAAAAATTGGAAAAATTGTTGCTTGTGAAGAATTAAATAATGAAACGATTAAACTTGGAAAAATTGTTCGTTCTTCTAAGAAAACCATCTCTTCTCTTGAATCAAAAATTGAAATTTTAAACAAAGAGATAGTAATTCTTAAAGAAAAACAAGTTGCTGTGATTGAAACTTCTCCTCCCATATCTTGTGAAAATAAAAAGGATGAAGTTTTAAAATGCAATGAGTGTAGTGTTTTGAAAAATAAGGTTAAGGATTTAAATAACACTCTTGCAAAATTTACGATGGGAAGAGATAATCTAAACATTATGTTAGGAAACCAAAAAGGTACTTTTGGAAAAGCTGGTTTAGGTTATCATCCAAAAATTCATGAAAAATCTTTTAAACTCTTCAATCACAACAAACCCTCAAGTAGTCCTTTCATTAAATGCTTTCACTGTGGTAGAAATGGTCACACCGCCTATTTGCAATATTAGAAAGAATAAAAATGTAGTTGGCAAAAATATGTGGATTCCAAAGGGCACCTTGCCCAAGACTAACTCATATGGACCCAAGATGGTTTGGGTACCAAAGGTTAAAATATGATTTGTTGTTGTAGGTGTGCTTGAAAGCCAAGGACTTAAATTGGTATCTTGATAGCGGTGCTCAAAGCACATGACAGGAGACAAAAGCAAGTTCTCCTCATTGGTACCTAAGAATAGTGGTTATGTCCCAGGATGGTGACAACAACAAAGGTAAAATTCTTGGGATTGGTTCTATTGGTAAGAGCCACTAATCCCACTATTGAAAATGTTTTGTATGTGGATGGTTTGAAGCATAATTTGCTAAGCATTAGTCAACTTTGTGATAAAGGAAACAAAGTGGTTTTCGATTCTTCAAAATGCATGGTCATGGATTCTATAAATGAAAATGTTATTGTTATTGGACCTAGAATTGGAAATATCTATATGCTTGATTTAGATAAAATACCTTCAAATGATGCATGTTGTCTTATTAGTAAAGAGGATGAATCTTGGCTATGGCATAGAAGAATGGCTCATATTCACATGGATCATCTTAATAAATTGGTTCGTAAAGACTTAGTAATTGGTTTGCCAAAGATTCGTTTTGAAAAAGATAAACTTTGTGATGCGTGTCAAAAAGGAAAACAAGTAAAGGCATCTTTCAAATCTAAAAATATTGTTTCTACAAACCGTACTTTACAACTTTTACATATGGATTTATTTGGCCCTTCTAGAACTAAAAGCTTTGGTGGCAATTACTATGCTCTTGTTATTGTGGACGACTATTCTCGCTATACATGGACTTTATTTATTTCTCACAAAAATGATGCTTTTAATGCTTTTCGAAAACTTGCAAAGGTTATACAAAATGAGAAGGGACTTAACATTGCTTCCATTCGAAGTGATCATGGTGGGGAATTTGAGAATGAAGCATTTGAAGCATTTTGCACAGAAAATGGCATTGATCACAACTTTTCTGCTCCAAGGACACCGCAACAAAATGGAGTGGTTGAAAGGAAAAATCGGTCTCTTGAAGAGCTAGCGAGGACGATGCTCAATGAGACTAACCTTCCTAAGTACTTTTGGGCAGATGCCGTGAGCACCGCCACATGTGATGAATCGAGTTCTTATAAGGCCGATCCTTAAGCAAACACCGTATGAACTCTACAAAGGAAGGAAGCCCAACATTTCCCACCTTCACGTTTTCGGATGCAAGTGTTTTGTCCTAAACAATGGTAAGAATAACCTTGGAAAATTTGATGCTAAAGCTGATGAAGGTTTATTTCTTGGATATTCCACTTCTAGTAAAGCCTTTCAATTTTTAATAAACGCATTTTTAACTGCTGAAGAATCTGTGCATGTTTCTTTTGATGAATCTAACCCCAAATCTTCAGAGAAGAAAGTGTTGATGATCTTGCGAAGTGTTAGGAGATACCTATTTAGAGGAACAAGAGAGATCAAAAGTTCAAAAGGAGGATCAAGAGTCATTGCCTCAACCTCTCAAGAACTCTCTCACTCAAATCTTCCAAAGGAATGGAGAGTCTCAAAGAACCATCCTCTTGACAACATAATAGGTGATATCTCAAAAGGGGTAACGACTGAAACTCTCTTAATCATGCATGTCATCATATGGCCTTTGTCTCTCAAATTGAACCAAATGACGCCAATGAAGCCATCTTTGATGAGCATTGGACCTTTGCTATGCAAGAGGAATTAAATCAATTTGAGAGAAATGATGTTTGGGAACTTGTCCCTAGGCCTAAAGATCACCTAGTCATTGGGACCAAATGGGTCTTTCGCAACAAGCTTGATGAAAACGGTATCATTCTTAGAAATAAACCTAGCCTTGCTCCCACAGGCTATAATCAGCAAGAGGGCATAGATTTCGATGAAACCTATGCACCCGTGGCTAGATTAGAAGCTATTCGCATGCTTCTCGCATTTGCATGCATCATGGATTTCAAACTTTTTCAAATGGATGTTAAAAGTGCATTTCTTAATGGCTTTATTCAAGAAGAAGTATATGTTGATCAACCTCCGGTTTTGAAAATTTTGAATTTCCAAATCATGTTTTCAAATTGAAAAAGGCTTTATATGAGTTTAAAACAAGCTCAGAGCTTAGTACGAGAGTTGAGCAAATATTTACTTGAAAAAGGTTTTGAAAGAGGAAAAGTTGATACCACTCTTTTCATTAAACACAAAAAGCATGACATTTTACTTGTTCAAATTTATGTCGATGATATAATATTTGGTGCTACTAATGAATCCTTGTGTAAGGAATTTTCTGATATCATGCAAAGTGAATTTGAAATGTCAATGATGGGAGAGCTAAATTACTTCCTTGGACTTCAAATCAAACAAACAAAGGAAGGAATATTCATCAATCAATCCAAATATTGCAAGGATTTACTCAAGAAATTTGGAATGACCGATGCAAAAGAAATCTCAACTCCAATGAGCACTTCATGCTATCTTGACAAAGATGAAGGTGGTAAGTCGGTCAAGTAAGTAAGTATAGAGGTATGATAGGATCTCTTCTCTATCTCACTTTGCTAGTCGCACGATATTATGTTTAGTGTTTGTATGTGTGCACGCTTCAAGCTAGTCCTAAGGAATCACATCTCTCTGTGTAAACGCATTATGAGATACCTCATTGGCACACAAAACACGGGTTTATGGTACCCCAAAGGTGCCGAATGCACTTTGATTGGGTACTGGATTCTGATTTTGCGGGTTGTAAATTGGACCGAAAAAGCACTAGTGGGACATGTCACTTACTTGGGAATGCCTTGGTTTCATGGCACAAGAAGAAACAAGCCGCGTGGCTTTGTCCATCGCCAAGCGGAATATGTTGCGGCAGGTTGTTGTGCACAAATTATTTGGATGAAACAACAATGAATGATTATGGGATTAATCAAAACTGCTCCAATTAAATGCGACAATACTAGTGCCATAAACCTCACTTAAAAACCCGGTTTATCACTCCCGGACCAAACACATAGAAATTAGGCACCATTTTATTAGAGATCATGTTCAAAAAGGTGATTGCATGATTGAGTTTGTGGAAACATCTAGACAACTTGCAGATATTTTTACTAAACCTTTGCCTAAGGAAACTTTCTTTTTTATTAGAACTGAATTGGTAATTTTAGACCAATCATGCATTGAGTATTTACTGTGATTGCATTTTCTTTTGAATAAATTCTAACTTGGGCGTTTGAGTGTGCTAACGAGTTTATGCGTGTCTTTTCCCCTTCCATTTTCTTTAAGTACTAATAATGAGTGGGTGACGATTTGTCTTATGCAACTAGCTAATCATGTCCAACCAAATTTCATCCGTCACACACCAAGCTTGGTATCACGTAACTATCAAAATATGCTTGTTTAATCCTGAATATATGCCTTGCTTTATTTGTCTTTCCCACTTTTGATGTTGCCAAAAGGGAGAGTTACATGAATGCATGATTCAGGGGAGTGATATTTTAAGTATTGCCTATTGTGAGGGAGTTTTTCTAAATATTGTGCTTAAACTCGATATCTTTTATTGAAAAACCTTGCTTATATCTCATTGCTATATCATGATTATATTTTTACTAAAAAACCTCCATGAGATGTTTGTCATCATCAAAAGGGAGTCTGTGAATACATGCCTTGACAGGATGATTTTGATGATTGACAAAAAGGAGCTTTGCAAATAGTCAACCGTGCAAAAGTGGAAAAGAATACCAAGACGCCAGATCAAGAATGATAGTTTCTCAAGTCTTTGGGTTTTGGGTATTTATTTATCTTTATTAAGACAATTTGTAAGTAGTAATAAAAAGATGTCAATTAAAATTAAATCACACACGAACAAAAAATTTTGACATGCATATCTCGTGGTCGGATGTCGAGCCGAGGAAGTCGGATGTCGAGCTCGAGGAAATCGGATGTCGAAATGAGGAGGAAGTCGGATGTTGAGCTCGAGGAAGTCGTATGTCGAATCGAGGAGGAGGTCGCGTGTCAAGCTTATGAGGTCGCGTGATGAGCCGATGATCCGTGTCGAGCCGATGAGGTCGCTGCATCGAGGTCTCGTGTCGGTGATGAGGTCGCGTCTCGAGCTATGAGGACCGAGCTGATGAGGAGGTCGTATGCAGAGTCAGTGTCGAGGTCGTGCCGAGGTCTTTGCCGAGCCGTGTCGAGGTCGTCTGGCCGAGCCGTGTCGAGGTCGCCCGCCGAGCCGTCTTCGAGGTCGTCCGCCGAAGCCGTCTTCGTGAGGTCGTATGCCGAGCCGCCTCCGAAGTTTTCAATTCTTTCATATTCAAAACGCATAGCGGACAAATCGACGCAACGGACAAATCTTTTAATTCACAGCAACGACAAATCCTTTTAATAATCATCCCAGAATCTGGTCAAATCTTCAACGGACAAATCTTGTTACATATGACGCTCTTCCATTGCCTATATAAACACAGCTCGTGAGCCTTGTGAAAATACAACAACGCAGTGCTTAATTTTTGTGCCAAAAACTCTGTCAAATATTTTTCATCACTCACACTTATTTGAGCACAATTTTCTGAGAGTCTTTTTATTCTACAAAATTTGAGTTGTATTATTTGAGCTTCAATTTGTTATATCTGCACTATTGAGTGTATCTTTTTCGTCTCATTTTATTTGTGAAAATCATTTATTTTTGGGTAGGAATCCCAAGGTGTTCATAGAGAGGTGATATCTCTTGAACGTATTGCTCTGGTTTAGAGTTGTAAAGGTTTCTAGCTGAACCTGATTTAAAAGCTAGTGTCTTAGTGAAAATCTCATAGTGGTTTGCTTTGGGGACAGGACGTAGGTCACAGGGGTGTTAGGTGGCCGAACCTGGATAATTTGTTGTGTGCTTTTTTACTCCTTATCTCTCTACTTTTCACCAATTAAATTTACAGACTTTATTTTATTGTTATTTATATCTTACTATTTACTTTATTTTTAACTCGTTTGCAATTTATTCTTCAAGTGATTTATCTATTTCACATTAATATTTCCGCAACTCATAATTAGCACTTATTTCTCCAAAAGTTTTTGAAAGCACAGTTCACACACAATTCACCCCCCTCTTGTGTTTGGAGTCACTTGTCAACATAATTCACCTTAGTATTTGAAAAGGGACTTATATTAAGGGATAATTTTTTTTTACAAAAAGTCTTATATTAAAAAACGAAGAGAGTAATTTTGTTTTTAAGCTTTAGATTGTTTAAAGCGTATCTGTCACAGAGAGGAGAGTGTGAGAGGGAGGAGCTTTTTTTCAAATGTGATGCAGCAAAGTCTATCTGTCACAGACCAATACCTCGCTACAGGACAAAGTTATTACTCACGAAAAACTGGTCTACTCGCTTGTCCACCCATTTTTTGAAATTGGCCCTATCTTTGCATCTAAATGTCTACTGCTTAGCCACTTTTTTATTAATAATAATTGGTACACCAAAACCAACAATCTATACAATAAATCTGACAGTAAAAGAGAAGTACAAAATTAACAATATCTGATAGTAAAAAAGAGATAAAAAATTAACAATTCACATTAAACCTATACTCAATTGTTGTTAATTGAACATTAACAATAAGTATAAAAAAAACACAATTGAAAATCAACAATGCATCCCTCCAAATCAACAGCTGTCAAAGTTTTACCAAATAGTTGCAGGTGGTGGCGGGTCTGATTATTCTCCATCGCAAAAGTGGAACGCTATCAGGGTGCTTCTCAGAAAACTAATCTCCAAGGTATAGCTTTCTCATGTTCCTTGCAAAAAACTATTAGAAGCACTAATCTGAATTAATTCCAATAAATAGAACTGCCAATAACCTCTTAAATATCAGCACTAATCAGGGCGATACCATATGTCTTACCCCATCTATTGCTAACACTACAAAATAATCCTTCTATGTTAGATGGGCGATATGTTAATTTTGGAACAAAAATCCATCCAACAACCTTCAGGCAATAACCTCCATAAACTCATGCCATAACTGGATGTGGGAAATCACAGTTAGGCAACCCAACTCAAAAAAATGATGTATACAGAAATGATGGTGTTGTATATTCAAAACATTAATTTCTTAACTCTCGAATAATTTTTTTCCCCTGCATCAACCCCACTCTTTTCCTCACATACAACTTAGTTATTTCAGGGTTCCTATCAGATGTTCCTATCAACCCCACTCTAACTAAAATCACCAGAAAGGAGTAAAGATAATAATAAGAGAAGGGAAAAACATAATAAAATTTCTTCGTATACAATTATGTCAGCAAAATTTAGTCATACATAAACATGAATATACAATTTTCCTATGCAGAATCTTTTCTGATGGCACAAAGTTGAACTATTTGTAAGACACCCAACCCTTGGATCAAATTCAAGAGCATTGCAGTTTAGTCACTCAATTGAATAATTCTCCCATTATTGAAAATTGAAGTCTTAATTCAATTTCTTTTTCCATCCATGGCTTCGTCAAGGATCTCTGATATTAACAACTCAATTTCTTTTTCAGTTTTATTAAGTTTTTGTTTAGCAGCCAGCAGAACATTGCTATTAACATATGTTCCAAAACTTTGCTCAACTAACTTCAAGCTTCTTCCAAATTTCTCACACAGGAAGGTCTAATGTCATATGATTCGTTCGATCTATGAATGGCTTTAACACCAGCAAGAAGATTCAAAACCATTTCATATGAAGTAGTAAACTGTGACCCCAGAAGCTCAAGACCAACAAACAGTACCTTATAACACTCTTCTGCACCTTCATTTGGAGTTTGGATGTGGACTACATGAGCACAAATTAGATTCATCAAGTATTGTGGCTATTGATTATGTATTATAGAATCTAGTGTGAATAAATTATTATTATTATTATTATTATTATTATTATTATTATTATTATTATGTGAGGGTTGTAATGAGATTTCATGTTTAGAACCCTTGATAACATTTTTTCTTTTTCCCCTTTTAACCTTTGGGTGAAGTCTGCTATGTGCTTGCTCACCTTTTGTGATGGCCTCCTTGTTGTAGAAATTGGCCATTTGCTTGATTTTCAACATAGAATCTGGTTGTGACTTTTGTTTTTGTATTTTTGATATAAAATGAATGAAAATTGGATAGAGAATGAATGGAATTTCGTGGCTTTGGTGGTAGAGAATTAAGGGGACAGATTGTGAAAACACAAAATAAAACAAGAAGCAAACAAGGTCTCAAGGATCTGTTTATGAGTAAGTGAAGAAGATGGATGATTGGGAGGCAGGGGCGCCACCTTAGTCTAATCCAAGACAAGGATAAGCCTATGAATGTGAGGATCACCACAAGAAGAGAGTTTCTTGATAAGATCGATAAAGCCGTCCAATCCAGAACCAAAGAGTATGAACTCAATATTTTGCTAAAATCTTTGTTAACCTCTATTGAAACTTACTTCTATATATAATGAGGAGGTTCTTGCTGTTACAAAGAGTAAAGAGACAAAGTCCTTCCTTTCTAGGGTTACAAGCAAAATGATTAAAGGAAATTACAAACAAAAATAATTGTTGCTGCCTCATGGCCTAAGTGGCGCATGTAACGACCCGTTTCCGGACCGCTACCGAGCTCAATATACCGAGCTCGAGTTACCGAGCTCAACACACCAAGCTCAAACATAAACCTATATGAGATGTGTTTTTAAAACAAAACTCTTGTGCCTTTTAAAAATACGATATATTTTTTTTATAAAACCAACTCGTGCACATCAGAGTAATTACAGCTTTTCGAAACATGGTGCAACTAAGACACAAGACTTAAATTTAAATAAAACATACATGCATAACATACACATATATATATCACTCAAAATAATAATGTATACAAAATACAGAGTAGCAAATGTGCAAAGAAAATACACCTAAGGTACGACAACTTTAAAAGAGTAATCATACCCTGGGGGTACTTCCGGCAGACTCCCACGCAGGGGTCGCCTTAAAGTAAGACCACCAGTCTACCCTCAGTAGCAATAAAAACAACATCGCCTAAACTGGTCACGACCTCGAACACAAAAGAAAAACAAGTACAAGATTCGGAAAAACAAACATCCAACAAATAAACAATCACGACGGATAGAGTGTCGTCACTCGGTCCTCGTCGACCTCCTCCTCGGCATCGTCATCGCCGAGTTACTGCGCCCTCGACATCGCCTGGGTAACCGCCATGGATTGAAGGCACCACGGAAAGGGTCAACTTCTCAACAAGTTAAGATAAGCTCGACATAAAAATATAAGCAAACAAAGAAAGTATAACATTCACCGACGTGACTCGACCATCTCACTCTAACTCGACACAACTCACAAATCCATTTTCTCTCGACTCGACAATTTTCCTAATGCACACGCTGCATCAGATGTCGGAAAGTCCAGTAAGCCTTGGGATCCTCGCTCTCCCTAGGGCGATCGACTCAGTCCCGTGGCGTGGCGGCGTCTAGTCAATCTCCGTAACAAAAAGGGGACCTAGCACCCTCGATTATCCGGTCACGGCTCAAAAACGTCATACGACTCACCTAGCTCGCTCACTCGATGAACAATTCGCCGCATACGATATTCAAGGAGTTAAACACAAGATATTCAACCGCATGTCAAATAAAAGAGCAAGCTCGACATGAAGAAACGCAATTCAACATGCAATACACACTTCACGACATATATTCAATCACATATTAAATACATGCAAAACTCAATCATATCACAACATTTCATCTCGACACAAATCAGGAAATCCACAATAACATAACCACGTAGAATATGAAACGCCCTTACATACCATAACAAGTATAAATGTGAAGCGCCCTTACCGAACTCCAAGTTAATCTTTGCCGACAACGACCTGCGACACGGTGTCTTCAAAGAGCTCGACAACGACTTCTCTTACTCGATGTCGACACGGTGTCTTCAGCGAACTTCGACAACGACTTCGACACGTGCGCTTCTCGGATCGACCTCGACACGCGTCAGATCCTCGTTACGGATTCTGCTTCGCGTCCTTGGATTCGCTTTCCCGTACACCTCGATTCGGAAATCACTCGATCTCGGGAAACAGAATTCCTAAAACAAACACAACTCAGATCGATCTATGGTTCTAATACATCTAGCTCTCTCTTCCCCAAACTCAACCACAACCCAGAAAAATATGAAACTCAAGAACTGAAAGATATTTTTCCTTTAACACAAAGTTAGGGATTTCGATCAAAATTCATGAAAAAGTTATCTGATGCTTCAACAGATAGATCGATAACAACAATAACCAGAACAACAAATGAAAAACAAGGAATCGAACGAACCAAAAAATGGAGTTTTCTGGGCACTGCCGATTGCAGAAAAACAGAGGAAGAAAATTTGTTTTACAAGCCCAATTAATCGGTTAGAAAGATAGGTAATATCGTGAAGAAGAAAACCCATCAATTTGACATGATTTGGAAGCATAAAACTGGTTAAAAATGGAAGAAGATTTAGCGCTAAACAAAGAGTACGTATGAAAGAAAATCTGTTCTTCATACCTCAACGGTGATGGTCGTCAGACAAGATATGGGTCGAGAAGTTGATGATGAACAAAATTGATGAAGAAAGCTTGTGCAGAATCTCGCTGGAACTCACGGTTTCGTCGATGAAGATTTTTAAAGAAAACAACGAAACACAGAGCAGAAGGAAGGAAGAAGAAGAAGAAAAGAGAAATGAGTGAAACGGTCGTGGTATACAGCTGGCGAGAAAGGGGGTAAAAACGTAACTCCAGCTATAAGATGCCAATCCCATCAATCATCTACCCGTTAACTCGTTCTTCTCATAATTACCTCTACTCGCTTGGCCAACGACAAGCCGACAATGTAATAATTACAAACAATATAATAATAACGCTGACTAACGTTCGAAATAATACGAGGTATCATCTCGACACGATGTCGACAAGAGTGCTCGTGCAAACGTGCAAAGTTCTAACACGAGTTCGTGAACGCGGTCTCTCACTCGACTTGCGTCTCATCATTTCGATGCAGCGACTTCATCAACTCGACACCCGACCTCCTCATTTCGGCTGACTAGTGCACGTGGTCTCATCACCGACAAATGATCTCGGCAAACGATCTAGTCACGGGATCTCGACACAAGGTCTTGGTCGAGGTCTCGATCGTCGTCCTATTACGATGTCGATCTCGTCCTCGGGTGTTACAATCTCTCCTCTAAAAAAATTTCGTCCTCGAAATTGCAAATAAGGTTCTTACCTTAGAAAAGTTCAGTGTAATCGAATCTTCATCTTCTCCTCCAGCTCCCAAGTCGCATCTCCGCCCTTCGATCCCACACAACTTTGACAAGTTGGATCTCTTTGTTCCGCAATCGTTTGGCTTTCCGATCAACGATCCTTCGGTGACGCTCAAAAGATAGGTCGCCCTTCGCTTGAATCACATCCGTTCGATGACATGAGAAGGGTCGGAAACATACTTCCGCAATTGTGAGACGTGAAAGACGCCGTGGATGTTCGACAAGAATGGGGTAAGGCAACTGATATGCCACCGACCAATACGACGAAGAATCTGGTAAGGTCCAATGAATTTAGGGTAAGTTTCTTGGATTTGATCGCTCGACCAACTCCGTGAGTGGGGTGACTCTAAGAAATACATGTTCTCCTTCCCGAACTCGAGTGGTCGGCGTCGTTGGTCTGCATAACTCTTACATCGACTTTGAGATGTTCGCATCCGATCTCTCGATCAAACGGATCTTCTCGGTAGTCTGCTGGATCATATCTGGTCTCTGACGACTCGCCGCCGTCCTGGTACCAACAAAGAGGCGTCGACATTTCCGCCCATACACGATTCAAAATGTGCCATCCCAATACTCGCATGGAAGTCGTTGTTGTATGTGAACTCCACCAATGGTAAGGCGTCGTCCCAACTTCCTCGGTGATCTAACGTACAAGCTCGCAACAAATCTTCAAGCGATTGGATCGTTCTCTCGATCTGTCCGTCGATGCATGGATGATATGCCGAAGCTAAGCTCGAGCTTCGGTTCCCATCGCTCCTTGCAATTCCCTCCAAAATGAGGCGTGAACCGGATCTCGGTCCGACACGATCGAAGAGGGTATTCCATGAAGTCGTACTATCTCCGCGATGTAGATCTCGGTCGCCTTTTCCACGTTGTATGTCGACCTCCGGGCAAGAATGAGCGATTTGGTCAATCGGTCAACGATCACCCAAATCGAATCATTCTTCTTCTGCGTCTTCGCAAACCTACAACGAAGTCCATGGAAATCTTGTCCCATTTCCATCTTTGATACGTCAGCGATTGTAGCATTCCCGCAGGTCGTTGGTGCTCCACCTTCGCTTTCTGACACGTCAAACATGAAGCTACGTACTCGGCCACTTGCTTCTTCATTCCGGACCACCAAAAATGCTTCTTCAAGTCTTGATACATCTTCGTAACTCCGGGATGAATACTAAAGTTGCTCTTGGTCGAGGTCTCGATACGTCGTCCTATTACGATGTCGATCTCGTCCTCAGGTGTTACAGCGCAGCTGAAGTAAAGGTCTACGCTTCATATTCTGTTTTGATTGCTCTTCATGACCAGGTGAAGGTTTCACAACCACTCATTAACTGTAATTAAGTGGATGGATGCGCTTTTATTGTGCTGTTGGAGCATTCATCACCTTGTCTTGTGTAACTCCTCTTTGCCTTTATTGCTTTGAATGTCTTTGTCTTAGCATTCATCACCTTGTCTTGTGTAACTCCTCTTTGCCTTGATTGCTTTGAATGTCTTTGTCTTTCCTTGGTAGCAAGATTATTCACCCATTAAAACTACACAAAGAGTGGTTGAGAGGTGTGGGACCCCTTGCTCGTTGCGCCACACGACCACTTGAAGTGGATTAAACACACCAAAAAAAATTAAATAACTTAGTGCCTTGGTCCCAAATAAATCAATTGGTCACTTGCACTTTTATTCAATTAAAAGAAATTAACTTGGCTGCCTTTTTTTATGCAAGTTGCGCCTCCTCCATGGCTTGTATGACAAGCATGGTTTTTGGTGCAATTACATCTTTGCCTCTGTTTGCAATTGTCTTAGTCATGAATTGGACTAAGCTTTCTTGGACCCTCCTTGACATTGCCCTAGTCATTGGTCCTCCTAAGCTTTGAATGGCCTCTTGGTGCTCCATGTCCTCATCATTCCCTCCTCTTGAGGAGAATTCGACCTCGAATTGAAGTCCTCATCACCTACATCAAAAAGAGACAAGTCAGAACGTTGAAAGTGGCACTAACACCATACTCACCTGGAAGGTCAACTTTATAAGCATTATCATTGACTTTGGCAATCACTTGAAAAGGGCCATCGCCTAGGCATTAACTTAGATTTCCTTTGTGGCGGAAACCTTTCTTTCCTCATATGGACCCAGACTCCAATCTCCTGGTTCAAAAGTAACCGCTTAAGCCTTTTATTGGCACTTTTGGCATAGCTTTCATTTTTCTTTTCAATTTGCAGTTTAATTTTCTCATGCAAACTTTTCACAAATTCAGCTTTCGCTTTGCCATCTTTATGCTTCAACAGAGATGTGTTAGGTAAAGGTAATAGATCAAGAGGAGTTAAAGGATTATAACCATACACAATCTCAAATGGGGAATGATTTGTGGTACTATGGACAGCCCTATTATAAGCAAATTCAACATGTGGCAGCCACGTTTCCCACATTTTCAAATTCCTTGAAAGTACAACCCTTAAAAGAGTAGAGAGGGTTCTGTTTACTACCTCAGTTTGCCCATCAGTTTGGGGATGACAAGTTGTAGAGAATAGTAACTTAGTTCCCACCTTACCCCACAAAGTTCTCCAGAAGTGGCTTAGAAATTTAGTGTCACGGTCAGACACTATACTTTTTGGTAGACCATGTAGGCGCACCACTTTTTTGAAAAACAAATCAGCAATGTGGCAAGCATCATCCACCTTTTTGCATGGAATGAAATGTGCCATCTTTGAGAACCTGTCCACAACAACAAAAATAGAATCTTTCCCGTTCTTTGTTCTAGGTAACCCTAAGACAAAGTCCATGGAAAGGTCAATCCAGGGATATTCAGGAACAGGCAATGGAGTATATAAACCATGGGGCATCACTTTGGATTTGGCCTTTTTGCAAACAATGCATCTTTCACAATATTTTTGCACATCAATTTTCATGTGAGGCCAATAGAAATGTTCTTGCAAAAATTCCAAAGTTTTAGGAACACCAAAATGTCCCATTAAGCCCCCCTCATGCGCCTCTTTGACTAAGAGTTCTCTAATGGATCCTTTTGGCACACACAACCTTTTTTCTTTAAATAAATAATCATTGTGCCTAAAAAATCCATTATGGGCAGCATGCACACATTCAGCATATTTACCAGAAAAATCAAGATCATGCTCATACAATTCCTTAATGTGCTCAAGACCAAAAATTTTAGTTTCAAGGGTAGAGAGTAATGCGTACCTTCTTGATAATGCATCAGCCACAACATTGGCTTTACCCTTCTTATGCTTAATCACATAAGGAAATTGCTCCAAAAATTCAACCCATTTAGCATGCCTCTTATTCAACTTACCTTGTCCTTTTAAATACTTCAAGGACTCATGATCACTATGAATGACAAATTCTTTTGGCAAAGAAGTAATGTTGCCACGTTTGCAATGCCCTTACTAAGGCATACAATTCCTTATTATAAGTGGAGTAATTTAGGGCAGCCCTTTTAATTTCTCACTAAAATAAGCAATTGGATGACCTTCTTGCATCAAAACAGCCCAATTCCAACATTGGAAGCATCACACTCAATTTCAAAAGATTTTGAAAAATTAGGCAATGCTAGAATTGGTGCTTGGGTGAGCTTTTCTTTAAGAATTGAAAAAGCTTGTTCTTGTTTCTCACCCCATTTAAAACCAATTTCCTTTTTAACAATTTCATTAAGAGGTGCAGCAATAGTACTAAAATCCTTAACAAACCTCCTATAGAAACTTGCTAAACCATGGAAACTTCTTACCTCTGTCACACTTTTAGGTCTTTGGCCATTCTTGGATTGCCTTCACCTTTGCTTCATCCACATGTACTCCTTGAGAGCTTATGACAAAGCCTAGAAAAGCGACTTGATCCGTGCAAAACACACATTTTTCCAAGTTTGCATACAAGTTTTCTTTTCTTAGCACATTTAAACAACCCTTAGATGAATGCAATGGTCCTCTAAATTTTGCTATATATCAAGATATCATCAAAATATACAACAACAAATTTTCCCAAAAATTCCTCAAAACATGGTTCATTAATCTCATGAAAGTGCTAGGTGCATTAGTTAATCCAAAAGGCATAACTAACCACTCATATAAACCATATTTAGTTTTGAAAGCAGTTTTCCATTCATCCCTTCCTTATTCTAATTTGATGGTATCCACTTTTCAAATCAATTTTGGAAAACAAGCATGCACCAAGCAGTTCATCAAGCAAGTCATCTAACCGAGGTATTGGATGCCTACACTTAACAAGAATATTATTAACAGCCCTACAATCAGTGCACATTCTCCAACTACCATCTTTCTTAGGGACTAAAATAACTTGAGGGACGACATGGACTTAAACTTTCCCTTACCCAACCTTTACTTACCAATTCAGCCACTTGCTTTTGTATCTCTTGCGTTTGTTGTGGGTTGCTCAGGTGGCTGGCCTATTAGGCAAAGTGGCGCCTGGGATGAGATCAATGTGGTGCTCAATCCTCTCAAGGGTGGCAGCCCACTTGGTACCTCCTTAGGAAACAGATCCTCAAATTCTCGCAAAGAGAATTTATGCAATTTGGCAATTCTTGAGTGTTAGGTAAATTTTCCAAATAAGCCCACCTCTTTGCTAAAAAGCAAATATAGGGGCTGATTAGAGAAAATAGCTTTTTTAACCTCCCCTTTTGTCGCCATCAAATTTTCTTTCTTTTTTTCATCAATCTTTTTTTTGTCACTTTTTTTCCTCTCTTTTTCTTTGGCGATCTTTTCTTTTTCTTCTTTTTCTTCTTTTTCTTTTTCACATTTTTCTCTCAATTTTTTTTGATCATCTCTCACCTCACTTGGGCTCAAAGGAGCCAATACAATTCTTTTTCCATGATGAACAAAAAAGTACTTGTTGGTATGCCCTTCATGGCTTGCCTTTTTGTCAAATTGCCAAGGCCTTCCCAACAAGACATGGCTGGCCTCCATAGGAACTACATCACAAACAGCCACATCTTCATATTTTCCAATTGAAAAAGAAATTTCTACTTGTTCATCAACAATCATCTCAACATCATTAACAAGCCATTGAAGCTTATATGGCTTGGGATGTGGTTTAGTTTCTAGTTGGAGTTTGGAAACTAACCTTGTGCTAGCAACATTTGTGCAACTCCCACCATCAATAATCAGGGAACATACCTTGCCTTGTATGAGGCACCTTGAGTGAAATATGTTCTCCCTTTGAGTCGCATCTTCCTCTTTTACCACGGCTTCCAACAACCTTTTCATCATAAGTAGCTCTCCACTAGGTATTTGGGCCTCCTCCTCAACACAATCCTCATCATACTCTTCAGCCCCTTCATCTTCCTCCTCAACCTCCTCTACAATCATAATTCTCTTGGTAGGACATTGAGATGCAATGTGTCCTAAGCCTTGGCACTTGAAACACTTAACCTGTTAGTTGAAACAACTTGAGAAGGACTAGTTGTAGCGTTTTTACCTTTTGTGTCACCCGGCTTCTTTGGATGATGAAGTACCTTCACTCTTAATATTGCTCTTTCAATTTTGAGGATTGGAAGTGGTAGTGCTTCTTCTTATCGACCGCTTCCTCTTAAGTTGTTGTTCTACCTTTATGGCTTGATGTACCAAATCGTCTAATTGAACATAGTGTTGCGGTTCCACTATGTCACTTATATCACGATTTAGGCCATGCAAGAATCGCCATGGTTGCTTCATCATCTTCCTCCACATTTGCTCTAATTTTTGCCACCTCCATCTCCTTGTAGTACTCATCAACACTTTTGTTGCCTTGGGTGAGTCATTTGTAATTTGTTGTGCAACTCTCTGTTGTAGTAAGATGGGATGAATCTCCTTCTCATGAGCCTCTTCATTTCCCCCCATGTGTCAATGGCTGGCTCATTGGGCCTTCTCCTCTCCTTTGTCAATTCGTCCCACCACACCAAGGCGTAATCTGTAAATTCAATAGAAGCAACTGCACCTTTTGAAGATCAAGATAATTATTCTGAGAAAAAATTTGTTCAATTTTAGTTTCCCATTCCAAATACGTCTCCGGTCATTTTTCCCAACAAATTGTGGTACTTTTATTTTTATACCACCCAACCTATCTTCTCTAGGTTCATCACGTCTCCTTCTCCTCCGCTCCTCCTCATCACCGCTATTTTGTCTGCTTTTGGTCAATTCTTTCATTTATGCCTTCCACTTCCTCTTTCAAAGTTCTCTCATTTTTGCCGTGAGGGCATCTAGTAATGTCGATTTTGAGGATCCATAACTCTTGTCAGTTCTTTAGAGAAACCAAAGAAATGATCAATACAAGAAACCAATTCAAATAATAATCCACACACACAAACTTGGAAAGGAAAGGTAAGAAACAAAAATTGAACACAAAGTTTGTGAGACTAGAACAAGAAAGAACTCACTCAAAAGAAAGAAATAAAATAAAAATTTCAGTGTAGCGACAACAAAGAAACACAACTGTAATTCAAGATTTTTTTATGAATTTTAATTTTTTTTTTTTAAGAATTGAACTCAAAGATAAGAATAGAGAAACTGTGATTCTTTTGAACAAAGTCGAAACCTTGCTCGATTACCAAATGATGGCCTCCTTGTTGTAGAAATTGGCCATTTGCTTGATTTTCAACATAGAATCTGGTTGTGACTTTTGTTTTTTTTTTTTTGATATAAAATGAATGAAAATTGGATAGAGAATGAATGGAATTTCGTGGCTTTGGTGGTAGAGAATTAAGGGGATGATTGTGAAAACACAAAATAAAACAAGAAGCAAACAAGGTCTCAAGGATCTGCTATGAGTAAGTGAAGAAGATGGATGATTGGGAGGCGGCGCCACCTTAGTCTAATCCAAGACAAGGATAAGCCTATGAATGTGAGGATCACCACAAGAAGAGAGTTTCTTGATAAGATCGATAAAGCTGGTCCAATCCGAACCAAAGAGTATGAACTCAATATTTTGCTAAAATCTTTGTTAACCTCTATTGAAACTTGCGCCCTATATATAATGAGGAGGTTCTTGCGTTACAAAGAGTAAAGAGACAAAGTCCTTCCTTTCTAGGGTTACAAGCAAAATGATTAAAGGAAATTACAAACAAAAATAATTATTCTTTGCCTCATGGCCTAAGTGGCAAATTGAAGTAAAGGTCTACGCTTCATATTCTGTTTTGATTGCTCTTCATGACCAGGTGAAGGTTTCACAACCACTCATTAACTGTAATTAAGTGGATGGATGCGCTTTTATTGTGTCTTGGAGCATTCATCACCTTGTCTTGTGTAACTCCTCTTTGCCTTTATTGCTTTGAATGTCTTTGTCTTAGCATTCATCACCTTGTCTTGTGTAACTCCTCTTTGCCTTGATTGCTTTGAATGTCTTTGTCTTTCCTTGGTAGCAAGATTATTCACCCATTAAAACTACACAAAGAGTGGTTGAGAGGTGTGGGACCCCTTGCTCCTTGTGCCACACAGCCACTTGAAGTGGATTAAACACACCAAAAAAAAATTAAATAACTTAGTGCCTTGGTCCCAAATAAATCAATTGGTCACTTGCACTTTTATTCAATTAAAAGAAATTAACTTGGCTGCCTTCTTTTATGCAAGTTGCGCCTCCTCCATGGCTTGTATGACAAGCATGGTTTTTGGTGCAATTACATCTTTGCCTCTGTTTGCAATTGTCTTAGTCATGAATTGGACTAAGCTTTCTTGGACCCTCCTTGACATTGCCCTAGTCATTGGTCCTCCTAAGCTTTGAATGGCTTCTTGGTGCTCCATGTCCTCATCATTTTGTCTTTTAGAAACTCATTCCTACTATCTAATGAAGTTCTCATTTAGTTAAAGTGCGAGTCTATTTTCCTAATAACGAATGCTAAAGATCAATAATTTAACTTATAGGAAAACGGAAAAAAAAGTAAAAAGAATTATATAACATTAAAAGAATTAAGGTAACATTCCTTATTTTAACTATACCTAGACAGAGTCTACAACATATGAACAAATCTATAACCTTAGAATAGCACATCTTTTACAATCAATAGCAATCAGTGTTAGAAACACACTACAAAATTCATAATATTAGGGGGATTTATGTTATATATAGACACTGTAAATTTTCACATGGTCATATCAAACTACCCAAAAATAATCCAAAGTCCAAACTCACTCTATTCTTTTCTGTCACAAAACACCAAAAAATGATTTTAGTTAACAGTAAAAAAATCTTGGAAAAAATGGTAGGATAATAACCAAAGTGAAACATTACCAAATAATTTTCCAAGTATTGCCTCCATATACACCCAAAAGAACCATGCTTCCTCACTTTAAGGCATTGGTAGTGGAAAAAACTCTTCCATTGGCCATTCAAATAAGCCTCAGCAACTCCCTTTTCCCATAACTCCCTTTTCCCATATAATACCATCATTGAACCTCAGCACAAATGTTTTTTTTTTTTTTACAGTAAACCATCCTTATGTTTGCAACGAACATATAAGATATTCCACTCTATGTAGCTACCAAGACTGAGCATCAATTGCAACAATTTATGATACATGATGTATGATATATGATCACCAATAATAATGAACACAGAATTTTTCCTATGCGAATTCCCGAAGAATTCACCCCATCTTTAGCAAAATTGTTACACCGCAGTATCACAAATACATGTTCTGAATGATACTGTTAAAGTATATGGAGAATATGAGGGAATCATTGGAATGGTTATCAGTTCCAGTGTATATCAACTATTGCTTCTCATGATTTATAGCCTTAGCCATATAGCATTAGTTCGCTGGATTTTGCTAAAGGCTGCCACAAATGAGCATGTTGTTAAAAAGAATCAGCATATAAATGGAGTTGATACCTCTAAAGTAATAACAACTCCAAATGACCAGTGGTCAAAGAATACACATATAAATGGAACCAAACCTGAAAATTTGTCACTTCCTGGGTCTATTTTCAGCCCAATACAGAGTGCCTTCCCCATGAAACCTGTTTAAGTTATCAAGCATAAGCAAAATAAGACTTGAGATAAATCAGTATCAATGTAATAGGAGCTACAATAATCTGAGAATCAATTTGCTATAGAAATAAAAAGTCGAAAGCCATAAGCACACAGTATTATTATGGCACAGTATAACAGGAAAAGCACACAGTGGAAAAGAATAAGGCATTCACAGAAGGAAAAAAAAAGTCCCTTCTATGCCATCAATTTCCTTTGAAACACTTGGGAAAAGTGGAGTAAAAATCTCCTTGCATCATAAATCGACCATGCAAATGTAAATTGATCTTATTAGTTTTTCACCTTATTAATAGTGGAAGAATGTCTAGTGGATTTGAAGAAACCCCAAAAATGGAGTTGTTGCTGAAGGAGTCATAGATCCCTCCTTGTTGGTTTCTTTGAAGATCAATTGGATTGGAGAAGCAGGGCACATAAACCAATTCAGTCAAAGGTTTGGTCTTTCCAATGGAAGGAGAAGAATCAATGATGTGTGGTAGACCAGTAGAAAAAGAACCCAATTGATCATTTCCTAAAGATTCCAACCTCATTATCCCTGAAATATGAGTTTTCTTACCATCTGAACTCTTCTGAAACACCCTGCAAATAACCCACTCGTTCTACAACACACACACCATCAAAAATTCAAAATCATCAGTATCAGGAGGCATGAGAGATTGAGAGGGAAAAGAAAAAAAGAAAGAGTACAACTTTACCACCAAAAAAGCCACAACTATACTTTATTAATGTTAATAATTCACTGATTCCAAATCTCTCTTCTCTCTTAACATACATATACGTGCAAGGGTAATACACTTGTTTACTTCCAAAATTGTTCAATCCTTCAAGAAATCATCACATTTCTTCAGAAAAAACATTTGTTAAATGCAGCTCACAACCTTTTGAAGAAAAACCTTAGCAAATTTAAAATCACACAATTAATGAAGCCAACGCTAGAACAACTATCCCTTTGCTAAATATTCACAACACCAGTCAAGATCCAACAGTATTTAATCTGCCATGGAACAAAAAAAAAGTGTGAGAGAAAGGGAGAGGGCCAATGGAGAGATAACCAAACAAATCAGACTTATTTAGTGTATAAAACAAAACCAAACGCCAGGAAAATGAAAATATTACGTGTTCTCAGTCATTCTACCTTCCTCCTGGAGAAAAATCAGCATCCAAAACACAACATTCATGTTCAAAAACAAACTAAAATATACATAAATCATGCGATGCAAAAGTGTGGGTTGAAATAATTACCTGTGACAATGCTCCTCAGTTCTCAGATGCAAAAGTGTGAGTTGCTTCTTCTATTACTTGCAAACACTGAGAAAATATAAATAAGCATCAGAAAGAAAAGAAGAAGAAGATTAATAGGAACCGAAGAAGAAGAAGAAGAAGAAACAAAGATGAAGAAAAATATTGAAACCCAAAATAGATAAAAAGCATACCATAGAATGAAAGACCCAAACTGAGAAGTGAAGAAGGTGAAAAATCTCACCATTCCGGTGCGGCGGTGGATGGCAGCACACGGTGGCTTCGGCGAATGTGCTTCGGGTGAGAAGAAGAAGAAGGATTAGTCATGGGTGAGCATTCCGACGCGGCAGAGGTCTCCGGCGATGGCTCAGATTGTGGTTCGGAGTACTAGGTTTTGTTGCGGACCCTTAAGAGACCTCGTTAATCGAATTTGTTCTTCGATGGTGGTTCACCGTCAACAGCTTCTTCCTCTTCCTCCTTCAAACTCCAACGAGCAGGCCGGAAATCTGCGCTTGATCGGCTCCACCAGCAATGACCCCGAATCACGTCCCTGTCACGAGATGCTGATCCATCACCAGTGTTCTATAGGAAGGAGGAGGAGAGGGATCAGTGAGATGGAGGGAGATGGGGGGAGCAAGTACAGAGGGGAGTGAGAGAGGGATCCGGATTTGGTGCTGTTGAAGAAGCACGCAGTTATGCACAGTAGGAGAAATCCACACCCTCCAACTCATCCAACGGACCGGATCTCTTCTCCCAATTTTTTTTTGTTTTTCTGCCCAAAACGACGCCGTTTCTTTTTGGCTGCCTCCCTCCCAAATTATCATCTCTGTCTCACCGCAAAACAAATGGCTCGTGAATTCGAACTCCTCCGCCACAACTATTCGATGGCTCGTAGACGAAGGCACGGCGAGCATCGGAGAACGGAGTGCAGCGGCAACAGAGGCAAGGCGGTGTTGTGTTGTCTGCGTTGTTATTAGGCAACCCGTGTTCTTTGCTCGAGCGAGATGTGTCGGCGTCGGCGAGGAGGAGGATGTCGCGGAGAGGCGCACGGCAGTGAAGACTTTGATTTCTCGATGTGGTCATACCAGACTTGAGTTCGCCGTCACGCAGCGGTGTGTGCTTCAGATCTGCCCCATTCCTCACCCCTCCTCCTCCATCAACCTGCTTCACAAATTGGCGGTAAGCTCCTTTTCTTTCAACAATTTTCTCTTTCTCCATGGTTCAAATCTAAATGTATTAAAGTCACATTGGAATTCCCTTTTGTTTGGATATCTTCTTGAGGGTCATTTGAAATGGTTCCCACTAGTTTTTGGAATATGCATAGTGCAGGCTTCAAGCCAAATTCATGCTCAGTAACTAGTGCTCTACAAGTAATTATTGAATTGGGTTTATTTAAATTAGGGAAAGAAATTCATGGTTACATAATGAGAAGTAAGCTTGATTATGATGTCTATGTTTGTACTTCATTAGTGGATATGTATGTTAAGAATGACTGCTTAGATAAGGCTCAGGAAATATTCCATCATACAAAGAATAAAAATGTTTGTGCTTGGAATTCACTAATATCAGGATACTCCTACAAGGGCCTGCTTGGTGATCTTTGAAAATCTATTGAACCAGATGGAGGAGGAAGGGATACAATCTGATTTTGCATGTTTAAAATGTTACCTTGATTCATAGGATGCACAACTCACTGAAATTGAGTACCTATGTTTCTGAATATGTCTATAAATTTTGGTGTCACTGATGTAATGCATATTAACATTGATATTTGCACAGGCTATTACCAAGTCATTGATACAAAGAATACTCCCAAGACTGCTCAGGAGACAAAGAGATTGCCCAAGACCACTCTGCAGATTTTGGAACTATGGCATGAAGACCACTTTTCAGAATTTCAAGCTAGTTTAATGTGTTTATGTTTTTTGGAACTTGTAGTCCTAGCAATTGGAAGAAAGTTTGTAAAGTAGTTTTTGTCCTAGAAGACAAGTAGTGCAGAATTTGTCAATTGGAAGAAATTTTGTAGTTTTTGTCACAAGTTTTCTATACTCTTAGGGAAATAGTGCAGAATTTGTAAAGCAGTTTTAGTCCTAGAATTTGTAACTCTTTCTCAACTTAATGAATTGTACAGAATTTATAGACAAGTAATAACTCTTAGGGATTTGTAACTCTTTCTCAACTTGTAACTCTTAGGGAAATAGTGCACAAGTAGTGCAGAATATGTAACTCTTTCTCAACTTAATGAATTGAATTTCTTTGTTTCATTACAATGGCTTCTGATTACATAAGAGCTACTCAAAATGACAGTTGCTTTTAGTTACATGAGAGTTGCACAAAATAAAAGGTGCTTCTAATTACATAGAAACTGCACAAAATAAAAGTTGCTTTTAATTACATAAGAGTTGCACAAAATAAAAGGTGCTTATAACACAAGAACTGCACAAAGTAACACATGCTTCTAATCACAAAATACTTGCACCAAGTCAGTATAACTTTCAATTCTTCAAGCAACTCAAAAAAGCCATTCATGCTTGGAAGATCAACATTCTTGACTGATTTCATTCATCATTCAGTGGCTCCTACATTATTGAAGTAAGAAGCACAATATTATTACAAGCAAGAAATAAAGAAATTGAAGAAACTAAAGACACAATATCTTACCATCAATAATCTAGTGAAACTAAATTGATTCCCACTTGTTTGAGAGTACTCATATGTTGAATGTGCTAAACAAGAAGTTTCGCAATCCATTTGACTTAGAGATTCAATATTCTTCAATGAAAATGACAAATTAGCAAATAATAAATGCAAGCAAAGTAAAAAAAAAAATTGTTGCAATAAATTATTTGAAATACCTCAGATCTTTGACTTGGTGAAGGTTTTACAATTGGTGCTCTTCTTTTTTTGTTAGATAGAAGCTCAACCCAACTCTTTAATCGTTTTTGTCTTTTTAACCCAGGTCGTTTCTTAAACCCCTTCGCTTGTGCCCCATGTTCCTTTCTTAGTGTTGGGACATCACCTTCATCATCGACTAACTCTTTTTCTTGTAATCGAACCTCCATCACCTGCTTACACAAGTCATGCACACCTTTTTCTACAAGTTGGTGTAGATTTTCAGATGTGGACACATCGGCTGCCAATCTAATCATAGTGGAGCAAAGTTGCCTATATCGTTGTGTACTAGCTAGTTTAGGATCTCCCACAACTTCCTTTCTCCTAACATCAAGTATAATACCGTTCCGTGCATTTTTTGTCCACCTCTTTAGAATGTATTGATCAGGGACAAGTTTAACATCATTTGCCTCAAATACCTTCAATGCATGGCAACAAAGTATTCCGAAAGTCTCGAACTTTCTACAATTGCATGATATGGTGGATTGTACAGGATCAAATAATACACTCCACTCTCCTTTCTCACCGACCATGGTGATAACATATTCAAAAGGAATTTGAGATACATTTCTTTCTTGTATGCAAGCAGCTAAAAATAAGCCAAACTCATCATGGAAAAGTTTAAAAATGGTATGTGTGTATACCTATGCTAGTTGTCTAAGAATTGGTGAATGTTCATATAACAACTTTGGTAGTTTTTGTCGAGAATCAAATTCACACACTAACTCATTATATCGCTTATCCTCAACAACTCTCTCAAAATGTTTGAAGAATTGAATGACATTAACATCTGGTCTCATGCAGGCCTTAAAGTCTGAATTCAAACTCTCACTAAGTTGAGTGCTTCGCATTCCAAGGGTGAATGCCTCCCTCATGTGACATGCTGCCCATTTTTGCTTGATGGCATACATTGATTTCACCCAATTGTTATCATTAACATTGAATTCTACAACCAACTTGCTCCAAGCTTCTTCAAACTTTACTTCTTCATAGTAATCATACATGCATTTCTTAAAGTCAGTCAAGAAATGACTACCTCTTTTCATTAAGTTTCCAAGGTGTTTGATCCCATTTTGCATCAAGTGCCATGTACATAACCCATGTCGAGTCTCTGGCATCACCTCAGTTAATGCTTTAGCCATTGATTTATCTTGGTCAGTAAATAAAGTTTGAGGCTTTTTCTTTCCATGTGCTTCAAGAAATGTTTCAAATAACCATTTGAATGATTCACTGGTTTCATCATACAATAGTGCAGCCCCAAAAATGATTGTGCCCCTATAATGGTTGAAGCCTGAAAATAATGCAAGCGGTCGATTAGCATGATTGGTGCAATATGTTGTATCCAAAGAAATCACATCACCAAAATATCCATAGTCTATTATCATTTTTGCATCAGCCCAAAATATGTTTGTGATTTGTTCATCGCAATCCATTTGATATGCATGGAAAAATGATGGATTCTCCAACAGCTGGTTTTGAAAATAGTGCATAAGAGTGCCAACTTGATCACCATACACCATGCTACGTTGTCTTCTTGCTTGAAGATAGTTCTTCACATCTAACCGTGTATATCCGAGATTAGTTCTACCTCCTGCATGTGTGCTCATAAGCTAAAATGAAGCCTTTTGCATTAGTCCGGAGTCCTCTGCCAATTCAATCTCATATGCTTGAACTTCAGATATTTTACGGTGCGATGCTAGCATATGAGTTGTTTCTGGAAGCTGCAAAGGATGACTATGACCCTCGACAAACTCCTGGATCACAAACTTTCCATTCCTTGCACTAAGTGCAATCCGTGCGTTGCACTGTGTTCTTGTCTCAGCTCTAGGCTTCTTAACCAAAAAGGATCTTTTGTCTGCCTTTTTACCCTCCTTGCAGCAAACAAATCTGCACGATGTAATCAAGCCATCTACCTTTCTTTTGTTCAAGTACTGCTTTCTAACTCCAAATCCAGCTTGCCTACCATAATCTACCCAAAATTGCCATGCTGCATCAACACTATCAAATTCCATACCGACACTTGGTACCGTAAAGTTTGACATTGTTGGCCCAAATCTGTCAACTTCAATATAAATTAAAGTTACAAATAGATTATGCATAAAACCTATGAACATGGTCTAGATAAAAAAAAATAGAAAGAAAGTAACAAAAAAAATAATAAACTGAGAACTTACCTATTGATATCTCAAAAGAGCCAGTGCTGTTAACCCAACGAGCACTAACTTGGTGTAAAAAATTTAACTTCAAATCCCTGTAAGTTACAAATAGATTATGCATAAAACCTATGAATATGGTCCAGATAAAAAAAATAGAAAGAAAGTAACAACAAAAATATTAAACTGAGAACTTACCTATTGATATCTCAAAAGAGCCAATGCTACAGTTAACCCAAGGAGCACTAACTTGGTGTAAAAAATTTAACTTCAAAACCCTGTAGAAGCTAAAGCTTGTAACTTAGGATACCATTTTGATATCATCTGTGTGCCATGAAAGTGTGCTCTTCCAAACATAATAGAGGGCAATGGGGATGAAGAAGACAAATGAGGAAAGGCATCAAGGAACAAACGAAAGAGACGTCCTCTGCAAGCCTCAAATGTCCATTGGCGCCAAAATTACAGAAATAGAGAATGTGTTTGCACTTTGCATTTGTTTTATATTGCCAAAAAGAAACGGCGTCGTTTTGGGCAGAAAAACAAAAAAATTTGGGAGAAGCGATCTGGTCCGTTGGATGAGTTGGAGGGTGTGGATTTCTCCTACTGTGCATAACTGCGTGCTTCTTCAACAGCACCAAATCCGGATCCGTGAGAGAGATATGCTAAAGGAGTGAGAGAGAGGGTTGTTGCCAGAAAAGCTTGTTTTTGAATTTGAATTTTGAAATCGGATGGCAGGAGCGTGTGGGAGAAGCTAATTTTTGTCCTGACGTTCTTTTCTTTGACGTTCTTTTTGTTGACTCCCTGACGTTCTTTTCTTTGAGCGATGGTCTTCTTCTTCACGTGAATAGTTGCATCAAATTGGGTATGAAAAAAACTATTTTAAAATGGTGATATGGCAAGAGTATGCTTAGAGGATGACATGTGTACAAACATACCTATAAAATTCTTTGTTAGTGTATAGTATAAAGATTCGGAACGATTTTGGTAATTTTGTGGACGGAGCCGAGTGGAATAAAATAAAATTTCCATTTCGTTGTTTAGATATTTTATGATAGAACGAAGCAAATCACTCATTCCATATTTGAAAAGTGGATAGAATGAAATGAGTTATAACTTTTTTTTTTACACTTGACATAAATTTAAACAAAATATTGTATAAATTATAATTTATTAGTTTTCTCAAATAATTACCACAATGCACTAAAATTCAATATCAACCAAGAAAAATTTTATGCATCTGAAAGCGAAATAATTTAGCAAACAATATAATATTCATGTTGCTTTTAATTTTTATATGGGAACAATCTTTTGAGATTTTTCCCCGTAAAACTTACATAATTATTAAAATAAACATTTTCAACAAAAGTTCCAAATATTCCCACGTTATGCACTAATTCACTGAATCGACTTCCATTTTTGCATTGTTGTATGCTCTCTTTTTTTAATCATTTTTTTTTTGTCTTTTCTCAAAAACAATTAATCCTACGGAAGAAGCTAAACAAAAAAAAAATACACGATCTGAAGCCCTCGTCTTCTTGCTACCCGATTTTCTTCTGCAAATCTGAAGCCCATTCCCTGATGAATTTTTGCTTTACACAACCCAGTATCCTTTATTATACAATTAGGAAGGCTAAAATATACTTTTGGTCCTTTATATTTTACTGTTTAATCATTTTCGTCCTTTATCTTTTAAAATGTTTGTTTTAGTCTTTTATCTTTTCAAAGTGGTTTAAAATGGTCCTTTTACACTTTTATGTTAATGGCATTTACGGAAAAAACTTATGTGTCACTAACACCGTTAAATTATAGGCTATATGGCACATTAGTGAAACGACTTCGTTTTACATCTTTCTCCACTGTGTTCTTACCAGGGTCGGTGAAATCAAACGTTACGCAACAAAGACTCAACTTGCTCACAAACCGGTTCATCTTCTCTGAGCTCGGAACATCCTTAAACGGCACCAATGGTTCGATCACCGACACGGTGCTCACCGAAAAAACCGTCGATGAGAATTTTTTTTTTCCCAACATTGGTTTTAGCGGAGGAGTCGCTGCCACTGCCGTGTGACCGATTGTTTTTTTCGGCAGAAGCATCTCAGGCGGAGCATGGCGACCCTTTAACTGAAATCGATAAATTTTGAAGCTTTAGAGTGAACCCATTAAGGAAGAAAATCAATGTGACCCGAAAACGTTGATTTCTTCTACAAGAGTCGTGAAAGGGAACAATGTGGGAGGATTGGGGTTGAGAAACCCTAGATCTCGGTCATGGAAGGGAGCCGCAAATTCCAAACAATGTGAGAGAAGCTGCATGAGATTGAGATGAGAAATTTAAATGGGTCGAGGGAAATTTGTGATTTTGCAGTTTGCATTGGTGAAAAATCAAATCTTGAAGGTTATGTGTGGGTTACAGTAAAAAGAGGAAGGGAAAGAGAAAGGGAAAATGTAAATGAATTATTACTACAAAAAGGGGGGATAAATGAGAATAATTAACATTTGAATTTATCATTTCTGAAATTTTCAGAATTTTGAAACTTGTGATTGAACGTAGAAAAGAAGGAAGGGGTTCTAACTCTATGAATCTAGGGCAGGAATCAAAAGAGGAAGAAGACAACAGTCAGCATGATTACATGGATAGAAATAACACAGTCGGCATGATTACATGGCTATTTAGACACATCATATTCCATCTCATCTTTTGTAAACGACTAATTTAATGTTTCAGTTAAAAAGGACTATTTTAAACCACTTTGAAACGATAAAGGACAAAAACGAACTTTTTATAAAATAAAGGACGAAAACGATTAAAAAATAAAAAATAAAGGACCAAAAGTGTATTTTAGCCTAATTAAGAATAAACAAAATGGAACGAACCGGAAATCGCAGCTTCACATTGCACTGCTAAAACTGAACCTGCAAATAGTACACATGGCAAATGGATATTCAATTCTGGTAACAAAAAATTAACGAACCTGACAATATTAATACCAAACCTAATACTCTCAATCACGTCTTTAATGTTCCTATTAGCATTTACAATCCATCAACTGAAATAATACAATCAGCTTTAAAATGAAATAATAAGCTATAATGACAATTCAATGCTGATTCTGTTCCTTCAGGATTTCGATTGGCTAATTACCGACCAAAGTTTCCAAATTTACTTCACGTATTGAAACAGAGCCAATATTTGAACTTTGATAGCTGCTTAGAGACTCTCTTTCTTCAACGAAATCAATACAATTTTTTCGGAGGAATTCATGGGATTTAGATTTACTTCAGCATTGAACAACAAAAGCATCACTCCGTCTCCGACAGAACTCAAATCCGCAGGTAATTTCCATCGACAATCCTATCTGTTTATCTTTTACAAATTATTGGTGTATTCTCTTTCATTCTACAGCGGCAGGCAAACGATGTGCTCAGCACGTTGGCAGCAACATGGGGTCTTAACCCCTTTTTTATTCCCCTTCCCCCTCAGCTTTTGTATCTCACTCATTCTCTCTTTCGGTGGTTCTTAATTTTTATTTCATTCAGTTTCTGTTGGTTCTTGCTTTTAATTGATCGTGTTCCTTTTCACACTTTGACAGGGAGGAAACCAAGGTGGACTTGGAACTTTGATTTCTACATAATTCTTATTTTTTGCTTTACTGGGTGTTTGGTTTGCTTTAAAAAGTTGCTATCTTTTAAATTATTGTTTTACATTTGATTTATAATTTTATTTTATACTGCTTTTGTTGTTTGTGATTATGGGTTTCTGACAGGAGTTTTTTCCTACAAGTAATTGAGATTAATTCTTTACAAAAACTCCGGATTTGATCTCATATTGAATAGTTCTCTCATGTTTTAGTATGCTTCGATAACGCTTCTTCAATGGTAAATTGTTTTACCCTGTAATATGGAAAGAGCATTATTTTTACAATAAAAAGAATTGAACAAATTCCTTTTCTTTGTCTAAGAATGAGTACCCGATTTCAATCTAATATCATTGTAGTAGAATCAATCAATGTACTTCCAATGTGCCAAATTTTATAACAGAGATTAAGGCGTGAATTTCCTTCTAGGACTCCCTGTATCTTTTGCTCCATGCGAAAAGAAATGTTGTTTCAAAAATTGTTTCTATTTTACTCAACTTTACTCCTAGAACTTTGATTCTTCAAGCAAAAAGCAGTCTTAGATCCCTAGCATATTGGTTAATCTTGAATTGTGACTTATGTTGCCGTAAAGTCATATTCTGAACATGATGAATTTCCATCCCAGACTACCCCACTCGATGACCCATACAATCCATTCGTACATCGTAACAGCAGAGAACATTTAAAAATGTTCCATAATTTTAATCACTGTTTTCTACTTTTCTCCATTCCCTTTATCAATTTAATTTATAATAATTTCCAGAGCTTATATTATTATTGTTATTTAGATTTTTCTTTGTATTTGGACAAAAACTCTAAGAAGTATGATGGTCATCTTTATATTTGTCTCACACACCACTTGGCAGAATGGGCAGATGATTGTGAGCTAATTTTTTTCTAAGCATCTTCCCTCAATATTTGGCCTAATATGGTAAGTATAAAGGTGTCATCCTCAATATTTGGCTTGATGTTCCTTTGGCTGAATGATTATGTTATTCCTTTAAACTTTTATGTGCATCTTCCAATTGGTTTAGAGTTTTAATTTTTATGTGAGGAACTGTCAACCACTTATTATGATATACTCTTATGCTTCTCATATTGATCTGATAATATCATCATAAAGAAGGTTAAATTGTATTTTACCGGGGTGAATGGGAAATTAGAGTGAGGCAGGACCCAAGATTATTGATTAAATTTATTAAATGAGTAGTTTATCTTATTTATGGCTTATTTTTTGTCTCTTACTATGTAGCTGCGAAATGTTATTTTTTAATGAAGTTGGATTATAGTTAAGCTCCTTCATTTCATGTTTCAATTATATAATTATCTTTCATTAAGTGGGCGCTAAATCGCTAATATGAATGGTATTGACTTTTATTGCTCCAACATCAATAATACTTGTGCAATATATTGGTCGAGATGGTTTCACAGGCAACTACAGATAGATTCACTCATATGCTCAAATAGAGAAATTTGTTAATGCTGCAAATGTGTGACAGTAACTTGGTTATCACATGATTGCTTTTTTTTTTTTCCTTCTTCCTGACAAGCACTCTATACTTACCTCTTTTGTTACCTCATTTTCCCACTGTGGTTTTCCTTGATGTTGCAATTTATCCCACATTCAGTTCATCTGTCTTGGTGATTGGTAATGTGTGGTATAGTAATTTTCAATTAATGCACCTAAACCGGAAGAACATCAAGCTGTGCATATAATCTACTATAATGCTGTTGAACTGCTCATAGCACTTGTGATAGGCATTTTTTCAAAGACTGCTTAATTCAATACACTGTGGATTTTATTTTTGGAAGTGGGGAGTCACTTTATTTGGTAAGCGTAATTTCATGAACTACAATTTTTGTATCTTCCAATAAGGAAAGTGTTTCAATGAAATTATGATATACTAAAAGGAGATTATAATGGATGATTTCTTTTATGATGCAGGACTCTGAATTGAAGGTGCTTGGGTACAGTAGGATGACAGTGATAGTGTAGGTTCTGTCATGGGGGAATGGGTTTTGTGCTTAGAAGAGCTTGTTTCTAATTCCCTATAGAAGATGAGGTGCACGGGTTTGAAGTATGGTAAGAAGGCGTGAGAATGTGTTTGTTCTACTTATTTTTCCTTGATGAGCTAAGGATAATAGAAGAATCTAAACATGGAGAATAAAGCTCTGTCATGCACCTGATATACAAAGAGGAGGTATACATATAAAATAATTTACCCTTTTCTTACCAATTATATAGTGGGAAAAACAATGAGTCAAATTTATTTACTGTTTTTTCTAATACATTTCATGTCTTTGTACATTAAAAAACTTGCAAGAATGTGAAGTTGTATTTGAAATATAAGCCATGGTTTAATTAATGTTCGAAATGTTGGTCCATGATTTGCTCCCTGTAATATTTTGTATTATCAGAAAACTGTTTGATGTTTGATTAATGATTTTTTACTGCTAGATTTGCTCTCTGTTTGTTGTTTGATTACTGCATATTGCAGATTTGCTCCATGTTACTTCTTCAAGTAGATCGATTGAATAAGTTTATCATTGGATATGTGGCATTGATTAGATAAGGTACTTCAATAATTGATATCGGTAAGTTTGTCTTCTTTTTTATCTATTGCATATATTTATCTATTGTAGAGATAAGTAAAAGGGGTAGAAGAAAAATTAAATTATCTCTAATGAACACTTTCACCAGATATAGAAGCAGATGCCAACTGTAAAAGGGGAAACAAACTTGTACCACAAGGCAAAAGCCGGATATAGAAGGGTCTGAGGAGTTGAAGGAGAATGTATTTAATTAAATTTTATTGACCACCAATATTCATAATTTGTATTATCATGCCAAAAATAATCTAACTGATAACCTGATCTATGTTTTGTGCTGACAAGATCGGAATTTGGAACCCGCTACATATTTCTTTTTGATGACTCAGTGACAGTTAGTATCGAATATTGTTTTCCACTAATGCCACATGCAAAACTTTTGTTTTGCAGCCTTTAGATGTTTCTTTATTGATGATCAGACAACAATAGTATCTAAGTGGGAAAAATAATGGGGATTATTTTGCCATATCCGAACTTCAATCATGTTCAATGTGCTTGAAATTCAGCCATTGATTTATTCGGCAACACCATTGACAAGGATAAGAGTAACTAGAGAGACACATGATATACTCCACTTTCTGGACATGCTATAAGCAATAAAATTGCCTTCTTAAGGAAATCTGGACCGTGAAGAGAAAGAACAAATCTGTACATTGCAGATATACGTGGAAACTTACAATAAATTGTTAAGCTATCAACCTTTTTTTAAAAGAAAAAATCGTTGATGTAATTTTCTTTTAAAATGATTAAAATATTTCAGCTTATAAAAATATTATTGTGGGGTAAATCGTAGTCTATTTGCTGCACATTGTATACACGTTTCTTTACTCATTTTGAGCTAATTTCAGATAACAATAAATAGTTTCATCTCAGCTTGATTCTTATCCCATTTTGAAGGATGTTCTGTCTGTCAGATGATTTGAAAGCTGGACAAATGAGGATTAATATTGTTGGGAGGAGTGTTCAAAGATGATTCTAATAATGGAGGATTTATAGGAGTGATTCCTTCAACCTAAACCCAAAAGAAAAATGTAAATGCAAGATTAGAAATAAAGTCCTTTCTTTTGGACAAAAAATAAAGTCCTTTTTAGAAAAATCGATATGCACAATTCTTATTAGTTTCTGCAATATTAATTTTTAATCAATGCCCTTTGATTGAAGCTTACTAAAAAACTTTGACTTCGTATGAATTTACCTTATTTTGTGAGGAGTTGGAATCGTATATGCGACGGGAACTATTTTTTATTATTCTATAATAATATCTATTTTTATTATGCAGTGGCAAAGTCATTTCTCTAAATGTTAACAGTCACCCAGTTTTTTTTTGTCAATTAATAGAAATGGTAAACAACAAACACACACACACACGTCTAAACGACAATACCCGGGTTCAAACCCCGGTCTCGGCGTCCCTATATCGCTGAAATTGTCAAAACAAGTAACAATAGGGGACTAACAGTCACCCAATTGCTAAAGAATCAAAGTAAAACAAGAAAAATAACAATAAATTATATTTTTAGTTTAGTTAATAAGCATGATATAGATTCTCTCGGAGCAGTAATATCAGCAAAATAAGTC
Organism: Calophaca sinica; assembly: GCA_037113605.1. Classification (NCBI taxonomy): domain Eukaryota; kingdom Viridiplantae; phylum Streptophyta; class Magnoliopsida; order Fabales; family Fabaceae; genus Calophaca; species Calophaca sinica. The sequence goes on from CM073731.1 coordinate 4,046,111, forward strand.
TTCGAACATTTATTGATGGAAATTCACAAAAAGCGACGGTGTTAACGTTTTAAAATTTAAAAAAAGAAATTGGGGAAAAAAAAGAGGAAGGACAAATCCGAAACTTTAAATTTAGTTAAAGGACTGCGGGAGTAATTTTGTCTAAATTAAAATTAAAATTTGTTTGCAAATTAAAAAATAATAATTATAAACCAAGTAAATCATTTTTAGGTAAGTTTGATATTTCAATCTCTATTTTTTTTAATAAAAAATATAGTATATAATACTTCCTCTTTTGGTATAATAACCCCATACTGTCTACCTAAGTTAGGGATTGCTATATATCTCCTATGTAAACTAGAGTTATGTTCCTGTATTCGTGAGATATATAAACACTGGATGACATCATTGTGCTGCGGTATGCTTATTAGTGTCAATATTATTCATCAATAGAGTATGCGATGGAGAACCCTAATCACCGAAAAAATATGTGGTTTATGTAGAAAGTTACAAATTAGTATAAAATTTCAATATTTTAAATTTATTATTCAAATTCAAATTATACAAAATAATACCATCTAATTTACTTATTATTCAATATAAGTAATACATTATTATACGCATAGTGTTACTATAACTTACAAAATATAAATTCTTCTATAACTATTTTCAATAGCATATCTTTATCCGTGCATGACACGGGTCAATTATTCTAGTTCATTGACATTTAGCAAACAATTTAATATTTATGTTTCTTTTAATTTTTATATGGGAACAATCTTTTGAGATTTTTTTTTTGTTGGGTTCAAAATCCCTTTTGATATGTGGTTTTAATGACAACAAACCTTATGAACTAAATCTTAAGTATTATGAACGGTGATCTACTGATGTTTTCACTTGAGAATGTTTAAAAGCAGAAAGTTACTCAGACCATCAAGTGTGTATAATCTACTCAACAACTGAAGAATCAGAGTAGCATCAGAAGTTACAACAGTAGTATTACAAGCTTTATTGAGACATCATAAGTTTACTATTAAGTCACAGTGATCTGCACGAAAAGGTTCACAAGAGAGAAGAAGAGAGAAGACTCATAAATGAGAAGAGAAAGTTCTTGACAAGAGAAAATTCTTGAGTTTGCTGTTGAATTTTTAGAGTACTGCAACTACTAAGCATGAGATATTCTCACTGCCCAAGTATGATCCGTGAGAAAGTATCATGCCAATAACTACCTCAAAAACATTTAAGATCTCAACTCTCTCAAAGACAAATCAAGTGTCATATAAGCATAAGAAGACTCGTGACAGAAAAGAGAAGGTTCAACAGAAGCTTCATGAGAAGCTCATCTTTTGCCTCTCGAGAAAGTTCGTCATAAGAAGGTTCATCATGTGTCTCATGAGAAGGGTCATCTGAAGTCTCCTGAGAAAGTTCATCAGAACATTCAGGAGAATGTTCATCAGATTTCTGAGAAAGTTCATCAGAATATTTGAGAGAAAGTTTGGAATAGAAGGTTGAAGACAGTACGATGAGGTACATACCAAGTGATCGTCTCTGTTTCAATTTTGAGAAAGTTCACCAGAAGGAAGTTCATTCTGACCGTCGCAAAGTTCGCATGTAAGAAAGTTCAGCAGAAGGAAGTTCATTCTGTTCGCCACAAAGTTTGCAGTTGAGAAAGTTTAGCAGAAGGAAGTTCATTCTGCCCGTCGCAAAAGAGAAAGTTCAGTAGAAGGAAGTTTATTCTGCCCGTTGCAGACTGACGCGTTGGAATATGTGCTCCTGACACAAAAGCAGAACTGTCTGTAGAAGAGAGAGAAACTCCCCAACGGTCACTAAACTTTCTAAACGATCATAAATGAAGGAAAAGTATAAAAGGGAACTTAGAAGGTCATTTGAAGGTGTGAGATTGGGTTTACGTTGAGCTTCAACAGATTTGCATCGTCCCCATCTTTTCTCCACCATGCCTCAAACTTTCTATCACGAGAGAAAGTTTGTAGAAAGTTTACTGCAAGTTCTCTGCGATAGAAAGTTTACTGCAGAAGCATCTTCAGCTTATTTTTTCAAAGCACATCCACTCCACGAGTGTTCTTCAGCTGAAATGCATCACCATCAAAGAGGAAGAAAGATAAACACAAGCCTTACTAAGATTCACCTTAGCTCTCCTTTATTTCCCTCTTTAACACTCTTTTGTATATGTTCTTTACACCTTGAGATTATCTTTAAGAGTGTTGTAGCTTGTATTTACACTTTTGTGTAATCTTCTTTTCAAGTTACTTTTATCCCACAAACCAGAACCTTGTAAAATTACCTTGTTCTCTTCTGCCAAGCTACCTAGGTGAGTGTTGGTGAGAAGCTTTAGGGGAATGCTTGTTAAACTAGGATAGTTTCTCAAGTTACTACAGTAGGCAGAGCTGTACAAGAAATATTGTCATGTAAAGACTGAAGAGGCTCGAAGAAAAAATACTAGCTTCTTGACTAAGCTGTTGCGGCAGCGTTAGTGGGAAGGCAGCTTAGAGAAGCTGTGGAAAGAATACTCTCTATGTACTCTTGTACATAAATAGTGTAAAATCTCACCATGGGTGAGGAGTGGATGTAGTCCATGGTATTTGGGTGAACCACTATAAAAATATGTTGTCCAATATTCTTCTTCCTTATCTCTGCGTAATTTACTTTCTGCTCATACTGCATCTTTCTCTTGTAAGTAATCAATTGTCTGATGTTTAAAACAGAACTTTCTAATGACTGCACAGTACTCTCTCTTACATGCCACTTACTCAATAAGAGAAAGTTCAATGAAACCGTATTGTGTTCATATAACTTGTGTTCTGTTTTAAAACTCATGTCTATCTTTAGAAGCTTCTGTTTACACTGTGTTTATCATTAAAAGCTTCTGTTGTTGAACACTTTGTCCTTAACTTGCAAACTTACTCGTGAATGTGTTTTGCACTGATTATCAATCTTTCTCTAAAATATCTTTGGAAAATCTGATTAGCTTTCAACTCTCTCTAAATGACCATGTTTTACTAAAAGCTAAATGTTGCAAATATTGCAAAACGTTTTTATGGATAGCATCACATAAAACTCATTCTGCATAGAACTTACTCTGTGAGAGAAAGTTCACTGCATGGCACCCACTCAGCTAGAGGAAGTTCACTGCGTGGAGCTTTCTAAAGTAGAGCGTATTTAGTAAAACTGTTTTTATGCCAACATGAGTATATTAACTAGAGGATGTTCAAGTGACACATCACTGCATAAATCATTCTGCATTGAACCTACTTATCCAAGAGGACATTCAATTAAAGTGTTCTATGAAACATGTGCATATAATAGAATGTTCAGTAACATTACTTTATACTAATCAACTCATCTCCAAGTATCAACCTGAGAGAACATTCTCAAAGTTTCACATAAAAATTATTAAAGGTCAGAAATTTTTAAAGGGTCACAATCCAACCCCCTTGTTGTGACTCTTTGTGTTACCTTCATTTTTTTGGGTAAAACTTACATAATTATTAAAATAAATGTTTTCAACAAAAGTTTCATATATTCCCATGTTACGCACTAATTCACTGAATCGACTTCCATTTTTGCACTGTTGTATGCTCTCTTTTTTAATCATTTTTTTGTCTTTTCTCAAAAAACAAATAATCCTACGGAGGAAGCTAAATAAAGACACGATCTGAAGCCCTCGACTTCTTGCTACCCGATTTTCTTCTGCAAATTTGAAGTCCATTCCCTGAAGAATTTTTGCTTTACACAACGCAATATTCATTGACATTTCTACAAGTAAAGTCCCCCATTCCCTTCGGAGCAGCAGCAACAGATCTGCGTGCTGGAGAAATGTAGAGATAAAATGGTATTTTAATAATTAAGAAAATAAATTGACACAAGTTCCATTCCATACCTCCTCCTATTCCATTCCATCATTTATTTAACAATCCAAGCAATGGAGTTTTAGTCCATTCCATCCAAGGACGGATCTTCTCAGTGACAGATGGGAGGCATGGCTCCCCCAAAAATTTTCCTAATCAATAGGTATATAAATACATATTATATAAGTATTATATATATATATATATATATATATATATATATATATATATATATAACGTTTAGCATCATCATACCAATATTGAGTGGCACAGCGGTGAAATGATCATTGAGCTGGAATCGAATACAAATTCACTTGCTTTCAAGAAAAACTCCTTCCATTACGCCACGGTAATACATTGTTAGCAAGTGAAACATAATATTTACCTAACTATTTGTGGCTCCCTCAAAAAATCCACCCAAGCTCTGCCACTGATTCCATCCCATTCAACTCCATTCCATCTCATACCACCAATCCAAACATACCCTAAGACAATCTCCTTTACTTTAGGTTCATGAAGAGGAAACATAAAAGTAAGGACGGTAACAAGCTATCAAGTGGATCACTGAACTCGGTTTTGATAATGTCATTTCAGAGCTTGATGCCAAATATGTTGCCGGTTTTAATCACACCCAAGAACATTTTTTCGAGTTTAGTTCTATATTGGTTGAATGTAAAAAAAAATGCATGACATTTCTTTAAAAAAAATTACGTGAAAAATTCTCAAAAAATATTTGGTGCATTAGAATATCGCGGAAAAACTACAAGAATTATGGATTAGTGAGTGCTGACAATACACTCTTTAACACTTTCTATGATTGGATGAAACTCATGCGAGTCCCATGACTTTTCTAGTGGGACCACAAATGGATTTCACCCAATCATAAAGAGAATACTGGAGAGTGTTAGTGAGTGTGTTGTTAGCTCTTTTCGAGTGAATTTAGTTACAAACATTACTTGCATATTTCCTGTGTTTTTTTCTTGTAAGTTTTTAGTGATTGTTTTTTTTTTTCAATTTTTTATGGGCTGCATATTTCCTGTGTTTTTTTCTTGGAAGTTTTTAGCGATTGTTTTTTTTTTTCAATTTTTTATGGGCCTTTTTATGTGAATTTACTTCCTCTCAAATTTTTACTATGGATTTTTGTGACTTTTCATTAATTATAATTTAAATTATTATATTTAAACTAACAAATTTGAAAATAATCAAAAAATTATATTATATAGTATTAACACGATTCAAATTTTGTTAACACCCAAAAATAATTAGCTCGTAGCCGAATATGGTAATCAACCGATTTGATTGGTCAGTCGAAAAGGTTAGCCAAATATGGGATTTAGTCGATGAAGAACAGTTGTCGGCCAATTAGTTGAATGCTAAAGTTCGTAAATTTGGTTAAGTTAGCTACGTTAATGGGCTTAGATGCGTCCATATATGAAGGAATTTAGGAGGGAAAAGAGAGAAAATTCAAGGACCAAAATCCAAACACTGAAAACAATCGGTGTGATAGGTATAGAAACCTAGAGGGGTTCTATCCGAACAAAATCCTATTTCTAGTCGACTGAAATATGTGGTAGCGAGTCCCATTGTGTTTGAAAATGTGTAGAAGTTTGCAGCCTAGCGTATTACAAGTAGGGGTGGAAGTAGGCTAGGTTGAGCAAGACTTTACTTAAATAGGCCTGACCTATTCCAAAAATTCAAGGCGCAAGTCTAACCTGTGACTTTTCATTGGATTTTTTTAAACCTGACCAAACCTGTTTGAAAACCTAATCTGGCCTGTCAGCCCACCTATGTCTAAACAAGTTAACGGATTAATAGGCTAACAAAAACAAATTTTATGCATGATAAACTATAAATTGTAAAAAAAACTAAACCATTACTACTCGAGGGTATGAAACATAAGAGTAAAAATAGATTATTAGACTAGGATAAGTTTTCTAAGATTAAGACTGTCTTGTTTATTTAAGTTTTTTATGCAGGTCAATATGTTTAAATTTTAAAAAGTGTAAATAAATATATAATTTTAAGCCATTATAAAAAATCTTTTTACAACAACAACAATAATAATAATAATAATAATAATAATAATAATAATAATAATAAATATGATATTATTTATATTTATTTAAATAGGTCGGTTTGTTAGGCCTAAAAAGGTTTTTAGATAATTTAAAGTCCGACATTTTTAGCTAAATAGACTTTTCTAATGTCGGTTTGTTAAGCCTCGACTGACATGATGTAGGCTGAACCGTAGGCTCATTTGGGATGGCTTGATCCATTTCCACCCCTAATCAGAAGCAATGAAACCACCTACTTAGCCAAACTGTTGTGCTTGGCAAGCTTGATGGAAGACCTCCATTTCCTGATTGATACCTAGTTGAACCAGTTAAAGTTCACCCCCCTCTAATTCTCAAGCATGTCTGGGGGTTTGGTTTCAGGATTATGTAACAATGAAAAAACAAAACAAGCAGCTACCTTTAAGGAAGAGGGGGCAAGATCGGCTAGACTGTAAAATAGCCAACATGCCAAAATTGCCCACTATTGATGAGGATCTTGTTTCTAACAGCAAGAGGCAAGTGGTTAGATTATGTTACTGTCAACTTTTACTGATATTTATAAATAGAAACATAAACTAAAATTTCACATAGGAAAATCCAAATTCATAGTAGCTGATGAGGCTATGCAATAGGGTTATATGCCTTTCACTTATCTCGTGTTTTGTACCAATTTTTCTACCCTAAATAAAGAGGTTTCTTTATGCTTTGTAATGAATTGCTTGTACCAGCTTGCCGATAATCTTGGAGTTCTCTTCAGTGTGGCATAATCCACATGGTGGAATCCATATCTTACAGTGTATCCATATATCCACTCAAAGTTGTCGAGCAAGGACCAAGCGAAGTATCCCCTCACATCTGCTCCTTTCCTGAAAATTTATTTCGTTCTCAGAATTTTTGAATAGTGTCAAAGCAAACAATTAGGAAGGTCTTCCGGCATTGGGTTACATAAATTAGGTTTATTTTTTCAGTGGATTCCTGAACTATTTGAAGTATTTGAGAATTTTTAAATAGGTACTTAAATTAATTTTTTTTTAAATGAGTCTCTAAATTTTGAAATAATTTGTAATTGAGTCCCTAAATATTAAATAAGCTCCTAAACTTTTAAATATTTTATAATTAAATTTTTATATAATTTGAAACTAGTCTCTGAACCGAGGGACCCGATTACAAATTATTTAAAAGTTTAGGGACCCATTGGAACACGTGGAATCCCGTGTGAATCAACAAAGACCCAAATACAAATTTTAGACAAATTTAAAGATTTAATTACATTATTTTTTAGTTTAGTAACCCATTTAAAAATTTCCAAATATTTCAAGTACATACGGTAATTAATCCATAAAATTATAGTAAGATGCTAGAGTAACAAAATTGATAAAAATATAGTGAAAATTGGAATCCTTCCCGTTGGTTTTACACCAGGGTAACAAAAACCAGACCGGACCGGGTGACCCTCTTGGACCGGCTGGCAGAGAACCGGCCAAAACCGGCCGGTTTAGGGTCAAACCGGTTCGACTCTTTTTTTTTTGAAAATTTTTAATTGTCTTTAATAATTAAAAAAAATCAGTTTTTGGTCTCAACAGGGCTTGAACCACTGTCTTCAATACCACAACAAGCCATCTTACCACTAGACTACATGTTATTTTGTGTATAAATTGAAATATTATCTATATATTTTCTGTTTTTTAATATATATATATATATATATATATATTTAAAAACAATATTTTATTAATATTTTATTAAATCCGGTTCGACCCCGATCCGACCCAAAAATCCTGAATCCTGACCCTCTCCGGTTCAATATCCGGTCCGGTTTTAATTACCTTATTTTATACGATCCTATACCCTGTTTTATACTGCGCGTTTATGTTTTTTTTTTTTTTAGTTTCTATTTTATTCTTACCTTATTGCTGCTAACAGGACCTCCATGTGGTTTTCCATGTACTGTATTCTCTTAAAGTCATTAAGTTGTTCTTCCAAAGTGAAATTTGGATTGTCTTGTTCCGCATACCCTATAAAATGTTTGAATTATCAGAAACGCACATAAAATCTGGCTAAAAGGCTTTAATAGGTCATGCTTACCATTTTCAGTAATGAACATTGGAGTATTGTTGTACCTATCTTTCACATATGCGACAGTTTTCTCCATGCCTTGTGGATAAATATTAAGCCAACTAAATGAAGTCTGCATGAAATTAAAAGCTTCAGAATTGGTGAAAGGTGGAGGAAAAGGTGATTATGCATCATTGTAATTAAGTTTGAGGGTACATACAGGTTCTCCAATTGAGATTCCGTTTTTTTCTCCACTTTTTGAGTATGAACCCTCTGTTCTGGAGACCCCAAATCCCTTCTCACACATGAAGTATTTGCAGTCTTGGACATAGGAAGCTGTGTAGTAGTTGATGCCAATGAAATCCAATCCTTTCTTTAGTTTCTTTTTCTCGTTGGTAGAAAATTTGGGTAAGAGGCTTCCAAGAATGTTCTCCATCTCTGATGGGTACTTCCCAAATATGATTGGGTCCAAGAACCTGCATTTTAATTATCAGAAGTATGAGGCGCTCAGCCCTGCTTTGAGTGAATAAATAGGAAAAACTATATATTAAAGAAGAATTATACCAATTGAAGGTGAATGATCTTGCTCTTTCTGTAGCCAATTTGTCAGCTGTAGAATTGCTTAATGGTTCATACCATTCATGTTGAAGGACTATACCAATTCTTCCTCTTTGCTCAGCCTGATCTTTTTACAACGATTTAAATATTTTAACTAAGTTTTATCAAATATTTTTTTGGGGAGGGGGGGTTAGCTGTTGATATTGTTATAATTTCTTTATTCTCTTTTTAGGATACTTAAAATTACAGTTGTTTTTTTTTTACACATAAAATATCAACATTTTGGGAAGACAATTCACAACAGTTAATACAGTTCAAAATTATAGTTAATGTTATGTTGAACTTAGCTTACGTGTACACGTGTGTTAAATGTGTAACTTATTAATTATTTATTGAATGATATTAACCATTAATAAGTATATTAGTACATGATTAATACAGTTCAATGGATTCTTAACGGAGTTACCAAATTTACTACTTTTTTTTTTTTGACCGGACCAAATTTATTACCTATGTATTCAACTATTCATTAATCAAGTTTACTTTGTTAACCATAATTTTAAAATGCATGAACCATTGAAAATCATTGTTCCAAAATGTTGTCCATTTTTTTTTATTTTTGACGTAAAAATAACATTTCTCTAAAATTATGATGCTGACATTACCTGATATTTGGTTCTATAGATATCAACTGCAGCTGCATGTGACAGGATAATGTTATGGGCTGCTACAAAGGGCTCCTTTTCTGAATCTCCTTCTTTGCAGTTTGCCATTGCCAATGAACCAGAGCAACGGCATGGTGGATATATACCCGAACGGTAACCGAGTGGAACTAGGTAATTTGGCTCATTGAAGGTGACCCAGTACTTGACTCTGTCACCAAATGTTTTAAAACATAGGTCCGCATAAAAAGCAAAATCTTCCCTGCTTAGTCAAACACACAAATATTGATCTTTATGGTCACTCAATGCGGGATTGAAGCCTCTTCAGGTAAATCAGAAAACTGGTTGCTTACTGTGATTGGAGACTTAGCCAACCCCCATATCTGTCCTCCAATTCTTGAGGGCTGTCATAGTGACATAGAGTAACAAAGGGTTGGATCCCTGTTAAGAAAAACAGAAATCGAATGTTGAAGAAAAAGAGTCATGTTTGTCACACAAGGTAACCTCACTAGGCTCACGTGTTAAATAAGCAATTAATTTAAAAAAAATAGCAGTTTATATTATGATCAAATGCAAAAAAACAAATGAAGAGTTATAATTATTAATTGAAAAATAGCAATTGATGATATTATGATGAACGCACATAACAACTTAGAAGTTGTTTAAATTTTAACTATTGATTTTTTTTTTAATAATAACTAGAATTTTCAGCTAAAGGGAATTCTTCACTCCAAGGAGTTAAGTTGAAAGTTACCTTTGAGTAGCAGGGCATCAATTAGTTTGTTATAGAAGTCGATACCAGCCCAATTGACCTCTCCGAATCTACCCTCTGTTCAAAATCGTGTACCGGGAATCCATGTTATAAATTACGATTATCTTAGTTGGAAAATATCAACTGCCAATTAAGATTTTGAAAATGCAGGGGAGCATACTTGGTAGAATTCTTGACCATGATATGGAGAGCCGGTGGCTGTTTACTTTCAAAGCTTCCAATAGGTCTATATCTTCCTGTGATGTGATCCGCATTGAAATTATGAAAATTATTATAATTGCTTTTTCCTTACTCACCATCACCAAATTCAAATGCAGAAGGCTATCGTGTTAGGCCCACATCAAATCATATCATATAGGTTCAATACAATGCAGTTTTTTATTTAGTTTCTTGCTGATCTTGTTTTGACCCGTCACTCTGACAGTCCCTTATCCCTTTTTTTTTGGTAACATCCTTATCCCTTGTTTTAAAAAAAAAAATTTAACAAATTCCAACGGCTTTGCACGGGGAGCACATGGATCAAACTCTATATTATTATTATTTTGGTACAGGGATCATACTCCCTCGGTCTTTTAATATAAAATTTTTTTCATAAAATTTTCTTGTTTTTTAATATAATATATTTTTTTTATAAAAGTATTCCTATACCAAGGTGCATTAATTCTCTCTTTTAATAGTCTTAAAAGATGAGAATGATAACTTGAAAAAATAACACACATTTTTTATAAATTTAATACTAATAACTAACAAAACTCATTTTCTTAAAAGGGTGCGAAATGATCAAAGATGCCTTATATTAAGAGACAGATGGAGTACTTCTATATTATATTATTATAGCCCATTAGAGTAGAGGTTGTGGGTTCAATTCCCAACTTTGATAATTTTGACAGTAAAAAATAAATAAATTATTATTGCCCATTAAGTCAGCATGTTGCGCATGCGGAGCGCATGGATCATACCATACTACTATTCCAGAATCATTTATAAGGCAAAAAGTCATTTCCAGATTCGTTAAAAAATGTATGTATCTGGTCCAATTTTTGGACCAGATACATACATTTTTTAACGAATCTGGAAATGATTTTTTGCCTTATAAATGGTTCCAGAGGGAGTATTATTATTATTATTATTATTATTATTATTGTTGTTGTTGTTGTTGTTGACGACCAATGTTGGGACAATTATTAGGCCAAAAAATCAGTGACGGAAAAGCTTTCATGGGAAAGCTTTTGGCAAAAGATGCAACTTAGGTTAAGTTTTTTTGGTTAAGTTGGTCATCTTCCTCTTGTAAAAGGATATGAAAATGTTGTTTTGATAGTCGGATGATGAGAAATTGGAGATAATGTGACTCGATAAAAAGAGAAAAGTTTTAATCCATTTTACGAGGAAAACAAGACCAACTTGATCAGAAAAGGCTAACTTTGTAATAATTTCCCAAAATGTGCTTTTGATTGGATGAACAGAAAAAATAGATGAAATGGAAGATAATACACGGGACCCACGTGGAGAGGTTTTCTCCACAGCTTGCCATGAGCGGAAAATAGATGAGTGAAAAGATAGTGCGTGTGAAGGGATAATAACGTCAGCTTCTTATTTATTTTTCCATTTAAAAATATTTATACTCCCTCTAGAATGATTTATAAGAAAAAAAGTCATTTAGACCAGATACATACATTTTTTAATGAATCTGGAAATGACTTTTTTCCTTATAAATCATTCCGGAGGGAATATTATTTTTGTACCAAAAAAATATTTATATTATTTCATAGATATATTATTATTTTTACTTCCTAAACAATTATATAAGAGTAAAAAAAATTATTTTATTTTATTTCATTTTATTCTATCAAGCAACTAACAAGTTATCTCATTTCATATTTATTTTTTTACTTTCTTGATAAAGCCTAAATTCAAAACGATAAAGAATTTTTCATAAAAGTTACAACGGAAATGTGATAACTCGAGTGTAAGTAATTGACAATAAATAATTACTTTTAAAACAATTTTTAGATAAAAAACCATCACGCATTTCCTTTTTTATACTTATTTTTATAACAAATTCTTCATTCTGAGTAATACTGATATACTATACAATACCAGGTATCGATGATAATGATCAACAGCGATATCCCCGTTACTTCCATCCAGTATTCTACCTGCAATGCAAGGAGACAATAATGAATTTGCTAATTGAGAAAATCCCATTTCATTAACGAAAGTTGAGCTGAAAATTACAAGGGGTAGAGTGGCTAAAGTTCAACTCATTGACAGGCTACAAATTTAAATTAGCAACAACCAAGTCCTACGTCGATTAGAAATAAGAATTTTAAAAAGTTTATAAGTAAATGATACCTCTCGTCTTACAAACCGGTTTTATAAAGATAAGTTAGGCCTAAAATTATAATAATTTTGCTCAAATTGCAATGAAATTTATCTTAGCAGAGCAATCTGATGCATATCTTAGTTTAGTTTTTTATTACAGAAAAAAAAAACCTGTTCCGTGAGTGAAGTTATCCCAGTTGCTTGGTCCCTTGCCGTCACTGTTATAAGCACCTTCATACTGTGTAAAAGATTGAGATGATATAATTAACACAGAAAGTATATATATATTGAGTTTAATTTGCATTAACTTTTAACTCACGTAAGCTTTTCAGGTTAAATCTTATAACTTACGCAAAAAAACTAAAATCACTCACGAATATGTTAAATGCGATTTAAAAAAAAAAATATTATTATGCAGAAACTTATTTTAATTTAATTAGGAAGTAAATTATAATTATTTAAAAATAATAATTATATAAAGTGTTATTTTTTTATAACTACTTTTTTTTTTGGGCATAATATAACTACTGCTTGCTTATCATCGTAGCTGCACTTGCAAGATTTTCTTATTGGTGTTGTTGATATTAGAGAGATTGAGGGTAAGGAAGTGATAAAGCATCAAAATGAAAGAGAAAGAAAACATTAATTTATGTTGGGAAAGCTTGAAAGAAGACCTGGTAAGAAGAAGAAGCAGTCCCGAAGAGAAAGTTGGTCGGCAATGGAGAGAGATTCAACTCATTTGAGAGAGCTGCCAGAAGATATGACGGGAGCAGAAAAAGAAACAATATCTCCAGAAAGACTGCGGAGAGCCCCATCTTATTGGTGCGCATCAGTGATGAGCTTTCATGTTATTGGAGTACTTCTATATACCAGTATTTGTCACGTGTGTCGCACGACTTATTTTTTATTGATTCCCCTTGACAAAATAATTTATTTGAAACAATTAATAACTTCATTAAGTTTATCGTGGCAATTTTTTATTAACACAAACAAATTTAATGATTAGAATTATAATAATCATTTTTCTTATGTAAAATAATAACATGTATACGGATTCAATTGCTAATTGAAGTCTTTCCCAAAATTTAGGGGTTCATTTTCTGTATTCTCTTCTAAAAAGCTTATTCGGTAATGTGAGTGGGTTTTCTTTACTCGGTATGGATAATATTCTGTAATCTGCTTTTGGGCTTTTTGCCCCTTTCAATCCCAAAATAATAATAATAATAACATGTATTTAAAACATCCAGTAAATTTCTTTCTTAAAAAAAACATTGAGTACATACCCAAAATAGCCTCTCACAAAAACGTCCTATCCACTTTAGTCCCCAAAAAAAAAATTAAGTCTTGAAATAGTCCCCAATAATTACAAACACGGGAAACATTAATCCCTCCGTTTACTTTCGTCCAACAACGACCGTTAACTTGTTAATGTGTAACGTTAAATGACTGATGTGTCTATCGGTATATTCCAACGTGTTTGATTGCGAAGACCGAAAACAAAAGTGCCTAAGCTAGTCCCTTGCAAAAAAATAAAACACCCAAATTTGTCAGGCTAATACCATGTTATCCGAGAGCATTTTCAAATTGGTGCTTAAGAGACTAACAAAAAATAAAACACCCAAATTAGTACTTAAGAGTATTGCAGGGAATGAGGAGAGAATTCAGTGAACATTTTCAACTGATAGTCTGATACCATATTATGAAAACTGAATAGAAAAAGTTGTTCATTTCCATTAATTCATCAGACATAAATATATATATACACATCAAGTGCAGCATATACAAAAGGGAAATCAATGAGTACACATGTAGCCAGCCATCTTAACTAGCTAACTACCAGAAATAACTGAATGCAGTTAAATAACTAAGTTTGAGTATCTAGCTTCTCTGATAATTCTAGGCTCTGGACTTGACGTTCTAAGCTTTGTATTTGCCTCGAATTGTTTGTTCCAGTTTCTCTTTTCCCTGTCATGTTCGGTAACAATTGTTTCGGTTTTATGCTTTACAATGAAATGCTTGTACCAACTAGCTGACAATTTTGGAGTTCTTTTCAGTGTGGCAAAATCAACATGGTAAAGTCCAAATCTCACTGAAAAACCATATTTCCACTCAAAGTTGTCGAGCAAGGACCAGGCAAAGTAACCTCTCACATCTGCTCCTTCCCTGATCACATCACCAACATAGAAATCCTCAGCTATTTTACTTATGTCCAAGGAAAAAAGTAAAAAAGAATGGGAGGATTTGTCAATTGTTATAGATTCGTACCTTATTGATTCCACTAGATTATCTAAGTGACCAGACATGTAGTCTATTCTCTTAAAATCATTGAGATATTCTTCCTCGGTTTTATTTGGATCATACAAATTGCCATATCCTACAAAAACGTTGGGTAGTCAGAGACTGAAAAATAAATGCTGTGAAACTGATCAATGAAAAGGGTTCATTGTGCTTTGCTTACCATTTTCAGTAATGAACATTGGAGTGTTATTGTACCTGTCTTTCACATAGTTAACAGTTTTCATCATGCCTTGTGGGTAAACATTGAGCCAATCAAACGGTGTCTGCATAAAACAACAGAAGTTTTGGAACTGGGTTGGTCGTGCAAGGTTAAAATGCTAGGAATAGGATCATCAGAAAGGTTAAGGTTTTAAAAAATGCCACGATCTGGGTCGTCACGATGACCGCAGTTGAGGCCACATCAGCCGCATTTGACCGCAATTCTCTGCAATATCAAGGATTGCAGCTCGATTGCAACCACCACCGTGATTTAAAACCTTAGGTTTGAAGTACTTACAAGCTCTCCAATTGGAAAACCATCTTTTTGTGCAGTTGGTTGGTATAAACCCTCTGTTGTGGAGATTCCTGGCCCAGACTCACACACTGATGATATGCAGTCTTGGACATAGTAACTTGCATAGTGATTGATGCCAATGAAATCCAGTCCTCTATTCAGTTTTGCTTTGTCATCACTGGAAAATTTAGGTAATATACTTCCTAGAATCACCTCCATCTCTTTTGGGTATTTACCAAATAAGATTGGATCCAAGATCCTGCATTATTATAGAATCAAACACTATGCCTTCTTTGTGCAGTAGAAATTGAATGAGCTATGAACAATGAGGAAATTTTACCAATCCATGCTGAATGATTGTGCTCTTTCAGCAGCTAATTTATCTGCTGTGGAATTGCTAAATGGCTCAAACCAGTCACAGTGTACTACAATGCCAATTTCCCCCCCTTGCTCAGTCTGGACGTGACATGATTAATCATAAGGCAACTTTCTAATGTTTTGAATGAGTGTTCAGTAGTCCTACTTCCTACTTTGATTTGTTAAAATTTCATCATACTTTTATTTTGATTACCTTAAATTGAAATTCAACAGATTTGAGTCCCTAGCATGATAAAAAAATTTGATTGAGATTACTGAGATATTTGTTTGTTACCAAATTACCTGGTATTTGTTTCTATAAATATCAACTGCAGCTGCATGTGACAGGATAATGTTATGAGCTGCCACAAAGGGGTCCTTCTCTGAATCTCCCTGGCTGCAATTTCCAAATTTGCCAGAGCAGCGACATGGTGGGAATTTACCTTCACGGTAACCAAGTGAAACTTGAAGATTTGGCTCATTGAAGGTCACCCAGTACTTTACTCTGTCACCAAAGGATTTAAAACATATGTCCGCAAATAATACAAAATCTTCCCTGTACATGTCAAAATACATTAGTACCATTGTCTTGTTTTTCTAAGTCAAAAGTTCTCCTAGAAAATTAAAACAAATGTTAATTATGATATTAGTTATCTGATCAAAATGAATTGGAGAAGTAGTTGCTTACCGTGATTGGGGACTTAGCCAACCTCCGTATCTGTCCTCAAGTTCTTGAGGGAAGTCAAAGTGAAACAATGTAACAAACGGTTGAATCCCTGTGAGTTGCAAAATTTAGAATAAATGCAGGTTAAAGAAATCGAACCCTTCCTCTCTTCTCTGTCTCACAAGCCATAGGAAAATTGAAACCAAACCTTTGAGTAGCAAAGCATCAATAAGTCTATTGTAGTAGTCAATACCCGCCAAGTTGATTTCTCCAAATCTACCTTCTGTTCACAATCATTGCAAATTCTGCTTGTGAATTGACTATGGTATACAGGTACATAATATCTTCTTCGTTAATAATAATATCACTCAAATTTTGTTAAAGCAAGAAGCTTACTTGGCAGAATTCTTGCCCATGAAGCGGTAGCTGTTGACTTTGATAGCTTCCATTAAATCTATGTCCTCCTGTTTTTATTACAAATTGAAATTTGGAACATCTATAATTTTGCTGTAACACTATCTAATGCTTGATCTTTTTTGGTATCTGAGAAAAGAATTTTAACCATGCAATATTTGAAAAATGAGAGATGATTCATCGTTTATTATTTACATTATTTTCTACACTAAAAAGCAATATCTATTGACATTATTTGGTCAATGTATACCTTTTTATATATTTGATGGTTTTAACATTGCAGTCTTTGACACTTCTGTAATTACTTAAAACCAAATGAGCAGAGATCCTATCTTTTTCTTAATTAAATGGGTAACTCTTACCACAATTTTTGGTATAGAAAGAAACACATTTCTAGAACTCTTGACATAAATTATGCCTTTATACACCTAGAACTATGGTAATGAAGTCTCATTTCACTACTAGAAAAAATAGAATTAGCAGCCAAAATTAGATTGAGAAAAAAATGAATTTTATCTCTAATTCCCTCGTCACTAAATTTAGAGACGAAATTAGAGACAAATTTCATATTTTCTCTCTCTAAATTTTCGTCGCTAGATTAATTTTTCTAATAGTATTTCTTTGAGAAATTGAGAGGATTTTTTTACTAAAAAAAAGTTTTTACTTTTTTTTTGATAAAAAAAAATTCTACTAAAAACTTTAAGAAAATAAAGTTATATTCTTGTCATTAGTTATAACTTTTTGACCTGATCATAAAAAAAAAGTTAACTTTTGACGTAGTAATAGGTGTTTCATTTGACAAAGTGATAATGGGTTCAAATCTGTTTAGTGACGTGAGGGTATAGACATATGAAAATACACCAAGTTCTGAAAATTGTAAAATTTAAGGAGGAATTCATAATAATATATATAAGCTTCAAGACTTACAATTTTATATTGGTATGTATGTCATATACTTGATTTTTTTTTTTTCAAATCTCTTAAAAAAATATAAAGCATCATTTGGACTAACATTTTCTAAAATTTTTCCCAAACAAACATGGGCATATGACCAAAAAGATGTACATGTCACATTTTTTATGATGTTTATTTTATGATATGATGGACTCATGACCCTCATATAAGGCTGCGAACTGATTAGGCTACAACCTCTTAAATTATACAACTGTGTTATTTGAACATCTAATTTTATACATCGTATATGACACCGTATAACTCTATCTCTATCTCTATCTCTTACTTACTTTTGATATTATACAACTTATACAGATTTCGAAAATACCCAAAAAACACAAACAAACACCATATGGTGTACCTATTTTTGATGTTCAAACATCATTTCTCAAACTATACTTTTGAGAAACTTAAATTAATAAATAATAGTAATCAAGTTACACTCTTATTAAAAAAATTAGAATTTTTGGCCTAGTAATAATCACTTGAACCAACAATATCTTATCCTATACGTATATACATTTCCAAGTAGAGGTAAATATGATGTACATATACTAGTATATTACTACACAGAACTGAACTTTATTATTGTACCAGATACCGATGGTATTGATCAACAGCAACGTCACCATTACTTCCATCATCTATACTACCTGCATTACATTGACTTAGGAAAGTTGAAGCAATTTATTATAAAAACTAAGTGCAACTGCAAATTACGAACTTAGTTGATTGAATAAAAATATTGCAAATGGCTTTCTGGAAAATATATATAGAAAAAAAAAAAAAAGGCTACGCACTTTGGTATTTAACTTTTACAGAGCAAGACAGAAAGCTTTTGATCTTATCACCTGGTTTGTGAGAGAAGACATCCCAATTGCTCATCCCTTTGCCATCACTCAAGTAAGCACCTTCGTACTAGAATATTAAATCAACCACCCGATTAATTAGAATACGAAAACTTTAGTGACGTCCTTATTAAGAACTACTCTGTAGTTAATGGGACTGGTAACTTGTCAATATACTAAATCTGTACCTAAATATAAACTTTTTTTAGAAAAAAATGTGTCCCTTTTTATGTCTTTTTCTAAATTACCAAGTGTGTTGATTATTTTTTTTACAAAAATACCGCTAATTAATTTCTATTATTTTTTTGTAGTCAATAGTAAATGAGATAATTGTAATCTCTCTCTTATGTCCATAATTGAAAAATAGTTTTAAAAAAATAATACACAGACAAATTAAATGAGTTAACTAATTTTTTTAATTTGTGTATTTTGGTTAAAAAGTACTTATAATTATAATTAGTGACCGATGTAGTATATGGCAATGATGATTAATGAACGCACAAAACGAAGCGGAGATAATTAAACCGAAGACAAAGGTAAACCTGGTACGACGAAGAAGCAGTGCCAAAGAGAAAGTTGGTGGGAAAAGGAGCATATTGGTCAAACCCCTCTGACTCTGAGATTGGTCCGAGAGCAGATACTGTGAATAAGAACAAGAGTAATATCTCCATAGACACAGCTTTCTGAAATGTAGAAAACAACATTGGATTGTCCATGGAAACGCCTCTTCCAAAGCTTGGCCTCAATGTCAATGGAAAATTCGTGCAGATAGCTAGTGTCGTGCAATAATGATGGCCAAGCGATTTCCACCTACCAACCCCTGGAACAAAAAAACAAAAAAAAATGAGGAGTCAGCAGTGGCGGAAGCAAAAAATTTTCTCTTATAACTTTTGATGTTCGTTAAAAAAAACACCCAAATTAGTATAAAAACGAGGAGAAAAGTACTAATTTGGTTTTCAAAAAATCTCTAATATTGGATATATGAGTTCTTTTTAAGATAATTTTTAGAGGCATTTTAGTCTCTCAATGATTAATTTGACCAATATTTAAGATTTTAGAAAACTAAATTGACAATTTTTCTTTTTAAGAGACTAAATAGGCCTCCGTATTTTTTGTCAAGGACAATTTTAAGCATTTACTTTAAAAAAATTGTACTATAGACGCAACATCTATTTTTTTTGGGGCAAAATATAAAATTATGAAAAATTTTCAAGTTAAAAAAAATTATTTATGGGGTCAATTGCCAGGTAGATCCGCCATTGAAAGAGTGCTAGTAACACCCTGTATATCATTATATTTTGAACACATACTCTCATATTAGTTGAATTCAAGTGGGCCCATATGATTTGGTGGGACCATTTTCTATAATAGTGAGATCTACTTGAATTTTAACCAATAGAAGATTGTGTGTTTAAAAAAAAGTGACTGAGAGTGTTGCTAGCATTGCTCAATAAAAATTGCACACTGTGATGATTCACTCTGGAGTCTAGACAAGAATAAATCAAACGTTTCAATAATCGATGAGAACATATTAATGATTGCTATATGATACATCACGAACATGTACTCTCTCTATCTGAAATATAAGCAAAAAATATTTTTAAAATATGAGTAAAAAGTCCATGTATTATGTCCAAAATACATAAACATTTTGCTTATATTTTAAAGACTTTTTTTTTATATTTCGGATGAAGTATTTATTTTTTATAGTTTATGTCTTACTATCATCTCCTAAAGTAAGAGTTCATTTTAAACGAGGCAAATACCATAATAAGATTTACGTGTGATTTATGTTTTGAATAATACATGTATAATGATATTGTATTGAGTGGTTAATACCATATAAAAATTATAATAAACAAATTAATTTTAATAGTAATTTTAAAAGTTATTTTTTTTCAATTAGTACTTTTTTTAACATATTAAACAATTCAAAACTCGATTTAAATTTATTACATTCAATTGGGAGTGGTGGTCTACGTCTACCCTATGCACATCCATAATTGGTAATATTAATACCACCAATAATGTATTAGAATCAATCCATTATACTCTCTCAGTTTCACATTAAGTATCGTTTAAGATTTTTCACAAGAATTAAAAAATACAATAAATAAGTTAACAAGTGTAATAATTTTATGAAATTATCTTTGTTAACTATTGAGTATTAATCATTATCATAAATATATATTGGAGTATACTCCCTCCGTCTCTCAATATAAGACTTTTTTGTAAAATTTTCTTGTCCCTTAATATAAGACTCTTTTCAAAGACCAAAGTGCATTCATTTTTTTTACAAAATTACCCCATAACTAAGGTGTATTAATTCTCTCTCTCTCTTAATAGTCTTGGAAGATGATAAGAGTAACTTAGAAAAAATATCACGTATTTTGTACAAATTAAATGCTAATAACTAACAAAATTCACTTTCTTAAGGGACGTGAAATGATCAAAGGGATCCTATATTAAAGGACGCAGAGAGTAATAATTTAGGAGTGATGTAAACAATATTAATTCGTAGATAAAATTGAAATAAAATAATTATTGTTGTAAGTGGTAGGACCTCCGTTCTTTTTTAGATATCGTTTAAGGTTGTTTTACACAAACTAAATATACCAATAAATTTTGTTGTTCTTGTAGAAATTATTAGCTTTACTCTATGATATCTTTGACTGTTTATTACCTTATTATACTTATTTCTTTTTATAATAAATAGTTAAAAGTAATTAAAAAAAATTAATATAACTTTAAACTTTGAAAACGATTAATTAATAATAAAATTTCTCTAAGCCTGTGATTGGAAGCGGGTAAAAAGAGACAAAAGAAAAAAGTAACTAAGAGAATGAATAGAAATTCATTTTGCAGCGTAATTGGAACGAGAGAAAACGTTGCGAAAGAAAAAAATAAAGGTGGGTCCCATGGATTGAAAATTTTCTCCTACCAATTGCGATGAAAACGGCAGCAACGTTATTTTTTTTTATTTTTTTATTTTTTATCCTTATTCTCTCCTAATATCTAAATTTTTAGTTAAAGACATTAATGTCTTTTAAAAAATAATCAACACTTCTCTCTTCTCTTTTTCTCTTCTCTTTCACTTATTTCAATCAATACCCAAAATTTACCCAATTTCTCACATGTTTCTCTCTTTATATATTCTCTCTTCACAATTTCTCTCGTGAACCAATCACACCCTAAAAAGTAGCAAGGGAGGAAGTATTTTGGAACGGAAGTAGTAGTTTTTACTTTTAGTTAATGAGATGATTCCCTTGCGCCCATCCCGCAGATTTAGATAAGGATCAGCCAATCAAGAAAATTAATGAGGGACATTAGGCCCATGGGAAAATAATGGAAGGGCCTAATTTCAACGATATTTCTGTTAGATAGCAATTTTGTATGTCACGATCTCTCACTTCACTTGCGTAAATATATTGATATCAATTTCAAAAAAAAAAAAAAAATATATATATATATATATATATATATATATATATATATATATATATATATTGATACCAAGCTTCATAGATATAGAGAGGAATGGCTCGTCTTAGCCCTTGAGGCCTCCTTTTAATCAAGAGAGAGAGAGGAATGGCTCGAATAAATTTAGCCGTTGTTGGCGGAGTGGTTGCAAGTTGGTTGAGAATGAGGATCTCTCTCGACTCGTGTGTCCTACTGGACGCCCGGAACCTTACAATACCAACTCCAATGGTTGGTTATTAAGACGAAGAACAGTTCTTATATAGTGGATTTGAGGAGCAGTGACAAGGATGCCACGTGGAGAACAGTTATTTAGGAAGAACATACAAAAACGGTTATTAGTACAACCATTAAGTGAGGGGTGGGCCCATAGGAAAGTGAGGAGAAAAATTTAGAATGGTTCTTGTAAGATTTGCCACTGGAATAGAAATTGAGTATTGTTTTTAAAGCTGACGTGACACAAAAGGATCCACAAAAAAGTTATTTAACAACTCTAACTTTGTTCTACCGTTGAAGAGACCTAAGGAGTTAAGGACATCTCACAAACGAGGGGATATTGGTGGAGTCAGTCAACTGTGATTGATACGTGATTATGAAATTAATCAGGAAACCCCTTAATTTAATTTACTCTCTCGGGCTTAGCCTCAACGTTTAACATTTCTGACGCATGGTTCTTATTTACTGCACTACATTAGGAAAGAAACAAAAAACTCGTCTAAACTGAAAACAAGATCCAATCGTGATTAGAATTTAACAATGCTGTAAGTAACTACGTATGGCCTCAAATAAATAAAGCAGCTTGAATTCCTATTGACTGCATTACTATTTATTAAATTTAATTTCTCGGTAACATCAATTGTGATCACTCATCAGCTGCAGTTGGAGCTCCAGAGACTTGAGTCATCGCTCACTTGGCGTTACATAACTGCTTCTAAACTACACCTTATTGCTTAGCCTGCTCAAATAATTAACAGAAAGAGATGTATCAGTTGTGTCACAAATGATGTAATGTAACCATAATTGAGAACTAGAGTTTTATTGATGACAAGCATATGGAAATAGAATGAATAAGCACTAACAATAATAATCTGGTCAATCATACAACCATAATCCACGTGCAAATCAATATAGTAGTAGTAGTAGTAGTAGTATTAATTGGTGCAAGTTCTCTTACTCATGAATGAAGAAATATAATTTTCCTTAGAAGTTCATGATAAATAACATAAGACAAAGACATCAATAAATTTTATTTGTATTAAGTATAAATGGAACATTTTTTCATCAAATGGGGTATCTTGCACACCCTATAAAGACTTACTGACTTTAATTTGCTTTTAATGTATAGCAGGTCAAGGAATAATGAATGCGATTTTTCCCAGTTGGAAGATATGAAAATTTCCAAATCACTGCTTTTAATTTGTCTCAAACAGACATGTAGTATACAATATAAGCAAACAAAAATAGAAGAAATGAGAATGCACCTGGGAATAGAGGAAGGTGCCAAGGACTGCAATGGCAGCCCCAAGTGCATTGACGGGCTGAATTGGCGTGTGGAAGATGAGGATGGAAGAGACAATTACTGATATTCTCTTCATTGTGTTCCCAATGCTAAATGTTAAGGGAGAAATCTGATCAAGAGACATGTAGGAGACTTGATTGTATAAGTGATAGAAGACACTCTGAGCAGCTACCCACCTGAAAAAATTTAAACCCAAAAGTTCATTAGTTAAACACTTGATAGAGAATTTACCAAAAATATTAAAATAAAATCTTGATAAAGAAATTGGTTAGTTCAACTTTGGCCAGCAATCAGAAATGATGATCAAAATACAGAAGAATTCTTCTAGAGTTATTCTAAATAAAACAAGAAAATACTTCTTTCCACATGCCACTAGAAAAACAATGACAATAAAAGGAAAGAGAATCAAGGGCTGTGAATCAGAATGTGCTAGCATCAATGCAATAAAATGTATGATGTATCCATTATTCAATATTCATGATCTAGGACTCGGTCAATTACTTGACTTATCTGAATTAAATCACCATGATCTTCACAAACTATATAGTATGGTTTGCATATAGTATCATTCTAAAGGATGTCTCACATGCTACAAAACTGTCTACAGTAGCCATTTCTGAGACCTATCTGTGCCTAAAAAAAGCTAAAATACAGTTCCACCAATTTAAAGAGATAAAGGATATGAAATAGCAAATAACAATGAGCTGAGATTTGTAGATTGTTGTGCTTACCAGACAAAATTGGGACCAATCTGAGACAGGGCTGTTTGCCAGCCAACAGCCCACATCTTTGGACCCTCCACAGCAATGGCAAAAGGTGTGAGAAGCAATAGAGATAGTATGGAAAGGCAAGCATAGTAATTCATTCCACTAACAGACATCCCCTTCATTCCCTTCTTTGAGAATATATTCCGAAACACAAATGCCAAATTGGATATCATAGCTCCCATAAACCCTGAAACATAAAACAGGTCTGCTTAGATATTGAACGAATTACAAATCTAACATCCTAGTACCTATCAACTCTATCTACTAGAAGAGAACACAATCAGCATCTGAATTTCAACCATGTAAAAAATAAGTGAATAGTCTTACCAATCATATTGAAATTGAGCTCGGTGACAGCAGCAAGTGCACAACCTCCAATAATTGGCAACAGCGACAGGTAAACCTGCGTAGGGAATGCTTCCCCAAGCAAGAACCTTGATACCAGGACACTGAAAGCAGGCTCTCCACTTTTTATGATGTGAGTAAATGAAACTGCAACTTTTGACATACTCACAGTAGCTGCAACATGCCCAATTGTATGTGCCACCGCAACCTGCAATTGAAATTCCCCAATGTAAGTACTAAATCAGAGTTTCCTTATTTTACCCCCACTCACATTGTTTGACCTTTACATTGCAATTCTTGATATTGCAAAGAATCGCGATGTCTGATGCTTCAACCCACGAATGCAGATACATCAAAAAACTTTTTTATTTATTATGGATATATATCAAAAACTTTGATGACACGACAAATATTGCGGTTGCGCAACTTTTTTTAAAAATCCAAGTTTATCTCTTCACAGATAAAAAAAATGATATCCTTCTAAAAGTTCTAATCATAAAAGTGAATATTATCATGATGTGAAAAGCAATAAAATGAAAAATGAAATAAGACAAGATTTGCTTTGCTTACAGGAAACAAGGCCTTCCAAAAATCAAAATTAACTTTTGGGACATCAGCAACCCTGGTGGCCCATGAGATTAACATGATGAGAGAGCCAGCAGCGAGGGACAAAGTGGAAGTGAGCCATGGGTAAGGAAAAGCATTCAAAACCTTCTTGTTGTAAATATTGAAGACCACATTCAAAGCCCACCAAGTAGCAAAATACAAACCAATTTTGACCCTTGGAGCCGCCTCTACACGTGCCTGTTCGCCAGGAAGGTCAATGTTAATCTCCAATGGCTGTGACCTATCCGCTTCATAGGCCTGGCACTCTGTTACCCTCCTTCTCAGTTTCGTTGTTGGCAATTGGAGGTTCTCAGTGGATGAAATGTAGAGAGGTTTGAGAGACGACAGAGAATGTTTAGTATTCTGTCCAAGTCCAACATTTTGAATAGTGGGTAAGGTGCAAAATTGAGGCCTTATTGGGAGAGGTTTTGAGGAAGCAAAGCTGCTAAGAGGTGAAGCTGTGTACTTGACTCGGGATATCATGATGATGCTTTTGCTTAATTCGGTTGAATTAATGTGTAAAACAAAAAAGAGGTGAATTTGTAGGTGAGAAGAGAACGGAGTAATCAACAAGGGGTATGTGTGTGTTTGATAAGATTTATGTGTTGTGTTGTTAATGTGCTGCTGTTGCTGCCTTGAAGCTTTGGTTTGAGGTATCACTAGGTGGAAGAGTTGTTTAACGATTATTGCGAGGAAGGAAATTGCGAACAAGTTGACGCTGTGGTGAGGGGAATGGGGTTGGTGAAATTCGGAACTGGGAAGAAGAGACGGTGGAAAGAATCCAAGAGAAAGGAAGGATGAAGCGGTTTTTCCTAGGAAAGGTGGCGGTAGAGGAGACATTTATATTGGTGGAATGGAATGGAAATCATGGTTGGTGACAAATTAGGACTCTTTTATTTTTATCGCATAGATAGGACTCCTTTACCGTAAGTTATTCATATCATATCTTTTTTTTTTTTTCGATTGATCATATCATATCTTATTTGGTGACGGGGTAATACGACCGGATAAATTGTAACTTTATCATGTCTCCTGATCTAGTTAAATCAATTTTATATATATATATATATATATATATATATATATGTATATATATATATATATAAAAGATGATTTTGTTACATTCGATTATGCCACGTGTCACCACCATTAATATTAAAATGATTTTGTTAATATTTTCTATTTTTTAAAATAAATTGAAATATTTTATTTTAAATTTATACAAAAAGATGAATTTAATATTTTTAAAATAAATTAAAACTATTTTTCATTATTTTTATTTTTTAAAATAAATCAAAATATTTTTATTTAAATTGAAACAAATTGATCAATTTATTATTTTTAAAATAAATTAAAATGATTTAAAAATAAATCTACGATAGATATAATTTAAATTTAAATTTAAAGTTTTTGTTACAAGCATTTATGCTATCTAAATCAATTATTATTTTAAACCAAATTCTATTCAAACTAATATAATATTTTTAAAATAAATTCAAACGATTTAAAAATTAATTATACATATATAATAGAATGTTTTGTTACATTTATTTATGCCACACGTAACCATCGCAATTATTTCAATTATTTTATTAAAATAAAATCTATTTGAATCAATTATTATTTTTAAAAAATTCTATTTAAATTAATTTAATATTTTTCAAATCAATTAAAATGATTGAAAAATAAATTCATGATAGATATATTTTTAAAATAAATTATACGATTTTTTAATGATTTTCAATTTTTTAAAATAAATCAAAATATTTTATTTTACATTTAAAAAATGGATGAACTTAATATTTTTTAAATAAATTAAAATGATTTTTTAATTATTTTTATGTTTTAAAATAAATCAAAATATTTTTACTTAAATTGAAACAAGTAGATTAATTCCTTATTTTTAAATTAAATTAAAACGATTAAATGATATAATTTAAATTTAAAACTTTGTTAAAAGCGGTTATTATATCTAAATCAATTATTATTTTAAACCAAATTCTTTTCTTATGGTTCTATAAATATGAAACGGGACATGTAACTTTCTCA
The DNA here is from genome assembly GCA_037113605.1 of Calophaca sinica. Lineage (NCBI taxonomy): Eukaryota > Viridiplantae > Streptophyta > Magnoliopsida > Fabales > Fabaceae > Calophaca > Calophaca sinica. The sequence continues at coordinate 4,073,170 of CM073731.1, forward strand.
CCTTTCAAATCATCATTTTCATTCCTGCATAGCAACCATTTTCTATCATAAATTATGTTTTCTAAATATGATCAAATTGCTAGCATAAACATTAAGATTGATCGAAAGTTATCGATGTTTAGGGATATGGTCATTTGGCTATGGAGAGTGTCAAACTCTAAACAACGTGACCAACTTTTTTAAAAAGTGGCAGATGAAATTTAAGACGACACTATATAATTATGGTTTAATTCGCTCAAGCTTAATAATATCTTTACAAACGTAGGGGAGGTGATTATTGATTTGATCCGGTCTAGCAGCGACAAAGAAACACGGTTTCAATTGATACATTGATTTTGCCTTGAACCCCATCAAAATGGTTTCTGCTTGTATGATTAGAACAACAAGTACATCGATAAAATTCTGCTCAACCTGTAGCACCCGCCCATTCCTCACCGCAAATTCCATTTGCAACTGCTTCATGGACCTTGTTATCTATGCATCAAACGACAAGCCACACTGATCGGGGGATGAGAGAAAAAAAGCTTAAAAATCTAAACGAGAAAGACAGCACCACCTGATGATGGTGTTCAATCACGATCCAACTTGTGCACACAGTAACGCTGATCAATGATCACCATTCACTTATGTCTTTTCACTGCATACGTTTTTCGTGCTACATTTTCTCTTTAATTTTGCGAGATATAAATATGGACGGATGGAGATTTTTTTTGGGGACTTCAAAGTATATTTTGACGGCAGATATAATATACGCAGACATGTGATTTGGGTTTGGTGCAGATCCAAGCGTGGATTGAAAAGAACAGGGCTTTTGTTTGCATTTGGGAGACGGTGACTACGGGTTTCATCGGTTTGAACCAAACGGATCCCTGCCGTTACCACAACAGCCCACTGCAAACAATATCTTATACCAAATAGTCAGGCCTAACAATATCTCTTGATGTCAGTCAGGGTTGGGGTCAGAAACCAATAGGTAGTGATGAAAAAGAGATGAGTTATAGCTGTTCCTAACTTTACTCAAAAAATTTTCGGAGTAGTAATTCTTTTGGCCCTGGCTTCTCTTTAGACCCAAACAAAACAGATATCCCGTGTGTCAAAGTTTATCATTCAATTATGACCAACATAGAATATTTATAAGGTGATTATTCACTTATGACTAAAAGTTAAAAGTGAAAGATTGAATATTTTTAGTATTTTACCTTGTATCAAATTCAAACATAGCTCTTACAATAATACTTAATTTGCTATAAGATTACTAACTAAACAAACATGACTTCCAACTCGTTTCTAAAAATTTTGATCGTACTAATTTTTTATGCTTTAACTCGTCCCTAGACTTAAGTAAATCCAATGCTCTTGGGTCAAATGGGACATGAGACGAGACGAGTCTTAGGATTGTGTAAAGTCGTACCTCACCCCTCCCTACCAACAAGATAATATTAAAAAAATTGTTTTCACATTCATGCTTATAAAAAATAATTTAAAATTGAACAAAATATAAAAATTGAAAATAATAATCGGAAAAAAATTAATGTTATAAATTATAAATATAAAAGTAAATGTAAATTCATAAAATTATTATAAAATAGTGGCCGCTAATATGGACCCTATTTTAGGGGTCCAAAGGTGGTCCCTATATTAAAACTGAATATATCTGATTTTATTTTATTTTTTTAAATGTTTTTTGGACAAACAATTAAAAATCTAGTATTGAGGTGTTTGAAGTTTAACAAATTATCATTAAAATTTTGGTAAAATAAAGGGGTCCACCATTGGATCGGGTCCATATTAGGGGCCACCTATTATAAACTATTTTTAAAAAACTATTATAAATTAATTTTAAAAATTATAAATAATTTTGTAACACGAGTAATTTTCTCATTTTATATGATCTAAAAAATAAAAAATTCTAACAAAAAACTTCAAATTATTAAAAAATTTAAAATCTAATAACTATAAAAAATTCAAAATGAAACTACAAATAAAAAATATAAAAAATAATTTAAATTATTAAATATAATAAAAAGTTTCAATAATTAATTTTTCAATAAACTATATGTAATTTTATCACAACAGTAATTTTATCATTTAATATATTATTAAAAAATTTAATATCTATTAGAATATAAAATATTTAAAATAAAACCAAATTTTAATTTTATAACTAGACGAAAATCCCGTGCTACGCAAGGGCACGGGTATTGCGATACTAAAAATTAAAAATTTATTAATATACTATTTTTTGTATAATTAAAATAAGCAGGTATCTTTAAATTTTACTCATAAATAAATATTTGTAGTGTCATTCTTATTTTTTTTTTTACGGGAGTCATTCTTATTATAATATATAGATTAAGTTTTTTTTTGCTTATTCCTCAAAAAAAAAATCCTTATTTTTTTTACTTACTTTTAGTTTTTTCACTATTATATTGTCTAGTATAAGAATTGAATTTTACTAATATAATTGATAATTTTCATAAATATTTATAACATTCATATATTTTAAAAAATTTCACTATTATAGCTATTAAAACATTAAAATAATCGATAACTATTTAAAAATTTCTTATATTTTAATAAATATTAATATAATTGATAATTGACAATTTTCACTACTAAATAATTATATATTTTTTAAATAAAAAAGTCATGTTTTTTTAAATAAAACATTAATGTTTTTTTTAAAAAAAAATTGTAAAACTAAAAAATAATTTATTTAAAATTATGTAGTGAACAATTTAAAATTTGGATAGTATACTTGCTAAGAACAGTTCTTAATATACTATAACAGAAGAAAGAAAAAATAAAAATTATGCGTTAATCCATTAAGTTGATACTATATTAGATATCAAATCAATCAAATAAAAATTTAAGATATTAAATAAATATATTTCTGTATTCATTTTTAAATGATCAGTAGTTTGAACATGTTACGTTGTTATTCAACAACGATCATGAGATCCATTGTTGAAGAACCCCATCTTTTCCTTGTTTATGTTTGTTTCGTGATGCTTTGGGCTCTTCTATGCCCAAGTTTTTTTTTTTTTGATAAATTCTTCTATGCCCAAGTTGGTTGTCTAGTTTCTTTTTTCCTTTTATTTATTAATAAAAAGTATATTGTAAATTTTATATTTTTTAAATTATTTATGATTATAAACATTTGAAAATTTGAAATATTATCTTTAAACATTGTTAAAAAAAACTAAAGAATAACAAATATTAAATATTAACTAAATTTTTGTTACTTGAATATTATTGTATTTATTTATCATTAAGAATATTTAATAAGTTTTTATGTAAAATTTGGAAGATAATTATTTTAAAAACAAATAATGTGAAATAAGCTTTCAAGCATGAAAACTATGGAAGAAATTACCTAGCATGACGTCAATGATGATATGTTCATGAGGTGAATAACTAATGTATTAAAATTTCTTAAATCAAAAGAAAAGGAAATTATTATATTACTAGGAGTGCCCGTTTTTCTGTATTTCTACTACGCTACAGTATGTATTATTTTTCAGAATGACACATTATTATTAACACATATAGATAAGTATATGTATATATTAACCAATCAAATATTCCGTAAATTTATAATTGTCAAAATAACTAATTAACCATACATATGTAACTCAAAATGCCAAAACATGACAAATATACTAAATTAACAGTGGTTGAAGTAACATTGTAGGCTTAGAAAAACATACATAAAATACATAAATCAAATGAAAATAAAGACAAAACTTAAAGTATTATTTAGTTATAAATACTATTGTCTATTTATCTTTGATTATGACTGGTAAACCAAATAGTGATTCAGATTTAGGAGATTTCTTTAATTCCCTGCATTTAATCAAATTAAATACACTTTGTATTTAGGGTTAACCAATAAGATAACATTTTAATGGTTTTTTTTTTACGAAACATATTAATGAAATAAAACATTAATAACCTCCCTTGCAAGATTACCTTGCAAGGATTTTTCTCAATTCTTCATAAAAAATGTCATCAATTAGTTCTTTTTTTTTTTTTTTGAAAAACTACACAGTCATTCAGACAGTGTCATCAACCCCTATGTGTGATGTTTACTAAGCTTTGCAGGAGGAATAAAATTTTTGTACAAAATTCAATATAGAGAAAAGAGTAAACGATATCAAATGGCAAATCAGGGTATTTAACACTCAAATTTGTATAAAGCCCCCCTCAAAATGGCTATGACAAATCCATACATTCCATTTGTCAAACCCACTGTATTCCTTTTGTGAGGTGCTATTGTAATCAACTCAAGATCTTTTAGGCATAGATATCTTAATCTCAACCTATATGTATGTTGGGATTGCCGCTCTCAAATTGACTTTAGCATTACTGTTCCTACAGAAGAGATATCAATGAAATGGAAATGGAAAACTCTACCACCTTTTCCAAAACTCTACCAATTGCACCAAAAAGAAATGGAAAAAGATGCAAGGTTGACTTGCCAAAAAGAGAAAGGACCTAAATTTCTCAAAGAGGTCGAGAAACTGGATGCCAAAGTAATCAATCCTATTGAAAAATCTTATGGTAAGGTAAAAATGTATTGTCAAGCATCGATTGATCAATCCTACTGCAGAAAAAGATCCATTTATTTGTCAAGCATCCCTCTCCTTCCTTCTAGTCCAAGAAATCCTGAAATCCAAAGTCACTCTTTTAATCTCAATGGTAATCTCATCCAGGTAGCCATTGAAAATTACATCCCCAACAACTTTTGAAGAAAAATCATGTATTTTTTAAGAAAAGGAGACCTAAAATACAAATAGACAACGGATACCCGATATTAAACCTTTTCAAGAAATAATCAGAGATGGGACACTTGCTTTTCAAAGGGGTGAATCCACATAACAGAACAAAAAGCAAATAAGATTTTTCTAGCAATAGAAAGGTGAGGGTACATAGATAACTTAATAATTCTTCACGTTGTGCTTCTTTTTGGCAGAATCAAAAGAATCAACAACATCTTTGTAAAACTTGTAAAAGATTATATATGTGTCAACAAAAATAGAAAATATCTAACCAGTATATCTTAAAGAAAACACAACCTTACTAATTTGATCTGAGTTTATTTAACCATTGCACTAAAAATTTACATAAAACTATGAAAAGGGACTTTCTTCATCTCTTCCTTTTTTTCCTTTACATGATCTTTATTTTTAGCATAAATTAAAAAAAAAAAGATATGCTAGTATTGTGCTATTTTTTCTATTTACCAACATACTTTTTAAAATTATTTTTCCTTCATTCTCTTCACTCCAGGTGAGTTGTTATTATTGTCTCCTTGAAATTGTAACTGTTGCACCTGATCAGATCATTTTTTTTTATAAATCACAGATCATTTTTTAGCAAACTAACAAATTAGACTAATATATTTACGAACTGAAAATGAACATAAAGATGTCATTGGAAAAACAACAAATTAAACATTTAATTGGATAAAAACATGCTCCCTTACTTTTCTCATGCTCCCTTCCTATACTTGTCAGCTTGAGTTTTCTTTGCACCTCTATCATACCAAGATTTTGTATAACTTGGATCTGATATCCATTTCCTTTGAAACCAAAAATCCAAAAACATGTTCCCAATTAGAACCAAAAACATGCTGCCTTTGTGGAAGCCTTAGTGGGAATACTCCTTGTCAGCAATCAATCAACATAAAGTAAGTCCCAATTATAAGTATCACAATCTATTCCATATGAACAAAATTTCTATACCTCTTGCGCTTGGACATTAGAGAAGTAACCAATTTAGAGTTGTTGTGCCAGTGCAGAGTGTAATCCATCTTCTGTGTATAAATGTGGGCTATCACAATCCAAATTGTCACTCCTACATCCGATTGAGAGTTGCATTGTTAACTTTTCAGTAAAGTTTGCATTCTTATGTCCTCTTTTTTGGTTCCCTCAATGCACAAACAAAGTGTAATCGATAAAATAAAATAACAGTAAAAATCTGTGAATGATGATGCTTGTTTTAGTCAAAACATTAGCATATATTATGAATCTAAAGGGTTTTAAAGAAATCAGCAAAGGAAAAAGTAATATAATAAAAAAGCAAACCTAAAAATCTGATACCAAATGTGATAAATAATAAATTTGAATTCAAACTTTTCAGGGAGTTATTCAACAACCCCAAAATTTTAAAATAATTCAACCACTTTATGAATCAAAATTGGAAGTACAGATTGGGGCGAAAATGAAAAACCTTGAGATAATCCTCAATCTTTGCCACTTGACCATAAGTGTCGTCCATGATCTCCTTCAAAGGCTACACAGTTGGGTACTTGGCTTCATTCCAAATAAACCTGGATCCATCACAAAGACTACAATTTCAGCCCCAAAAAAAAAACACTATAAATAGAGAGAGGGTATATTACTACCTATTAGAACTGAATTTAGAGCCAACTCATTATCCGATACTACCTTGGTTTTGTTCCTAAATAGAGCAGCTGTCATAGCAGAAAATTTGTATGAGTGACAACACTAATAAGGTTTACTTCCATTACAAATAATTGTTTTGTTTAGCAGGTTAAGTGATCAAATTCTTAGAGGAATTGAAAACATTAAATAAAATATAACAGATTTCTCCAATGAACTTTGTTGAAATTGAATAACCCCTTATTCACTACTTCCACCTAGCCTAACATTTGAAAAATCGAAGGCAATATCAAAATGGTATGTTTTTCTTCTTGCAGTCCACCATATTCACCCAATTAATCAAAAACTACTTTACATTTCAAACCTCTATAATATGGTGAAAAAATTCAGCGTAAATTCAGACCAACTTTTTTCTCCAGTGATGTGAAGGACATGATACCTTGTGCAAGCTAATTGGTGAATGGAAGTGGGCAACTGCCAGCTGCATGTTGTTCTGGAGCTAAAACTACTGAATCTGCCGCATCAACCTCAGAGGATAAGAAGGCTGCTTGTAACTGCATCAAATCCAAGTTGCAACACATTCATCAAATAAATCACGGTTTGAGAAGATTATAGAAGATAGATTTTAAATTTAAATTTGTAGTTAAAGATTGCAGATGGTAGAGTCACATTTGAATAAGAAGTTTGTCTTTTCTTCCATATCCCTATCGTGACATAAGAGGAAAATGGTCATTTCATTGAGACTCCATGGCAAAATTGAAAGCATAATATAACTTATCACATGCTGATAATGCACGTGAAGAAAAAAAATTGCCTTTGATGATAAAATAGGAATTTTTTTAATGTAAAGATAAAGGATAGATTATTCATAGCCTACATGCAGAGATTTCACGCAAGTGTCATTGTAAAAGTTTAATATAGAGTCTGTTTAAGCATTTATTTATTCTAATCATTCAGCACAACAATGAATCCAACAAAAAATAATAAATAGAGAATAAAAATAAAAATCTAACTAAAATGACAATGCCACAATGGAAACCTACCAAGCAAGATTTTTTGGAGAACAGCAAAATGATCACGGGATAATAAGATCATGATGTTTTTAAAGGGGAGAAACCGTTCAGAGGGTGTCTGTTGGGTTCTTCAATTTTTTTGGGTCATTTCATCTCACAAAACTGACTCACTGGTACATACACGATGATTCGTTGCTACTCATCCATTACCCAATTCTCCGCATTGCGGTGCCTTTGGTTGTCTAAAATCTAGAATTGGTATACATTTTTGTCATTTTCCCACAATTTACCTCACTCATTCTCTATATATCACGACACTGCAATCACAAAAAGGGGGAACACACGGAAACAGAGTGAGAAAGAGACGAATAGGAAGCAACAGAACACCACACAGAGAGGGATGCACTTACAATCTTCTCCTTTCATCTTCGTCACTATCTTTCACCCACATAATAGCACCCCACAGTGACGCCTCCATAAGCGAACGAACTCCGTCGCCTGGTGCGTGCATGCGGTTTCAGACCACCGCGCCACCAAAGAGCACAACGACTCCTCTATTCTGCTACGCCAACACTGTTTTCGTCTCCGTTCGTAGTGCTTTAATGTTTTCTAAGCGCTGATTTCACCATACCGGTCGCACCTCATGTCTTCTCTGTTTGAATATCTCTATCATTTGTCAATCTCTCATTTCTCTGCCCCTCTTTTTTTTTCTCTATTCACTTTCTTCCTCTCTCTTTTCTCTTTCGCAGTAGCATTCCAAGGGTTGTACCCCTTTCCTTTTTTTTCTTAATAAATGATAGAAACAATTATTCTCTTTCAGTTACTTTTTGTTATATAAATTCCAAATTTAAATTTACAGTTATGTAAGAGTAAAATTAGAAGAAAAAATATCTATACCAAAACATCATATTTCCTTTATATATTGTTATAGATAAAGAAAAAAAAGAAAAGAATAGGAAATTAAAACAAAAAGGGAAAAAGAAAAGATGTTATGGCGGATATCCAAATTTCTGTACTTGATGTAATATGTGATGGTTTTTTTGACAAAGTGATATGTGATGTTTTTTTGACAGGGATATGTGATGTTAATAATGCAATTATAGTGCACTGCATAATATAAATTAATTATTATAAAATATAGATAAAAAAGAAATCGAGGGACTACTGTGCTATCAAATCAAAGTGGGCTCTACAAGTTTCGGAGTAAATAAGCTACATGAATAGAAAAATAAAAATATTGGCATTAAGCACAAATGTCATATGAGCTTGAAAAAAAAAAAATTATAGCCATTGCATACAGCATAAGTACCACAAAAGCACCGCAAGAAAAGTTAGATTATTGTTGATGTATATACCGTAGGTGGCACTATAGCGATCCTCACACGATTTATATATAGATATAGGTATAGATTATAAAATAAAAAAAAGTTAATCTAAAAAATTTTAAAAAAATATTTTAGAGAATTATATGTAATTTTGTCATGAGACTAATTTTTTAGTTTTTTATAATTAAAAAAATTGTAAATTAAAATATTTATAATTTAAAATTTAAAATATAATTTAAAATCTAACAAATTATAAAAATATTTAAAATAAAAACTAAAAAAATATGAAAATGAACTTAAATAAATAATTATTAATAAAAATTAATTTTTAAATTTTTGATACAAGAGTAGTTTTGTCATTTTATTTGATTTGTCTCTTATCGTACTGTTATTTGGTCTATCACAGACATACTGATAAGATATTATAATACTATAGGGTTTATTATCCAATATGCCTCAAATATATGATATGTTAAAAGTTTATTTTGTTTACATCCTATCTTATTCTTATATAATGCTCTTATCCTATCAATCCTTTATCCATCCTTATAGTATCATGTATGATCAAACGACCCTTAGTCTTTTATTTGTGGTCTAATGAAAGTTTTTTTTTTTTTCAAGACTTCAAGTACTCAAGGTCACATAAAATGGTTGATATGGGTGGAAATAAATCAGGCCACCCGACAGGGGCCTATGACCTAGCCGTCAAGCCTATGCCAGACTAGTTTTTTTTAGTAGACAAAATGAAGGCTTTTTTAAAAGTCTACCTAGTTAAAAAGGTCATACTTTAAGCCATTTAAAAAGTCTCTTAAGGCTAACAGACCGACCTATTTAAATAAATATAAATATTGTAATAATATTTTTATTGCTATTATTAGAATAAGATTTTTTTATAATGTACACTTATTTACCCTTCTACAGATTTATGGCCAATATAAAAGACTTGTGCCTATAATTACTTTTTTAAAGGCCTTATTGTAAAATATACTTTAAAATATTTTTATATCATGTTAGACTTTTTAAAAAGTTAGGTAAGACTTAAAAGAAAAATTTATCTCCAATAAACAAGACAGATTTAGTCTTAGAAAGCTTAATCTAACATAGTATATTTCCACTTTTATGTCTAATATGCACTCGAGTAGTTGTTGTTTGATTTTTTGTAATTTGTAGTCTATCATGCATATTGGTCTATAAATTAGTCTTTAACTTACTTAGAGGTTAATCGGAGGTGGGATTAGATTTTCAAAAACACCAGACCTAACCTAAAAAAAGCTTTTGACGGATAACAAGTCAGACTTAAATCTTAGATTTTTAGAACAGATCAGACTTATTTAATGCAAGTCTTGTTTGGCTAAGCCTACTTCCACCCATAATAGTTGAGCTAAATCCTTAGAATATTCGTTAATGGTGGATCACATAGCAACAAATTCGAAGGAGCAAATTGTCATTTGACATGTGTGCTTCTTTGCGCCCTTTCAAACCAAATTGGTGGATGCAAATGAATTTGGATAACGTGGCCCAATCCTCCAATAACCCGTGATATATGATGTAACAAAATCTCCACTCTCTACACACTACACACCGCTTCATGTGTAGGACATTGAACTTGAAACACGCACCCGACAAGGTCTTCACTAACTACTGAACTTCCTATTTTCTCCCTCCGGTGACCGGACAAATGGCAGTCTCCGCCGCCGGCAAGATAATGCTCTCTTCTACCGTCCAATTACGTGAACCAACAGGAGTGGCCACTAGGAACTGTAGGCTTGTGAAGTTTTGTAATGGAGAAATGATGGGCCGGAAGCTTGAGTTACAAGGTGGTGGTGGTGGTTGCACTAAGAATGTTAGGCAACATATATCCATGTCTCTCACTGCTGACGTGGCCAGCGAATCCAAGGTTTAGCTGAACTCCTTTGCTTCTCCTTGTATACAAATAAACTCTTGGTCAAGAAAGAAACATGAAAGTTTTAACATTGTCAAATTTTAAGTGCAATAGAAGAAATTTAGTGCAATATGTTGAACGTCGTCACATTAGATTTTCTTGCCAAGGAAATGTTATTTCAATTCTTAGTTTAATAAATAGGTAGTAGCTCCACGAAAGGCATTCGCAGTCTGATTTTATTTTTATTTCTTTGCTTGTCATTTTGACCATGGGTTTATACAATACTACCTCCGTCTCAAATTATAAGCACCTTTTGATCAAAACACGGATATTAAGAAAACCATTTAACCAATTTAATTTGTCTAGAAAGTGTGCTAGTTTTCCCATACTACCCTTCAATTAATGAGACAAAATCTTTAATACTCCACTTTGGCTTCTCATCTTCCCAAGACTATCTAAGGGTATTTTTGTAAAGAATTAATTAATGCATCTTGTAAATAGTAAAAAGGCTTATATTTTGGGACAATTTTTTTTTACAAAAATGGCTTATAATTTGGGAAGGAGGTAGTATACCATATAAACTGGGGCTTATTTTGTCAAAAAAAATTGGTAAATTGAAGCCGGCGGGTGCACTTGTACAAAATCAATATTTGTGGCCCATGCTTTAATGGTGGATTACTTAATTGGGTCCACTACGTCATCACTACATTATCTGCGTGACACTTTTGGTTATAATTATAGTATGATACTAATACTACACATAAATTTTTACAAGAACTATTAGCCTCTGATTGTTTGAGGTTGAAATGATGCGATAGAAAATTTTAGCAGAGAGAATGTAAAGAAATTAACTTTTTTTCGTGCATGGAATGCACCAAAAACGGACAGAAAGAAAAAAAAAGCGGCCGATGCACTTGATTTTATTTTCTTCGCATATGTGCGAAGAAAATGGCACACAGGTGTTTTTTTCACTTTTTTCAAAATCTACCTCTATTCTCTCCTTATATCTCAAATTACTTTAATTTTTAGTCAAGGATATTAATGTCTTTTCAAAATAACTAACACTTCTCTCTTCTCTTTTTTTCTTCTCTTTCACTTATTCCAAACAATACCCAAAATCTACCCAATTTCTCACTTTTTTCTCTCTTTTTATTCTCTCTCTTCACATTTTCTCTCTTCATATTTTCTCTCGTGAACCAATCACACCCTTAGTGTGATTCTGCATGAGCTTCACAAAGAAATAAATTCAACCACTTAAATTCAATGCAGCCCTAAGTAGGGTTTAATGCATAGTTTGTAAAAAAAAATTAGTGTATGTAACGTCAATGAAAGGTATTCATATGATGAATGGGAACATGGGATAGTGCAGTTGAGAGACATCGATATGGAAAGAAGGGACGCAAGGACAGTTGTTGCAATTATACTAGGTGGAGGAGCTGGAACCCGTCTCTTCCCTCTCACTAAGCGACGAGCCAAGCCTGCTGTAAGTTTTTTCTATTCTTATATTTCTTAGTTGTGTTCAATTGCATAATGTTATGTATTTGGTCATCTTCTCTGGGATATCCTCCTATGGTAGGTTCCAATTGGAGGTGCTTACAGGCTGATTGATGTGCCAATGAGTAACTGCATCAATAGTGGGATCAACAAGGTGTACATTCTCACTCAGTTTAATTCAGCCTCACTCAACAGGCATATTGCACGTGCTTACAACTCTGGTACTGGAGTCACTTTTGGAGATGGCTATGTCGAGGTATATACATCACATGTCTCATCTTTTACTTTTACTTGCATCCTAAGTCAGCTTATGTGTGTGTCATGTGTGGCTGATAAGTATCCAGAAATTAATTTCTAAGTTATCTTTAAAAAAATAGATTAGCAGATGAAGATTATCTAAGAGTGCTTGTTCTGTTTCAGGTTTTGGCAGCAACTCAAACTCCAGGGGAGGAAGGTAAAAAGTGGTTTCAGGGTACTGCTGATGCTGTGCGCCAGTTCCACTGGCTCTTTGAGGTATTAGGCTAAACCAATTTAAGGTTTAATTTATGAAATATTCTTCTGCTGTATTTTTTTTGAACAACAAATATTAGTTATTAGTGTGTTATGTTAGTGGACATAGTTTGAACCCGATATCTCCTCAGGGACGGATCCACTTGGATCCAATTGGGGGCACTTGACCCCACTAATTTATTTGTTTTTGTCACTAATTATTGAATAATTTTATTTTTGACTCCACATAAAATTTAGTGTTGACCCCACTAAAGAAAAAAATAGAAAATGAGTTGCTCTTTTTTTATATGATTGGGGAGATGAATTGTTGAATGATTGTTTGGTCACACACAGAGAAACATATTTTTAACAGTGTTGAAGACAATAAAATCATACAACAATTTCAAAATATAAACACATGCAGAGAATAGTTATAATCTGTAGATGTCGATGTGTCTTCATTTTTTTAGTATATAATGTTATAAATGTTTATATAAAAACTAAGTTACTCCTTGGAAAATGAGCTACTCTTTTTTGATATGATTGAGAGATAAATTTTTAAATGATTGTTTAATCACATACACATAGAGACATATATAGTGTTGAAAATAAAAAAATTATACAATAATTTCAAAATATAAAGATACGTAGAGAGCAATTATAATTTGTAGATGTTGAGGTGTCTTCAATTTGTTTAGTGTATAATATTATAGTTTTTGTTATTTCTATTTTTTCGCTTAATGATAACGTATGTCGTTATTTTATCACTTATATATTAATGTATTTTTTATATAAATATTTATAGTATATAATCTTGCCCTCACTAGTCGAAATTTCTGGATCCGTCCCTGTATCTCCTACTACTCAAACTTCTTATGGTGTCCCAGCTCAACCACCTGAGCTACGCCCGGGGGACTCTTGTGCTCTATTTTCCTTTTGTCATTTCTATCCTCATCATGAAAGAGGCCAAGAAGAATCCAAGTTATGGTCGAGTGTTGAGTGCGATGATGTAAACATGCTTTTTCATGCTGTAGGATCCGAGGAGTAAGGATATTGAGGATGTCTTGATTCTTTCTGGGGATCACCTCTACAGAATGGACTACATGGACTTTGTTCAAGTAAGGCACCATGTCATATAATTAAAACAATTATTTCCTCTTTCAATCCAGTTAATGCATTCAAAATTATTGACTCTCAGATGTTTTGACTCACTTTCTTATCCAGGATCATCGAGAGAGCGGTGCAGATATCACTCTCTCTTGTCTTCCAATGGATGACAGGTAGGTTGCTTGCCCCACATAGTAACTTCCTAATTACTATTTCAATATAGATAATGGTGCAAAATATTTATGATATATTACTATTTAAAACTCTATTGTGCAACCATTATAGTCGTGCCTCAGATTTTGGTCTAATGAAGATTGACAACAAAGGAAGGATCCTTTCATTCAGTGAAAAGCCCAAAGGAGAAGAGCTGAAATCAATGGTAAGAAAGACTCTCATGTTTGTCATACTGCTAACACATTAGGAGTTTCACCCCTTGGATTCCCCAGTAATACTGCTTCATAATTTAGCAAGTAGATACAACTGTTCTGGGTCTTCCTAAGGATGAGGCTCTAAAGAAACCATACATTGCTTCCATGGGAGTGTATGTTTTCAAGAAGGAGATACTTCTTAATCTATTAAGGTACTGATTATTATCTGGCAAAATGTTATGCTTTTTCATGTGGTTCACATCATCTATCAATGTATTCTTTAAAATACAGAATTATGCGCTGAAAATAAGTTGATCCTATTGCCAAGCTTGTTTGCTCAGTGCTACCAATTAATTTAATTTAGATGGCGCTTTCCGACTGCAAATGACTTTGGATCAGAGGTCATTCCTGCCTCAGCCAGAGAATTTTACATGAAGGTATAACTGGGGGAAAAAAAAACTATGGTGTGACAGTATTCCTCATTCTCTTTTAGAGCAATAATATATTTAAGCCCATGTTGATTTAGCTTCTAGCTTTTGAGAACTTTTCAATTGAGACAAGTTTTCCATTCCTAACTTGGAGAAAGCCCAATAAGTTATATAAGGGAATTCCTAAAATAATTTGAGATGCAGAAGCTGATTTCAACTTAGGCAGAAAGTTATTATTTAAAAGATTCATGGTTATTGCAACTTTCCCTTTCCTATAACTACTTTTTGAAATTTATCCAAACTGGTTCTTAGTTTATTTATAGCAAAAATTTGCATGCAGGCTTATCTCTTCAATGATTACTGGGAGGACATAGGGACCATCAGATCATTCTTTGAGGCAAATCTAGCCCTCACTGAGCATGTGAGTGTCAATTTTATATGTACAATCACTCTTATTGAGCTTCAATACAATGAATGTAATGAGTTCAGTTGTAATTGGTGGAAAACCTCATAAATGAATCAAACTTCAAGCTTTAAAAGCTCAACTATAAACATAATAATTTCAATTAATTTGTTTTCATTGTGATTTCAAAGAACTGTTTCCTTTGTTCCATGATTAATCAAGATATAAAATCTTAGTCACTTAGAAAAGCTTACTTGTGAAATATTCAGCCACCCAGGTTTAGCTTTTACGATGCAGCAAAACCAATGTACACATCAAGGAGAAACTTACCACCTTCAAAGATTGACAATAGCAAGGTCAGTTCTACATTTTTGTTTACTTTCCCGTTGTATTTCCCCTCCCCACACCAGGTGACTACCACTTTTCTGCTGTCAAGTGTTAAACTTCAATATTATTATTATTTGTCCTTCCTTATGCAGATCGTTGATTCAATTGTGTCACATGGAAGCTTCTTGAATAATTCCTTGATAGAGCATAGTGTAGTTGGAATCAGATCCAGAATAAACTCTAACGTTCATTTAAAGGTTTGGTGTAACCATTCTACTAAGTACAGAAGATAACAATGTATTTTGTTATCAGCATTATATAGCTCTATTGTATTCCACTTTTATGCAGGATACAGTGATGCTTGGTGCTGATTTCTATGAAACTGAAGCAGAAGTGGCAGCACTATTAGCTGAGGGAAGAGTCCCAATAGGAATAGGAGAAAATACAAAAATCAAGTAGGAACTACAACTCTCACTCTAATAACAATTAGTTTCTGTCACTATAGTTGGTCAATAATTTCTTCTCACATATCTGCAGAGACTGTATTATTGACAAGAATGCTAGAATCGGGAAGAATGTTGTAATTGCAAATTCGGAGGTATGCAATTTTACATTACATGAAGACTATGTGATACGCCAACCAATTGATACCTAACTTCCTTTATTTGGAGTTTTGAATGATATTCTCACCTAAAGCGAGGCAATGATTTTTTATATGATGAAACATGTATTGAATTTGCTTTTGAATTAACTGCAGGGCATACAAGAGGCTGATAGATCTTCAGAAGGGTTTTACATCCGTTCAGGTGTTACCATTGTATTGAAAAATTCAACAATTGAAGACGGATTGGTCATATAGAAAAGCCACCCATCAATTGTTTGACCCATTTTGCGATGGATTTGAGGATTGGATTTTTTGTGTTTTTATGAACCACAAAGGTTAAAAAAAAAGCATCAAATTCTAATTTCAATGTGCTATCCGAATTAATGGATATGAAGTATGAACAGAATGGCATATCATACATCTTATATTCCAATTGATCCATTTTTACATGTCATAATTATTAATGCAGCTACACTTTTTACACAATAAAACATGACACCTTGTGTTTTATATGTATTAGAGTAATTGGAAAATTGTAAACTCATTTCTCATTGTAGCAAGTACATTTATACTATCAGCTATGCAAAGCAGATGCAAAACAGAATCAACAAAAGTGTACAAACAGAAAAATAACTGCCTAACAAATTCTAACTAACTTTTAACTTTCTTCAATTCTTCAACTAACTTCCCTTCTTCTATCAGCCCCTCATAAGCTGGAGCATGTATATCAAGCATGCCCAGCTTGGAAACTGATAGGCCCCCTTTGGTGAAGGTTTACTCAAGAAGGGGGAAGGGACACGTGGCAAAGGGAAAGAAGGGAGAAGAGTGGAGTAACCGTATTATGAATGTGGGAGTGAGTGGGGCGGGAAATAACTGTGGGAAAATAATCAGTATGGGAAAATAGAATATAGGAGAGAGGAGGAGGAAAAGGGGGAGGAGGTTGGTTTTTATGTAAGATTATGGTTTGGGTAGTCTCGAGTAAGAGTGGGTTGCTCTTCTCGGAGTGGTGACAATTGCTATTTCCATCTTGTAAGGAGTATTTACTCCATTCCATTTGATACATTTCATCGGTCTCCGTCTCTAAACTCAGTCTCTGATTTGCTTGAGTGTTTCTAATTGTATCATCTATTTTGTGGGTTGTCCTGGTTTGGTTCTTAACAATTTGGTATCAAAGCACTTCTGAGTGCGTATGGTATCAATCTAGAATGGAGGCAAAAAGTCGAGGCATTGGAGCAGAGGATGGTTACCATGGGCGGAGTTCTTGGAGGAGATCACGTGCCATGTTGGCCCGACAGCGAGCGATAGTGATTACCGGTCCCAGGGTATCTGAGAGCGGAGGCGCGAGAGCCGCGCCAATGATCGAATGAGAAGGTTGGAGGTACCTACTTTTCTGGTGAGGACCACTTGTATGGATTTATCGTGCGAAGCGGTATTTCGGAGATCGGCCAAATTCAGAGGGAGAAGGTTCTGTTCGTCGATCTGTTTGGAGGAAGGCATTGGAATTGGTTCCAATGGTGGGAGGCGAGAATGAGAGAATCACCGTTGATGTTTGAAGAACGCTGTTAGGTCGCTTTTCAAAGCGTGTCGTCGAGAATCCTCAAGTGTTGATGAGCCTCCAAAGAGGCAGTCGGGGATATCGGCGATTTGAACTGTCATCCCCACTCGAGGCAGCGCCAAAGCGGCGTGCTCTGGAGCTTTCATGGGCGAACCGGGAGGAAATTAAGAGGCGGAGGTCCTGCTGCATCATGTTGGAGGGTTGGAGAGATGATGAAGCGGGCCTGATGGTAGAGGAAAGCAGGTTGATTGAAAATAAGGAAGAAGAAAGGACTCACTGAGCGGGTCGGTCGAACTACAGGCCACTTTGGGAAGCGATGGTGGGCCAAATGAAACTACAACCGAACGAAAGTGGGCAGAATTCAGAAATGGGTCGCGAGGGCCAACAATCGGATTTGGCCGCAACCTGAAGCGAGAAACTTCGGGTCGCGAAGCCCAGGGAAGTGCGTAGTGGCGTGAATAACCGACCAGGAGGAGTGCAGAGTGCTGGAAATCGCCGTAATCGCGTTCAGGAAGTTGGTGAGGAAGAAATGGAAGACAAGTTTCAGAGAATATGCTTTCGATGTGATGGCCGTTCACGCCTGGTCATGTATGCCGTAATAAAAGTTTGAGGTCTTTGGTGCTTGGAGAGGAGAAAGCGAGTTGAGGTGAAGAAGAAGACACAGGGAGGATGAAAGGCGATCGAAAATGTGGGCATTAATTGCATGCGTCACGAGCAGGTGGAAGTGTGGCGGGAATGACTTCCAAAAAGTCCCTTAAATTATGGGGGGACCATTTTGGGAAAGAAGGTGTTAGTGTTGATAGATTCGGGTGCCTCTCATAATTTTGTTTCCGGTGATGTCATTCTTGCCATTGGAGTCGGATTTGAAGCAACTGATGAATTTGTGGTGGAGGTGGGGGATGGCACTGAGGTGAACAATAGGGGTATCTGCAGAGGCATGGAGTTGCGACTACCAACCTTAAGGTGGTGCAAGATTTCTATATGTTCAAATTGGGAGGGTGGATGTCGTTTGGGGCTATGAATGGTTGGTGGATTAGGGAAGATCGAAGGCGATTTTGGAGAGCATGTTATGTGGGTGAGAGATAAGGGGAAGAAGGTGGAGGTTAGAGGGGATTGCATCATCTCCGCACCTTGGTTTAAAAAGCCATGGTCGTGGAGCTTGTTAAGGGGGTTGAAGCATATTATGTGGAGTTAGAGGCGATAAGTAAAGAGGAACATGGAGACAAGGAATGGCCGGTGGAGGCAGTGTTGGAAGAGTATGATAATCTTTTGAGAGGCTAATGAGATGCCACACTAAGAGGTGGTGTGACCATGGAATTGTCATCAAAGAGAGCACAAATTCCAAACATACGACCTACCGCTATCCGCATCAACAAAGGATGCAATTGAGCAATTTGTCAAGGAAATGCTAGGTAGGTTTGATAAGACCAAGTGTAAGTCCTTACTCTAGCCCTTATATTGGTGAAAAAGAAAGATGGGAGTTAGGCGTTTCAGATGCGATTATAGGGCCACTAAACAGTGTTACCACACCAAACAAGTTCCCAATTAAAATTTATTGATGAGTTGCTCGATGAATTGTAGGGGATACAATTTTTTCTAAATTAGACTTGAAGCAGGTACAATCAAATAAGAATAAAGGAGGAGGATATTCATAAAACAGCGTTTAGAACTCATGAAGGGCATTATGAGTACTTGGTAATGCCTTTGTTTTAATGCCCCTTCTACATTTCAAGCCTTGATGAGCGAGATTTTTAGACCTTTTTACGGAGGTTTGTGTTGGTATTCTTTGATGATATCATATCTACGGTGACACCACAGTGACACATGTTGAGCACTTGAGGATGGTGATGGGAGTGTTGAAGAAGCATTCTTTGAGGTTGAATCGGAAAAAGTGCAGCTTTGGCATGGACCAATTAGAGTATTTGGGCCATATTGTTTCAATAATGGCATTTCAATGACCACATAAAATTAAAGCAATGGAGGAGTGGCCTATTCCAGCGGATGTGAAGAGCCTGAGAGGTTTTTTGGAGTCCGGACCGGGGTATTATAGGTGGCTTGTGAAAGATTATGGAATTATTGCGAGACCTCTTTACGATTATCAAGAAAAACGACTTTCAATGGGGAGAAAAGAGGCTATGAAGGCATTCCAAAGTTTGAAGAAAGCTATGGTGGAAATTTTCTTGAATATGCCCCGATTTCAAATTGCCATTTGAGATCAACGGATGCTTGGAATGGGCATTGGTCGTTTGTGCGATGCAGACAAGGTAACCTCTTGCATTTATTAGTCAAGCATTGTCGGAGAGAACGAAAAATCGATTCATGAGAAAATTAATGGCCATTGTTTTTGCGGTGCAAAAATGGCGATAATATCTCGTGGGAAATCATTTTATTATTAAAACCGGATCAACGAAGCCTTAAATACTTGTTGGAGCAAAGGGTGTTGGATGGTGAGCAGCAAAGTGGTGTCCAAGTTGTAGTATGATTTTGAAGTGCAATATAAACCTGGGCAAGAAAGCAGGCAGCAGACGCCTTATCGGGATGCATTGCAATCTTTGTCTCTATAATTGAATGAGGAATGGGAGAAGATTATGGCGAGAAATCGGGCGGATCAGGCATTGGTCAACGTGATCTGAGGACTTGAAGAGGGACCACCAGAGTCATCCTGGATATTCCTTTAACATGGGCTGTTTATGGTACAAAGGTAGGGTGGTGTTGTCTTCTAAATCGACTAGTGTGTGGACCATATTGGAGGAGTTTCATTCCTCTCCTCGGGGGCCATTCTGAATTGTGAGAACCTTTAAGAGTGGCAAGTCTTTTATTGGAGGGGTATGCGAAAGGACATTGAGAAGTTTCAGGTCTGAGTGTGCAACTTGCCAACATAACAAGTACCAAGCTCTTAAGCTGTGGTATGTTACAGTAGCTCCTATTCCCTCTCAAGTTTGGGAAGATGTGTCCATGGACTTCATTGGTGGGTTGCCTAAATCTAGGGAGAGATACCATCGTGGTAGTGGTAGATAGACTCTCACAAAATATGCACACTTCATTCCTTTGAGTCACCACCTTTTTCACTATGGAGGTAGGTCAAGCATTCACTAAAGAAATAGTTAAACTTGCATGGGTTCCTAGATCTATTGTGGCGGGCCAGGGATCGGGTGTTTATGAGTAATTTTGGAAGGAGCTATTCAAGATGGCGGGGACCAAATTGAAGTTTAGTTAAACACCATCCTCAAACGGATGAATGACAGAAATCATGTCATAAACCGACTTTGGAAACTTATTTGCGGTGTTTCATACATGGCCATCCAAGCGTTGGGTTAAGTGGATTCATTGGCGGAAGTCGGTTTAATTGCATACAATGAATCAATTAAAATGTCTCCGTTCAAGGTTTTATATGGCGTGATCCACCTCAGGTTTTTTTGAAGTATCAGTCGAGGCTCTGATTGTCCAACACGTGGACCAATTGTTGATGGAGCGTGATCTTTGTCTTTGGAAGACGAAGAATAATTTGTCCTGCTCAAAATAATATATGAAGTTAGGCGATAAGAAGAGAGAGAGAGGTCGAATTTAAAGAAGGTGACTTGGTTTATTTGAAGGCCTGACCTATGAGTTTAAATCCTTGGCTAAAGAGTGAATGAAAAGCTTGGCCAAGATTCTATGGTCCTTTCAAAGTGTTACAATGTGTGGGCCCGGTTGCTTATAGATTGGAGCTTTAGTGGATGTAGAATCCATCTGTTTTCATGTCTCCGCAGGTTGAAAGGAGCCATTCTTTGTCACGGCAGCACCAGCCATTACTGCGGCTTTGCTTTAACAGAGGAATGGGAGCTCAAGGTGCGACCACGGGAGGTCTTGAATATTCGCAAGTTCTTTGGATGGAGGCGCACAAGTTTTAATCAAATGGTGATTACGACCATGAGAATACTGGGAGGATTACGGTGTGATTGAGGATGTCTTTCAGGACTTTCACCTTGAGGACAAGGTGGCACTTCTTAGGGGTATATTAGGCCCCGTTTGGTGAAGGTTTACTCGAAGGGGAAGGGACACGTGGCAAAGGGAAAAGAAGGAGAAGAGTGGAGTGCAGTTATGAATGTAGGAGTAGTGGGCGGGGAAATAATCGCTTGGGGAAATAAGCAGTATGGGAAAATAGAATATAGGAGAGAGGAGAGGAAAGGGGGAGGAGGTTGGTTTTATGTAAGTTATGGTTTGGGTAGTCCGAGTAAGAGTGGGTTGCTCTTCCACAGTGGTGACTTAATTGCTATTTCCATCTTGTAAGGAGTATTTACTCCATTCCATTTGTTCTGTTTCATCGATTACTTGATCTCTAAGCTTCAGTCTCGATTTCTTTGAGTGTTTCTAATTGACTGTATCATCTATTTTGTGGGTTGTCTGGTTTGGTTCTTAACAGAAACCAGATTATTGAAGGTAGTAGAAGGCAATGCTTTAGTATGCAAATCAGCTAATTGAGCTGCAGATGGAATATGTAGCAAGTGAATGACTCCAGATTGCACTTTTTTTCTAATGAGATGACAATCAATCTCTATGTGTTTTGTCCTCTCATGAATATAGGATTTTGAGTCATTTGTATAGCTGATTTGTTATCACAATATAATGAAACCGGTTGACAACTTGGTTGATGAAGATCATGCAGCAGGTATAAAATCCATTATATTTCACTTGTAGTGGCTGCTAAGGCTCTGTACTCGGCCTCTAAGGATGATCTAGAGATGGTGGGTTGCTTCTTTGACTTCCAAGATATAAGAGAGGGACCAAGGAAAATAGAAAATCTTGTGACAATTCTTCGAGAGTCAGGGCAAGCTGCCCAATTCGAGTCACTAAATGCAACTAACTTTGTATTTTACTGAGATGAAAACAAAATGCCTTTTCCTAGACAGCCTTTTATGTAGTGTAGTACCCGAGAAGTAGCTTCAAAGTGTTCTTGCATTGGATTAGACACAAATTGACTCAATTTATTGACTGCAAAAGACAAATTTGGTCTGGTATTTGTCAAGTATATTAATCTTCCAATTAATCTCCTATAGCCTGATGGGTCAGCATATGGATTACCACCAATTTTGGATAATTTCTAATTAGGAAGCATTGGAGTAGGAGCAGGCTTACAACCAAGGAGCCCTACATCATCTAACAACTCAAGTGCATACTTCGTCTGACTGAGAAACACATCGTAGCAGATCGTGCAACTTCAAGTCCCAAGAAGAACTTAAGATTGCCAAGGTTCTTAATTTTGAATTGAGCATCTAGCAGCTTCTTGACAGATTCAATTTCATCTATATCATCTCCTATGAGAACTATGTCATCCACATAAACCAAAAGGATTGTGAGATGACTGTGAGCAGATTTCACAAACAAGCTGTAATCAGACTTGGACTGAATGTACCCCATTGAAATCAAGGATGCAGTGAGCTTAGATTTCCATTGGCGACTGGCCTGTTTGAGACCATAAAGAGACTTTACTAACTCGCAAACCTGATTTGGAGTAGATGATGTAAAACCTTGGGGTAAGGACATGTTTACTTCCTCATGCAAATCACCATGGAGAAAGGTATTATTTACATCAAGTTGATGTAAATGCCAATTGTTTGAGGCTGCCAAAGCAAGAACTAAACGGACAGTGGTCATCTTCACTACTGGAGAGAATGTTTCAAAATAATCAACTCCCTCTTGTTGATTGCAGCCCTTGGCAACAAGTCGGGCTTTGTATCTTTCTATACTACCATCTGCTTTGTGCTTGATTTTCTATACCCACTTACAACCAATTGGTTGTTTGCCAGGGGGTAAATCTTTCAAAATTCAGGTATGATTCTGTTCCAAGGCAGCAATTTCTTAGTCCATAGCACTTCTCCAACATTCATGTCTCACAGCTTGGTTATATGTTTTAGGTTCAGAGGTAATGGTTACGGATAAAGCAAAGGTTTTATGGGAAGGGGAAAGGGAATCATAAAAATTTGGACAAGGGATAGGTCCTGAGACATGATTGGTAGAAGATTGCTTATGCAATATGTTGCAGTGGTAATCCCTCAAGTAGCTTAGTGGATTTCTCTGTCGATTTGAACTTCTAGTGTTCTGTGGCTGACTTGATGCTGAGGCAGGGAGAGTAGCAGGATTTGCAGGGAGAGTTATAGGATTTGTGTTTTGTGTGATTTGTGTTATTGTTGTGAGATCAGTATCAGAAGTGAAAGAAGGTAAACAAGGTGGTACAAATGAGTCAAGGTGGCTTTGTTGTTGTGTTTTTGGGAATGGGAAAATAGTTTCATAGAACACAACATTTATGGATATGAATATTTCTTTTGTATGAAGATCATAGACAACAAAGCCTTTTATACCTTCCTTGTGTCCTAGATGGATGCACTTTCTAGCCCTAGATTGAAACTTGGTTCTATGTGCAGCTAGAGTAGACACAAAGCATAGAGAACCAAACACTCTCAAAGAATTCAGATTTGGTAATTTGTTATACAACATGAAATAAGATGACTGGTTATGCAGAATTTTGGAAGGTAGCAAATTTATGAGATGGATCGAGTGTGCTACAACATATGACAAAAAATTGATAGGTAAATTGAATTGAAACATTAATGCTCTAGCCATGTTTAAGATGTGTTGATGTTTTCTCTCAACAATCCCATTTTGTTGAGGTGTTTCAACACATGAAAGTTGATGTGAGATGCCTTTTGAATGATAAAAAGTATTCATGAGGAATTCTTTACCATTGTCTGATCTAATAGTTTTGATATGTTTATTAAACTGAATTTCAATGAAAGTAACAAATTCTTTTAGAAGTTGCCTAGCTTCTTGTTTGGATTTCATCAATCTTATCCAAGTGAACCTAGATTTGTCATCTACTATGGTTAAAAAGTATTTGTAACCA
Source organism: Calophaca sinica (assembly GCA_037113605.1). NCBI lineage: Eukaryota > Viridiplantae > Streptophyta > Magnoliopsida > Fabales > Fabaceae > Calophaca > Calophaca sinica. Next base: position 4,097,452 of record CM073731.1, read on the forward strand.
TTGATAGATGGATAGGCAAATGGACCACATATATCAACATGAATAATGTCAAAAATTGATTCAGACACAGATGTGCTATTTTGAAAAGATAGTTTCTTTTGTTTAGAGAAATGGCATATATCACAAAAATGAGAAGGAATAAGGCATTCTATTGAATGTAACTATTGTACATTTGTGTAACATTGTAAGGAAGGGTGACCTAAACGAAAATGCCACACATCTTTATTAGGAATGGATTCAGAATTTACAGAATTGACAGACACATTACACATAGTGTTCAAATTAACAGAATCTTGACTCTTTGAGGGATTTTCCAACACCATATTGTATAGGCCATCTTCAACTTTAGCTCTGCCAATCATCCTCAATGTCTTGTGTTCCTGGATAAGACAATGGTCATGAAGAAATAAAAGTTGACATGAAAAAGACTTGGTTAGTTTGGTGACTGAAATCAAACTAAAAGCAAAATTTGGAATACAAAGAACATTGTAAAGGGTTAAGGTAGGAGTTAGATGAATGGTTCCACAGAAAGTTGTTGCGGTTTGATTTCCATTGGATAAGCCAATGGAAATTGGTGGTGAAATAGGTATGTAAGAAGAGAAAAAATCAAGGGAAGAGGCTATGTGATCTGTGGCTCCAGAGTCCAAGATCCATATATTGGAAGGCTTACCTTGACCGGATTGGTCAGAAGTGGAGGTGTTGACATGATGAGTGCTAAGAAGGTTGGCTTGGGCGGTTGTTGTGGGATTTGATTTGACTGTGAAAGAAGTGTCAATAGACCTTGAATTTGCTCTTTTGAAAAACCTTGGAATGTAGAATCATCACTGGATGAAGCTGTTGTCACCATATTTGCGGATTTCTTGGATTTATACCCAGGTGGGAAACCATGCTTGAAAAAACATTGATCAACTGTGTGATACAATCTGCCACAATGAGTGCATTGTTTTGGATTTGGCTTTTGTTGACCATTCTTTCCTTTCTGCTGTTGAGAATTATTGCCAAAGGGCTTCAACTGGGTTGAAAGAACATTATGATATGCAGAATGAGTGAATTGCAATTGCCTTTCTTGTTGGGAAACCATGGATAAAACTTTTGTCGCATTAGGCAACGGATCAAGAAGCAAGATTTGTGATCTAAGAGTAGAATATGCATCATTTAAGCCTTGCAAAAAGACTAAAACAACATCACAATCTTTATATTTCTGAACCAAATCACATGTATTACAGCAGGTCATATAAGGAATTGGGCAGAAATTGTGCAAATCATCCCATAGCATTTGTAACTTGGTAAAGTAAGATGAAACAGATAAATCCCCTTGTTTTAGGCTATATAAATCAGCATAAAGTTATGAGATTCGAACAAAATCACCTTGAGCAAAGCGATTTTTCAGATTGATCCAAACATCTTTAGCTTGATCAATTCACAAAACACTCGATGCGATTTCTGGTTCCATTGAATGCTTCAACCAAGAAAGAATAAGAGTATTGCATTTCTTCCAACAAGGAAGAATCGGGTCATCCTCTGCAGGTTTCAGAACTGAACCATCGACGAATGAAGTTTTACTCTTCAATTCCAATGCCATGAACATGGCTCTGCTCCAGCTGTGATAATTGTTACCATCAAGAAGGGGTTTCACCAAGATCAGTGATGGATTCTCATTGGGATGAATATAGTAGATGCTTAACGGATCCTGCAAAGGACTTGCAAGTGGAGGATTCGAGATTGTTGCCATTGATAATTCTTCAAAGAAACTGAAGGAGAAAGAGTTTGAGAAAGAGAGAGAAAGAGAAAGGGCGGAAGCAATTAACTCGCGAATGATATCATATTAGAGTAATTGGAAAATTGTAAACTCATTTCTCATTGATCAACATTGTAGCAAGTACATTTATACTATCAGCTATGCAAAGCTGAGGCAAAACAGAATCAACAAAAGTGTACAAACAGAAATGTAACTGCCTAACAAATTCTTACTAACTTTTAACTTCCTTCAATTCTTCAACTAACTTCTCTTCTTCTATCAATATGTGAATTGTAATTTTTATATTTTGCACGGGTTGTTTATAAAAAAAAAAAGAAAAAGACATCTTTTAAATAAATTTAATACGCTCATCAAAAAAAATAAAAATAAAATTAATATTTTATGTTTTATTATATATTAATTATTATAATAATATAAAGAATTGCAATGGCAATTTTAGTATTTAGCTAAGGAACGAAATTGTTTAAAAATAAAAAAAAATGACTGATTTTAGAAGAAAAAAATGGTTCTGCAAACCAAAGAGGAAAAAAACTTAAAAACTAAAAGAAGAAAAAAGCAACCAGAGACAAAAGGTAAGGTCATTTAATATATACTGTATTACTCAGTCTACAATGGACCAAGTAAGACAGAAGGTAAGGTCATCTAATCCTGAGCGATTTCTCAATGGAACCATTGTCAATATTTTAATATTTTATCAAGTTCTAAAAGAAAAAGGGTGATACCATTCTAGCATCCATATGTTGGAAGAATATCCAGAATAAAAAAGATTTTACAGATTACGATTTACGGAATTACAATGATAAATACAATTTGAGGCACATTACATTATAGTCAATAGATTACAATATGTGAAGGTCTAGGCAAGGTTTATGGAATAAGCTCTTCACAAACAAACATCAACTCATTTTCATATCTCTGCATAACAAACCGCTCCTCTGGAACTATAATGCTAGTAACAGTACAATTCACGTCAGAAAAGGGCTTTCTACAAGTCCTACCTGCTCGATGAAGATAATCTGTGGCAGTTTTTGGCAGATCAAAGTTGTATATGTGAGTCATTTCTGGAAGGTCAACTCCTCTAGCAGCTATATCTGTTGCCACAAGGAGATAGCCACCACCTTTTCTAACCTCCTGAATAGAATAGAAGAGACAGCGAACGGTTGTTACCACCCTTTTTTCAACCTAATTTGACTTGCCATTTACTCACAAAATACATTTTTTAATGCTACCATCCTTAAACTAGCATACTTTTGTCATATGGTCATCGCACCAGGCATAAAAAGTATTCTGATAAGGTTTTAATTCTAAAACAATAAAAATCCAGTAAATTTGAAGCTAAGGATTAGGGTAGGCTCTTGAACTTAATTTACCCCACTTGTGGTTAATGCCCCCTTGAGGATAAACACCGTCCTAAGCTAGTCCCCATTTTTTATTTCCCTTAAAAGTTTGGTTGAAATTCCCCGCCCCCCTTTCCAACGCAACGGTGTCAAAAATTTTATTGAAATGTCTGTCTGTCATTAACCCAATGGACCCTGGTTAATCCTTAGAATTAACCAGTACAATTTGGTTATCAGAATAAGAGTGTGAGTGTGTGACTCGTAAATTAAAACTTGTGTCAGACACAGCCATAAGTTACATAATATTATTCTCTCATGGATGAATGTCAAAATGAATTTGGATGCAGAACACAATGGTCAATAACGTAAGGACACTGGAAATCGGAGGTTACTAACGAAACCTCCTATCAATATCAATCCACTGAATGGCACTTACCAACAGAGAAGCTGCTCGTGAATTGAAATTCATGTCATCTTCGAGGAGGAGGATATCTAAAGAACCTTGATATGATGTCTTTAAAAAGTCAATCAGAAGGGATGTGGATGGAGCATTTCCAGCCTTTTTTGACTTCTCAGACTGCATAATAGAATATGTAATATTAGATGACTGATGACTTTATCATATTACCCTGACTAATTCAAACAGATATTAAATGCAGACATATGAGCTAATCATTTGAAGGGTGTCAGCTGTCAAATAATAATCAACGCAAGAAACCAAGTCTTATACTACTAGCTTGTAAGTCAAGACGCCTGAGCTCTAAATAGATTCCTAAGCATCTGATGATTATGGATTTTAAACTGTTATGAGAAAATTGTCATAAAAGAATTTAACGATTTTTTTACTCTAAAGTGCAAGTAGTAACCCCTCATTAGAAAACCAGACTTACTGATAACAAAATTAAAGTTTGTTGTTATCTATGTGCTTGTATTTGGTCAAAAGCTAAGACATTGATATTTTGATTAATGGTCACCAACCATGTAATTTACTCCCTAGAGTGCACCCTGTAATTCAAGACCTTTACATCTGCTTGAGGAGTATATATTTCAAATGGCAATACAGGCAAAAATGATCAAAAAGAAATAAATAATCCAACAGTACCAGCACAAAATAACATTACAACATAGGAAAAACTCATCGCTTAAAACATGCATTCGGCAGTAATTACGCAAAAGCAGATGGCATCAGTCTATCATTGAATAATCAAAATGCAGTTCATAACTATTTCTCATGCATCAGGACAAATGTTTTGAAAAATTAGAAACGAAAGTAAGTCATGTACTACTACTGAAAAATGTTTAATGCAGATTTCATTCCACTTCCAGGGCACAGCCTACTGATTGCATAATCCAATTGAAGAAGGAGATGTTAATAAGAAAGATATTATCAGCATACCTGCTCACCAACAAATATAATGCCAGACTCAGGTGCATCAGATTGTATCAGAGATAACAGGGTTTGTAGTTTTCTTTTCTTATCACATATCTGATGATTGAAAATTTGAAATAGCATTAGAAACTAAAACCCCAAATAGGTATTTAATAAATATGTCACCTTCAAAAAGAATATGTGATTGAAGTTTAAACCATTCTATATACAACTTTCCAAGGGCAAAGGACAGCAGGCAGATGGGATACAATACAAGTGCATTAAAAAATGACATAGACAAAGTTTTATTTTATATCATAGAAAATTAGAAATACAAGAAGTTTCTTCAATACTCAAGATCTCTTACTATAAATCTATGATACAGGCGAGATGGCATGGGCTCCACAGGACTAACATGAATGTGGATCACATCACTCTGGAAAACAAATAAAGAAGTCAGAATGAAATTTTATGGTACCTTAAAGACAAACAAATAATCAGAGTAGTATACCTTCGTCCATTTCTGCTGCACAGCATCGTGAAGAAATCGGTTGTGCTGTGGTATAGATGCACTGGCAAAAACTGTCTGACGGTTATTGCAAGATGAATATGAAGTCAAAATCTTCCGAAGAGAACTCACTTGCTTTGAAGAATTGAAAATGCAGTCAACCTAAGTAGACGAGAATAAAAAATTATATAATAAATAAATAATTCCAAAACTGCTCAAGGGCAGTAAACAAAAAGTTGGCAGGGCTTACATAACTCCAGGCTTTATAATTTTTATATTTCTCAACTTATATAATTACCAAAAGGTGTGACCACCCCCTTCCCACTTAAGAAAATGTGAAAATAATGAAATCTAATAAGCTAAAAAACACTTTTAAACTACCTTTAATCTACTTTACTTGCCTTTTTCCATTTCTTTACCGCATTAGATTGCATTGATGGATGAGACCAACATGACTAACTACATATCGTTTTCAAAGAAATATAGCTGGATGGTGGTGCAGCTGTATGTTCAAAAACATAGGCACAGACTACTGAAGATAAATCTGGAACTCTGCTTTCTTAGCTCTTACTTTAAACATTACAAACTACAAATATACAATTGCTGAAAAGTGTACAAAGACTAACCAACTTAAGTTGCAAATACCAAAACTTTTACCTCATCAACAACTAACACCCGCAAGGTTCCAAGCGAAAAAAATTGTCTTTCAAGCATTTGGCATAAACTCCCAACTGTTGCAACTACTACTGCTGGAGGCTCTGCCTAAAATGGGAAAAAGTTAATAAAGCCTGAATGAGACTGTACCGCCAGCGACCAGTTAAAGAGAAGGTAAAAATCAATGTAAACAGAAGTGGCGTTCAATCAGAGCCATGATATAACTTTTGGAAATTCAAACCATGTCCCTACAAAGGCCTAAATCATCAATACACGAAACAAAACACAACACAAGGAATTAGTTGGTCATTGGTGCCTAATCTTTAAAGCCCATCCACTAACCATATGCATTTTAAACATACATAAAATGCAATTTATTTCACACACTTTAGCAAGTTTCTTTTTATTAACTGGGCTAAACAAACAATAGAATACTTAAAACACCCCTAAGAGCATAGTTCCTCTCTATGTCACAATTTGGCAACAGCTTATATGTTAATGTGTAAATTGAATAATTCTTAGTATTGTAGCATAAGCCAAAAATACAGTATCCTAAAATTGACTTCTAAGAATCTGCAGTATTATGTATCCATCAATATCTGGGGGGCTGTGGCTGCCAAAAATGGAATAGAAGAAACTAACAAAACAGACTATGAATGAACTGCATTAGTGGCAAATATTTTGAGAAAGAGTCAATAAAATTTTATCAGACTGACAAGTATATATATAACCAAGCACCAAGTCTATTATCATTCAAATAGTCTCCAAAAATATTACAAAAGCAATTCCAAAAATTGCAGAAGCAGCCATTTGTTAGTAACCAAATTTATTTGGTTAAAAATACAATAAAATACAACTCATTGAAGAAGATGATGAAAGATTTATACCTTTAACCAACTCTTGTGCCTTCTCAATGTCCCTCCATCTAACAGAGCCATGATGGTACATGATTTTTGCTCCCCTTCAACTCCAGTTGGCTTTGCAGCCAACATCCTAGCAATCTTAGTGACCTTGTCATTAAGTAATTTTTTTGCACTCAGTAATTAGCAGTTTTCAAGGGAGTTCCCCCAGATGTGTTGCATTAAAGATAATTAACATGTCACCGTCACATCACAACTCAAACATTCTTACCTGCATGCCAAGTTCACGAGTAGGCACCAAAACTAGTGCTTGCACAGAAGATTTTCTAGTGTTGATGATGGAGTAGATTAAAAGCAAGTATGTAAGTGTCTTCCCAGAACCTGTCTAGATAAGAAAAAAATATAAGGTTACACATCTCCCTTTTGTTATTTCACAGTAAATGTTAAAGTGCAAGCACAGGGGATGACACATGGACAGAGATGAGGAATGAGGAGGCAGGACAACATGGTAGGATATACAGAGAAAAGCATAATAGAAACTGCATAGAATTTTTTATCACGTGCAGGAGAAACAAAGCCATGCCAGCAAACTTTGCCTATCTGAAAAAAATGTCTACCACCTAAGAACCGAGCCAATGGAATTGTAGTTTAGTGCAGGCCAAGCAAGATAGCCACCTTTCATAACAGAGCGTAATCAAGAGTTGCAGAACTAAAAAAGTAAACATGCTTCAATGCGGAGGATGGACGTAATTCAACACTCCATAATTTAGTATTGTATTTCCTCAAACATTTACAATTTAATAATCCTAAATTCAAATGTAAATCATATAGTAAACATTTATATGTATAATACTAGTTCTAAACTCTAAAGCAAGGACCTGCACTTTTCCGTTTGTGCTTTTGGTGCAAAACATATGTAACCTTCATTATTCCATCATAAAGAAAACATCAATTTTTTATTTTTTATTTTTATTTTTTTGACATGCAAATGAATTAGATGCTCAACCTCTGAAAAACTATTATGTTCAACTTTCCTTTCATTCTATTTCATAACAAATTCTTCCTCTCCCAACCTAAGCTGTTCTTCTCTCATTTACTTGCCTTGGTAAGGAAGTGAGCCTTTTCCCTACTTATCCAACATCCCCTCAGTATATAGGCGTGTGAGGAAACTCAAGCCACACAACAAATTAGGAATGGAGCTTAAGTATAAATTACTGTATTCATCATTAATGCCACAACAACAACGATCAGAACATAAGAATCAGGGGAAAAAATAAAAAGATAACCTGAGCATGAATTATGCAGTCACGTCCGGCAAATAGATAAGGCAATGCTTCCCTCTGGACCTCTGTAGGCATGACATATCCAACCTCTTCCATCCTGAAACACATTACTAATAGAACATTGAGCAGAATGAACTCAACTTGTTTATCCATGATCAACACATTCAGTATTTATACACAAGGTTTATGAAACTGAAAATGAGAAACCGTTAACTAACTTTTCTAATTTCTAACAAACTGTAACTTCCCTAACTGACTTGTAACTAACTCTTTCAACTAAGGCTCCGTTTGGGAGTTTAGGAGGGGAGGGCTTGGGAAAAAAAAAGGAGAAAAGAGAATGGGAAGGATGGATAGTCTCCCACCTTAAATGAGGGGTTTATTTTTCTTCACAATACTAAAACCTCCTAATTTGGGGAAACTCAAAAAATATATTGGAGGAGGGTTTTGGAGGGCTTAAAAAAATTCTTCAAATTTTCCATCTTTTTATAATACTCTCAAAATTAAAAATATATTACTCATAAGCATTCCTTCCTCCTCCTCTACAAAAACACTCTTTCAAATATGGTGGAAGATTTCTCTATCTTTTCCTCTCTTCCTCTCCCCACAAAGCCCTCCCCTTCCCTCCCCTCCTAACTCCCAAACGGAGCCACTGAATTCAGAATTGTACTCCTAATAATTACAGTACCCATAAAATTTTAATCATGTAACACACACACACAAGCACATACACACACTTTATTCAATGAGACGGAAGTCAAGATAGGCACAATATCAAGTGTAGAAACAATTTGGTGCATAAAGTGTAGCAATCTGTTCAAAAGCTGAAGTGAGTTAAATTTAATTTAACCAAATTAACCACGGCCGAGATTAAATTTTGGAATCCAGATATGTAAAAAAAAAAAAAAACAAAGAATTAAACCATCAAATTCCTAGGCAATAACCAATAGTGAAGAGTAACATTTAGGGGAGAGAATAATGCAGTAAAGAAATGGAAAAAGAAAAAATGTCGAAATTGCCTTTGCAGTACATGGTCGGGAACATGAGCTTGACATATTTCCCTGAGAGTGGGAGTGGTCGCTGTATCATCCGCTGTACGAGTCGTGGTAGAAGGATTCGCAATGGCCTGTGGAGTTGTGAACTTGGAGACGCGGTTACTGTTAGTGTCAGCGGAGGAGAAGAGTCTAAGAAAATGGTTGTTATGTGAACGAGGAATACAAGAAGAAGTACAACTCGGCTTTTCAGATGAAAGAACACGCAGAGGAGGAAGAGGCGAAACAGAGAGAGTGCGAGCGTCCATGTGTAACTGTATAGATACGATTCTCTCTCTCTCTCTCTGTGACTGTTCCTTTGTCCAACTACAAATTATAAAGACACTTGTTCCTCAGAAACAAAGTGGGCTGGGTTGATTTAATGTGGGCTACGGCCCAAAAGTTTCAACTGGGCTTATCTACTACGGCCCATGAAAATTTGCAAAATCTGCGACGATGCCGTCGCGGGTTGAGTGTGTGTTTGGATTGCTGTTCATTGGCTCTAAACATCCGTTGCGGCCGGTGAATGGAATTCGTCTCTTGTTTGGATTTTCGTTATACCAATTTTGTAAACCACATTTTGCTTCTAACGCCGTTTTAAATGAAAGTAACTCTCATTGAGCTTTTCATTCTTCAGTTTGCCGTTAGGAAAACCACAACCAGTTTACTTCCCATTTTGCCCAGTGTTAATGCACGAAATGGTGCAAGCTCTCCGGTGAGTGCGTACTTTCGTTCTTCAGCTTGGTAGCTGGGTGATGAACTCTGTGGTGAGTACTCCTCCTTCGGACGCAATGTCCTTCCTCCTTTAGACCGGCGGATGGGGTACCTGCAAAAGGCACTCCGATGCCTAAGTTAGATAGGGCTTTTGGGGTGAGCTTAGGAGCTCGCATCATAGAGATGAGTTAAGTGTTTAGGGTTGTAGAGAGTAGAGAGAATGTAGAGTCCCTTTTACCTGGGGGTCAAGCCCCCTTTATATAGGCGTGGTAGTTCCGAGTTGTATAATAGCTTCCTTCCTCAGCAAGTATTCGTTTGGAGTGGATAGAGCTTATCTCTTTTCCTTGATATTCAGAGTTAGTTACTTGTGATGATGCTTTAGACCCTTTCTGAAATACCGAGCTGAAAGCTCTCCCATACCAAGCTCTCCATAGATGATACCGAGCTCTCCAAAGTTGATACCAAGCTCTCCCAAAGGTCATACTGAGGTTGTAGCTCTTCTACCGAGCTTGGGGCTCTCATACCGAGCTTGGAGATCTCCTGTAGCAGGTGAAAGATCGGGTCCATAACACCCAGCTGTTCAATTCAGCACCAATATCGTATTGTTCAACTCTCACCGTGATGAAAGAACACGCAGAGGAGGAAGAGGCAAAACAGAGAGAGTGCGAGTGTCCATGTGTAACTGTATAGATATGATTCTCTCTCTCTCTCTTTGTGACTCTGTTCCTTTGTCCAACTACAAATTATAAAGACACTTGTTCCTGAGAAACAAAGTGGGCTGGGTGGATTTAATGTGGGCTACGGCCCATGAAGATTTGCAAAATCTGTGACGATGCCGTGTGTGTTTGGATTGCCGTTCACTGGCTCTAAACATCCGTTGAGGCTGGTGAACACAATTCGTCTCTTGTTTGGATTTTCGTTATACCAATTTTGTAAACCAAGTTTTGCTTCTAACGCCGTTTTAAATGAAATTAACTCTCATTGAGCTTTTCATTCTTTAGTTTGCCGTTAAGAAAACCACAACCAGTTTACTTCCCATTTTGCACAGGCTATTCAATTCAACACCAATATCACACTGTTCAACTCTCACCGTGGCACTTTTTATTTTATTTTTCTCTTAAACAGTTGTTTTCAAACTCACCTCCCCCTTTTCTTTCTTCTGCGTGCATCCAACATAGGGCCTGCCAAAGGTTGATTTACAACTTTAGGTGATATAGTAGATGAGAGAAGAAAAATAGAGGTCAATAGTAGAAACAGAAAGAAAATGAGAAACCAAGCGAAGGAGGGGAGTTATGAAAAGCTCTGTGCAAAAAAGATTGACGAGAAACCTAATGAAGAAAGTGTGTGGAAGTTTTCTAATGGCACAGGTTGACAGTAAATATTTTTTATACAATTGGCTATTTGTCAAAATAATGGTAAACGTAATACAGGTATAAAGAAGATAGGATTGGCCGACTGGGTGTTGGGCAATGTGGTGTGAGATAGTAATTAGATATATTCTTTCTTCAAAAAAAATAGCTAGCAGCAACTAAGATATTACTCCCTCCGGTTCTCAATGTAAGAGAAAAAAAGGTGTTTTTTAGGGTTTCAAAATATAAGAGATATGTGAGATAAAAAGGTGTTTTTCATTGGAAAAAAGAGTGTTTTTCTTGGTTTTGATGAATTAGGGTTTTGTCTCTTATATTTAGGACCGGAGGGAGTACTAGTTTTTTTTTTTGATACCATGACATTAGTGGAAGTATCCCCCGACTTTGCCGATGACTAATCTTCCCCGGGCCTTGGCTGCATTAAGGCTACCCCTCCTAATGACGTTTTTTGTCATACCCAAGGTTCGGACTCGAGACCTTGGGTAAGGAACCCAACCGCAGTACCAGTCGGACCAACGCTTAGTTGGTAGATATTACTAGTTAAATATACATATTAGTGGAACTTATTATTATTATTATTATTATTGTTGTTGTTGTTGTTGTTGTTGTTGTTGTTGTTGTTGTTGTTGTTGTTTTAACAGAGTGATATAAAAAATAATACTAATATTACATTATAAATTCATACCCTTTTTAGTAATTATACATTCAAAAGTATTTTTAATTAATATCATCCAAACAAATTTCAGTTTGTCAAACATACGCTTGTGAAAAAAATATCCAAACACGTTAAACTTATTTTTAACCAAACGTCCGTTTGCAAAATAACGTTAAATCAAATGTCTGTTTACAAACTTTAATCCAAATGGGTCTGATTCGTTGGATAAACGACGTCATCTCTCTCTCTCTCTATGTAAGTTCAAATCAAATTGTTCATGTTCAGAGTTTCAACTTTAATTAATTTCGCATGCCATTCTAACCACTAACGAATTCTATGCAAGAATTTCTTTGCCTCGTAACACTACAACGATTGGGGAAAATTGCGGCGGTTCTGAGGGCATTTTGCGGCGGTTCAAACCGTCGCGAAATACCCATGCCGGCGGTTTGGTAACCGTCGCAGTTATCAGTGTCGGGATGTCATTTTGCGGCGGTTACAATCAACCGTTGGTATAACCGCCAGCTCAGTAACCTGTGGCGGTTGGCGGTTCGTATTTTGCGACGGTTTCAAACCGCCGCAAAATGCCCATGCGCTTAATTACTGTTTTTTGTGTTTAGGGGTGGTTTTGAACCGCCGCCAAGGTTTAAAAAATAAAAAAAAATAAAAACTGAATTGGGATTGGAACTTCCTAATATAATTCTTGGCCTCCGAGATCCTAATTCTTAATTTTTTTTTCCTTTCTTTTGGTTTTAATGTATTATAACCATAACCATTGTTATAAAGATAATATTTAATTCATTTAATGATGTAATAAATATTAATCAGTTTTTTTTTAAAAAATTGCAACACTAATTTTTTTTTGGGGTACAAAAATTGCAAGACTAATTATTAGCTACTATCTTATACCTAATTTTAGAATTGCATATAATTTTTTCAAAAACCATTAAATCATTCAACAAATATTGAGAATTCAAACAAAAACTACATTAACATGTATGATACCAACAAATTTACAGATAGATAAGAATGATAGTTCAAATATTTTTAATAGTATTTTGGTAGAGCGGGCTATAAGATAAAAAGTATGGAAAAAAAAAGAGAATTTGATGGTCTCTAACTCTATAGTTCCTGTCTAACAACTGAAGATCATCTTGCACGTCTCGGGTGACCCCAAATCTATAACCTGAAATTAAATTAAGTAATAAAATAATTAAAATTTATAATAATAACTATTAAATTTGAATAGTAACAATTATATATATATAGATGTTGTATTCTCTAGGATTTGTAACCTTACAGCTATCAAGAAAGAATCTTTCTGACCAATCTAATGCAAAACTAAATTCCAAAACCACAACTTACCCAAAGTATTTCCAATTTGATTCAAAAAATCTGTCAGCTACCACTCCATATGGCTCACAAGTCCAAAAATGTGTTTCTTTCACCTCCCAATAAGGGCTTATCATCTTATTTCACGGGCTTCTTTACAAACCAACCATGTTTGTATAATAGTGTGCTGCCAAAATTTGTGCATATTATAAGATAACACCAAGCATATCTGGCTTGCTTTGCACATGAAGCTAGAAAGTACCAAAAACTCTTCAAATGCAACAACCTTATCAATCTTGCCACCCAATATGCCCTCAAATCTCTACAACCCAAAATTCATCAACACACCATCATTACAAAAACAAACAAGTCATCACAAGGACATTAGGTGCTTTAAGTATGGACATCTGCTTCTTTGTTACCACCAACTTCTTACAACTGAGCAGCACCCACAAATTAATACATTCAATAAAAACCCAAACCTAAAAAAACTTTGAAATTGAAAAAAATAAAACACACACACACACACTCACTCACACTCACCATCACACTTGTACTTATTGTTGCCATCTAAAACCTCAGGCTGAAAGAACTTTTGCATGGAGTCCCTAAGCGAGTTACTATGAAAAACATCGAGACTAATATTCATTATCTCATCAATCTTATTCGACTCGTATCCGCAGCAGAGACACTTCACCTGGCTCATCTTGGCATTTATATCAGGCTGTGAAGCCATGTAATCATGTACATGACCATCATCTTGTGTCATCAAAGTCAAATATTAGAAAAGTTCATATAGTACCAAAAAAAAAGTTAAGATCAACAAAGAAATAACACAAGGCATAGAAACACTACTTCAATGAGTTTGTAAAACTTGTAGATGTCATCAATGTACTCAATTGCAGCCAATTCATTGTCCATGTCAATTGCATCAATGTTCACTACCAAATCCTTTGGCATAAGTCCACAAGCAACTTGAAATTGACAAATCTTGTTGTTATTAGTTAGATCACATTAAAATAGAACCACAATTCCCAAACTACATTCCAAAAAGAGGACTAAACCTTGCTTCTAGCTGAGAGGACTGAACTAAAGGCCTTGGCATTTTTCCTAGCAGACCTTTCTCTTATCTTATTTACTCTAACAGCTCTTGTCTCCTTCTTTTCCTCAGATTCATAATCAGAGCTGATGACAATAACTTCAGGTTCCACAGCCTTCTGAGCTAGTTCCACCTGTGTTGCAGCAATAAAGTTCCCTACACCATCAAGCAGACTTAGAGAGACAACATTTTAAGGAAATAAAACTGTTCACTTCTTTGAAAATTAGCAAGGTAAAAACTAATAATAATTAATAAGGAAAGAAAAATGCACACCTTGTTCTTCTCTACCGCGGCTTGAGCAACAACCAATAATTGAGTCCTTCAACCAAAAATCAATAGAATTAGGCAAAGGTATAAACGAAAAAACATGAGGCTGGAAAGAGCAAATATAAGGGGTAAAAGTAAAAGTGTAAAACCACCACCTTGTGACATGCTTGGATGCATCAGCAGCACCAGGCTCTGCTTGTTTAGCAACAAGATTACCAATATTCTGAAGTACCCTCCTATTCCTTCCTTCTCCCAGTACATTCTTTTGCTTATTCTCACCTAAAACCAAACACCTAATAAGCAAAACTCAGAAAGAAAAATAATCATCGAATATTTAATCACATAAAGGAAAAAATAAACACAAAACACCAAATAAGCATACCAGAAAAGATGCACAAGAAAATCTGATCAGAAGAATTGAAGGGAAGGGGGATTTGGGGTTCACTTATTGAAAGAAACAAATGAAAAATTGGTATCCATTAAAATAATCACATAAAGTTTCATACTTCTATCAAATATTCAATGTCCTTTTAAGAACGGGGAATCGGTTGAACCCAAGTTGGCCTAGAAACTTGTCAATTCTTTTGTTCCAGGCCCTAGGTGCCTGTTTCAAGCCATATAAGGCTTTGTGCAACCTGTACACCTTGTGTTCTTCTCCTTTGATTTCAAATCCTGGTGGTTGTGACACAAACACCACTTCTTCCAAAGGGCCATTTAGGAATGCTGACTTTACATCAAGATGCTCCAAGGACCAGCCATTACTGCAGGCCAATGCTACCACTAACCTCACAGTCTCATGTCTAGCAACCGGGGCAAACACTTCTGAATAGTCTAGCCCATGTTTTTGCAAAAAACCTTTTGCAACTAATCTGGCTTTATGCTTCAACACTGTCCCATCTGGATTGAGCTTCACCTTGAACACCCATTTCACCCCAATAGGCTTCTTCCCTGGTGGTAATTCGGTCAGCTCCCAAGTCTTGTTTTTCACAATTGATCTTAGCTCCTCTAGCATTGCAGTCTTCCATTCCTTTTTCTTAACTGCTTCACTGAACCGATTGGTTCAACATCAGCCATCAGTGCAAAGTGAATCAGTTCCCCTTCTGCATCAACTGCTGTGTCAGGAACAACCTCACAGTCCTCCAATTTTCTGGGCATAGACCTATTTCTCTGAGGTCTTGTTGCTGGGAGTTCATCATCACTGAGACCATTATCTACTGGTTCATATTCTGTGTCATCACCAGCTGACATTATCTCATTTTCCCACTGTGCATCATCAAACATCACAGGCAGTGGTGATTTCTGGTTTACTTCCCCTGACTTCCAGTTCCATTCTTCATTTTCTTTGACTAGCACATCTCTACTTACTTCAATTTTCTTGGTTTTTGGATTGAACAACCTATAACCACCAGTGGCATGATAGCCAACTAGTATCATAGGCTCACTCTTGTCCTCAAGCTTGCTCCTTTTGGCATCAGGAACATGCTTAAAGCATAGTGATCCAAATACCCTCAAGTGTCCCACATGAGGCTTTCTCCCTGACCATACCTCTATTGGAACTTTCAGTTTCAGTTTCTTTGTTGGGCACCTGTTGAGCACATAGGCTGCCACTGTCACTGCCTCTCCCCAAAAACTGTGTGGTAAACCCTTCTGCTTTATCATGCTTCTTGCCATGTCAAGTAGTGTCCTATTCCTCCTCTCAGCCAGCCCATTATGCTGAGGAGTGTAGGGTGGTGTAACTTCATGCACAATCCCATGTTTTTCACAATAATGCTCAAAGTCTTTTGAGGTATACTCACCTCCACCATCTGTCCTCAAGACCTTGATTTCATTACCACTTTGTTTTTCCAACAGCACCTTGAACCCTTTAAACACCTCCAAGGCTTCACTATTTTGTTTGATCAAATACAACCAAGTCATTCTGGTGTATTCATCAACAAATGAGATGAAGTATTTGTTTCCTCCAAGTGAAGGAACTTCAAAAGGTCCACAAATGTCTGAGTATACAACCTGCAGCCCTGCAGTTGCTCTCATGGGCAGTTCTGAAGCAAATGGTTTCCTGCTTTGCTTGCCTCTCAAGCAAACTTCACAACTCTTCTCGGGTACAACAATTCTAGGCATACCAAGCACTAAATCTTTTTCACTTAATTGATTTATGCTTCTAAAATTTAAATGCCCATACCTTGAATGCCAAAGCCATGTTTGCTGATCGGGAACAATGGTGGAAAGACACTGCACATCTGCTGTTTTGATACTGCACTTGAATGTCCTGTTTTTAGACAATGGTGACTTCAATACCAGCCTGTTAGTAGGATCAAATAGCTGCAAACTCCCTTCTTTCATGATTACTGAAAATCCTTTTTCAACCAATTGCCCCACACTCATCAAATTACACTTCATTCCGGGTACAAACCACACCTTTTCAATAATTGCAGCTTTGCCATCCTTCCTCTGAATAGCAATGTTTCCAATGCCTTCTGCCATTAAATTCCTGCTATCCGCCACCGATCAAGTTCTTTTATCACAAGATCAATGATCCAGTCCTTGTCCTCGGTCATATGATTGGAGCACCCTGTGTCAAGGTACCACTCTTCTGCAGCATTGTTGCCTTCAATTGCTGAGTTGCCTTCAATTGTTGTCACCATCAACATTACTGGATCCGAATCTGAATCTTCATGAGCTATGTTGGCTTCCTCCTCTTCATTCTGAGGTTTCTTGCCCTTTGCATGCCAACAATCTTTGGCAAAGTGCCCAAATTTTTCACAATTGAAGCACTGAACCTTTTTCTTGTCTAGGTTCTTTTTCTTGCCATGATTTGAGGTAAATCCTCCTCCCTTCTTGGATGATTCGGATTTGTCCTCAATCTTGGAAGAATCTTTATTGTTTTGCCATGCTCCACCTTTGTTGAATTTTCCCTTGCCTTTATTCCACTTCGCCGATTTCCTTCTCCCCATTCATGTTCACTTGGGCTTGAAGGGCTTGATCCATCTTTCTTTCAACCCCTCTATCAACAATTCTGAGTTCATGAGCCTCTAAAGAGCCTTGAAGCTCTTCAATGGTCATTTCACTCACCTCCTTCGATTCTTCTATTGCAACAACAATAAAATCGAATTGAGGAGTTAGAGTTCTCATTACCTTCTCAATCAACATCTGATCTGAGATAGTTTCTCCGCAAGATTTCATCTGGTTCGTGAGAGTCACAAGTCTCGTGAGGTATTCTGCCACCTTCTCTGTGCTCTCCATGTGCATCAACTCATATTGCCTCCTAAGAGACTGCAACCGAACCTTCTTCACCTTGGTTCCCCCTGTGTAACATTTGACCAGTGCATCCCATGCAATCTTTGATGTGCTCGCCGTTGCAATCTTCTCAAAATTGCTCACATCTACACATTGATGAATGTACCACAATGCTTTGCAATCTTTCTTATTTGCATTGTTGTAGGTTGTCCTCTGGGCCTCTGTTGGATTCGCTCCAAGCTCCTCATAGCCACCCATCACAATCTCTGTGAATTCATGGGTGCCGAACAATACCTTCATCTGTACATTCCATCGCTCCCAATTCTTGCCGTCAAGGATCGGTAGATTCATCGGGAAATGGCCGCCATTGCTGGTTGACATGATTACACACCTCTCAGGATCGATTTCTTTCTAGCTCTGTGATACCAAATTTGTTGGGGTAAACTCACTCTCAAGAATTAGTGAATAGAATGAGAAAAACAAGAGTAACAAGATTAGGGAAAAATGAAAGCTTGCATTAAACTGTAAAAGCTGAATACAGGTATTTAACAAAACTTAACAACTAACTACCAACCAGTAATACTGGTTCAACAGAAAAACTAACACTGTTACATTGGACTTAGTCACCCTAGGCCCATTTTATATTTCAAGCCCAAACCCAATTTGGATTAACAACAATAGCTATTTGGTGTATTCAGGAGGATCCATCACTCATACCAACCATGAAAAAAGTATTGCTAATGCTTGAAGGATCTGTGGATGTGCCTATCGCCCCTAATCCATTCTCTTTTTAAGTGTAACTTATTAATTTTGACACTCAAATTGTTTTCTATATGTGTTGTGTTATGCTTTCAAAAAAAACAAACCAGTAGTTAAGATTATGAAGAGCTGCGCAGAATCTTCCAACAAAATAAAGGATTTGGATCCTTGCAATCCACTTTAGAGTGTAAAGTGAGTAATCTTCAACTCTCTTCTTCCATGTTGCACTCAATCTCTTATTTGGATTTGAGCTTGTTTGATCTGCGCTTTCGATTTCTTTTCGATTACGACGATGGATTTCTTTCCGATTATTGTTGCTAGGGCTTGGCAAATTTTTGGTTGAGTTGTACCTTAATTTGTTTCTTGCATGTGATTTTTTTTTAAGAATCTGTTCTGGACGAACATAAGAGATACCTGAGAAAGTATCGCTTCACGGTGGAAGAATTAGACGGTCACAGTGGTGTTCCGAGCTCCGGTGGAAGACCTTGGTGGTGGTACCTGCAAACACTCCGACGCTCAAGTCAGTGTGTGTAAGAGGTGAGTGAAGAGGTGGAAAAATAATCATTACCTCGACCGTTTGACGCGGTCTCTTTAAATATGAGTTGAGGGCATCGATGAGTAACCGTTAAAGTGAAACCCGAGAGTCTGGCGTAAATTCCTTTAATGCCGAGAACCGTTGGGTCGGCCGCGTCGATGTGGCATCGAGGGAAGGCAGAGAGGCATGCGAAAATGGGCCTGAAAGCGTTGGATCTTCGGATTGGGCCTTGGCCCAGTCCGGAACAGTTGCCCCCCAAGTCGCTAGCTCGAATGTCGAGGTGGTGACTTGTTGTTGAAGTTCATTGATGTCGACGTTCGACGTCTTTGTTCGTAAGGGACTGCAAGGATCGACGGGGCGGGCTTTGTTTATTAGTTCGGTCGGGGCCTTCGGGTGCCACCTCCGCCGGTGCGCTCGACACAAGGCTTGACGTGCTTGTGCAAGGCACAAGGCTTTATCACGAGCGAGGCTCGATCTCATCATCAAGTGCTTGTGCAAGGCACAAGGCTTTGTCACGAGCTCGTGCACGCGGTCTCGGCACGAGGTCGACAAGGCTTTATCACGAGCTCGTGCACGCGGTCTCGGCGCGAGGTCGATCACAGGTGCTTGTGCAAGGCACAAGGCTTTATCACGAGCTCGTGCACGCGGTCTCGGCACGAGGTCGATCTCTTCATCAGGTGCTTGTGCAAACGCACAAGGCTTTATCACGAGCTCGTGCACGCGGTCTCGGCACGAGGTCGATCTCTTCATCGGTGCTCAGGTAAGGCACAAGGCTTTGTCACGAGCCTGCACGCCGGTCTCGACGCGAGGTCGACAAGGCTTTATCACGAGCTCGTGCACGCGGTCTCAAAGACGCAGGTCGATCTCTTCATCGGTGCTTGTGCTAACGCACAAGGCTTTATCACGAGCTCGTGCACGCGGTCTCGGCACGAGGTCGATCTCTTCATTCATCAGGTGCTTGTGCCAACGCACAAGGCTTTGTCACGAGCCTGCACGCGGTCTCAGACGAGGTCGATCCACAGTGCTTGTGCCAACGCACAAGTCTTTATCACGAGCTCGTGCACGCGGTCTCGGCACGAGGTCGATCTCTTCATTCATCAGGTGCTTGTGCCAACGCACAAGGCTTTATCACGCTGTTCCTGTCAAAGTACAGACAATTTGCAACAACTTGATGTAATAAAGTTAGCATTAATTTTTATGCTGAGTAAAGTGCTCGTAGTCGAGTTTTATACTTCCCCGTGAGAGTAGTTGATCTGGCTGTCCAAGCAGCAAGGTTGAGGTCATCAAATAATCAAGGTCAACGACGTAGCGGAGTTTAAAGCCGTCTGAATATTGAAATTGCAGAGGTGGGCCTGGTAGGTCGCCCAGAAATCGGGCTGCGTATCCACATTGCCGAGGTGCTTGTGCAAGGCACAAGGCTTTATCACGAGCTCGTGCACGCGGTCTCGGCACGAGGCTCATCATCAGGTAGTTTGTCACGAGCTCAGGTGCTTGTGCAAGGCACAAGGCTTTGTCACGAGCTCGTGCACGCGGGCTCGGCACGAGGTTATGCCCCCTAAGTCGGGTGCTCATATGATGAGGAGCCGACTTGTAAGGAGTCGTTATCCTGCATGTTAGTCAAAAGATACAAGATGTGCACGATATAAACGTGTGTTTTGATAGTGTTGCCCCCATACCGATCTAATTGGCGTGTTGGGGATATGCGTTTGGGATTGAATCCCTTTAATTGGCATCGAGTGCCGCTTAGGTTCAGAAACCAAAGTTCTTGAAATAGCATCAAGTGTCGTTCGAGTTTTAAAAAACAGGCATTAAAACATGAAAATGTATACCTCGTCTAGAGGTTGAGCTGTGATGTCGAGGTCCTAGATCTGAGATGTCGAGATCCAAGGTTGTCGTCCTCATCTAAATTTGAAAAGCTTGGTGGGAGAAACCCGTCTTTGTCAAGGTCCTAGATACGAGATGTCGAGATCGGGGATCCGAGGTTGTCATCCTCATCATGTGTCATGTCGTCGAGATCCTAGATCCGAGATGTTGAGATCCGAGGTCATTTGACAACGCACGTGCTCTTCGGCACGAGGTCGTTTTACATCCAATGTGTATGACTTCGTTTGACATCCAACGTGCTCTCCCAAGACGAAATCATTTTAGTGCGTGCTTTTACGCACGTGACTTGTTTTCAAATACACTCGTGCTCTTTACCCTTGTGTTTTAGAGGATAATCTGACTTTGCTGATGTCGAGAAGATATGATTCGCTCACTCGAAGCTGACCAGATCTGAGATGTCGAGATCCGATATCTGAGATCCGAGGTCCGAGAAGATAGGATTCACTCCCAAGCTGAAGAGCTTGGAGGTGAATCCGTCCGAGGTCGATATCTGAGATCCGAGATAATCATGTGGCTGTTTTGCTTTCACTTTGTTGATTTAATCGGTGTCTAGTTCCTGCGTAAGAGAAACATTGCCCAACTTCTCATCTTTGGTGGTGGCTTTAAGGAGAGCCATGTCATGAATCCACTCTTCTGCAGGTGGTGAGCTTGTCGAGCTCAATGTTTCGAACTAGAGATGTCGAACGTATTGCCGATGATGTGAACTGTGAACTGAAGTCCTTCATGTAAGATTGAACTCGTGACAAATCTACATATGCCTGCCCTTGCTTGGTGATGTAGAATGCACGCCGGTCTGCGCATCGACCAGTCACTTGCAAGGTGAGCTCGATATGTAGGCCGTGAGTTGATGGATGAGGTCGTTATTCCTTGTGATGTAGAACGATTTCGATGTTCTTCGACCTAATGAAATTGTTAAGAAATTCGAGAAATTCGAATCTTACCTCGCCATAAGGACATCGTGCGATTGTGATCTCGCCAGACGCCATCTGCCGCGGAAGAACTTCGAATTTGAGTCGCTCTTCCGCTTCACAACCTTGTTGTCAATAATCGCCAAATCGATGGCGAGAATTGAATTGAGATTCTAGCAACTCGCTTCTCTTTCCCGAAATCGTGAAACTTCCGTAAAGCCAATATTTGAGGCTTATTCAAGAAGACATCGCCGCCGATGTTGCCGGCGACGACGAGGAGTTTAGTCGAGGAGGAATGAACCCGATTTGGATCCGTGAGTAGATCCATAGTGAAAGCTCGATTCAGGAATCAAGGTGAGAGCCGAAAGAAATCGCCACCTGGAGAGAAGAAGAATGAGATCTCCTTCTTCGATCTTCGTGATCGAGCTTTCCCCAAATTTTCCAAGTTTCGACCTAGAAATCGTGAATTTGACCAGATCTTTAACCGTGATCTCTCACCTAATCGAAAAACACGCAACCTGAGGAGAAAATTTCTTTGTGAATGTTCTCGCCACCGTGAACATGAAAAAGAACGAGCGATTTGTCGTTCCCACAGACGCGCCAATGTTCTGACGAACATAAGAGATACCGAGAAAGTATCGCTTCACGGTGGAAGAATTAGACGGTCACAAAGTGGTGTTCCGAGCCCGGTGGAAGACCTTGGTGGTGGTACCTGCAAACACCCGACGCCAAGTCGGTGTGTGTAAGAGGTGAGTGAAGAGGTGGAAAATAATCATTACCTCGACCGCTTGACGCGTCTCTTTAAATATGAGTTGAGGACGGTTACCGATGAGTAACCGTTCCGTGAAACCCGGGAGTCGGAAGTAAATTCCTTTAATGCTGAGAACCGTTGGGTCGGCCGCGTCGATGTGGCATCGAGGGAAGGTAGAGAGGCATGCGGAAATGGGCCTGAAAGCGTTGGATCTTTGGATTGGGCCTTGGCCCAGTCCAGAACAGAATCCATTATCATTATCGCGCGAGTTTTTGAAGCCCCCACTGGTTCACAATTTTGACGTATGTTCAGTTTTCATATCATTCTCATTTGATGCTAATGCTATTCGTGAGTGGCTTGGTTTACTGGTCATTCAATCTTGCTCTGTTATGCAAACTTTGTTGTTGATTTACGAGGTTTTTACTTTTTTATGCTTGTGTACTGATTGATTAAATGTATCCTCAATTGTTACTGTTGAGATTCAAACAAGATTAATGGAACAAACTTCAGTGGCAACCAATAACTAAATAATATCCAGCAATCAATCAATCAACAAGATGTAATAAAACAACCAAACAAAGGAGATAAAAGGAAGAGAAGAAGACACCGCAATTTGGTTACGCAGTTCGGCCCCAAAGAAGATGGCCTACGTCTGCGGGAGAGAGCAGCCCTCCGTTTCACTATCAATGAGTCTTACAAGAGGTTACAATTGCTTTGAACCCCCTTTACAATGTCCACAAAAACAAACCCAAGAGTTCCCAATCCCTCGCTCTTTCCCTCTATGATAAACTCTCAAGAACAACAATAGAGAGAGCCTTCAAACCTCACTCTATTCTCTCTTAAGATCCCAAGGTGTTTAACCGTGTTTCAAATTTCCTAAAACCTCACAAAGACGCTCAAGAACTACGCACACAACCCTAGAATTTATCCGCTCGTTTATCGATTTTCTTCAGTCACGGCTTTATAGAAAAACCCGACTGTGAATCGATTCACAGTCTAAGGTGAATCGATTCACCTAGTACAAAAAAGCTTCCCCTGCACGAATTAATGAAGTGAATCGATTCCTGCAGGCTTCCCATGCGATTCACAGAGGCGTGCTTCGATTCCCAGAGAACCAAACATGCTTGAATCGATTCCCATAGCTAGGGAATCGATTCCCAGTGTTCAAGAAACACTTCCAAGCAATTCCATGATCCTCCAAACTGATTTTAAGGCACTCTAAACTCCACAATTCTCCACCTTGACTTCAAATTAGTGGTGATGCTCAACTTTATCCATCAACCACTAGCTGCTCTCTCCATCATTGGAATTACGTCTCAGAGAAATTCATCAAGTCCAAGCAATGCTTGAACTTTGATCTAGGTAATGACTTGGTGAATACATCCGCCGGGTTGTCCTCTGACGCAACCTTCTCAACCACAATTTCCTTAGATTCTACGACGTCTCTAATGAAATGTAAGCGAATGTCAATGTGCTTTGTCCTTTCATGATACACTTGGTGATTTGCTAAGTGGATAGCACTTTGACTATCACAATGTACCTTCACACATCCTTGTGTAATTCCTAGCTCCCCAATCATACCTTTCAACCATATGGCCTCCTTCACCCCTTCAACTAGGGCGATATACTCACTTTGAGTAGTAGATAAGCGCCACAACGGACTGTTGGTTAGCCTTCCAACTTATTGCCGCTCCAAACAATGTAAATACAAACCCAGATAAGGATTTCCTTGTATCCACATTTCCTCATAATCTGCATCTACATAACCCTCCAAAGCGTCTTCTCCTTGAGTTGCTCTTGTGTACCTCAAACCACCTTTGAGTGACCCATTCAAATACCTCGTAACCCACTTCGAGCTTCCCGATGAGCTTGGCCCTGATTTGCCATAAACCGACTTACTATGCCGATCGTGCATATGCTAAGTCCAGTCTACTACAAACCATGCCATACATGATGCTTCCTACCCCACTAGCATATGGAGTAGTATCCATCTTCCTCCTCTCCTCTTCTAATCAGGAGCTTGTGTCACCGAGAGCTTTGTGTGATGACCCAAAGGAGTGCTAACCGGTTTAGCTTCATGCATCCTAAACCGCTTCCACCACTTTGTTCAAGTACCCATGCCGAGATAAGAATAACTCACCCTTCTTCCTGGTCCCTCATGATATCCATCCTAAGTATCCTCTTAGCGCCCCAAGGTCCTTCATCTCAAATTCTGAATTTAGCTTCTCCTTGAGAATGTTAATCTCCTCTTTGCTAGAGCTTGCCATCAGGATGTCATCAACATAGAGAAGTAGGTAGAGAACCACTTTCTCATCCCTCTTCAAAATGTACACACAACCTGTCAGACTCCATTTCTCACAAATCCCGCCTTCGTAAGAAAATCGTCAAACGAAGATACCATTGCCTAGGGCTTTGTTTCAACCCATACAAGGATTTCTTCAAAAGACATACCTTAGACTTGTCCTCTACAAAACCTTCCGGTTGTTGCATGTAGATTGTCTCTTCTAGGTCTCCATGTAAGAATGCGGTCTTCACGTCCATTTGTTCCAACTCAAGATCGTCTTGATTTACGATTGCCATAAGAACCCTTATGGAACAATGTTTCACCACGGTGAGAAAATCTCGTTGTAATCAATTCCTCAACCTGTGTGAAACCTCGCCACAAGTCTTGCTTTATATCTTGGTTCTTCAATTCCCTAATGCCTTCCTTCTTCTTGAAGATCCACTTGCATCCAACCACCCTTTGCTTCTTAGGTAGTTTCACAAGTTTCTGTGTCCGTTCTTCTCCAATGAATTCATTTCCTCATTCATCGCCTCTAACCACTTCGACCCTCTTTGCTCTCAATCGCTTCCCTGAATGTCTTTGGTTCTGAAGTCTTGCACATCTTCACCGCATTTAGAGCATAACAAATTAAGTCTGCATAGCCATATCTCTTAGGTGCCACAGCTTCTCCTCCTTTCCCTATCTCTTGCCAACTGATAGCCAGGATCCACTTGTTGGTTGTCTTCCTCTAGAACCCGATGGTGGAGAACTGTTCTCCTCTTCATCATTCCCTGCCTCACTAGTGGAAGGCTCCACCTCAAACCGAGTCTTCTCTACATCTGCTTTCGAAGTTACTATTCTCCGTGTCCTTGCACTTCATCCCCATACGAGTCTCATCAAAAGTCACATCCTCGCTTATTATGAATTTTGATCCCCAGGCTCCATCTTCCACACCAGTACCCTTCACACCTTCCGGATAGCCAATGAAGACACATTTCACACTGGCTTCAAATTTGTCTTGTCTCGACATGAGCAACGCCAAAGCCCGAAAACCTTCAATGTAGAATATTCTGCCGGTTTTCCACTCCAAACTTCCATAGGTGTCTTGAAGTTTAACGCCGTTGATGGGCATCTGTTGATCAAGTAAGCTGCTGTACTCACAGCTTCACCCCAGAAACTTTTAGGTAGCCCAGTGTAACGACCCATTTCCGGACCGCTACCGAGCTCAACATACCGAGCTCGAGTTACCGAGCTCAACACACCGAGCTCAAGTTACCCTGTATGCGATGTGTTTTAAAATCATACTCTTGTGCCCTTTAGAAAAGTACGGTCTATATATTTATATTTTTTTTATAAGACCCGCTCGTGCACATCAGAGTAATTACAGCTTTTCGAAACATGGTGCAACTAAGACACAAGACTTAAGTCCTAAATAACAAAGACGCAGTATCAAGTACATACTTATATATACAAGATATAAAAAGTGCATACAAAAGACAAGAATAATGTACAAAGAAAATACACCTAAGGTATGACGACTTCAAAAGAGCAATCATACCCTGGGGTACTTCCATAGACACCCACGCAGGGGTCGCTCTAAAAGTAAAACCACCATCTACCTCATGCTCAAAATGACAAAACATCACCCGTCCCAAATCGGTCACGACCATCAGTACACAAAAGTCATATTACAGGCTACCCCAACAAACATAACATAAACAAAGCCAATCACGACAAATAGAGGTCGCCGCTCGATCCACGCCGAGCTCCTCCTCGCCATCATCTGGCCGCCGAGTTCCCCGCACTCGACATCGCTGGGTAACCATCATGGATTGAAGGTACCACGGGAAAGGGTCAACTTCTCAACAAATCAAGATAATCCAGGCATAAAGAAATAAGTAAACAACAAAATATAACATTCACCAAACGTGATTCGACCATCTCACTCTAGACTCGACTCTTATTCCGGAATATCGCCAGCTGGTCCATCCCCAAACTGACGCAATAGGTAAACGGATGGTCCAACCCCAAACCGATACCATACATTAATCAGCAGGTCCAACCCCAAACTGATAATGCGACGCCTAGTCAATCTCCCGTAAACAAAAGGGACCTAGCACCCTCGATTATCCGGTCACGGCTCAAAACGCCATACGACTCGCCTAGCTCTCTCACTCGATGATTAGCTCGCCGCTGTCAAGGAGTGACACATAAAATTACTTGATCACATATCAAATAAAGAGCATGCTTAACATGAAGAAAACGCAATTCAATCATTTAAGCAATAAAACAATCCTTACACAATAACATAAAAACAGAATCCTAGAATGTATGAAAGTGACCTTACACATAAAGATATAAAATAAAGCCTTAATAATGTCTAAGAGTTGCCCTTATCGAACTCCAAGCTAACGCCGCCGACAACGACCTCAATACGGCTGTCTTCAAACGAGCTCGACTACGACTCCTCTCACTCGATCTCGACACGCACGGCTCTTAGTCGACCTCGGTTTCGTGATCTCGTACACCCTGATTTCCTTGCCGCACGATCTCAGAAATCACACTGCCTAATACGAGCACAACTTAGTTCTATCTATGGGTTCTAATAACACTTAGCTCTCATTATCCCAATCTTAACCACAACCCAAGTAAGCATTAAAACTTAAGAACTTAAACAAATACAACCAGAATTCAAACATTACAAAATAACTCCTTTTCTCTAAAATTTTGTTAAAAACTTTTTCATACATCACAGACAAAGCCATTTTTCCTAAGTACTAATTAAAGCTTAAAATCAAGTAATTCCTTAAGCACAACTTAATCAAAATCTAAGTTTATATTTCTTAAAAATATTTTCGTCATGATCCAGCAATTAAAATAAGACCATAACCACTTATGTTAAAATTTAAAACTCAAAAAGAAATCAACACAAGCCAAGAAAAGAGGGTTGTGGGGGCTACTTACTTGCGTAAAAACAGAGGAAACAATTTGTTTTTCAAGCTCAAATAAATGGTTAGAAAGGTAGGTAATGTCATGAAGAAGAAAACCTATCAATATGATATGAGTTGAAAGCATAAAAACTAGCTAAAATAGAGAGAAGAAGTGGCGCTAACAGTAACATGAAGAGAACTAAAATTCTATTTTTCATACCTCTACAGATGGTCGAGATGGTGATATAGGTCGGGGGGATGATAAGAAAGAAGTTTGATGATGAAAGTTTATGCAGGCTCAATGAACTCAAGGTTCTTCGATGGAGGTTTGGAGAAGAGGAAATCTAGAGAAGAAGAAAAAAGAAGAAACTGGAAAGTGATTGTTTAAGGCGGCTAAGCGTGATATTTATGTAGGTGGAGGAAACTAATCATGATACTTATCTACAGCTGGTGGAAAAAGAAAAAGTTTGGTCTTATCTCCCTTAAACAAAAGTTAATTACAAAAAAACCATTTTAAATGAATTTATCTCTCATAAAACCACAAATAAGCGACACCTGGATTTTAAAGTAAGATATTAATCCAAACAACAAGTCTAACCCATCTAATCTGTCCTCTCTCATAATCACAACAAAATATACTAATTAACACTACATAATATTCGTAAAAATACGAGTGTTATCATCTCAACACGATGTCGACCAGGGTGCTTGTGCAAGCGCACAAGGCTCTAACACGAGTTCGTGCACGCGGCCTCCTCAGTTCGACATGCGACCTCCTCAGCTCGGTACGCGACCTCATCAGCTCGACATATGACCTTGGCACGGGATCTCGTCATGAGGTCTTGGTACGAGGTCTCGATACGATGTCCTAATACGAGGTCGATCTCGTCCTCAGGTGTTACACCCAGCTCCCAAAAGCATACATCTGACCCGCTCCAAAATAGTCCTGTTCATGCGTTCTGCCAGACCATTTTGTTGCGGTGTCCCTGCCACGGTCCTATGTCTCTTAATTCCCTGTTTCCTGCAAAACTCATTAAACTGCTTTGAAACAAACTCCAGACCATTGTCAGTCCTTAAAACTTTCAGTTTAATTCCTATTTGATTTCCTATGAGAGTATGCCATTCTTTGAATTTTTCAAATGTGTCACTTTTTTTTTTCAAAATGTGAACCCATACTCTCCTAGAGAAATCATCAATCATGGTGAGAAAATAGGAACCCCCTCCATGAGTTGTCACTCTTGAGGGACCCCAAAGGTCCGAGTGAATATACTCAAAGGGCTTGCTAGAATGATGCATGCCACTTCCAAACTTAACCCTATGTTGTTTGCCTAGTATGCAATTATCACAAAATTCTAGCTTATCCAATTTATCACTACCTAGCAAACCTTGTTTAGCTAGTTCAACTAAACCTCTTTCACTAACATGCCCTAACCTTAAATGCCATAGTTTAGTTTTATTATGCGGAGTTTGACTAGCTAATGATGCATGTCCTATAACAGTACAACCATCTAATATGTATAAGCCACACATTTTAGATCCTTTAGCCATTACTAATGCACCATTCGAAATTTTAATCATGCCATGTTCAATCCTAGTACTATAGCCTAATCCATCAAACATGCTTATAGATAAAAGATTTCGTTTGAGTTCAGGAACATACCTCACATCTTGTAAAAGGAATTCACGGTTGTCAAACATCTTGAGACGAATCGAACCCATACCTTGCACCTTACAAGCTCGGTTGTCACCCAACCGCTCGACTCCACCTTCTTTAAGCTTCAAAGTCTCAAAGTATTCCTTCCTAGGACACATGTGATAAGAACATCCCGAGTCCATGACCCAGTTCTTTTCAGATTCCAAACTCGACACCACTAGAGCCGCCGCACTCTCGTTACCATCCTCCATAGCAATTGCAACATCCACAGTAATCACCCCGCCCCCTTTCTCGGGGATCCTTCTTAAAGTGACTGTCTTGTGACAATTGAAGTACTTATACTTCTTATTGTTCCCGTTTGACTTGGACTTCGACGTAGAATTCTTTCCTTTGTTGTGGTTTCCTCTACTCTCACTTCTTCCCCTTGACACACTTAAGCCTTCACCACTATCATCCACTTTCAAGTCTTGGAGTTTGGTTAGCTCCTTGGTCCTAATAGATTGTTGGACCTCCTCCAAAGTAATAGTGGACTCCTTGCCATAGAGGAGTGCATCCTTAAAGTGTTCAAAGGATCTAGGCAACGAATTCAATAAGAGCAGAGCCTTATCCTCGTCATCGAAGCTTCACATCAATGTTCTGCAGTCATCAATAATTTTGTTGAATTCTGCTAGTTGCTGCACAATAGGTTTGGTCTCTACCATCTTGAATGAGTAGAGATGTTGTTTCAGACATAACCTGTGGGCCAATGACTTTGTCATGTACAACGATTCTAACTTTGCCCACATCTAATGTGGTCTTCTCTCTTGCAACTTCCCTCAGTGCCTTATCGCCAAGGCACAAGATAATGGCACTTCTTGCCTTATCTATCATCTCCTTCTTCTCCGTTTGAGACAGAGTAGCCGGCATTCTTGCCTCACCCTTCAAGGCTTCAAAACACTTCTGTTGAATAAGTATTGCTTCCATCTTCACCTTCCATAGACCGAAGTCGTTGTTACCGGAAAATTTCTCGATGTCCCATTTAGTACCCATGGTGCTCACTTGAATGATTTGTTCCTTCCCACAGACGGCGCCACTTGTTGAGATTCAAACAAGATTAATGGAACAAACTTCAGTGGCAACCAATAACTAAATAATATCCAGCAATCAATCAATCAACAAGATGTAATAAAACAACCAAACAAAGGAGATAAAAGGAAGAGAAGAAGACACCGCAATTTGGTTACGCAGTTCGGCCCCAAAGAAGATGGCCTACGTCTGCGGGAGAGAGCAGCCCTCCGTTTCACTATCAATGAGTCTTACAAGAGGTTACAATTGCTTTGAACCCCTTTTACAATGTCCACAAAAACAAACACAAGAGTTCCCAATCCCTCTCTCTTTCCCTCTATGATAAACTCTCAAGAACAACAATAGAGAGAGCCTTCAAACCTCACTCTATTCTCTCTTAAGATCCCAAGGTGTTTAACCGTGTTTCCCAGCCCCTAAAACCTCACAAAGACGCTCAAGAACGGCTGCACACAACCCTAGAATTTATCTGCTCTGCTTACTGATTTCTGCAGCGCCGGTTTTATAGAAAAACCCGACTGTGAATCGATTCACAGTCTAAGGTGAATCGATTCACCTAGTACAAAAAAGCTTCTGCTGCACGAATTAATGAAGTGAATCGATTCCTGCAGGCTTCCCATGCGATTCACAGAGGCGTGCTTCGATTCCCAGAAAACCAAACATGCTTGAATCGATTCCCATAGCTAGGGAATCGATTCCCAGTGTTCAAAAAACACTTCCAAGCAATTCCATGATCCTCCAAACTGATTTTAAGGCACTCTAAACTCCAAAGTTACTTGTTGTAATGATTTCCGCAAATTCTTTGCTTAATCATTCTTTGCATTGTTTGTACACTATTCCTCGAGAATTTGATCCTTGGCCATAATTTCACTTCTTCATGTTATGCTACTTGTTGACGCATTCTTTAATTACTGTGTCAATTTGAACTT
The DNA here is from genome assembly GCA_037113605.1 of Calophaca sinica. Classification (NCBI taxonomy): domain Eukaryota; kingdom Viridiplantae; phylum Streptophyta; class Magnoliopsida; order Fabales; family Fabaceae; genus Calophaca; species Calophaca sinica. The sequence goes on from CM073731.1 coordinate 4,128,590, forward strand.
TATTTACTTTATTTTCTGATTTTTGCTTGTAGTTCAATTTGCTTTATCAGATTAGGCAATACTGGTTTGTTTCAATTTATTTGTTGTTTAATTAAATATAAATTAGCTACATGGATGATGGATCTGATAGAATTCTGTGTTACTTGTATCAAATATGGACATAATGTCTAAAAATGCATGCATGTGTTTTTTATCATAATTTTGTAGATTCTTTTTCAATGTTTTAGTTAAGTGTTTGACCTGTTCTACTTTCCACAAAACGAATCCACAGCTGGCCTGTGCCGGCCTCTTCAACTGCTTTCTCTCCTCAATTTCCATGTCTGGTTTAGCTAAATGTTGTTTATTATGAGTTGTGGCCATTGTTGTTCCAATTTGTAACTGAAATCTTAAACTTATTTCTATTGCTCCTTCTGTGGCTCTACTGTCATATTAAATATTCAGAAAAGAGTGAAAATAGGTGTGTTGTGGTTGGCTAGAGAGAAGATGAGGAACAACATTGAAATGGAAAATTAAACTGACGAGTGCAATTTTAATGATTTGCAAAAATCTTTTTTTTTTTTTTTCCAAAGGGGAAAAATAGTGGTTCCCGCAAAAATCTTTATTTAGAAAATCATGGTAATCACAATTTTTACTCCACAAAATTGACAGCCATTCACAATGTATACATACACAAAGGAGTACAAACGGAACAGAATAGCGTAAGCTTTATTCATCTGAAGGTATATGCTCCAAACACAACGTATTTTAACGCAAAATATACATCCAAAGAAGTTGATGTATAGTTTCATCCTACAGGGACTGCTTATTCAAAGGGAGCATAACCCAAACCCAGCAACACCGTTTAATAGCAAACAGGTGAAGGCGCAAATGGAACAGCAGGCTAGTAGAATTAAGCATTGACGATCATGCCACCTGCAAATTAACGACCCCAGAATATATGTAAAATGAATGTAAGCAGCCTTTCAAGTTTCAGCTGAACACAAAAAGAAAAAGAACAAAAAAGAGAAGAAGCCACACACCATTTGGATGGAGGACTTGTCCAGTAAAGTAGGAAGAGTCCTCAAGGCAAGCCAAGAACAAATAACACGGTGCAATCTCAGAAGGCTGAGCTGCTCTCTTCATTGGCACCTCAGACCCCAAGTTCTGGACCATCTCAGCAGGCATGGAAGCTGGTTGTACTGGCGTCCAAACCGGCCCTGGAGCCACAGCATTCACTCGAATTCCCCTGTTCACCAGCTGCTGAGCAAGACCTCTAGTGAACGCCACAATGGCTCCCTTCGTGGCACTGTAGTCCAGTGCGTCTGGTTTCCCACTGTAGGCGTTAACTGAAGTTGAGTTGATGATAGAGCTCCCTTCTTTCATGTGCTTCAGAGCATGCCTGCACAATGCATATTTTTGTTTTTAACTAATTGTAATTGACTCTAGTTTCTAGTCCCATGGTTTCGAAAAAAAAAGGGGTAGTGAACAGTGCCGCGACATTTGATGTCTTTGTGATCAGGGCGACCACCATGCAACCGCAATTGATGTAGGCTACATCAACTGCAATTCTCCAACATTAAGGGTTTTGAATTTTGATATCTCCCCGACCGCAGTATGAAAGCAATTGATGTGACAGCATGCATTTAATTGTAATTCTCCCCCAGAATGATTTAAAACCTCGGTCTAGTCTAATGCCAAAATCAAAATCAAAATCAAAATTTAGTTATACCTGAGCAAGAAGAAATGCGAAAAGATGTTGGTCCTGAAGACTCTTTCAAGCTGTTGTTCAGTGATTTCCTCCACTGAGTTTTTCAGGTGCTGTTCGGCTGCATTGTTCACAAGAACATCGATGCGTCCATATTCTTTCACAACAAAGTCAACAACCTGTTTGCAGTTCTCATCATATCCAATATCAGCCGCAATTGCCAATGGATCTTGTGCATCACTTATCTTGGCTTCTAGCAGCATCTTCAGAGTATCATCCTTGTCCCTATCCTCATACCCCTTCACGTATGTAAAGGCCACGGTTGCACCCTCCTTTGCGAAAATCAGGCACACCGCTCTGCCAATCCCTGAGTCACCTCCTGTTACCAACGCCACTTTCCCCTGTATAAGAACAAGAAGCATACAATATACAAGTCTGACACGGTCACAATTCAAAAAGAAGCTAATTATGGATTGGTGCGCCTACCCGGAGTTTATTGGCGGGCTTGTAGTCTGGATTTATGGTTTGTGGGAGTGGTTCCATTACATGCTCTTTTCCTGGCTGAGTTTCCTGGCACTGAGGTGGGAATTTAGACTTATTGCTCGCCATTTTTCCAGAATAATTAGAAACAGATTGTGTTGTGCTAGGCTGCTAGCTTGAAGCTGAGTATTCTATATGAGATGAAAATATACGAAACTACGTATTTGTTGTGTTGAGGAGAGGTTTATTTTGTAGGACACCAAAAGGAGGAATGGATGCCAAGTAGAATGTGATGGCATGCCACGTACAAGTGCATGCTGCCAATGTGTCATATGTGAGGCACTGGTTCAAGGGTACTTGGCCAAGCGGTGGAGTTCAGCAGTATGTGACATTAATTAACAATCAACGATGACATTGAACAGACCAATGGCATGTAAATTTATATTGTTAGCAAGAGTTTCCATCCCCATCTCATTGTAACAAACTAGAGTTTTCACATAGATCATGTGATATAGTAACATGAAATTTGCATGAAAAGTTAACTTCCAAATAGAATAATCGGGAAACCTTGAGAACAACCAACAGACTTGCATTCTATATTTTTTTGTACTATCAAAAGGTCTTTGCCTCCTCTTGATCTATAGGTCGTCTTCTATTCTTGGAAAAAATTCCTCCAGCTTCTTTCTCCATTCCTTATGTTGAACTAATTGTTACAAGAAGTTAGGATAATAAAACAGTTAAGAAGGAAAGTTAATTTGTTGGCTAAATTATAAAATTGGTCCTCTATGTTTATTTTAGGTTTCAATTTGGTCCTCTATGTTTTATTTGTTTCGTTTTGGTCCCTTACGTTTTAAAAGTTACAACAGGTTGGTCCTTTCTGTCACTAAAAGCCAATTGTCCGTAGCTAAAAGCCAAATTCTAGCTACGGACAATTGACTTTTAGTGACGGAAAGGACAAAATTGAAAACTAAAATAAAACGTAGAGGATCAAAACGAAACAAATAAAATGTAGAGGACCAAATTGAAACCTAAAATAAACTTAGAGGATCAATTTTGTAATTTAGCCTAATTTGTTAGTTAGTTACAAGTTAGTTATGGGTTAGTTTGGGTAGTTAAGTTAGTTGGAGCCTCTCTGCTCTCTCTCTATATATGTACTTGTATCTCATCTTTCTCTGTTAATGAAATCAGTTCACAAATTCCTCAATATGGTATCATTCGCTAAATTGCTTCCGCTCCTTTTCTCTGATCTTCGTTCCATTTTCTAGGGTTCGTTGCGATTCTTCATTCCGATTCTCTGTTTCGGTTCTTCGCTTTAATTCTTCGATTGATTCTTTGCTTTCTGATCGTTTTTTCGCTGTGAATTTCTTTCTTCATTTCGTGAATCAAGTTTAATTCCGATTCCGATTCCGAGTAAAGACACTTCTTCTCCATATTATCTTCAAAGCAGAAACAACCAAAAGATCCGAGTAAAGACACTTCTTCTCCATATTATCTTCATCCTGGCGAGAATCCAGGATCTGTTCTTGTTTCGCCACATCTCAGTGGTTCTTCGAATTACTGCTCTTGGAGTCGTTCCATGCGACGGGCTTTGCTTTCTAAGAACAAATTGAAGTTTGTTGATGGCAAACTGCCAATGCCTGCCGAAGATGATCCTCACTTTGATGCGTCGGAACGATGCAAATCTATGGTTGTATCATGGATTAATCGAACCCTAACTTCTCAAATTGCTTCCAGCGTTGTCTACATTGACAATACCAAGTCACTGTGGGATGAATTGCAAGATCGTTATACCAAAGAGAAAAGCTTGTTTCTGATTTTTACACTGCTTTAAAATCGCTATGGGATGATCTAAATGTTCTTCGGCCTATTCAAGAATGCTGCTGCACTGTGAAATGTAATTGTGAAGCTATTAAAAATGTCAAGCAACATCGTGACTCTGAACATGTTATATGTTTTTTGAAAGGCCTCAATGATGTGTTTGATACGGTTAAATCACAAATCTTATTAATGGAACCTTTGCCAAACATTAATAAGGTTTACTCCATGGTGCTGCAGCAAAAAGGCAAACTTAATACACATTTTTTTGTTGAATCCAAAGTCCTATATAATTCTGCTGATAATGCTAATGGTGGCCAAGGTCGAGACAATCACTACAAGAAAACTTGGCGCTAAGCCGTCGGTAACGTGTAATTTCCGACAGATTACCGACGACCACAAGCCCGTCGGTAAAATGGACATCGCAAATGTTTACCGACGGGCTTTTTTTTCCGTCACTATTACCGACGGGCAAATCCGTTGGTCAAAATCCGACGGTAATTTCCGACGGCCAAAACCTTCGGTAATTTTCCGATGGCCAGGACTGTCGGTAATGCCACTTGTTTTTCCGACGGCCAAACCCGTCGGTAACGCCGAATTTTTTTCATGAAATTTAATTAAATAATTAATTAAATTAATTGAATAATTTTTATATTTAATTTAATTAATTGATTTATTTATTTAATTTTTAAATTAATTAATTTCTGTAATTGATTTAATTAATTATTACTAGTAATTTAATTTAATTTAATTTAATTGATTACTTTTAATTATTAATTTATTCCCATATTAAAAAATGTGATAACGTAAACAAAAACAAATTAAAAAAAAAGAAATGTAATAAATAAATAAATAATTCGAACAAACATCAGTAATTAAAAAAATATCCGATAATATAAAAAAATATCAGTACAAACATCACTAATAATCCTGGTAGTCCTGATCATGATCGAGATGCTCTACACCATCTGCGTCGTCGACATGATCAGTACCAGGAGGCGGAGGCGGAGGAGGCTGCTGGTGAGCTAGCATCTGGCACATCTCTTCCTGTCGCTGCAGCACCTGAGCCAAAATGGCGTTCGTCCGATGGGTCTCCTCCTGTTGCTCGGCCAGTTTCTGCTTCACCTCGGCTAACTCCTGCTCATCCGCGGCAGAGCGACGACTGGTATCACCCTACTCGATGACTCCACGATGTGGAGGTGGCTGGTCCTTTTCCTGTAGTTGTTGGCAAGGTCTCCAGCACCGTATAGGCGACCCTTCTTCTTGTCGCCAACAACATTTGCCCAAACCCTGAGCAGTGCAGATGGATCCTCAAGGCTCTGAGACGGGGAACATGATGATGTCTGATATCTAATCTAAGACATCCTCGCCTCAAACTCCTCCTGTCAAACATAAACAAATAAGTCATTTTTGGGGGTAAGAAAACAGTATAAACATTATTAAAAAACTATTCATTATATTTTACAATTACCTGGGTCCGTCTCGACCGATCATCAACAAAATCACTGGTACTCCTCCTAATATGAGTTGCACGATGGAGCTCGTGCAACTGTACCTCTCTACCCAACCTCCTCGACTGTAATTATTTAATAAAAAACCTTAAATAATATAATAATAATAATAATAATAATAATAATAATAATAATAATAATAATAATAATAATAATAATAACAACAACAACAACAACAACAACACATACAAGTCGAGCTGCGTGCTGTGCTTGACTGATAGAACCTCTGGTTTCCAAGCTCCCACCCTTCTCAGAGGCTTTATTCTTCTTTGCCTTCTCGCTGGTTGCCTTGAACCCAGGGGAGTTCGATCTTCTACCGATTCTTTGCCGGCGATCCCCAATCCGATTGAAATTTGTCGGTAGAGGCGGGCATCTCTAAGCATATCAGAGAGGTGGTGGGAGGCCTTTATATGGAAGTTCTTCTCGATCCGCCCCTCATTCTCTTCCTCCCAAGTAACCATCGTCTGTATCAATATAATACATTATTAAACATAATTGAAATTTATGAAATAAAAAAATAATATGCAACAAAATAAAAATTACAACTTACTCCGAAAGATCTGTGTGAACAAGGAAATAAGGAAGTTTGTAAATCGTAGATTTATTAATATATGTATTCGGCCTAGGCCCGTTAGGTTTACTCATAGAATAGCCTATTTAAACTCATTAGTGTTTGTACTCAAGGGGCACATTTATACAATCAATAAGACAGAACTACAACTGCTCTGTAGTCGCAGACGTAGGCAAAGTTTGGCCGAACTGCGTGACCAATATCGTGTCTCCTTTTGTGACATGGTATCAGTAAGGGTTCGATTCACTTACCTGTGATTTCCTCAGCGACAACTTGGTCGCTCGTGCCTTGGTCTCTGACGTGTTCCTTCGTGCCTTGGTCTCCGACGTGTTCCTGGTTCGTGGTTTTCCTTTTTCTTGGTTTTGCTCTTGCTCTCGGCCAACGACGGCACTGGTTCCTGGTTCGTTGCTCTCGGCCAACGACGTGTTCCTGGTTCGTTGCTCTCTGGTTCTCTGTGACTCCTGTTGAGGCGGCTTTGCTCATCCTCGCCGGCGCTGCTCTTGGTTCGCTGTTCCTTCTGGTTCGCCGATTTCCCCTTGCTCGCACCTGGATCGTCTTCGTTCTTGTATCTCTGCGCACTACTTGCTTGCGTTTTGGTTCGCGCTACTGTTCCTGTCTCTCAGAGCGTTTCGTTGTTGCCGGTTCTGGTGTTCTTGCTGATTTTGTTGGTTCCGTGTTCTCTCATCGCTACGTTTCGGATCTGTGCTATTTGTTTGGTTCGGTGTGGTTTGTTTGGCTACGTGCTCTTTGTTGATTTGTGGTGTTTCTATTTTTTAATAATAATTTTTCAATGGCTTCAGAGAAAGAGAGGGACAATTTTTGTGTTCGTTTTACTGGTAACAATTATGCTGCTTGGGAATTTCAATTCAAGATGTATGTTAAGGGAAAAGGATTATGGAATCACCTTGATGGGGTTTCTAAGGCGCCGGAAGATAAAATTGCCTTAGACGCGTGGGAAGTCAAAGATGCTCAGATTATTTCTTGGATCCTCAGTACTATTGATCCTCAGATGATCAATAATTTGCGATCATTTTCAACTGCTCAAGAAATGTGGAATTATTTGAAGCGTATTTACAACCAGGACAATACGGCCAAGCGTTTTCAATTGGAGTTAGAAATCGCCAATTACAAACAAGGTAATTTGTCAATTCAAGAATATTATTCTGGTTTTCTGAATTTATGGACAGAACACTCTGCTATTATCTATGCTGCTGTTCCCAAGCCGTCACTTTCGGCCATTCGAGATGTTTATGATACTAGTAAACGGGATCAATTCCTCATGAAACTTCGTCCGGAATTTGAGGCTGTTCGAGGTGCTTTGCTGAATAGGAACCCAGTTCCTTCCTTGGATATCTGTGTTGGTGAACTGCTCAGGGAAGAACAACGTCTTCATACTCAAGGAACCATGTCTCATGATCCCGTCCATTACGAACTGTGACGATTGCATATCTTTGCGCAAAATAGAGGCCAGGGCCGTGATATGCGACAGACTCAATGCTTCTCTTGCAAACAATTTGGCCATGTTGCTCGTAGTTGTCCCAAGAAATTTTGCAATTACTGCAAGCAGCAGGGTCATATCATCTTTGCCTGTCCTACGCGTCCTCCACGACCGGCTAAGCGTCCGGTGCAGGCATTCCATGCCACTACTAGCTCTGCAGCTGGTCCTTCCACCACTGGTGCATCTGATGGTGGTGCTCTTCAGCCTGAATTGATTCAACAAATGGTATTTTCTGCTCTTTCTGCCTTGGGCATTACTGGTAAGTCCTCTTTCATTTCTCGTCCATGGTTACTTGACTCTGGTGCATCGAATCACATGACGGGTTCTCCTGAACACTTGCACAATTTAAATCCCTATAATGGCAATCATAAAATTCAAATTCTTGTGACGGAGTACCATTCCTATAACTCATGTTGGTGACATCAACTCTAAGTTTGAAATGTGCTTGTAGCACTGGACTTGCTTCCAATTTATTGTCCTTTGGACAATTAGTGGATGACGGTTGTGATGTTAATCTTTCTCGTGCTGGTTGTTTTGTGCAGGAACAGGTGTCAGGGAAGGTGATCGCGAAGGGGCCTAAAGTGGGAAGATTGTTTCCGCTTCAGCCTATTTCTAGTCTTTTATCTCTTGCTTGTAATACTGTTTTGAATTCATGTGAGGATTGACATAGGAAATTGGGCCATCCAAACTCTGTTGTTTTGTCTCACTTATTTAAGACTGGTTTGTTAGGTACTAAACCTATGGATTCTAGTGCCTGTATTTCATGTTCTGTTTGCAAATTAGCTAAAAGCAAAACACTTCCTTTTCCGTCTGGTGCTCATCGTGCTTCTACTTGTTTTGAGATAATTCATAGTGATGTTTGGGAATCTACTTTGTAGCTTCTCATGCTCACTATAAATATTTTGTCATCTTTATCGATGATTATAGTCGTTTTACTTGGATTTATTTTCTTAAATCTAAATCAAGTGTTTTCTATGTTTAAGAAATTTCGATGTATGTTGAAAATCAATTTCAAACCAGTATTAAAATTCTTGATGATTACGGTGGTGAGTATATGTCTCATGAGTTTCAGGAGTTCTTACAGCAAAAAGGTGTATTGTCTCAACGATCTTGTCCCAATACCCCTCAGCAAAATGGTGTTGCCGAACGTAAGAATCGTCACTTGTTGGATGTGACACGTACCTTACTTCTCCAGGCTTCTGTTCCATCCAAATTTTGGGTGGAGGCTCTTTTCCACAGCTGTTTTTTTGATCAACCGTCTTCCTTCCACGATGATTGGGTTTGATTCTCCTTACTTTCGCCTTTTTAAAACTCAGCCTGATTACAGTAGTTTACATACTTTTGGGTGTGTATGTTTTGTTCACCTACCATCCACTGAAAGACACAAGCTTGGAGCACAATCTGTCCAATGTGCATTTATGGGGTATAGTCATTCTCATAAGGGTTTTGTGTGTTATGATGTCTCTAACCATCGTTTTCGCATTTCTAGGAATGTGACTTTTTTTGATAATCAGTTTATGTTTCCTTGCCATTCTCTTGGTCTGAATGATATTGCTATACTTCCCCAATTTTCTACCTCGCATTCACCTATAGAACGTTTTAAACCCGGACTCGTATATGTCAGAAAACACAGTGTGCAGGTTCCCACTTCCCCTTCCGACGCTGATCCGCCACCTGATCCTGATCCTGTACCGCCTGCACCACGGCGTTCTGGTAGAACGTCTCGAGCACCTGATAGATATTCCCCAGACAGGTTTGATTCCTCACATACTGCTTTAACTGCTTCTCTATCTGGCACATCTATTCCTACTTGTTACTCGCAGGCTGTTACAGATGTGTCTTGGGTAAATGCCATGAATGAGGAACTTCAGGCCCTTCAGGACAATTTCACTTGGGATATTGTTCCTTGCCCTCCTGGTATCAAACCCATAGGCTGTAAATGGGTTTATTCTGTGAAACTGAATTCTGGTGGATCTCTCAATCGGTACAAGGCTCGATTGGTTGCCTTAGGCAACAAGCAGGAATATGGTATTGATTATGATGAGACATTCGCACCAATTGCTAAAATGACTACTGTTAGAATGGTGCTCTCTATAGCTGCTTCTCATGGGTGGTCTCTCCACCAAATGGATGTGAAGAATGCATTTCTTCATGGAGACCTGACTGAAGATATTTATATGACTCCCCCTCAAGGCCTATTCTCTTCATCTAAGGGGGTGTGCAAGCTCAACCGCTCTCTATATGGTTTGAAACAGGCGCCTAGAGCATGGTATGAGAAATTCCGTTCCACTCTACTTGGGTTCTCTTTTACTCAAAGTCAGTATGATTCGTCCTTGTTCATTCACCGCACATCTACGGGCATTGTTCTGCTCCTTCTTTATGTTGATGATATGATCATTACTGGTTCTGATGCAGCATCCTTACAGGAAGTTAAACAAAAGCTTCAAGCCTCATTTCAAATGAAAGACCTTGGTCTTTTACATTATTTTCTTGGACTCGAGGTTCATTCTACCTCTAAGGGTATATTTCTCCATCAGCATAAGTATGCCACAGACCTTATTGCTATGGCTGGCCTCCAATCCGCTAATCCTGTGGATACTCCTCTTGAAGTTAATGTTAAATACCACCGTGACGAGGGTGAACTTTTGACCGATCCTTTATTATATCGACAGCTCGTGGGTAGTCTTAACTACTTGACCATTACACGACCCGACATTTCGTTTGCTGTTCAGCAAGTAAGTCAGTTCATGCATTCTCCTCGTCATCTTCACTTGGCAGCGGTTCGTCGTATAATTCGCTACTTGAAAGGTACCTCTCAACGGGGCTTATTCTTTCCTAGTGGGACCCCTCTTAAGTTGATTGCCTACAGTGATGCTGATTGGGCTGGGTGTCCTGACACTCGCTAGATTACATCCGGTTGGTGCATGTTTCTTGGTTCTTCGTTGATCTCATGGAAAAGTAAGAAGCAAGCAAGAGTCTCTAAGTCCTCAACTGAATCGGAGTATCGTGCTATGTCTACGGCATGCTCCGAAATACTTTGGCTTCGTGGTCTTTTGGGTGAACTTGGATTTCCTCAAACCGAACCGACATCTTTCTATGCTGATAATACAAGTGCCATTCAGATTGTTGCAAACCCGGTTTTTCATGAGCGTACTAAGCATATTGAAGTTGATTGTCATGCTATTCATGAAGCCTATGATAATCATGTTATATCCATCCCTCATATCAATACTCAATTTCAAGTTGCAGATATTTTGACCAAAGCTGTTTCTCGTCCGCGCCATCAGTTTCTTGTTAGCAAATTGATGCTCTTTGATGACCCGCATCAATTTGAGGGGGGATGTGAACAAGGAAATAAGGAAGTTTGTAAATCGTAGATTTATTAATATATGTATTCGGCCCAGGCCCGTTAGGTTTACTCATAGAATAGCCTATTTAAACTCATTAGTGTTTGTACTCAAGGGGCACATTTATACAATCAATAAGACGGAACTACAGCTGCTCTGTAGTCGCAGACGTAGGCAAAGTTTGGCCGAACTGCGTGACCAATATCGTGTCTCCTTTTGTGACAATCTGAGCATATGCCTCCGCTCATCGTCCTTCAACGTCCCCCAGGTGGGCCAAAACGTGTGGTAATTATCCTCAATTACTGCTGTGATAGCCTTCGCAGCTGGCTTTGAGGGAAGGAACTTGATAAAAAAAAGATGTCAAACAAATATACATATATATATATATATACATGTAACTTATTAATAACTAGAAGTAAAAAAATGTAAATACTTACCCTTTACCAGCCGGGCTGATAATAACTCGGCCATCATGCAGCATCTCAAGATCCTCATCGACCTGCTACTGCTCATCCCCATCCTGCTCAACCCCGATCTGATCAGGTGCATGACCCGTACTATACTCATGGTCGGACTGATGAGTATTGGGCACCGTCTCAGGCACAACATGGGAGGAAGAAGCGCCATGTGTCTGCTGGAACCCCGGGTTGGGGATCATGTAAATGGGAGGCAAATGGGGGGTGTCAGTGCAGAAGGTGCTGGATGCCGTGTATGTGCAGAAGGTGTTGAAGGCTGTGTAGGGGCCGAGTGTGCTGGAGGCTTGATAACTCTTAGAAATAAGAGTTACTTATGCTTTTTTATGCTTTAATTGTTAGAATTGAGTAAATAAGGTGTTATCCCTTGATTAAAGCTGTTTTGAGGCATTTTGGTATTTTTGTGAACATTTTAATGTGTTCTGGAGTTGTGCAGAATTTTTAAGAGCTGCGCAGAATTTAAGGCAATGCCCAGGTGCCAAACGGCACCTGTCATGGCACCTCACGCTGGTCTGATGCAAGCTGTGAATTATTATGTTTTGGAAGTGGTTCAAGTTGTAAAAGGGCAGCCTCCTTGTGCCATAAAGTGACATAAACAGTGGTCCCCACTGCTCAGTAGTGTTCTCTCTCTCTCTCAGCTAAAGGACATAATCCTTTATTTTTGGGCCAAAGAAGAATAACTTTCATTGGGTTTAACATTTTTAGCTCACTTGAGGAGAGGCTATAAAATCAAAATGACCTAATCAAAGGAACCAGGCTGGGACGTTTTTGCTGAACCCTAGGTCAGAATTTATTTCCCTTCCTCTGTAAAACAGCCACGACTCCTTCCATCCTCCATAGCTCACCTTCACCTTCATCCATTATTCTCCATTTTCATATCCCTTCCATACACCATTTTCATGAGAAAAACAAGCTGAAAGACATGGATGCGGAACCAATCTCAGACATAGCAAGGAAATGCAGCAACAAGACATTGTTGCAGTGAAGTGTTCTCTCATCTTGACAGATTTGAAGGCCTCCACGTGCTGTTTTCTGCTTCTATTTGTAAACATTTCTGCACTTCAGATTTCTGGTGCCATGGCACTCGTTCACAACACCAGTTTCTGCTATTCTATGTTTTTGTTTATTATGAGCTAAATACTTTATGCTAGGATGAAGTGAAATTGAATTGAATCCTTGTTGATTAATGCCTATCTGTCTTTATCTTAGCACTTTTGACTCATGCGGATTTATTGATTATATGCTTGACCTAAGTTTGATCACCTTTTGTTGGGTACATGAATGTTAAGTGTTGAAAGGTGTTAATATGTTGATTTCATGTTAATGTGAGGGGTATTGATTAAAGGACACTTTAATTAATTTTGATTTAACTAGATATAGGGAATCTGTCTCATAGGGTGTTCTGGGTCACACTTAGAAGACAAGGGAGAACATAATGGAGCTTAGACATAAGGAACCCTTTACTTAACCCTGGTGAAAGTACTGAAAGGTAAACACATTAGTGCTCTGCGCCCAGGTGCCATATGGCACTGAATCAACTTGGTGAAAATATGATGGATCTGAAATCCTAGCTGTTTTTCTTAGATTTTTATCATTCAACTATGACTGTTTTACCTTTTAATTACTTGTTAATTGTTAGTCTCAAAATTCACCGCATGAATCCAAAATTTGTTGATAGTTCTTATTTGTTTCTTTTATTCTCTCACTAACTAGATTAGCCAAATTGGGAATTTATGGAATTAACCGTAATCAATCATTGTGGAAACGATCTTTACTTACTCTTTATTACTTGTTACGATTGTGTATGCTTACACATTGCACTTTATCGCGTAACAAGGCTGTGTAGGCATGGATGTATGCGGACATTGTGTGGATAACAATGTCGAAAAGCCAGCGTCCTCCTTTACTTCCCAGCTGCAGAAAAAACTTACTCTAAAAACACAACACAAAGCAATACGCCTCCCTACACAACAATTATCTACATAAAGTGCCAAAGAATTGTAATAAACAAAATGCCAAAGAATTGCAATAATCAAAACTATTTGCCGATACTCAATAGATACCAAACAGGGGAGCAAAGCAGACATCAAGCGCATCATACTGCTCATGAGGCTGCCAACCGTATCATTTTTACAGTGAATTAAAAAAGGGTTGCAAACCATCAATTCAAATTGGGGTGTTGTTAGTAAAATAAAATAAAATCAGGAGAACTATTATAATTCATACAAATAGCTACATCGATATACAATTTCGTTATGGTAGATAGCACAAGTTAGCAGACAGTTGAGCACATATATGATACCATGCGAAAATCCAACAAGCATCAAAATCAGAATAAACATTGCAAGAATTGAGTTCAACTTTTTATCAAACACATACTGTGCGAAATCAGCAAGAGAGCATGGTGATGCAATTGAAAGATTATATCATTCAAATCTTGACAATCTTGACCCAAAGCAAAAGAGAATCAAACTAGAATAGTTCAGAGTAACAGAATACAAATTATAGATACCAAAATCATCAGGTCAAGATGCCAAATTTCTAAGGTTCCTAAATGGAAATTTGGGATAATATGAGAAAGGAAAAGAATGAAGAAAAGAAACTCACTTTCAAAGGATAGAAGCAACTGGACATCCTCTACTCTCCGGCAAGGAATCAAGATGGCACATTCGCTGTGCGGCGGAGGAAGAGAGTTGCGGAGGTGGACACGAACTCGACCGAAATAGAGAAACGGGGAGAAGAATCCGCAGACGGAGAAGCAGGTGGATCTGCTTTGTGGTGGTGGTCGTCGTTCTTATGCTTCAACTCCAAGAAGGGTGGGTGCTGGCTGGTGGCGCTGGAAAGACGATTGAAAGAGAAGAGAGTAGAGAATAATAGGAGAGAATGAAAAATGGAGGAGAAGGTCTCATGGTCTGGGTGTAACTGGAAGTTACCGACGGCCTCATTAACTTTACCGACGGGCTATCCCATCGGTAAACGACGCGGCATTATCGACGACTCCTTTCAAATACCGACGGGTTTAACCATCGGTAACCATTGATCGTTAGAAATACCGACGGGCTAAACTGTCGGTATTTGAAAAATTGGAGGGAACCTAAAACGTGGTAAATACAGACGCGGGGATACCGGCGGCCTATTACCGACGACCAAAGCCCGTCACCAAAAAATCGAATTTTTCGATGGCCAAATCTGTCGGTAAGTACAATGCGTCCTATCTGGAATGTTACCGACGGCCTCCACTGTCGATAACATTCAGTGTACGATAGATTGGACGTACCAACGGAGTTGGTCGTCAAAAAATCCAATTTTTTGGCGACGGGCTTTGGTCGTCGGTAATAGGCCGTCGGTATCCCCGCGTTTTCTTGTAGTGAATGGTGGAAGACATTTTAATAGCCAAGGTCGAGGCAATGGTGGCCAAAATGGTACAGGTCGTGGTAGAGGTCCCTCTAGGCAGTGTACACATTGCAACAGGTTGGGTCATATTGTGGACCACTGCTACTTGAAGCATGGTTTTCCACCAAGCTATCAAAATCATTCCAAGCACACTGGTTCTATCAACTCAGCAAGTGTTGATTCTGTGGACAGTTCAACTGCCAACAAGGATAATGGTCCAGAATCAAGTCAGCTTAATTCAAGCCAAGTGCCTACTCAGTTTAGTTCTGAGCAAATCTAACAGCTTCTAAAAGCCCTTGCTCAATCTTCAGTTCAGTCCAATGAAGCTAAACCAAAAATACATCAAGTAAATCAACTTACCAGCTCCTTTGTTGGTGAGTCTTCTACTCACCATAACAATTTAGATATGATTTATTCTTCTAATTCTTCCTCATGGATATTAGATTCTGGGGCTACCAATCATGTTACTCCTCACTTATCTTCGTTGAGCTCTATTCACAACATTAATCCTGTATTAATGTTAATGTCACAATTCCCAATGGAACAGTAGTTGTTGCTCGACTTGCTGGTTCATTTCATTTCTCACATGATCTTCATTTACACAATGTGTTATGCCTTCCTGACTTCCACTATAACATTGTTTCTGTTCCACAGCTTACCACTTCCTTTCAATGCAAATTGACATTTGTTGGTAACTCTTGTGTCATTCAAGATACAACCTCTTTGAGGACGATTGGGCATACTGAGCTGAATAATGGTTTGTTCATGTTGGAAGCACTTCCCACTGCAAGTGCACCTTTGAGATCTGTTAATAATGTCACTGTGAATACGAATTATCAGTTTGACTTGTGGCATTTTAGACAAGGACATCCATCTTCCAAAGTTCTTAAACATGTATCTTCCATTTTTCCATATGTACAATTTCATAGCAATAATGTTTGTGATCATTGTCATTTTCCTAAACAACAAAAGTTACCTTTTATTTCCAATTCTCATTTTGCTACTATTTTATATAATCCATGTGGATATTTGGGGACCTTTGAATGTCACTTCTATACATGGTTATTCATATTTTCTTACCATTGTGGATGATCACACTAGACACACATGGGTTTATCTCATGCAAAATAAGTCTGAGGCTCGTCCATTTTTGCAACACTTTGTTCAACTCATTCAAACTCAACATCATATCACTGTAAAAACAATAAGATCGGATAATGGAGTAGAGTTCAATTGTCCTTTATTCTATCAGTCTTTAGGCATCATACATCAAACTTCATGCATTGAAACTCCTCAACAAAATTCCATTGTTGAGCAAAAGCATAAACATATCATGAATGTTTCCCATAGTCTTCTTTTTCACTCCAATATTCCCAAAATTCTTTGGTATTATGCAGTAAAACATGCAGTTCATCTTATCAACAAGCTTCCTACACATGTTCTCAATGGTAAGTCTCCTTTTGTGGTTTTACATGATAAACCTCCTGCATTATTGGATTTGAAAGTGTTTGGCTCTTTGTGTTTTGCATCTTCACTTTCCCAAGGTCGCACCAAACTTGATCCCAAAGCTCATAAATGTGTTTTCCTTGGTTTTAAACCGGGAACCAAAGGCTACATTACCTATGATGTTATGTCCAGAAAAATTTTCATCTTTCGCAATGTTATATTCTATGAACACATTTTTCCTTTTCACTCATTTTCTAATTCTTCAGCCGAGTCTTCTTCTGCATCTGCAGAATCTGCAGCTTCACATTCTGCAAAATTTAATTTTGTGCTTGATTCAATTTCTTCAAATTCTTTTTTTTTAAGCAAAAGAAAGGAGAGGGCCTCGTTAAAACCTTCTGATGCAAAACCCTCTTTAGGGAAAAAACATCCAGAAGGAAAAAGAGTACCCCCGCCTAAATTCTTCAAATTCAGTTTCACATTCTAGTGCATCTTCTAAATCTAATGCCTCTCCATCAAATGCATGCATTGCATCTCATGATTCTGCATATCATGATTCTGCATCTTATGATTCTTCTGCATCTGCTTCTACTGCATCTCCAAATTGCATAGCTCCACGCAGATCTCAAAGGGTTTCTAAAGCTCCTGCTTATCTTAAAGATTTTCACTGCAACCATATTTAGTCTGCTCAGTCCAATTCTGATTCTCGAAGTGGTAAGTCCATTCTTTATCCCATTTCCTCAGTATTGTCCTATGATTCCCTTTCTGATTCTCATCGTCATTTTATCCTATCCATTTCTCAAATTACTGAACCAAAAACCTTTAAGCAAGAATGGATCAATGCTATGAATAGTGAGTTAAAGGCTCTTGAAGCTAATAAGACTTGAATATTGACTGACTTGCCCTCTGGAAAAGTACCTATTGGTTGTCGTTAGGTTTACAAAATTAAGTATAAAGCTGATGGTTCGATAGAACGTTATAAAGCACGGTTAGTTGCCAAAGGATATACACAACAAGAAGGTGTAGACTATTTTGAAACTTTTAGCCCTGTTGCCAAACTCACAACAGTGCGGCTAATTCTTGCTTTGGCAGCTACTCAAAATTGGCATCTTCACCAATTGGATGTCAATAACGCGTTTTTTCATGGTGATCTTGATGAAAAAGTGTACATGGAGCTTCCTCCTGGATTTTCTGCTTCTAAACCACATCAAGTGTGCAAATTAACAAAGTCCTTGTATGGTCTTAAGCAGGCCAGCCGACAGTGGTTTTCTAAACTCTCATACTTCTTGCTATCACTTGGATTTAAGCAATCTCAGTCAGATCACTCTTTGTTCATTCAAAATTCTTCTAATGCTTTTACAGCTCTTCTTGTATATGTAGATGATGTTATTCTCACAGGCACAAGCTTATCTCATATTCAACACATCAAACAGTTACTTGACAATCAGTTCAAAATCAAGGATTTGGGGACTCTCAAGTACTTCTTGGGCTTGGAGGTAGCTCGATCACATAAGGGAATTCATCTTTGCCAACGCAAATATGCTTTGAACATTCTTTTGGATACTGGATTATTGGCTTCTAAGCCATGTCTACTCCAATCACTAAATTGCATCATAAAACAGAGGATAACCCATAATTCTTTCATGATCCTTCTGCCTATCGGAGACTTGTTGGAAGATTGTTATACTTGACTATAACTCAGCCTGATATATGCTATACTGTTCAATTTCTTAGTCAGTTCATGTCAGCACCAATAGTCTTGCACTATCAAGCTACGCACAGAGTTTTGCGATACATAAAGGGTGCTCCTGGTCAAGGTCTTTTCTTCTCTGCTACTTCGCGTGTACGCGAAGGTCAATCACTGGTTTTTGTGTATTTCTCGGTGATTCTCTTATTGCTTGGCGATCTAAGAAACAAGCCACTATTTCCAAGTCCTCTACTGAAGCTGAATATCGAGCATTGGCTGCCACGACGTGTCAACTTCAATGGCTCACATACTTGCTCATTGATCTTGCGGTTCCTTTCATTTCACAAGCTTTACTCTACTGTGATAGCCAGTCCGCGCGACACATTGCTTCTAATCCTAGTTTTGACGAACGTACAAAACACATTGACCTTGATTGTCATATTGTGCGTGAAAAGTTACAAGCCAAGCTCTTTCATCTATTGCCGATAAGTTCTTCCAATCAAATTGCAGATTTCTTTACAAAGCCCTTGGAAGCCCCTGTTTTTCTTCGTTTTCTTTCCAAATTGCGAGTGCATAGTATCCACTCATTAGCCTGTGGGGGGTTATTGGAATCAATTGATGTAAATAAAACAGTTAAGAAGGAAAGTTAATTTGTTAGTTAGTTACAAGTTAGTTATGAGTTAGTTTGGGTAGTTATGTTAGTTGGAGCCTCTCTGCTCTCTCAATATATGTACTTGTATCTCCTCTTTCTCTGTTAATGAAATCAGTTCACAAATTCCTCAATAGCCTTTGCCAATAAGTTCATCATATGTTTTTGTTTCACCTTGAACCTTTAAAGCCTGTCTTAGTATGTTATTGTTGTTGTCTAAGTTTGATAGATCAACATTCAATTGGTTTGTATCAAAGTTTCACTAACTCCATAATAAGAACTTTTTTGTCTCAACTCAACCGATCAACTTCTCCATCTAATTTGAACTTCCCCATCTCAACACAAGCGCTAGAGTTTGTTGCATTGCTTGAGTCTAGCCACAAACCACACAACTTGCTAAAAATCATATGCCTAAACGTTACCAATTTAATATGTGAATAAATTTATTATTCCCTAGTGCTATAGTACTTCCTAACTTCCTAAGGAGTTCGTGAATTGATAGTATGTGATATATGATCACATGTGAGGTTGAGCAGGCTTTGGATACAAAGATGGTTAGCTACCTGCAAAGAATAATATTATAAATTGCTTGCATCGAGCAACCAAAAACAGCTAAAAATTGCATAAGCTTTCAAGTTCAGATATATTATCTGAACTTAAAAGCTTATGTAGCTTAGCCGATTTTTGTTGCTTGATGCAAGTAATATTTTTCTATGTAGCATGATATTATTCTTTGCAGGCTGCTGATCATCATTGTATCCAAAACCTTCTCAATCTCACCTGTGATCGTATATCACATGCTATCAATTTGCGTGCTCCTTAGGAAGTTAGGACATAATAAGCAGCAGGGAAGAAAGAGTTCACTTACATCGGTAATGTTTAGGTGTATGTTCTTTAGTGGATTGTGTGATTTGATGCCTAGCCTCAATCAATGCAACAAGCTCTAGACTCTTGTGTTGAGGTGGGGCGGTTCGGAATAGATGGAAAAGTTGATCGGTTGAGGCATGATAGACAAGTTCTCATGGTGGAGTTCGTGAAACTTAAACAACAATCACATACTAGAGCTCTCCTTCAAACAATGGAAGGCAGACTTAAAAGGATCGAGGTGGTAAAGACAATGGAAAAAGGAGTTGGAGGAAACTTTTTCTAAGAAAAGGAGATGACCTATAGATCAAGAGGGAACTCGTGCTATCCATATAAGTTTATATGCCATTGGTGTTTTCAAATTCAATGCTCAAGAATAAGATGCCAAGCCATGCATCTTTTAGAAGGGTTGAATTTTACAGATTTGAGATGAGAAAGCTTGAAGGTATCTAATATCATGCGAAAAAAGTACTCAGTACTTGTATTATGGTTGCAACTTCATAAATTTGAAGGAAATTCCAAATTATGAAATTTAGACAATGATATATTACTTCCCAAATTAAACATTACAAAGCTCTCAACAAAATTTAGGAAGATGGTTTTGTAACGTTTTTTTAACCACTTGATGAAACTCTTCTTCTTTGGAAGATTCTTCCCCTTCTTTTGGAAATTTATTCAAATCAAATCCATAATTTGTCATTACGTTTAAGTTAAAATCAATGGTTGCTCATGTTTTTTCTCCACGAATCAACACTAATAAGACAATATCTTGATCAACTTTGATGGAATCTCCAAATTTTTGCATTTTATCCTCTTGTAAGCAAGCATGTGTCAGCGTCATCTTGTATGTTGTCATGTCTTCAACTTTTTGTACAAAATGTACTGCCATCTTCTAGTTTAATTTTCATGGAGTCTTCACCTTTTCCATTGTATTTCTTTGTAAATTCATATGAACATCTTTCTTTTAAATTTAGTTTCTTTAGTTTCACTTTCATGTATCATTATAAATTTATTTTTTGGAAATAAAATATTTTTTTCGAAGTAGAAAGGGTGGAAAATAAGAAATTTAAGTGGGAGCTTTTGTGCCAATAACAGGAGAAGATCATGTAAATATGTCTATCCACCAAACTATTGGCCAATACGTACAACAAGGGTCCAATTTGAATATGCACTTTGGTTTTGAAGCAATTAATTCTTCTTTTTTTTTTTTACAGCAATTAATTCTTCTTTTGAACTTCTCAATTATCTATAATCCAATTTTATGAAAATCGTGTAAAATAATTAGTGGGATAAGGGTATATTTGACAAAAAGCAGGTAATTTAACCTTGAATTTCAAAAAATAAAAAATAAATAGTAACAAATTTTTTCTAGAAAATCGACACTTACAAAAGAATAGAAGGAGTTTTAAAAACGAATCGTCAAATCCCTTTCATTTATTTGCCAATGAGGCTTACAGCATCAAGTAAATGTCTTGGTGACTTTGTTCTGATGGTTGTCTTCACCAAAAGCAAATAGATAGCTCAATTATATCAATTTATGAGCTCATTTAACTTTGTTCTTTGTTAATAAATTTTTAATTTAAAAATATACTTAAATTACAATGATAAATTTTTTGAGGAAGCATAAATCTATTTTATAACTTTTTCTAAGTTAGAATTTTGTTACCATTTTTTTAAAAAAGCAGTCATAAAATTGTTTTTTTTCCAAAATTTATCTGATTACACGTTATATTATTATCAAAAGAACTATTTTTCTCTATTTTCTTTTACAGAAGATGTCTTAATAAGATCAGAGGAAGACTAAGAAAAAGAAATGATATACTATGTGTGAAGATTCAGAATTAAATACTTCCCCAAACATAAAAGTAACTACCATTCAGTTGCAATTTTATATTTGTCAACTAAGAATATCCAACTTCTTAAACAAAGCTAAAAAGCTTGAAACGCGTCAAGAGTCGAGCATCTTAAGACTTGAGTAATAACTCATTCTTGGTTTAGGGTGACTCTATTATTATCATGTCATTTTTTTTTTGGGTACATTATCATGTCATTTTTTTCTTAGAATAAACCGATCGAGAATAGTAAAAAAAAACTGACTGAGAATGTTATATAGAACTAGATAATTATGTATAAATGATTTGATATTTTTCGTCATTCGGATAATTAAAAGGGCTTATTTGAAGTTTGGAATGGAAGACCGAGACGACCTCGTCCCATTTACCTCATACCCTAATTATAACCTAAACTTAATCGTATACGTAAGCGCTAGTGGTTTGGTGAAAATAGGAATACAGTAAAGAAAACAAGCTCTCATTCAATTAGTGATTCCAATACATACAGAAGGTCCGTCAGCCACATGGTCCACTATATATACAGGTGTGTGTGTGTGTGTGTGGTGACAAACAGACAAATAATGCACATTCATCCATGGCTCTGACTCACTAACTATAATACGTACACATGATACTGACCAATAATAATGTGGGTACTTTACTAGATTACCTTCTGATTTGAAGTATCTTCTAGTATAAATGTCCGCCCTTAACTGCTACATCATGAACAGGTACATACAGCACAAAATAGATAAAAGGAAAGGAAAAAAGAAACACACTATTCACCACAAGAGTGGGAATGTCGGTGTGGAATATCAGAATAAATAGCACACCCTTCTGATTTGGGTCCCACTCTCACACTCATGCACCTGGGACTCTATATGCCAAAAAGGGTCATACCAATCCAATTTCGATGATCAATTCGGGCCCCACCAAGGCAAATCATATCCTATCAAATCCAATTCGTTCCCTAACAGGCGATGAAAGGCGAATAAGCCAGTCGTCCATCTGACCTATCCAATTCATCGTAGAGTGTATCCATGCTCCTCAACAGTCGCTGAAGAGAGAACTGGTATTGGGGCTGCGCTCTAGATCGTACAAACTATGGAATATGAAACGATAGTACCCTGACAAGATTAACGAAGCGCTCTGAACACCACAACACGATGGTCGCGAGCGATCTGCCCTTATGGCTCTATATCGGACTCGATCTATCCTAAAGACACTACAAGAAAATAGGCAACGGCGGCAGTTAATGTGCAGTGATTTGATTTGAACCGCCTCCGGTGGATACTGAGCAGCATTTTATGAGGCGGTTATTTAAACCGCAAGAGCGTCTTGGAAATTAGGGCAGTTCTGACACCATTCTGCAGCGGTTATGAAAGAAAGGAAAAAGAATTCAAAGATGTACGAACTTTTTTTGCTAAGCCATCTTGTTTTTTCTCCCAACTTGTTCATTTTTCTCACAAATTTTGAACATTTCTCATGTACCCTAGAAACCCTTCGCCCCCAAATTTCTTATTCACCTTGACAATAACTAAACCCTTGAACCCTCAATTTGACACCCACGACCAAAGACGCTGATGTATTATGCCATTGGTGTTGACCTTCGAACGCCCAAAGAAGCTAATTCATCTTCCACGTACGGGTACATTTCCCCTCACCTTTTTTTTTAATGCTGGAATTTCTTGAGATTTCTTTATTTATCATTTTATTCCATATATTGTTTGCGAATGACACCTTTTGTTTATGGTCGATGGGTTTGAAGGAAGTATTTAAACTAGTCAGGAAGTGGTGAAGAAGAGGGACATCCAAAAGTGAAGGGTTTTGGACACACTCCAACGCCTTATCAGCTGCGCTTGCTGACAACGACACCCCTCCCAAATCCTTCTATTACGATTTGCTCATTATCGGCACTAGCGGCGGTAGCCACCGCGCTGCCCTTCAGGCCTTTAAGAAGGTATACTTGTTGCTTTTTCTTCTAAAATTTTGATCGCTAATTACCTCTCTCTGTAAGTAAAAGTGTCTCGCAAAGCACAATTTTCCAGCTTGTGTTCAAAATAGGTCTTTCTTAGTACTAATTTGAGTTGGGGTCTAAAACTAAAGAGAGTTAGAGGACAAGAATGATAAACCTGAATGAAATTGTTAATTTGTCATGCAGCTTTGCTGATCTTCAAAAGCCATAAGGTGAGCTTGAAGGAAAAGTATGTGCGGCTATTGGGCAGAGTATTCTTATGGCTCTCTATGATACTGTGTTTAGCCAGGTGGACACAAGACTAAGATGCTTATCAAGTGTATTTTTTTTCCATTCTACCTCCATATTGATGCTAATACAGATTTTTCTTGGTGCGCTCTATGTGACTTCCTCCCAACTTTTGGTGAATGTTGTGTTTTTTAGGGATACAGGTTTCTCCCAACTTTGTGAATGATGTATTTGTTTAGGGATACAGGTTTCAGAAAACAACTATTGAACACAATGAAATCATTATAAGACTTATGGTTGCTTCTGGGTAATTTTTTATGCTTTATTGCAAATCCTCTGTGGGCAAGTAGTTACCTCCTTCTTCCATGCTCCTTTCTCGACTTGTTTCAACAACTTTGCTATGAGTGGGGATCCTATACAAGCAAGGAAGAGGTACAATGGCTCTGCATGAAGATAACTTCTTACACTTGCATTTTCTATATTTTGCTTTTCTAATTTTTTGTTGGCATGTGGGAATAGCTTTATGCATTCATGGGTTAACTTAATTGTACGGGGAAAGCGAAACATCATCATTTATAAATATTGTCTAAGTTTAGTTTAATATTGTGATTTTAGAAGCTGAAATATGGCCTGTACTTAACATTCTCATTGAAGAGATAAAGGATAAAATACATAAATTAAACTTGCATTGAAATTCTAAATCTGGTTACATAAAGATATCCACAAAATTCATCTTATCCTAGTCTACGGGAGTTTAGCTACTCATAGAGAATAAAGTAACAAACCAGAAATTTGAAATAATGATAGAGAACCACTCTATTGATGACTCAAATCCTTGTTCTCAAGCTTGAATCCTCTTTGGAGACGGTAGAGAATGAAACCCTAGCACCCCTTGATAAGCCTCCAGCGTTTTTAGGTCTTTGGAATCGTAAAAAATGCCTCAAAATCGTGAAAATCGTGATATTTAAATGTTTAAGCGCAACCAATGCACTCCAAGTGCGCCCCATGCACAAACAAACAGAACGGCATCAGATTTTGTGCTCCAGGTGCGCTTCAGGTGCGCTCCGCACGCACGCGATCATGGCGTTGACATCATGGTGCCCTTCTACACCCGTTCTTCTATGTTGTGTTGCATTTTTCACCTTTGTAGAGTCTGAATTAGCTCAAGGTGTCTTCATGAAAGTTGAAGCTATGGGTCTTAGCTTTCCAATGGCACTAGTTTCATCTTATTTGGACACCTAAAACTCCAGATATGATTAAAACATCGAACAGGTGTCAGGCTGAGGCAACATCACCTTATCAACGTGTAGCACAAATACACATTATGAGATCTTTTCAAAGGGTGAAATGGGGCTTAGGTAAGGGAGGATATTATTTTGGATCTAGGCTAACTTTAATTGGAGTTAAGAGATGCCTCTATTAGTACTTATCCATACCTTGTATCAATTCACAAATTTCCCTTAATTACCTTCGACTTTGTATACCAACAAGCCAAAAGAGAACTTTTTCTTTGCTTTCTCACTTTGATTTTTTTTTTTTGACAATACAATTTGGATCTTTTTATTGTTGTTCTCCTCTGACTTGTTCAATTTTTTTGAAGTGAACTACATGCACATACTTTCATTTTTTTTTTTGACCAAACAATTTGGATCATTTTATTGTTGTTCTCCTCTGACCTATTCATTTTTTTTCTGAAGTGAACTACATGCACATGCTTTGTGTAGCCACTCTAAACTTAAGATTGTTGCTTGCCCTCAAGCAACCCCAAACTTAATTTACAACCAAATAACCAATTTTATAGAACACAATCTCTGAACTCCAATTTAAAGGGACAATGGTTTTTCTGGTTATTGGCTTGTATTGTGCTTAAGATTCAACAAAAAGGCTTAAGGCTCAAAAGGGCTAGGAAAGGATAAATTCACAAGGGTAAGCAATCAAAGGCTCTAGCTGTTCAAACAAAAATAAAGATCCCAATCATTTGTGTGTGTGTGTTCACATGCAATACAAAAGCAATCAAGAACAGAGTCAAGTTCTGAAGAATTCATACAAATGGTGGAGCACTCAAGAATAAATAAAATTCTGTTTAGGCTCAAACACTCACAGATTTTGCTTTTGTAATGGGAAAAATTCATGACCACTGAAATTCTCAAAACTTACGGTTACAAGAAGCTGCTTAAAAAGGTTCATGCAAGAAAAGTTTCAGCTCCTTGATCATACACTTCATGCACACAATAAGATGACAATTCACAGACCAATTCTCAGATGAAAAGGAATGTCATAGAGGAACAAAAGGCTTAGTCATAGGGTGCATGGTAACAACTTCACACATAAAAGAAAACAAATTCAACAATAAAATAAATAGCAAAAGAAAAGAAAAAAAGATAGAACCTTTACGGTGAGCCGCCCGACTCAACCGCCAACTGCAATGTGAAAGGTGGGCCGCTAGATGCCACCGCCAATGGGTTGCCTCCCATGAAGCGCTTCTTTAACGTCACTAGCTTGACGTTTGAAGGATTCGATCAAGGCTCCTTAAAGGAAGAAAAGAATATTGAAGAACTTCCTTCCTTGAGAAGAGGCACACCCATAGTCTTGAGTGCTTGCATGGAAATCACTTCCCTTTTTCTCATTGGTCTCCTTTTTCTCCTCTTGAATTTATGTGGGTGGACATTGTCATCCCTCACCTGCTTGGTGCACTTTTCATAGGACTGAGTAGGTTCTGCATGTGCCTTCTTTGGAATTTTGCAATTTGGGAATTGTTTCCCATGGCCCATATGCAGACTAGTCTTTCCTTTTCTTCCTTTTTCCTGCACTGGCAATTTTTCCATCCCATCATCCAGCTCTTTAGACATGTCCTCAATGGAATCCACTGTTACCTTCTCTAAGGGTTTGGAAGGTCGGTCTTGATTAAGAATTTCTCCAACTGGCACCCCAATCACATCAATTCTAGAGCACTTTTCAGTGTCATCGGGATGCCTCATAGCCTCAAATACATTGAAAGTCTCATTCTCATCTTGGAACCTCAAAATTAATTTACCTTGTTAGACATCAATCAAGGCTCTTCCTGTAGCTAGGAAAGGTCTTCCAAGAAGAAGAGGGACCCCCTTGTCTTCCCCCATGTCAAATATCACAAAATCTGCCGAAAAAAGGAATTTGCCAACCCTCACAATACATTTCCTTAATCCCGTAAGGGTATTTGGTGGACCCATCTACCAGCTGCAATGTCACTTTTGTAGGCTTGACTTCACCTCTTCCCAACCTCTTCAACATAGATAACGGCATCAAATTTATGCTGGCTCCTCCCAAATCACACAGGGCTTTGTCAATTTTTAAATTCCCGATGGTGCAAGGAATTGTGAAGCTCCCAGGATCCTTCATTTTGGGAGGAAGCTTTCTTTGAATGATAGCACTGCACTCTTCTGTTAAAGCCACAGTAAACTTCCTCTTCTTGGTCAATAATTCCTTCATGAATTTAGCATATATGGACATTTGCTCAAGAGCTTCTGCTAAAGGAATGTTGATCTGTAGGCTTTTGAAAATGTCCATGAACTTAGCTAACTATTCATCCTTCTCCTTTTTCTTGTTCAAAGGAGGATATGGCAGCCTCATATATAGAGGAACCAGTTTGGGCTTATTTCCCACCTGTAGTTGTTCAGTAATAACAAGGTCTTCCTCTTCTGAGTTGGGTTTCTTTTCAACCTCTTTTTTCTCTTCTTTTTCTTTATTTTTACTTCTCTTATTTTCAACTCCATCCACCTCACTTTTTCCACTTTTTTTCTTCCCCTCAACTTCAGAAATCATCTTTCCACTTCTCAAAGTAATAGCACTACAATTCTCACTCTTAGGATTATCTACTGTGCTAGCAGAAAACTTACCTTTGGATTTCTCCGCGAGTTGCTTTGAGATTTGCCCAATTTGATTCTCCAGATTTTTGATAGAGGCCTCTTGGTTCTTGAAATGAGACTCATGAGTCTGAAAGTTAAAGTGGATGTTTTGGAAGTTGGATTGAGTCATCTTCATGAATTAAGTGAGAGCTTCCTCTAATGCGTTTGGCTTGTCTTGCTTTTGAGGTTGTGGAGGGTTGCTTCATGATGGGTTATCTTGTTGTTTCCAAGAGAGGTTAGGATGATTCTTCCACCCAAGATTATAGGTGTCAGAATAAGGATTCCCTCCTTGCTTTTGAAAATTACCCATGTAGTTGGCTTGGTCATTAGAAATTCCCTTAGCATCACAACCTCCATTCTCATGAGGCCCTTGACAAAAATCACATCTCAAGTTCCCGTTCAACTGGTTCACCTGAGCGGGAATAGAGGCTCCCGTTTTCAGCGCTTTAAGCTTCTTAGTGATAGCTTCCAATTGTTGAGAGACCAATTTATTTTGAGCCAAGAGTGCATCTTGTGTTTCTAGCTCAAGGACTCATCTTCTACCCTGTGTGCCTCGATCATTCTGACACAACTGCTCATTTGAAGCCATTTGCTCCACTAAAGTTCTTGCTTCTTCAGCTGTTTTGCTATTAATTGTACCTCCAACTGAAGCATCCAACATCATTCTTGTATTTGGCCTCAACCCATTGCAAAACATCTGCATCTAATTAAACATCATACCCATGGCCATGACATCTTTTCAGAATAAGCTTGAATCTCTCCCATGCCTCATACAAATTTTCGCTCTGGTTCTGTTGGAAACCATGAATTTCACCTCTTCTTTTGATGAACTTGGAGGGTGGAAAAAATTTGTTCATAAATTTATCCTCCAAATCATCCCAAGTAGTGATGCTTCCTGTAGGCAAAGTGTGCAGCCAATCTCTTGCTCTATCTCGCAGGGTAAAAGGAAAAAGCCTTAGTTTCTTGGCCCCCTCTGTCACTCCACCCAGCATGAAGGTGCCACAAATTTCATAGAAATTCACCAAGTGCTGATTTGGGTCTTCAATTTCATCCCCAACGAATTGGTTTTGCTTGAGAGTGTTCAACAGAGATGGTCTGATCTCAAAAGCATTTGCCTCCACCTGTTGGTAGGCCATGACCGCCCTTGGATGATTGTTCCTTCTCCCAAAATCACCCAAGGTGCACGGTGGTGGTGGTGGTATGTCCCCTATTACTACTTGATTTGTAATGAGAGAAGTAGAAGCAGAGGCTTGATTTTGTTGTTGTCTTGCTTCCCTTGCCTTTTTCCTATTAGCCTTTGCTGTTTTTTCTATTTCTGGGTCAAACAACAACTCGCCTGTTTGTTTACCTCGCATGCACAACACTAAAGGAAAAGATACGTAGCACCGCAATAATTATAACAATATTTTTTTAATAAATATAAAATAAAAACAATAAAAAATAAATTGTTCAAAAAGGACTCGTTTGCCTTGTTAAAAATCAATTCAACAATCCCCGGCATCGACGCCAAAAACTTGATAAGATTTCAGCAAGTGTACCGAATCGTACAAGTAATAAAGTGATAAGTGAGTTATCATTCCCACGAGGATTGACAGTTTTGATAATTAACGTAAACAACTTGTAACTAATTGAACTATTGAACCAATATGGATGTGTTTAAAATATTTGTGACTTGTGTTAAAAACAGAAACAGTAACAACAAAACTAGTATTTGGATTTTAAGGATAAATAAAAATGACTAGGGATAGAATCTTTTTGTTTCAACCTTTATGTTTTTGAATTCAAGTCCAATGCAAGTAACTTATGAAATATTTGAAGTTTGAATCCACAAGTTTAGATTAATGAAAATTCCTTTCCTATTAATCCCTTTGATTGAATAAACAAGTCCTAATTCCTTAGGTTCAAATTAATTAAATCAAGCATAAAGATTAAGGATTCATGCAAACTCATACCACAAGAATTATATTCCTATAACCCTGTTAAGCATGTCCAATGATCCCAAAGCAAGTCTAAACCCCCAACTTTCCAATTGAAGTCAAGACCCTAGTTCAATTCAATAATGATCAATTATCAAATAGCATTAAGAGAAGAGATAAAGGATCAAATACATAAATTAAACTTGCATTGAAATTCTAAATCCGGTTACATAAAGATATCCACAAAATTTATCTTACCCTAGTCTACGGGAGTTTAGCTACTCATAGAGAACAAAGTAGCAAACCAGAAATTTGAAATAATGATAGAGAACCACTCCATTGATGACTCAAATCCTTGTTCCCAAGCTTGAATCCTCTTTGGAGATGGTAGAGAACGAAACCCTAGCACCCCTTGACAAGCCTCCAGCATTTTTAGGTCTTTGGAATGGTAAAGAATGCCTCAAAATCGTGATAATCGTGATATTTAAATGTTTCAGTACGACCAGTGCGCCCCACGCGCAAACAAATAGAACAACATCAGATTTTCCGCTCCAGGCGCGCTTCAGGTGTGCTCCGCGCGCACGCGATCATGGCATCGACAGCATATGGTGCCCTCCTGCACCCATTCTTCCATGTTGTGTTGCATTTTTCACCTTTGTAAAATATGAATTAGCTCAAGGTGTCTTAGGTCTTAGCTTTCCAGTGGCACTGGTTTCATCTCATTTGGACACCTAAAACTCCAGATAAGATTAAAACATCGAACAGGTGTCAGACTGAGGCAGCATCACCTTATCAACGTATAGCACAAATTACCCCAACTTAGATATTGATTTAGGTCTCGATTTCTTCATCAAAGTTGTAGATAATTCTTCTATATTTCCAATAAGACCAAGATCATCTCATTCGGATTTGTGTGGCTCAAGATATAGTTTTTGGAATCTTCTTTGTCAAGAAATAGCGCTTCCAAACGCGCTTCCAAGTCAATCATTTGGCTATGCTCCCATTCTTGTACACTTAGATATAAAAAATCATCGAAAACACTAATGCACAAATGTTAGAACGGGATCAAGTGAATACATTAAATCATACAATTTAAGCATAAAATCACTTTCAATTCTCTTCAATCACAACACAAATATTCAATTAAACACTATAAATCTACATGTGATGAAGACTTATCATTGGTCCTGTTGACTTCAATAAGGATATGGAATTTTGGCAGCGAGATAAATGGAGTGGAAACTTAACTACAATGGTGGCCGATCATAAAAGATGTGCCAAATGCAAATTTTAGGCATATTATACTAGAGAACATTTTGAACAAGGATGTATTGAATTTATGTTTGATACAATTGTACTTAATTATAATTTTATATTTCAAATGATTATTGTACTATTTTATCATAAAAGTAATGGATGAGTTTTAATTTTATTAGTGTTTTCTTTATATTTTTAGATGCTTAAATGATTAAATAATTTGATATTTTATTAAATTAAAGCAGCTGAATGGAATTTTTAACAACAAAAAAATTTGATTTATTTTTTATTATTTGCGGCGGTTTCAAACCGCCACTAAAAGCATTGTTGATATCATGTGAACATTTTGTGGCGGTTTGAACCGCCGCTAATAGCAATGTTGAAATCCATGCAAACGGATTGCAACGGTTTATAACCGCCGCTGAAAGCTTAAGGCAACTGCGGCGGTTATTTCAGCAGTTTTAAAAACCGCCACAGAAAGACCTCTCGACGGTGGAAACTACAGCGGTTTGGAAACCACTGCGAGAAGCATTTAATGGCGGTTTGAACCACCGCAAAATGCCATTTGAACCACCGCAGTTTGCCTGTTTTCTTGTAGTGAGACAACAACATGTCTTGTATTGAATGTTTCATACTTACACTCAAGTGTCTGGCCTCGTGCGATAACCCAGTCACACGACGGTGGTATATGCATATGAACCTCACCGAATATCCCATATCAAACCTAATGACTCATACTCAACCCTTTATTTGACCTATCTCATAATCAGTGTCATCCATATATCAACTCATATTGTTAAGGGTTGAGCAATATTTAAACCATCATAACTAATATCATTATCCTCAACCAAGGTTCTTTCCTAGCCTCTAAGCAACTAGCCAAACAATCATAGTAGTACCTAGCAGTATCATATATTGGTAGTCTAAAACTACATACTAACATCATAACCGATATCATTATCCCTACCCAAGGTTCTTACCTAGTCTCTAAGAAACTAGCCAAACAATCATAGCAATGCCTAGCAGTATCATATAATGGTATCCTAAAACTACATATCGACTAACATATCAACATAACACACACTATCACAAATAGTCAATCATCCTCCAACACAGAGATAATCCCTAATATCGCATAAGGCGACCTATTATTAACATGTTATCAAAGAATAACACACGCATTCAAGCAGTCACATATCATTAAGAAGTCGCCTATCCTAGGGTTATCAATCATACATATTATATTATAAATCCTACATCGGTTGATAAATCTATGACGCCTATCCTTAGACACCGAACTGCAATCCCTATCCATAGGTGTTACTGATATTAACCCTTAGTAGAGCTTAGGTCACCCTATGTTTCTACCAGGTGCATTCTCACATATGTCACAGCGCAACACATCACTTGAACTTTCAATACCAACCCTCACATGCCTACTAGGTAGCTTATTGCACATGTGAACTTTGTAAATCCAAAAGTTCCACAATCTAAGCCATTGGTTTAAATATGTTGACCAGGATAATCAATACCAAATTAAAGTAAAAAGGAACTTAGATTTCAAATTTACTTAAGCCCATAAAAAGATCAGATCAAATTGAAGTTAGATAGAAAGAGGAAGCTACCTTCTCATCTCAAGCACGACAGAGTGCAGCCTCATCCGCAGCGCAGAAAATGATGGCAGACGCACTTTCACAAGCGTCACAAAGAGTTCGCATAATTGAACTCTCTCACTTTCATTGCTTCAACCAATACAACACAAAGAAAGTTGAAGTCGGATACAGAAGAAGGAAAAAAATCTGAATTTCTTCCTTTGAAAAGAAAATGAAGATGAAAAGAGAGAAAGGGACACAAAAGAAGATATATTTTTCACCAAATCCATGTGGGTATGATACTTTTGTTTTTCTTAGTGTAGTATGTTGGTTGTGGTGGAGATGGGAGGAGGCGGTTACAATGATGGGGAAGCATTATGATTAGATTTGTAGGATTTTTAAGAAGTATAAGACCTTTTGGGGAGGCTTGATTCCATAACTGAGCAAAGACACGACACAATAAATGAGTGAGTGTTGCCACACCCATACTCCATCCACCCAGTTACCTAAATCCACCACTCGAGATTCCTTTTGCAGGGAGACAGAGAAAAGCCTAGGAAACACTTGACTTAGGGGAGACGGACCTAACCACACATCAAACCAGAAAAAACTGAAGCCCCATTCCCCACCTTTTTAACCACTAACTCCGAGAATCAATCACCCTCAAACCCTCTACAAACACCCACCAAGAAAATATCCCTCCACGAGGCCGAAGACCATGGAGGAATCCTCAAGCTCCCTAAGGTTGAATTATTCACCACCCCCTCCTCATACTTCGCCTCCAAGACCTACCTCAATACCTTTAGCTCCCTAAGAGGGAGACACCATCTCCACTTACCTAACAAACTAGGGTTCAGTAATCTAAGATCCTTCACCCCAGTCTCCCCTTCACATTTGGGTTTGCAAACAACCGACGACTTCACCCAACGGATTTTAGTCTCATCCCTAGACAATCCACCGTTTGAATCCTAACCACTCCCTCCACACCTTGCTTGGCATCTAAAATAAGAAAGGTAGGAGATATGAATACTACTCACGACATAATTAATAAGTAGGGCTACCATTGGCTAAGACTAAGAGGTTATTTGAGAAAACACAATCACACATCCACGTCCTTCACTTTTCATTAAAAGCAAATCTCCCCGACATATAATGCAGGGACCCCTAATCCACAAAATCAAAAGCCTTTTTAAAGACAACCTGAAAGATCACACACTCCTTGCCCCTCGTCTTAGTAAAATCAACCACCTCATTCACCACCACCACATTCACTAACTGTCTCTCCCGAATGAACACTGACTAGTTATTAGTTACAATAGAATCCATGACCTTAGACAACTTAGTTGTTAGCACTTTCGTCACCACCTTATACAAACAATCAAGAAGTGAAATCGGCATATAGTGTTGGAACCTAAACGATTGAGAAATTTATACCCTCATTAATTTTGATGATAACAAAGTTTACAAGTGAACAATTTATCTTCTAATAAGTCTTAAAGTGTGCAGGTATTAAAATTGTTTATGTTTTATAACTCACTCAAGCAAGAAGAAAAGATTCACAAGAGAATTGAATACATTCCATGTATTCAAATTACCTCACTCAATGAATTGGAGCTGAAATTACTGCAACGGTAATACCCTTAAGGTCTCTTATAAATACCCCAAGGTATTCATTGAAGAATGTTGCTAGAAACTACATTCTGAAAGAGTTATTCTCAAGTGAGCAATCAAGTTTCGTGCCAAGTTTCTGGAAACCAAGAACTGAACTTCAGCGTCTTATATTCTTTCTTTTAGAAAGTTATTGTTTTGAGCTTAATTTTTTCATCCTCTCTGTGAGAGTTATTTGATTGTATTCAAAAGAAAATTACTTTGTGAACTTTGTATTTGCCTAGTTAAAGGCTTAGTTCCTCAAAGGCTCGAACGTACTGAGTCGTTTTGAGAAGTTAAGAGTATTGTCAAGTTTGTGACAGTAGAATACTCTTAAGAAAATTTGTAATCAGTTGATTATAATGGAAAATCTTTCAGGAACAAAGGGACTAGACGTAGCTACCAGATTGGTGGTAAACTAGTATAAATCTCTGTATCTCTTGCTTTACTGCTCTACATTTACTTTTATCTTGCGCATAAAAACAAGTTTTCATAAGTTTTATTTCCAGCGTCCAGTTACTCTTCAGCATCGGATAACAAATAGTTTTCAAAGAAAAGTGTTGTTAACTTAAAGTTTGCGAAAAGTTTTGAACACAATTCAACCTCTCTTCTTGTGTTCACAGTTTTCAAAGAAAAGTGTCATAACTTAAAGCCATGGGAAAGCTTTGAACACACCAACCTCCTTCGTGTTCACGTTCATATAGTCCCCCAGACACAACAAACTATGAAAATAAACTGTTAATTGAAAAATAATAATTGTGATAGTTTTCTTTCATTCGCAAGGAATTATAGTGCAACTGGCGCAGTATACATATCTATTTCAAGAATATTACAAGGAATTAGGAAACGAGTGAAAACAAATAAATAATATCTAGTCATCTAGCCATAAGCATAACGTATGAATTGATTTGATATTTCTTTGAATTTCCATCTTACTAAAGACGTTGTTGTACAAATGAAGTGGATATACATACGGAAACAAATAACGAATTCGAAAGAGAGAGCATCTAAAACGAGGATAAACGTATCAAACCAGACAACAACCAATCACACTTGCTATGTAGTATATATATAAGACTAATAGGTATGTATGGCATTCCTATGTACATAATGATGACCTATTATATATAAATCCTTGAAATTAACCACACATAGAATTATTGCCCAAAGACTTAAAGAAACAAATCCATGCTTGACAAATTAACTAATCATTAGAACTTTGTAAAATTATGCAGCTTTGCAGAGGCAGAAGGATTTTATAATATATCCTCAGCCATTTCTCTGTTTGAAAGAAATTTGAGAAACCATTCTTGTATCTTGAGACTGCTTTTGATATTTTGCATATGAATTAGAAGATCTTCCTTTCCTGTGCTTCCTTCTTGGCTGTGTTGATTGCGGGATAAACACGCCTGTCCCTTTGCTTTGTGATCTTCTCAAAGCCAGCTGCTCGTAGAGGAAAGCAGACTGTGGGGGAGGATGGATTGCTCCAGAGAAAGTCTGAAAATTAGTTTAATTAAGCATATTAATTAATTAATTAATTAACATCATAATCATAAACTTATTGAATAAAACCTCTGTTTGATCAAATGCCATAATTGGAATTTTTTGTGAAGTAGTTAGTGAGGATATATGTGTATTGTTTCAGAGGAGATGCAAAGAGTGAAAAACCTGAAGAGTGTCTGTAGGAGAAGCAGCAAGGGGGTCTTCATCTTCATCCAAAATTAAGAGAGAAATTTGCTTGCTTATGTCTGCAAAAAATAGATCATCTTCAAGTTCAACAGCAACCTCCATATCTGTGTAACCTAAATTTGGGCTTAGAAACTTCTCTACCTTGGAATGAAACCAAGTATTATGATATTTAGCTGTAGTTGCTAATCTAGCTCGTTATTCAACTTTGATGTTTCTTTAATTTCTTCTGTTGTCCCATACATATATACCGGATATATATGTATATATAGGTAAAAATGGTAACTATATGGGATGAGTTTGAAAGGTATGGGGTGTGGGCATGCATGTGAGTCGGTGGGGTCATATGGTCACAGTTGGCCAATCTGGCCAAGACCCACAAACTCTCCCACTAGCCAGAATCATGGAAGTGTATTGTAAATTTTGTGATATTATCTGGTTGAGTAAAAGAGATGAGGACAGCAGGCAACAAGATAGATTCAGGATAGATTCAAGATAGATTCAATCCTCAGCATATACATTATAATTGGTTGTGGATTGTCCTCTCCTCTCTCTCTCTCTCTCTCATGAGTTATGGCTCATCACGTGACAAAAAATTTTTGTCCAAAGGTTCTTATCTGTTTTGTATATCATCTAGCGGTTGCTCATGGTTAAGATTAAACCACCGAGACAAATCTTATGTGTAACAGTCAGTGGATATTCATGTTGAACAACTTGTAATGGGACCCCAATAGTATATCAACAGTATTTGGTGCCTTTCTGGAGTAATAGTTGAATAACAATCATTCTTTCCCACTAGTGGTGTAGAAAAGACAGAGATTTAGTAAGAAAAAAGAGAAAAAGAAAATGAGACATTTGATTGATGATGTGATGGGAAAAAAATGAAATAAATAAAAACGGAAAAAGGGAGTAAAAATGATGTGAAAAAAATGTGAGAAAATTAGAATTAATAATCGAAAGAGGAGAAAGTGTTTGATTATATTTGAAAAAAGTGTGAGAAAATCAGAATTAATAGTTGAAAGAGGAAAAAATGTTTGGTTATATAATTAAAAATGTCCCTCACAACTTGCTTTAGAAACGATGTTAATTGCAAACGAAGGTTGGTCCAATTGGCTCATGTCCCATAAAGACGTGAGTTTGAATTCATCTTCCGATGTGAAGACCTCATTGGTAAGTAATATGTAAATATCTCTATAAGCGTTTAAGAACCTTGTGGCTTTTTCGGACCCTAATGAGTCACTAAGACCCAACTCACCTAAACTTTTTATCATAAAAAAAAAAGAAACGACGTTAATTTGTCAGGATTGATACATGTTAATCTTAGGCAAGTTGACCATTTTTTAAAAAGAATAGTGCTTCTCATATGAGTATGAGACTGATGTATGGAAGAGAGACAGAAATGAAAAAAGAGGGAAAACAAGAGATTTGATGGATGATGAAATAGAAAATGAAGAGATATAAAGAAAGGATAGAAGATGAACAATGCATATAAGAAAAAAGAAAAGAAGGGAGGGGATAACTTAGTTCTGGAGTAACTATTGGCATAATTAATCCGCTTAATAATTCATAAACATTGAATTTCACCAATCTAACAGTTAAATTATAAGTTCTTATTTAATAGATCAACTCTACAAATTTTCATAAAATTTCAAAACCATTTAATACTTCGTCAAATAACTTCAATTAAACGTATAATACATTTTTTAAAAATATAAGTAAATATTGACTATAAGATTACATAGCTACGAATGTCTTTTTATCTTAAAGACCGTTAATATAATATGATGATATCCAATAGTTGAATTGGTGAAATTCAATATTCAGAGTAAGTTATTTAGTAAACCCTCCTTATCATAATTACATGCAATTGGTTCAAATCTCCTCTTACCGGAAGCTGGAGAATTCAAAATATGATTTGTAACATTGTGGAAGACTAACCCCTTGTACTAGAGTAGTATTTTTTTTTTTACTTCTTTTTTTTTGCTAAAAAAGTACATGGAACAAGCCATTCATAAAGTTGTTTTGGTCTTCTGATACAATATTTACATTGCTCCTTATTTACCCACACACGTGAGCATAAAAAGTTTTAAATGTGGGGCCGGCAATATTTTTAATAAAAATTGTATAAAACACAATTTCATCTCAAAACCTTATCCTCTCAAAAATTTTCTTCCTTATAATCGCATGCCCTTTTCTTGTGACCCTCCCACACTAACTCTCTAGTAAGGATTTCTAAGCCATAATAGGGTCTAATACAAAAACATAATAGTTAAAACTCATAGAGATATACTTTAAGAGATTAAAAACATGATGCAAACCAGAACACACAAAATATAACAGTAGCAGAAATATATGGCAAAGAAGGTCAGTATCGTATTATTTACTGGAAATAAAGAGTAAATGCAGAAGGGAACAAGGCTCCCTACTACCCTAGAGCTAGGCTCCACAGAGAAATGCAATTCTCTGCCAAAACAGAAATGATACTGTCATGATACCTTCTCTCTCCGAATCACAAATCATATAACAGAATTCCACTCACATTCTCTTGGCCCACTCCCTCTCTCTGCCACCTCACCTTTCTATTCTTACTTCCTATTTTTCATCACATACACCCTCCATATTTTGGGCTTCCTCTGACTTGCATTACTCGTGACATCATCCAGGGGTCTATCAATACTCCCTCCTTGAATAAGAGACTTGTCCTCAAGTCTAAGTGTGGGGAACTGATTGCATATGTTGAACTCATCCTCCCAAGTAGCCTCCTCTACTGGTTTGTCTTTCCACTGTATCAGCCATTGTTTGACAGATTCATCTCCTTGAGTAATGGTCCTAGTGGCAAGGACTTGCAAGGGTTCCCAAGAAGCTGAACTGTCTCCCTCCATACCCTGTGGAAGCTCTTTCTCGACCCTGTAATCTCCAACGGCCTTCTTAAGCAAAGATACATGAAAAACGGGATGAATCTTAGCAGACACTGGCAGCTTCAGCTTGTATGCAACTTGGCCTACCTGTTCCAGCACCTGGTAAGGCCCAAAATATCTAGGAGCCAGCTTAGGATTAATCCGCACCTCCATAGACCTCTGTACATGGGGTCTCAACTTCGGAAAAACCCAATCTCCTACCTCAAAATGTACCTCCTTCCTATGCAGGTCAGCCTGGTTCTTCATTCTCACTTGGGCACGACTCAAATGGTACTTGATTCTATCTATTAAATCCCTTCTAACCGCCTCGACCTTAGTTTCTCCGAGTAAGAAACGGGTGAGAAGAGGAGGTAGCCTTCCATACACCACCTCAAATGGTGTAGTTCTCGTGGAGGCATGGTATGTGGTGTTATACCAATATTCAGCCCAAGGGACCCAAATTACCCAATTCTTGGGTTGAT
The DNA here is from genome assembly GCA_037113605.1 of Calophaca sinica. Lineage (NCBI taxonomy): Eukaryota > Viridiplantae > Streptophyta > Magnoliopsida > Fabales > Fabaceae > Calophaca > Calophaca sinica. The sequence goes on from CM073731.1 coordinate 4,167,398, forward strand.
CCGCTATAAAACACCGTAAGTAAGTCTCCAAACAACGGTTAACAACCTCCGTTTGTCCGTCTATTTGCGGATGATAGGTCGTACTCATCTTCAGCTGGGTACCTTGCAACTTAAAGAGCTCTTGCCAGAAATTACTAACAAATATCGGATCCCTATCACTAACAATAGACAAAGGAATACCATGTAGCCTTATAATCTCCTTAGTGAATATTTCAGCAAGTGTCTTAGCAGAAATAAGGGTGCTTCAATGGTATAAAATGACTATACTTCGAGAGACGGTCCACCACCACCATAACAGCTTCAAACCCTCTAGATTTAGGAAGGCCTGTAATGAAATCCATGGAAAGATCATCCCATATTTGTGAGGGAACCGGTAAGAGCTGCAAAAGACCCCCAGGTGAAGTTGCTACATATTTTTGCCTTTGACACACATCACATTCCTGCACAAATTGCTGAATTTGCTTCTTCATCCCAACCCAATATAGGTTAGCTGCCATGCGACGGTATGTGCGATAAAATCTCGAGTGACCTCCTTGAGGAGTGGAATGAAATTCCTTTAACAAAATCGGGATCCAACTTGAATTTGCAGCTAACACCAGTCTATCCTCATAAAATAAAACACCATTTTTATAGGAAAAACCTGGTTTAGTAATGTGACCCTGCTGCAAGGCAGCAATGATTTCCTTCAAAACGGGATCTTGATGGACCTCCTCTATGGCCTCCTTGCTTCCCAACCACTCTGGATAGTGCACCATAGCTTGAAATTCAGCAATGTCATGCATCCTGGAGAGTGCATACGCCCCTTTGTTCTCCAATCCCGGCTTATAAACAATGTCAAAACGGTACCTAAGTAACTTGGCAGCCCAATTCTGCTGATCCATGGTTGTTATTCGCTGCATTAGTAGCTGTTTCAAGCTCTTTTGATCAGTGCAAACAGTAAATTTCCGGCCCAACAAGTACGGTCTCCAGTGCTGGATGGCAAGAGCAACTGCCATCAATTCTTTTTCATAGGCAGATTTTATTAAATTTCTGTCTCCTAATGCTTTGCTGAAATAAGCAATAGGATGCCTCTGCTGTAACAAAATGGCCCCTAAGCCGTTGCCCGATGCATCGCTTTCAATGACAAATTCTTGATTGAAATCCGGAAGAGCCAAAACAGGGGCTGTAGTGACCTTCCTTTTAAGCACCTCAAATGCTTCTTGCTCCCTGGCAGTCCACTTGAATCCTTCTTTCTTGGTGAGATCGGTTAGGGGCTTGGCAAGCTTGCCATAATCCTTAATAAATTTTCTATAATACCCGGTGAGACCGAGGAAGCCTCTCACCCCTTTGACATGTTTAGGCACTGGCCATTGGAGAACACATTGCACCTTCGCTGGATCCATAGCCACCCCTTCATGAGAAATTATGTGCCCCAAGTATTCAACCGACATTTGAGCAAAATAACACTTTTTCTTGTTGGCTACCAATTTATGATCTAACAATACTTGCAAAATAGATTTCAAGTGCTGAAGATGGTCCTCCCAAGTGGAGTTATATACCAATATGTCATCAAAGAAAACAAGCACAAACTTACGCAATAAAGGTTTGAAAACATCATTCATCAAGGCTTGGAATGTTGAGGGAGCATTCATCATCCCAAAGGGCATTACCAAGTATTCATAATGTCCCTCATGTATGCGGAAAGCGGTCTTGTGCACATCTTCACTCCGCATTCTAACTTGGTGGTATCCGGACTTGAGGTCAATTTTAGAGAAAAACTTGGCGCCATGCAATTCATCCAATAATTCCTCAATAACCGGAATTGGAAACTTATCAGGTATGGTGACTCTATTCAAAGCTCTATAATCCACACACATACGCCATGTACCATCCTTCTTCTTAACTAGGATCACCGGACTTGAAAAGGCACTTTGACTAGGTCTAACAATACCTGCTGCCAACATTTCTTGAACTTGCCTCTCAATTTCATTCTTATGGTGGTGTGGATAACGATACGGACGCACATTGACCGGTCCTTGACCTTCCACCAAATGAATGGCATGCTCCTGCTTCCTTTTGGGTGGCATCCCCTTGGGTTCTTGGAATATTTCAGCAAACTGAGCAAGCAAACCCTCCACTTCTTGTTGTTGTTTTGGGGACATCTCTGCTACTTCTTTCACATTCCCCATTAATGACATGAACATGCCACCTACAGCATGCTTGGGCCTTGTCAACATACTCTGCAAAGCCCTCTGTTGTTTTGCTTCCTCATTTACTCCCCTTAATTCCACCTAATCACCATTGTGCTTGAAACTCATCTTCTGTTTAACCCAATCAACCCACATTCCACCAATATTGGTCAACCAAGCCATTCCCAGAACTAAATCTATTCCTTCCAAATCAAATAGCCAAGCACTTATGGTAATTTTCACCCCGTTCACCTCAATCTCCACATTCTTACACTCACCTTGGGTTTTGACTTTGAATCCATCCCCCATTTTTACTGGTAAAGGGGTTGTTTCCTCTGTTTTCCATCCCATGGCTTACACCAACTTTCTTGATATAAAATTATGAGTGGCCCCACTGTCCACTAGCATAAGAATGGGCACCCCTTGAACCACCTCGCAACTTCAACGTCTTGTAATTCTTGTTTCTTCTCTGCCATAATTCCACAGAAACTCATCACACTCAATTTACCTCCTTCCTCCTCATTATCCTCTGAATCAGCCTCCATTTCATGTATTTCCGCTTCCTCTTCGTCATCCTCCTCTGTAATCATGATCCGCAACTGACGGTCAGGACATTGATGGCGGGGGTGGTAGTTTCCTCCACAGCGGAAACAGAGGCCCTTCTGCTTCCTATCGGCGATTTCCTGCGCTGAGAGGTGCCGGATCCCTCGATCTCTCGTGCCTTGGGTCCTTTTATCAAATCGGGTCTCCGTTTTCGAGTTCGACCCGGTCCCTCCCTTGTCCGGACTCTCTTTTGCTCCACGCACATACACCCAGTCACCATTAGAAGTGCGACCCGGATTATTGGACCCGGATCTGCCAGCTCCACCCGATCTGAAATTGGAAGCCCATCCACTGTGTCCTTTAGGCCCATTTAGACGAAGCCCAGTCCACCCTACCTTCGTCTCCTTCAGTTCGAGCTCCACTGCCCTAGCCAAATTCATCAGCCTCGAACGCGAAATTGGCCCCAAAGCCTTCATGCTTCTTACTCGTCCCCTTATGCCTTCCTTCAATCCATGAACAAAGTACCCCATATACTGGTCATCTGGGAGTTTCGACACCTGAGCTACCAAACGCTCAAACTCTCGTATATATTCCTCCACACTTCCTTGCTGCTGTAATGCGGCCAGCTGTTCAAAGATGTTTCCATCACCAATTCCACCATACCGCTCCAGTAACGCATCCTTCAATCTCTCCCAAGTGAGATCGGCTTCATCATCGGCCAGAGACTTGAAGAAATGAATGGTAGCACCTTCCATACACAGTTGTGCCAAACTCACCTTCACTTCGGGACGAGTATCCTGCACACGAAAATAGACTTCGGCGCGAGCAATCCACCCGGCGGGATCTTCGCCGGTGAACATGGCCATCTCCACATTCTTGATGGATCTGCGAAACTCCTCCAGAGCATCACCGTGGAGCGATTTGAGCACTGACGAAGACTCATCGGGGCTCCCCTTCTCGTGCGGTGGCGTTTTCGGGCCTCCCGTCCCGTCATCACTCCTGGATCCTTTGAGTAGCGTTAGGATCTCGAGCAATTGATGTTGGTTTCCTGCTGCCGTAGCTTGTATTTCCTCCATCCTTAGTTCGAGATTCTCCATCTTGTTCCCTAACGCAGCTACTCTCGCATCCATCTTCTTCGGTGGCATCCACACACTGGTTCCTGACGTTGGCGTTTAGACTCCAGTCGATTTCTCTCCCGATGAGCAGATCCGGCAGGTCGGACCAATTTGATGCAAACCAGAACACACAAAATATAACAGATGGTAAATATATGGCAAAGAAGGTCAAGATCGTATTATTTCTTTGGAAATAAAGAGTAAATGCAGAAGGGAACAAGGCTCCCTACTACCCTAGAGCTAGGCTCCACAGAGAAATGCAATTCTCTGCCAAAACAGAAATGATACTGTCATGATACCTTCTCTCTCCGAATCACAAATCATATAACAGAATTCCACTCACATTCTCTTGGCCCACTCCCTCTCTCTGCCACCTCACCTTTCTATTCTTACTTCCTATTTTTCCTCACATACACCCTCCATATTTTGGGCTTCCTCTGACTTGCATTACTCGTTACATCATCCAGGGGTCTATCAAAACATGTTAAAACCTTCACCCACAAAAAATGTTATTAGAACAAAAAAAAAAAATTCAAGCTATGGTGATTGAATTTGTACAGGTGCTCTTCCCAAGCCTCCATTTTGAATGTTAAATCCATTCCATGTATTGTAAAGACTTCTCACGACATTATAGAACGGCCTCCTCAACAAAACAGGTTGACATTTTTCCTGCTAATAGCCTACTACTAGAATCGCAAGGTTCTCAATAATTCATTGCTAAATGATACTCATATGAGCACATTTCTCTAGCACAAATTGGCAATGCATCCCCATCAAGATATTCTAAAGCGAACTTCAGAATTTTAGAGATGACGCACGGGCAGTGAGAAATATTTAAGCAACTTAATTCCATTAGGTATCGATAGTTTAACTGCTCCATCAATCTAAGTGCATATGACAAAATGGAATAGGCAAAAAAAAAAATGTCACCCTGCCGAGCAACGAATTCGCAGCAACAAATGTTATTCGCTAGTATCCATGAATAAATTTTACAGGGTTGAAACTGTTAATCTTACCTCACCAAATTTGGTAAGAAGCTATGATATCTAACGTTAACTATGCTTATAAAGCCGGAAATTTCTCAAGCACAAAGCAAATTAGAATGTCCTAAGTTATGCTCCTCCAGCTGTATCCATATCTGTAACCCCATCAACTCCCTTGAAAACAACACGTAATTTTCTCAAACATGACATTTTTTGGTCATTCTTGCTTGTTGTACCATTCACATGCACGATGTCCTTAGGCAATTTACCCATGAGGTTGAAAAGAGGCAGACTCAGGTTTGATCGAGTCATTTCTTCCAATACGGGGGGAGCTTGCATATACAGATTCTTTCCTCGATGTGTAATACTAGCTTTTGACAATCGCAACTTAGGATGTTCTTCCAGAAGATCCATGAACTGTTACCACAATTTGATTATAAAAAAATAAAAATAATAACGCATCAGAAGGGAATATGATAAAGATGCACCAATTACATGATATGCTTAAAAACAGTAACCGAAGGCAGTTCACTTTTTGAAAAATACATAAATATCATAAGCATGCCTGCTCTGCACAGTACTAATTTCACTGATTTGGAGTCAAGATGCAAAATACTTCATAGGTAGCACAGAATATTTTACCTTTCACAATGGTATGCGTATTTCATGAAGTAAACAAGGTCCCTTCCCACAAAAGTTCCAAACAGGATCGATGCTCCAAAGATAAATTACAGAAGTTGTAGAATTTTGAAGGTGTGCACCTCTCAAGCCCAAAGGCCCCAATTCTCTCTCAAAATGAAACAAATTTCAACTAACGTATTCAAATATAAACAAATTCCAACTGTTAGAAGTCCCACATAGAAGAATGAGATGGCCTGAATAGTGGTTATAAGTAGGGGACAACTCTTACCCCATAAGCTAGCTTTTGGGGTTGAGTTAGGCCCAAACCCAAATTTCAATATGGTATCAGAGCCAATCCTAGATCTACTGGGCCACCCACCGCATTATATACAGGCACCAAGCCCAATAATACTCGGCGAGATGGGTGTATTAGGAAAAACCCAATTCCCACATAGACTAGAGGTAAGGCCTAAAAAGAGTTTATAAGTAAATGACACCCCTCACCTTACAAACCGGTTTTGTAAGGATGAGTTAGGCCCAAAATTCCAATATGGTGTCAGAGCCTATCATAGATCCATTTGTTGAGCCACCCGTTATCGGGCCACTCGGGTCACACTTCAGATGTTCAATCCTGGGCGTGAGGGAGGTGTGTTAGAAGTCCCACATGGAAGAATGAGATAGCCTGAATAGTGGTTATAAGTGGGGGGCAACCCTCACCCCATGAGCTAGCTTTTGGGGTTGAGTTAGACCCAAACCCAAATTCTAATATCAACCAACATACTCATATTTAACGTCATTGTTCCAAAAATATCTTTAAGTTAATTCAACTTCTGTTTTCCAAGAATTCTTTATTGAGGACTATTATGATTAAGGGTATAATCCACCAAATCCAGCAAGGATCTCAATTGGATGTAACTTCAATTCTGCCCGTCTCCCCTTTTAGCCCATTCAAGTAAATCCCTTTAAGGTACTACTTAGAATCTGTACCTCTCAAGGGGCCGGTGTGTAATTCTAGTTGCTCTCTATATTACTCCATAAGATTAAATAATAGGGGTTTGGCATCATTTAAGGTTGAAACTTCTAAATTAAAACAACTCTGAAATCAACCCGAGATGGGTTTTGGGTGCAGAACTCCCATCAAATGAACCAAGAAAAGGCTTTTCCCTCCATAACCAGCATTACCACTAACTTACAAACTCTCCTCTTCAAGAACCCCTTTACACCAGAAATGCCGCTCCATCCTACTTATCCAGCTATATGGATCCTCTCTTAGAATTTGGGCTTTAGGCTACAAAAACTAGCTTCAGAAGAGAGGATTGCCCGAGCCTTACAAGGACTACTTTAGTCATATCTCTAGTCGATGTGGGATCTCAACACAGCCTCTCACGGCCAGGACTGGATAAATGCGGGTGGAATAACAGGAATCTTGACCAATAATATATCTAGAATAGGCTCTATTACCATATTAAAATTTGAGTTTTAGACCTAACTCAACCCCAAAAGCTAGCTCAAGAAGTAACTGTTTGAGCTATATGACCTCACAAGTAGTTGATGCCATGGCTCGACATTCTGCTTATGCGTTTGATCTCACAACAACATTTTACTTCTTATTTTTCCAAGAGATAAGTTGCCCCCAATGAATATACAATACCCAGAAGTGGGTCTCCTATCAGTAGAAGAGTCTGCCCAATCAACATCTAAATACCCCACAACTCGAGCATGAACCTTGTTTTTTTAGATAAGACCTTTTCATGGAGCTGCTTTGATGTACTTCAAGATGCAAATTGTGACATCCCAGTGTCCTTCACAAGAAGTATTGGAGCCTACCAACATATTTTGTTTGAAAGTGGTGAGAAAGACGTTTGAGAAATGTCATGATGATCACTGCATGTAATAACAATGTCATCAACATACACAACCAAGTAAAAATAACCAGTGCCCGAATGGCAATAGAAGACTGAGTGATTTGCCTCACTACGAGTCATACTAAACTGCTGAACAACGTTGCCAAACCTGCTAAACCAAGCTCTAGGAGATTGTTTGAGGCCTCTGAAGACTCATCCTGAGCAATAAATCCAGGAGGTTGCTCCATATAAACTTCTTCATTAAGATCACCATGGAGGAAAACAATCTTAATATCAAGTTGGTGAAGTGGCCAGTGGCAAATAGCAGCCATAGACAAAGACAAGCGAATAGAAACCATTTTTTCCACTAGGGAAAAGGTGTCCCCAAAATCAAGCCTAAGACCTACGTATAACCTTTAGCAACTAGTGTTGCCTTAAGTTAATCAACTTGACCATCAGGACCAACTTTAACTGTAAAGATCCACTGACATCCAACAATCAACTTCCCTGAAGGAAAAGGAACAAAGTAAGTCCCACTAACTCAACCCTAAAAGCTAGCTTCAGCAGAGAGAATTTCCCAAGCCTTATAATGACTACTTTGGCCATATCTCTAGTCAACGTGGGATCTCAACACACTCCAAGACTCCAACAAATCAAAGGTATCTCAAGTTTCACCCACCTCTTTTCCCCAATATGCATCCCTGCTCTTAGTCTGCGATCAAGATGAGACTTGATCGAATTGATAGGCTTGAGACGAGAATCAATGGAATAGATGTACTCATTATCACTCTTGGTCATCTGAAGCAAAATCAGGGATTGGCAATGGAGGAAGACGAGACCAACGTACAAGTTTTGGCAGAATGAAGAAAGCTCATATGGTAATGGGTGATAAGCCCTTCCCATTGGCATGCGCAACTAAAAAGTTCTTCGAGGTGCAACAGACGATGCCGCCAAAGAAGGCACTGGAACAACCAAATATAGGGATGGAATCAGAGCTTGAGCCGGTGGTAGATATGCTTGAAGTCGAGGTTGTGGTAAAGTAGATTGAAAGGGATGTCGATGGTGGAGAAGTAGTTGACCACAATGAATTAGAAGTTGAGTCCAAAAATAAAATTGATGCAACAAGAGAGATGAAAATTGTGGTAGGAGTAGGACAGAAACGAGAAAAGAAGGTAGAAGAATGGGGCAACAAAACAGAGGTGAAAGCAAGAAAGGAAACCCAATGTACGGATATTGCAAAGGTGGAGCAGAGAAGAAAGAAGGGAGTAACAACCTCTAAAATTTGGGTCTCACACAGTATGGTCAACCCGCTACCTCCACTAGAATCACTGGACCTTGTAGCAGTGAGAGAGATGCAGGGAACACAAAGCCCAATTGCACCCACACCACCACTGAAGGCCAACCCACTTAAGACGGCCAGTGGGTTGTTGTTAACAGAGTCACCATGGGCATGTACAATCAAAGATCGATTCTGACGAAGAAGAAAAACAGAGGGACTTGATGGGTATTCTACAAAAATGGGTCCAATGCTTGACCTAATGGATCAGGCCCAAAGGCATCTTAGTAATGTGATCCAGGAGGGTGGGGTAACTAGCAATGTCAGCCAACCAAGCTTATTTTTAGACTTAGTCGGCCAAGCCCAAGTCTATGGAATACAAGGAGAACACACAACCATTTGTTTATTATTACTGAAAAACAGAAATTAGGAATAATTACAAAGCTACTGCCATTAAAGTTGCCCATTGTAACTGATCTCGCTGTGGAAATCAGTGGAGTCAAGTCTATACAAACAATGGAACATGAAGAGACTTTGGGAGGCATTAACTAGGAGTTGTTCATTCTTTTTTTTCTTTTTTTTGAATAGCAAATATTAGTAATTAGTTGTTAATAATGTTAGTGGGGGAAGGGGGGGATTCGAATTCACGTCACCTTATCTCTCCAACCCCTATGCCCCCCCCCCCAAAAAAAAAACCCACCAAACCACCTTATCACTCCGAGTTGTTCATTCTACTGAAACTACAATAATGCCCAAAGAAGAGTTACTCATGCTTTCAGTTTTCAACCTCGAGAACAAGGTTGCTTTTGAAGGGGGTGGCATTGTTAAGATAATAAAGAAGAGTTAAACTAGTTGGGATTAGTTAGGTCAGTTAGTTATAAAGGATTATAAATAGGAAAAATTAGGATGAGGGAATCAATCTTGTGAATCCTTTGTGAAGGGGAAAACTTTGGAGGAGAGGCCTCTCTCATATACTCATTCATTCATTCAACTTCATTTGCTTCTATCAACTTTTTCTCTAGCTTCGTAGCTCCAGTCTTGCTTCCATGCAAATGTTTACCATGAAGGTCTCCCTAGATGAAAGCTCTAATACCTTGTCCGAAACTTGGTATTTTATTAGACAAAAATAGGGATAAAACCCAACTACAAAAGTAGAGCACTGCAGAACTTCTAGCCACTCTCCTCATCCCTTCCTATTATTTATATACAACACAGCCTACCTCTCTATTCTCTAACTATCACAGTCACGACTAATCTTAACCAACTCTAACTCCCTCAACTATCGGATCTAACAACTACCTCTTCAACATTCTATAATTGCTTGTACAACCATCAATTAAAAAAAAAGGGAAAAGGAAAGGGGGGAGGTTGAGAATAAACTCAGAAACTTTCAAGATTTGACACAGGGAAGTTTCACATCTCCCTGAAATAATGTTTTAAATTCTACCCAAGAACAAAAAGTGAATGATAAGTTTAATGATAATTTTAAAATGCAATACAGCAGTTGAAGACGATGGTAGCAAATGAAAACAAGCAAGAGTTGGAAAGCGCTGAAAGTAAATAGGCATTCACGGTCACTTTTAAAGTCAGGAAGGCTTTAAACTATAAACAGCTAGCTAGCAACCAAACAATTTAAAAATATGATTTCCATATACTTCACCAGGAATTTTTGGACCCTAGGAAGACAGGAAACAGACATTTGATGCATTCCTAATTAATATATATAAAGAATTTGAGGGATTACTGATTGAAAAATAACCTTTTGCAATGTGATTGAAGGATCCAATTCAATACGTATACCAGGACCACACACAAGACAGTCTTTGTCCCTTTCAAATTCTGCCACTCTAGTATGGAGGCCTTCTGACCCATTATACCTACATGAGGTATGACCTAATTAATAATATTTATAGAATTATAGCCAAATAGCAAGCAATAAAGAAGATGAAGAACATACGTTAAATAGTTCGACAAAGTTTTGCTGCACTCCGTTGCAATCTTCAATGTTTCCAGCGCACATGCAGCTGATATAATTGCATTTGTTGAAGCTATAGCTGGTATGATGTTCTTCACAACACCCTATTAAAACAACTAATTGTTTAGCTAAAAGGAAAATATACTCAACTATCCCAACAAAAAACAATACCAAATGGGATAAACATCAAACAATTCTTAGGAATTTAGCACTATACATCAAACAAATATTCAGAATTTGCCAGGGAGAACTGGCATCCCAAATCATCTATTTACCTGGGTGAGAGAATAAGTAACTCCAGGAATGCCAAAAAGCTCGGCCCTCTTGACAGCCTATAAAACATAAATAGTGAAACTTATAACTGATTGATGGGCCAAAAATGCATACTAAAGAGTCAAGAAACTCGTTATGAAATAGTAGTTACCTCATTATAGACCCATTTCATATGCTCAGGGTTATCTGGGTCAAAAGGCACTCCACTATGAACCTATATAGTAAACTTTGTTCAAAAGACATGAATGTTACAAAATAAAAGAAAAGATGAACTATGATTTACCTCATTCCATTTAATTAAGTGAGCATATTCAATACAGTGGGCAGCAGTTCTAGGAGTTTCTGCCAGGGTACACAAAGGAAACTTCACTTGAGGTGGAAAAAGCCAGATGGTACACTCAAAGCATGGTGTGATCCCTGGCAAGATAACCCTAGCATGGCCCTTGAAACCTTCAGTCCCACCATCCACCATAGGTTTGATTGTCTCTTCTCGTGGATTATCATCAGAATCATACTCTAGATTTATCAGTAAAAAACGAAAAGAAACTAAAATTAGCATAAGCAGCCTGCAGCAAGCCCTTAGGGGAGGGTGGGGTGGAAAATTACACACTTGAGGTCAAATATGAGTATGATATCCACAAAATGGACTTTTACAGAATGAAAATCTTTAGGTCAAATGACCAGGGCAGACTTGATAAGATGAAACTACTACAGAATGAAACTATTCATACAATGTTAAAAAACCAATACATGATAACAACTCAAGTATTGAAATGCAGCCACCTTTCATTGGACAACAAGCAAAGGAAGATATAAAGGCAAGTAATTACAAGTTAAAGGGATACAACACACACCTAGAAAGCTACAAGCAACGGTATTGATATAGCTCCGTGCCTCAATGGAATCAAGACCAAGGGCAATAATGCTAAAATCATTATAAAAATCAATATCCTTGTCCTCAATCCTGCAAAAATGAGGCACAATATGCACACCACTAATTCTTTCCATTACACGTTTGGCAGCTACCTCAGCTTTTGGTTTGCCAACATCTTCAAGTCTACAAACAAAAAAACAAATTGTACAAATCAAATACCCATCTTCCCCCTATGACAAAAAATGAAAACTAACGGGGTTATTACAGAAGTAAAACACGTGAACTTTAAGCAAAAGGGGTTTACCTAAACAAGAATTGGCGATTAAGATTAGTAACCTCTATGCGATCCATATCAATGACCTCAAGGTTGCGAAAACCAGATAAGGCTAAATCTTTCAACAATTCACAACCCAACCCGCCTGCCCCAACCACCAACACTTTGACGAAGGCCTGAAGATCATCTCTCAACTGCAACAACACACCCCAAAACAACAGGGAAATAAATATGAAAACCCAAAACCCAACAAGCGAGTGAGATGATTGAGGAAGAATCAAGAGAGTACCTCGGCGCCAGGTTCAAACCTGGGACCCACGAGATTTCCTGGCCTCAGAAGGAGCTTGTCGAGGTCCCTCGATCGACTTGGTTGTACTGAGGTATCTGCCATAGTAATCGTAGTTTGAGGGTCTTGCTGCTAAAATTCAAAAACCCACAAAATTATTTCGCGAGAACAGGGAGCCGAGATACATAGCTTGCTTTATACGCCCTATCTATCTATGCGTCCAGAAACCAGCGCGCTCATCCACCTGGGATTATTTTTCTACTGCAGAGAGTTTTTTTTATAATTAATAATTAGATTAGATTAGATTTAGAATGTGCATGAGCTATCTAAAACTACAATTTTTGAATATAAGCAAAAAAAAAATAAAAAAAAAATCATTTCATACTCTTTAAAAAAAATTAGTTTTATTTAATTTTCTTAAAATAATAAAAAAGAAATTGTATCTCCCAAATTATCCTTCATAGGAAGTTGTTCCATAAGAATAAAAAAATTATTGGAAAATAAAATTTGAATTAATTTAAAAGTATTTTGGGTAAGACATCATTAAATAGGGTAAAGTTAGTTAAAATTTACTTATATTTAGAATCATTAAGCTTGGATTTTTTTGTTGCTTATATTCAAAAACGGATAAAATATTAAGCTTAATTAACTCCTATAAAGTATTACTTCGTGCAAACGATGGCTTCAAGAAGGTACACTTTCGTCCTCTTTAGGAGATACTAATATTGTTCTTATTACTAAATGTGAGTCTCCAGATAGTATGCATGATTTGAGGCCCATTGCTTTATGTAATGTGGTTTATAAATTTTTAGCAAAAGTTTTGGCTAATAGATTACAACATGTCATTCCCAAATGCATCTCACGAGAACAGTCAGGTTTTGTGGTTGGTCGATCTATCATTGATAATGTGCTGGTAGCCTCTGAAACTATCCATTATCTAGAGTGCAAAACAAGTGGTAAAAAAAGGGGAGGCAGCTCTCAAGATTGATATTAGCAAGGCATATGACCGAGTTGACTGAGGTTACCTGCTAGCAGTTATGGAGAGATCAGTTTCAATCATCAATGGATTCAATGGATCAAAATGTGTATCACCACCGTAAGTTATTCTGTCCTTGTTAATGAAGATAGAGTTTGTCCTATTGTTCCTGAAAAGGGGATTAGACAAGGAGATCATTTATCTCCTTATCTCTTCATTCTTTGTGCGGAAGGCTTGACTGCTTTATTACATCAGACAGGAGGAAGAGGTATAATTCACGGTGTTAAAATTTGTAGAAGGGCTCTCATAATTACTCATTTGCTCTTTGCTGATGATAGCTTTCTTTTCTTTCGGGCGGAGGAAAGGGAAGTAAATTCTATTAAAAATATTCTTGAGACTTATGCTAATGCTTTTGGTCGGTTCATCAATATGCATAAGCCTGAAGTTTATTTTAGTAGAAATGTTTCAATGGATTTGAAAAATTCACTCGCAAATATTTTGGAGGTAAAGGAATGTATTGGCACTGGAAAATATCTTGGTCTTCCATCTATGATTAGCAGGAATAAAAAATCAATTTTTAACTATATCGAAGATAGAGTTTGGTAGCAAATTACCGGTTGGAGTAGCAAAAATTTGTCTCAAGCAGGACATGAGGTCTTAAATAAATCAGTTGCATAGGCTATTCTTTCTTACTGTATGAGTGTGTCTTTCTCCTTCTTACCTCTATTGAAGAAGAGCTTTAGAGGATGCTGAATTCTTTTTTGTGGGGTTCTAACAAAGAGGGAAAAAGAGGAATTTAATTGGCTTAGCTGGGACAAGCTTACCATGAGGAAGAAATGGGTGGTATGGGCTTTCATGATCTCCATGGGATCAATTTAGCAATGTTGGGAAAGCAAGGTTGGAAGTTTATAACTGACCCGGATACTATAGTTAATAAAGTATTCAAAGCTAAGTATTTTTCACAAGGAAATTTTTTGGGAGCGGCAATTGGGCAAAATCTTAGTTACACTTGGCGTAGTATCTAATCTTCCCGGATTTTGTCACAAGAAGGACACCATTGGAGAATTAGGAATGGCACAAGTATTCCTATTCTTAACACTCATTGGCTTAGGTGTGTTGACAATCCTTGTGTTTAAACATCATCTCAACAGCTACAAGGTCTCACTGTGGATGTTCTCATTGATACAAATGTTGGCTACTGGAAGGAAGATTTTATTCGCGAGCATTTCTCAAATCGGGATGCAACTGAAATTTTAAAAATTCCTTTGTTGCAATTACACATGGCGGATGATTTGGTTTGAAGGTTTGATAAAAAAGGAGACTATTACAGTGAAAAGTGCCTATCGCATAGCAACGGAACGCTTGGTCAATAGGGATGAGTTGAAAAAAGGAGGGTGAATGGACAAAAATTTGGGACCTACATATTCCTCCCGAAGTCAAGATATTTATATGGAGGCTTGGGCGTGATTATCTCCCTAATAGACATTGTTTGCGAATGAAAGGTGTTGATTGTCCTTCAGCCTGTGTGTACTGTCAGGGAGGTATTGAATATAACTAGCATATTTTCCTAGTTTGTCAAAATAGTGTGCAATGCTGGCAAAATAGGAATTTATGGGATGCTATAGAAAAAATAATGATGCCAGCCAAGAGCTTTAGTGATGTTTTCCGGCAGGTGGTGCGGACTTTCACTGTGGAACAATTGGCTAACTTTGCAATCACGGCGTGGAGCATATGGTAAAAACGAAATGCACAGTTATGGGAAAGTGTATCTAAGTCCGTGGCGCATGTTTTGTGCCGTGCAGACAATTTCTTATTTTCCTGGAGGGTGGCGCGCAACAAAAATGGTGCAAATAGTAGTCATCTGCCACAACAACAGTGCAAGTAGAGTCCTCCACCAACAGGGTATGTCAAGTGTAATGTGGATGCAGCCATTTTTAGTCAACAACAATCCATTCGTATTGGTATGTGTGTGAGAGACAATACTGGTAATTTTATTATGGCACGATCTGATTGGTGTCAAGCTCAAATGACACCTCAAGAAGCAGAAGCTTGGGGTCTATTGCAAGCACTCAACTAGATTATTGCCTCTGGGTTACCAAGAGTTCTTAATTTTTTTTATCAATACCTAAATTTCTTCAATCAATACCAGGTACAATGAGATGTTTACAAATCATAATTAAAACTTGTCAAAAAAAAATCATAATTAAAATAATTTTGATAAATTAGACCAATTTTTAATACTATTTTAAAATTAAATATTTCAAATATACATGTTTTGCATATTCTGATTTATTCTTTTTATTTTTATAATTTTATCAACTAAAGTATTTTTAAATTTGTATATTTATTTAATTTAATTTATCTTTCACGAATTACTCATACAATACATGAGATATTTATTCATTTCATATAAAAATATAAAAAAAAGGAACGGGTTACTATTTAAAATTTAAAAGGTCGCTAATAGATATTAGACAAGATTTTCAAAAGTAGTTAAATAGGATTTTTCAAGTGTTTTAAAAACCGGACCAGACCAATTGGGAACCAGCCATGTCCGCAATTGGTTTGACGTGTTGAACTGCATGGATGATCGAACGACAAATGGTTTTTTAATTATCGGAGGTCTCACTGATTCGATTTTCTTGGTTCAGTTTTTAAAAAACATTGGTTTTTTCATTGTTTAAAAAATTGGATCAGATCTACAAATGTGATCTGATAAACAATGGTGCTGTTTATAAAAGCTCATAAAAAAAATTAGTTTACGCACTTACCAATTTACATACTTTCAGCAAATTGATTTGGAAATAAAATAGGTTTAAAAAAACAATTTATTTATCTATTCAATTTATCATTTCTTTTATCGTAATTTATAAAAACAGAACCGCTAAACAGGTTACAGCCATCTCAACAATGATTTTGCCATTTAGGTCTATTCTTGACACATTAGAAATAGTCTGACGTGTCACTCCATACTTATCTACTCCTTCAAACAAACGCTTTCTCATATTAGTCTTTGTCGTATACCATAACCCAGCCTATTTCTTAACCCTTTCTTATATGTCGGTTACCATCTACCCGAGCCTATTTATTATAATTGCTACGTTACACGTTCCATTTACCTTAGAAAGCAACCGACTTGAAGAAAACAATCTGTGAGGATATGACTTTCTGCGTGCTGACCCAATTTCATGGCATTTATTTACGTTTATTTCCCCTTTTCGACTTAAGTGTTTTTTAGCTTGTATTTCAAATCTACTCATTAGGGACTTTGTAAACATCTCTGCAGCAAGGAGGGACATAAACTATGGGATATAAATTGAGTCTATATCAGATTATCAAATGCCTTCGTGATATTGAGTCAAAAAAAAATGCCTTGGTGATATTTTTTCTTGACACTACAACAAAAATCAGTTTAGGCAACAACAAAAAACCGTGATCAGAAATAGAAAAACTGTGGTCTAAACTTTAGGCAACGATTTGGCCACGGTTTTGTAAGCGTGGAATATTCGACCGTTGCCTATTCCTTTAAGCCACGGTTTTTTATTTTATCCCACGGTACACAAATAAACGTTGTCTATAACACAAGAACAGACCACAGTTTTTTGGACCTATTTCAGGCAACGATTTTCTTGCTTTGTTTTAGACCACGGTGGCACAAGTGTTGCCTATACATTAAGCCGCAGTTACACAAGCGTTGTCTCGTCTTTTAGGCAACACAATTTTAAGTGTGGCCAACCACTATAGGCAACACTTCTACAATTTATGGCAATTTATTTCTAACTGTTGCCTATACCTTCAGGCAACAGTTTTATAGTTTAAGGCAACACATTTCTAAATGTTGTCTATACCTTTAGGCCATGAATACGTAAACATTGCCAATTCTTTTAGCCCACATTTTTTACTTATATGTATATTTAGGCCACGGTTATACAGCCACTCTCGTGTTTCAGGCAACTTATATTATTTAAAATGTAAACAAGTTGTAATTATTTAAATATGTTTATTCAGATGTCATTTACCATAGGCAACCCATTTATTATAAGCCTTGCATAGTCAATAAATAGTGGGAAAGAAAGAGAAGTGTAACATATAGTACAAAAGTTAACTACTCTCATTGATATCCATAATCTTTGTATACAAACAAAGCCATTCAGTGGAATTTACAAGGAAACATACTCTGCATCCTAAGTTCCTAAAACTACTAAGTATTCAAACTCAATTGTTGCAAAGCTTGACAAGATGCTACTTCTCTCTCCAATTCTATCTTCTTTTTTGCTACAATTTCTGCCTCATCTTCAGCTTTCCTCCAAGCCTCTCCTGCAGCCTTTGCCTCATCTTGCAATTAAGCCTTATTTTGAGGGGCTAAGAAAGATTATGAAAGCAAAAAACAGAAAAAATTGTCATTATGATTTTTCTTGTCTAATACTACAATCACACAATCTGCTGTTGTATATATTGCACATGTTGCTTGGTAAAGTGAGGCCCAAAAAAAATGGCAATGAGTCAACACTCCCCATAGTTAAACAATGGCAACTAAATAGTTATGAAACATAAATACCCCAACTTTTTTCTTGAACATCTCAGTTGCAAAGATCAAAACTGTATATAAATATTATACAAGCTCTGCCACATATAACTACTCCCACCATGCTAGCACGACATTTCAAATTCACAAATTAAGATCAACCCAAAAAAACTAGTGATTATGATATATAACAGTACTCATTAAAGATGTTTGCAAGCAAGAATGCATTAAACAATACAAATTGTCCCAAATAAAAATTAGGCATTAGACATCTCTATGTGATGTCACACAAGCAATGAAATTGAGGCACAAGTTAAGAGACATTCACAGAGAAAAAGAAAAAGAAATAGATTGAACCTATTAAGAAGTGCTACATCTGGAACCCAAATTTTGACAAGTAAAAAAAAAATGATTCCCTAGCTACTGCTACTCTAATTCTACAATTCTAGTTCTAATAGTTATGAGTTTCTATCAAGGCCAAAATCAAATGGAATCCACTATGATTTTTATAATTTTATTTATTTCTCAAAATTAACTTATCAAGTTAACATAACCAGTATAAAAATAGAGCATCGAATCAATGCTAGTAACTTCTTTGTTTCAATACAAATTTATTAGTTACTAGTTGTATTAAATGGATAACAAGAATAGTAATTTAAAAAATAATATATGTTAAGTTTCTCACTACAAAACAAATAGCAAGCTCCATAAGCTACAGTTAAAAAAATATGTAAACTTTGTCAAGCAAAATTCTAACTGAAACCTATCTGCACAGAGGTAGAACGCAAAGTTTAATTGACTCAAAACAACCTATCTGCATGTGTAAACTTCATTCTTTTTGAACAATTTAACACATTGTAGTTAATTCTCATTTCTATATGGGAGCTGTCACTCCAAAAAGAAAGAGAACATAATTTATATTTTTGTTTAGAATGAAGTGAACTATTAGGCACTTCAATATAGAGTATAAATCAGGTAATCCTATTTAAAAACTATAAGGCACCAAAACTGAAAGATAGAAATGGGGAAAACACAAAAATCACCTGATTATTGCTCGGGATAAGAAACTCAGAGACAAAGAGAACTCCTTTTTCTTTGAAAAAACAACAAACTGTTAGTATAGGAAGTTGAGAAAATTAGTTAGTGAAAGTTACTGCAACAAAAGTATGATACATAGAAGATTGAATTAATAAAGACTAATCAGGTAATTATAAGACAACATCAAACCTGTTCAGCATAATTGGGTAGCCAATATTAATTCATTACACTTGCAATATTAGGATAATCAAAACCAGGAGACAATCAAGCATAATAAAGATTCAGAAGGAAAAATCTGAATGACTAAACATACTTGGACAATTTTTCCAATATAAACTCCTCTTCTCTCTTTTTAAGCATGCAAAACATTCAGAAACCAGTGAAATTAAGAACGATGGTCTAAGAGGAGAATTTATAGTTTATTTTCCCTGCAAGTAGGCAAGTCCAAAATCATAATTGCAGTAACTACTAAAGCAAGAGCCAACATGGAATGTCAGAAGAACTGCATACACCATATTGACATTAATCAAACAATAGGTGTGCAATCTAGTGATTCTAGCTATTCCACAATAAACAAAACCATGTCAAAACCAACAGTAAACATATCAAATAATATTTAGCATAATCATATCACATACAAAAAAGAAGTGCAAGATTAGGGATCAAAGAAACTCGTGGCAGCATAAAAATAATCAACTTCTTTGTGTTTAAAGATAATTAGGATCATTCATGCAAACCATAAGAGCATACAGAAGTAGGAAAATGACAACTCCAACACTCTAGTTATGCATATATTTCAGATAAATACAGTTAAAGATGAGATGGTATCAGAGATCTAATACTCGAAAATACACAAAACTATTCTAGAAATAAGAGATTGAGTACCTCAAGTCTTGATGGAGAACGAAGATAGAACAGTGAGTTATGAACGAACAAAATCGTCAGAAATCAAAGATTTCTGAAGCTGCATGCGTGAATGAAATCGTCGGAGCATGAAGGAATTGCCAGTTGTTATCAAAGGAACAAAATCATCAGAGCCTGAAGAGTGTGCGATCAAAATCGCTAGCAGTGAATCAGAATTTTGAAGGAAATTGCAATAATAAATCAAAGATTAGGGTTCTAATTTGGGATTAGAGTTAAGGTTCTTTGGTTGTGAACATACTAAAGTAGAACAATGAGAGTGGACAAGTGTTATTGCAGGATGCTTCGTTCGCGAGCTTGCCACAAAGGGTCACCATTAGCGGCTCCAGTGAGAGGTTGGCCCTTGCAGATTCTATGGGTGAGAAGCTATTTGCGATGGTTGAGGGGCTTCGGAATGGGTGGCCCTAGGGACGACGGAAAAGTGATGAGCAGAACGGCGGAGAAGACATGAGTAGAGCGGCGAGGACTTGAACAGAGCGGTGTCTGTGGTGCCGCACGATTTGGGAGAAGACGTGAGCAGAGCAGCTAGGTTACTGCAAGACCTGAGCAGTGCGGCGTGTGTGGGAGAAGACATGTTTGCTACTAAATTTTTTTTAAGTGTTGGTGTCGCGTTGGTAAGGGGTTGGGACGCGCGCGGGTGTGTTTTTTTTAACCCTTTAGCCCACTTTTTTTATGTTGTCTTCTCAAATGGTAAATGAAATGCCAAAATTTTTTAGTCCACAGTTTCTAACGTCTAAATAGTGTGGTCTTTATTTTTAACCCACGTTTTTTGTCTGTTGCTAGTTGAACTTTTAGAGGCCACGGTTAAATAAGTGTGGCTTGTATATCAACAGTTAAAAAACTGTGGTCTATAATTTGCCAACATTTTAACCCCTGTTGTCTATTATGAATAGACAACATTTCTGAAAAAAGTGTAGCATGAATGTGAGGAAACACACTTATATTTGGCAACATGTAAAAAAACGTTGTCTTTCCTAGTTAAAGTCACGGTTTTTTAGCCGTGAATGACTTTAGCATTGCCTAAAGTCAAAAATGATGTAGTGTGATGCCTCTAATGTTTTCAATTGTGTTTCAAATTTATCATATTCTTATTTGGTTTCATGTGTAATATGAACATTATTCACAAAGAATTGGAAAAGGTGAGCCACAAACTAAATGACTGCTGTATAACTGAGTGGTTAGTTTTACCTATGTTTAGTCTTTGGTAAATGGACATCATTCTTTAGATGAGCATCACTCTTATTTGTCACTTCTGTATAACTAAATGACTGCACCTTTGTTTAGTTTTTCACAATTTGGTAATCTGTTGTCATGGAGTGGTTGTGTGTCTAGGCAAATGGCCTTGTAAAGTGCACACTTCATATGTATTGTGTGCCTTTGCAAAGGGAGAACTTCATACGGCTGTTACTAAATTTAGGAAAATGATTTTTGAACACACAATTTTGACAACAATACGCGACACCATATGTCCGTACGTGTACGGACCGTATGTCCATGTACGGATAAGTTTTTTTTTTAAAATTTTTTTTCAAAAAAATAAATTTTTTTAAGATTTTGCATTAACCAGATAATGAATAGCATTAACCAGATATTTGAACGTGATTAACCAGATAAGAAAATGGGATCATTAACCAGATAATAAATAGTATTAACCAGATATTTGAACTTGATTAACCAGGTAAGAAAATGGGATGTCTAAAGTTTTAGGATTTTGCATTAACCAGATAATGAATAACATTAACTAGATATGTGAACTTGATTAACCAGATAAGAAAATGAGATATCCAAAAGTTTCATGATTTGACATTAACCAGATATATGAACGTGATTAACCAGATAAAAAAATCTGTAATATTTTTTTGAATTTTTTTTAAAAATATTTTTTTGAAATAAAAGGGGTCCGTACATGTACGGACCGTATGTCCATATATGTACGAACATGTTGTCGCGTATTGTGTCCAACCATGTGCCCAATTAACGCGACCGCTAAATTTATGTGTATTTCGGGTCAAATGATTTTTGCAATTGGGTTTTGATACTTGGTTGACTAAGAGTATGTTTGTCTTAGATTGAATCCACCACAACTGCTACAGGAAACACCGTTTACTAGAAGAAACAAGTGTGAAGCTTCCAAAATAATTGCCTTGGAAAGCCAAATGTGCTAATATTCTGCACTATTGTATCGAGAAAAATCTCAACCAAACAGACTCTAAGACAATGTACGCGGATGATAAACAACTCATTCACGACCCTGCTCTATGATACACATCAGTGTGCGTGACTTTGAGAGGACATATAATTCTAGGCAAGTGGTCCATGGCATAGGCGGACCGACTTACATTTGAGGATGTGCACTGCACACCCTCAAATTTTAAAAATTTCACTTCCACCCTTATATATATATATTTTTTGACCCCACTCAATTTAAATTTTTGCATACCCTGACCAATACACTTTCATCTCTCAACTCCCTCACTCAGATAGTGTTTGGTTTGAGGTGAATGGAAGAGAGGGCAGGGAGGGATTATTTTAAATTTTTTATGCTTAGTTCAATTTTTAGGAGGGGAGGGGAGCTTAAATCATTTAAAATAAAATGACTTAAATAGCCTTATATAATATGTAATATAAATGATTATAAAGATATATAAGTAATATAAATGATGGATTTGTTTTTCAAGACATGTAACACAAAGATGTAATCTAATGCAATTTTGTACAGTTTAATCATTTGGAAATGTTCGTATGATTTTACTTTTCGTTACCGCTACAGTAGTTCCTTAAATTTTTAGCAATAATTTGTTATTAGAATTTTTTTATCAATAATAACGTATGATTTTAAAATTTTTTGCACCCCTGACCTAAGATCCTAGGTTCCTACCGTCATTGGCAAGTAAGACTATGGACCTTCTTCAGTGATGACAGGTGACAACATAATCGCATGTAGCAGTATGCTCCAATAATTTGATTGAGCCTTTATTTTTTGCCTTGGGTAGCGTTTTTTCCTTGTATAATCTTAATTTGCTGCTATTTTTCTTTTTAATTCTTGTCGGAACTTTTGTAATTTCTTATGGTTCTGCTCTTAAGCATTACTTATGCTTATTATGAAACATATATTTCCTCCTTCTCTACTACATCAATTTTTGAAACATATTTCCATAAAAATAAAAACAAATATTTATCCTTATTTTATTTATTGTCCTTTTATACTTATAATTTAAATGCAATTGTCTCACTCATTACACTTAACTTCAATTTCAAATCCAGTAAAATGAACAAAAAATTACTACCATTAATTATAGTGATTTTGCTTCATAATATTCAACAACTGTATTTTAAAAATTTTATCTACACCCATCTCAAATAACAATTTTTTTTAAAAAAAAATTCAAACAAAAATTCATCTCATCCTAACATATTGAATCCACCCGCGCAAAGCACGGGTGAACATCTGGTTTATTGAAAGAGAAGGGGAAAAAGAACCATAACATGTGCAGTTTTTCTATAAGCCCTTCATTAGAAAAGCGCTACTTTGAATTCCATTTCTATTTTCTTGGAGAACAAACCAAGAAGAAAGAAGCCAATGAGTGGGACTTAACATTCATATATCAAGAAAGATAATTCCATACTTATAATTTAATTATATTAGTGTAATAATTCGTGCGATGCACGGGTGAAATTCGAGAGTTACATATCACGTGGAAAAAAAATGAGATGAAGTTATTATATAATAACAAATAGTAATATGACTTTAAGGTGAATCTATAGTAAGAATTAATAATAAAACTAAAATTAAAATATTTCTTATGTTAAAATTTTATTTATTAATTTACATAACATTAAATATTAATAACAACCACACTATGACAATCGTATACGTTTAAAAAAATTAAATTTTACATTAAAGAAATTTATACGAAGGTGTTATTTCTATGAATATATATATATATATATATTCACACTACCATAACATTGTTTTATATCATAAAATAAAAATGAGTAGTAGTAACTATTAATAGGATGATTAAATGATATTTTGGGTATAAATGAATTTGATTTCTGACTTAAGTCAACTTGGTTTGGAGCCTAAATCATAAAATTTTACTTTATAATAAATATTTATTATTAGATTATTTTGTATTTTAATATTAGATTATTTGAATTTATTTGAATTTCATTGAATATAATAAATAGTTATCCTAAAAATAAATTTAAAATAAACTTATTTTGGATAGAAGAGAAATAAGTTTCATGCAGATATGTGACACGATTCATATTGGCATGACATTGATTTATTTAATAATAATAATAATAATACCAACAATAATATACCATATATTTAAAAAAAATATTAATAACTACATGTATTATTTATAATAATAGCAAGAATAGTTATAGTTATAATTGGTTCCAATCAAATTAATAAAACAATACTTTTTTAATATCAAATCAAAACTTTAAAAAAAAATTATTTTGAAATCACAATTTTAGTTCAATTTAAATGGTTGATACATTTATGTATTTTATTGAAATAATAAAATATTTCAATTGAAACTAATGAATTTTATATTTTTTAAGAAATAAGTTCAGACTTTTAAAAGTTCCAAACATAATCTAACTATGGTTAATACTCTCAACAACACAATCAATGACATTCTCATATAAATTAAACAATTCTATAAAAATCTATTGAATTTTTTAAACTATATATATATTTTAAATCTTAATTTCAATACGATCAATTAAAGTATTTTGCCTAAAAATTGAATAAAAAGTTTTTAGAAATAAATTTGAACTTGTGACATGATACTCTAATTAAATACAAATCTTTGAAGAGAAAGTCAAATAATGCGCAAAAAATTATGGGATTTTCGGGTTTGTCTTCCATATCCGTTACATGTGCTAAAAATTTATTTAAAATTCAAATTCAAATTCAAATTATTAACATGAGACATTTTTTTTTACTGGATTAACATGAGACATTTAGTACCGTATATCACAATCACAATCTCATTAAAATAGGTAAAATTATTAATATTAAAACTAACCAATATGATCATATTTCTTAATTTTAGATATTTCTTATTTACTAAAATATCTATGTTTTATAAAATTATTAAGAAATTTATTAAGTACCATGCTTATATTTTTATTATGATTGTATGTTTGCTTTACAAATGTATTAAGAATTTTTGAATGGTAATAATAGTATTTTTTCCGGTTAAGTGTGTAGTAATTGTATTTAGGTAAGTTAGAATAAAATATTGAAATAAAAAATAAATTTAATATGTTTAGCATTTGGTGGAAACGGATGTGGAGCTACCACGTGGCATAAGTCTACGTGTTAAAACTCTATTTTATATAATATAGTAGATTTGTAATAGGGTATTTGAGAATTCAATCGATGAAATTATATAATATGTGATCAATTGATGGATAAATATGAAATCAATCAACGTGATTGTGTCATGATTTATAATGCATTAATAGGGTCTTGCAACATTTTATTAACTCATCCTCAGCTGTCTTCTAATTTGTAATAAGGTATTTGAGGATTCAATCGTTGGATGAAATTAATTGATTGATCAAATCAAAATAAGATCATGAATATGATTTATTGGTACATTCTAATTAGTAATTAATGAATCAATCAACAAATATTGATTAATTTAAAATTAAATTAAAATACAATAAAAGTTGTATTTTGGCGGGAATTGGAATGATGAGATTTTGACATGTGGCATCGGCCCACGTGGTAAAAATCTATTTTGTATAATATAATATAGTTGATTTGAGGATTGGATGATCAAATCAAAATAGGATCACAAATTTGATTTATTGGTGCATTCTA
Organism: Calophaca sinica; assembly: GCA_037113605.1. Classification (NCBI taxonomy): domain Eukaryota; kingdom Viridiplantae; phylum Streptophyta; class Magnoliopsida; order Fabales; family Fabaceae; genus Calophaca; species Calophaca sinica. Next base: position 4,192,938 of record CM073731.1, read on the forward strand.
ATTAGTAATTAACGAATCAATCAAAAAGTATTAATTAATTTAAAATTAAATTAAAATAAAATAAAAGTTATATTTTGACGGGAATTGGAATGATGAGGTTTTGACACGTGGTATGGGCCCACGTGTCAAAACTTCATTTTATATAATATAATTGATTTTATTTTGCTTTCCATTTTCTTGGAGAACAAACCAAGAAGAAAGAAGCCAATTAGTGGGACATAACATTCATATATCAAGAAAGATAATTCCATTTTTATAATTTAATTATATTTTATTTTGCTTGGATAAATTTTGAAGCTTCTACTCAGCTCTTCATAATCTTACTGCTATGAATTAGATAGCACAACACAACACACCGGGGGGGGGGGGGAATGAGTACCAAAATATGTAAAGTTATCCATAAAAATTAAAAGGTTGGATCAGGGGGAATAGGCACGTCCACAGATCCTTCAAGCATTAGCAATACTTTCTTCATGGTTGGTCTAAGTGATGGATCCTCCTGAATACACCAAATAGCAATCATCACAAACCTTTCCACCTTCTTCATGTCATCCAACGCTTCCACATCATCTTCCACCAGCAAACTCACCTTACCATCCTTGAAGGAGTCATGATATGCCCAATCAAGCACCGAAGATCAGTAGCACCGAAGCGCTTAAAAGCGCAGATCCAATGATAACTAGCTTTGACGAATTTGAGCCATCATTGTTGTTGTTGTTGTTGTTAGTAATGGGAGGTTTCAGAGTAGAGTTGTCTTTTCTTACTTTGATAAAAGTTTTCACTGCAACGGTAGAATCCTGTCTTCCATTGGAGAGGGGCTGCCTCTTTGTCCAGCACTGGTTATCTTTGAAAGTAGCAGCGGCACAGAAACAATCACTCAAGCAAGCCTGCCTGCACCAGTCTTCATTTACTGATTGAAATGACTCATACTCATTGTTACCATAATCTGTATTTACCATATCAATCAAATCAAATACAAGTGGAGATTCATCACAACTTTGTGAAACGAAGTCCTGCTTGCATCCTTTCATCACATCGTTTGGATCAATGAAGCTGAATCCTGTTTGACAGTGGCATCTCTTCCTAACATCATACGTGCAGTAGCTGTTGTATCCACAAGCTCCACTTCCCTCTGCTCCATTAGTTCTCAAACAGATATTTGTAGGTGTGACCGACTTAATAATAATATTCCAGCCCTTAGACCAGCTTCCTTTATCAGAACTACTGCTCGTGCGGTAAACATAGTGCTTGAAAACCCCATCATATTCAAGAATTGCTCTTTGATAAAAGCCTTCTGTGGAGAGGCCACTTGAAGATATCATATAGAATATGGTTCCATTGCTATACTGAAGGAAAATATCCCCAGTCTGGTTAAAGAGCCAGCTAAAGTTACTGCCAAAAACCTGTGTAGACCAATAAGCAAAATTTGGTATATCTTGTGGGAAATGTTGTGTGTAGAGCACAAGATTCCCATCACCTTGTAGAGCAAACTGGAATCTCCCGTCAGTGAAGTTTGTTTCTTGATAGCGAGAAACAAGCCTCGAAGTTCTTCCCGATTCTTGTAACAGAACCTGTCCTGGTAAAAGTGTGTCTGTTGGATGATCAAAACTTTGCCACCTAATGACAGAATCTCGGTCTACCAGCACAAGGTTTCCAGTATCAAGCAATGCTACATGATCAATATCATCTATAGGATTCCATATTTGATTGCCACTGGGATCCTTGAGCAAGAACTGGCCATCTGTCGCGAGTTCCACTTTGGATCCGTTTCCGACTAGGTTTGGTCCACTGCCATATGGCTGGTATGCAGCATACCAGACAATAGTTCTTTCTGGTATTTTGTTGAACCAGATGGCTAGTAAGAACCCATCTTCCTCAATCTGCTGGAAACCAAATGCAAAATCTCCGGATGGCGATGTCCAGGGGGAGTTGTCTTGCAGGGTTGTGAGGGAAGAACCCAATGAAATGTTCTTGTAAGTTTGAGCAACAGCAACACTAACAATAGGTAATGTAAGCAAGGTTAGGAAGAAGAGGAAAGGCAGCATCAGAAGACGCTGCTCTAAGGCCATTTGCATTCAGATCAGATGAATATTGGTAGCAGTAGGAAATAATCACTATTTACACTTATGAAATTAGTTATTTGTCCCCCTAACATTTGCCTTAGATTTATTTATACGAGTCCTTCCAAGACTGAGAGAGCAAAAGTATGAAAATGGAAACAAACAACGTATCGTACACTACAAGAAATGAAGCCTTGCCTAGTCTGAGATGTGAGATTTATCTATGCTGGGGCTTTCAACATGAACATTATTGCTGCCTCTCGCTCGGACTTGTTCATTATTGACCGACTTACTGAAGGTGAAGACTGAAGACCCGAAAGTTATTACAAAGACGTGAATCACGGGCTGGGCTGAGGGAAGAAAATGAGTAGGAGGAGCCGAGGAAGCTTCCACACTTACAGAATTCGTTAGTGGTCTGCATGTATTTTTTTATTTTGTATGTATAAAAGTTTTGCACATGGATTCTTTGGATTCTGCATACGTGACACGTAAGAAAATCTTCAGTCCCACTTTCCTGCCACATTCTCTGTCTCACATCAATGACAATTTGCCACGTAATAAAATAAAATTATAACTTACTAATACATATGCATATCCCAACCTTTGATTAGTCAGAGACAGAAAGACACCATTTTTTTGGGACAACAGATATTTGTTCACGTGACACATACCGGCTTCACTCGTGTGACACATACGTGGTGACCCATATTGGGCACTTATTTTGGTGAGTGGTGACACCATATTAGTTACATTTAAATTTAGTCTGTTTTGGCAGATTATACTTTTAATCACTGTTAGTATATAGTCTCATATTTTTTTTACTTTGTCATGTTTAATCATATAACATTTTGATCTCACCAATATATATATATGTAAAATCTTTGAAAAAAAATATATTGAAATACTCGTACCCTAGTTTTTTAAAAAATGTTGTATTCCTGTACCAGTACCCGTACACGTACCGGGTATGTACCCGTCCCTGTGCAACACAGGTGGTCAGTAACAGAGCCTCGTTTTTGTCTTCTTGTTGTGCATCGTTTTTCTTTCCTTTTTCCTTGCCTGATATCTCCCATTTTTGGCTTAGTTTTCGTCATAGTCACCTCCGAATCATTGAATAAGACATTGGAATGGAAATGTTTTTGGGAATATTTTCAAAATAAATGAGTTTGCTGAATAGACTAAAAGAAATCACGAGAAGCTTGACTACTTCTTCCAACCCTTATACTATTTTCCTTAACTAATCTCTCATTTGTATCAAAACTGTGTTCATAATAACTTACAAAAGAATTTCATAATTACAGTTTGTTCCTTCCCTCATCTAATCGCAAGATAACCAAAAGTGCAAAACTATTTGTTTCTTGCACTAGTAGCGTCGTATTTCAAAACTGATATCCATGTCCCTAAAATGTTGAATTTCTTCTAAAGTCAAATAATTATCACCGATCATTGGCGGTAATAAAATCTGATATCCCTGTGTTGTTCTCTGCATCACTTGTAGGTAAGAATTGGTATATTCCTGCACATACAGCTCCATGAATCCATGTAGCAGAATTTTATAAAATTCCTTATAGTGAAACATACTCATGACTGTTACAAGTTCCATCTGTGAGAGGCTTCATATTTAAGCAACATTGCATAAAGCAGCTCATTCCATGTATCAGGTACACCAGGCAGACACCAATGACTGCAATCTTGGCGATGGGGAGGCGCGGGACCCACAAGACTATTGAGGTAATAGATAGATGAATGCCCATCTTTTCTCTGAGCAGTCATATGTGTCACATTCAATACCTTGAACTTCATAACTTCAGAAGTATTTGTGTTTGTTGATGATAACACTGCATTGGCTATTTTGAATCGCGACCAGTTGTCATTAGGCACCAATGAGGAGCCAACCTCTGGTAGTGTTTCCAAATGACAGTTTCCACCGTTTCTCCAATCCCCACCTCTGTCAAACATATCAAAGCAATTAGTCTCTAGATACTGATGGCTATGTATCTTAAGCAAAAACAGACAAGTTGCTTTGCAAAAAAATTGACAAAGATATTGAATTATAACGTTTCTAAGCGTTATCAGGGCAACCATCATCTGATGGACTTGTGAAAAGGATAACGCATCCAATGCGTTAGCACATTGCGATACAGATAATGTATGCCCAGGCATGTGTTATCAGAGTGGTGGAATCGGTGGACCCCATATTGATGTCAAATTTGGATATGCATACCATAATCTTTTAGAGAACCCAGGCCTAAAAAAAGTCATTAAATTAAAGTGCAGGGAACTCATAATTGAATTTGTCAAACAAACCTGAAGTGAACTGGGGCCAAAGTACGGAAGAAAACCTGTGTCTCACTCTGATTTACTGTCTCTTGTATCCAGTTCAACACTGCCTCAATGGACTTCTTGTATGCTTCTTCTACCTGCATCTCCAACTTAACTTCCATGCCTTCTTGGAAATAACAACCCCTAAACAAATATAGATAAACTTCAATCCATTTTCTAGGCCAAAATTACAGATAAATGCCACAGATTCACAGTTCAAGAATTATGCAATGCTAACATTAGTTGGGCATAATAGAAATTCAAGTAAATGTTTTAAGCAATAAAAAATTGGGGAGGGATTGAATTGAAATACCCTCTTATGGTTTTCTCATAATTCCACCAATGGCCTGTGTTAAGAACCAAGATATCTGCATTTCTCCACTTCAAAGAATTCCAATCCATTTTATCCACTTTCAGAGTAGTCCTAATCTTTCGAGGAGATCCAGTAGGTGGCCGGCTCTGCAATACAAGGAATGGAGCTCTATAGTATTCAACTGTACAGTTAAAATCCCTGAATTTGAACACCAAGAATCCCTTGTGCTTTGTGATTGGGCTTCCATTCATTTCATAGATTGATTCCTTGTTAGGAACTCCAGAAGAGAGCATGCATAAGAGTGACTCCCATTGGTTTCTCCCAATTGAGTCCCCAGCAAACACTATGCGTTTGTTTCTTAGTCTTTCCAACATCATTGTTGCATTGAATCTGTTTTTATTAGTCATAAATCAAAGGTGTGAGTTTACTTCATTTACCTTTGCATTTTAATCAGAGAAAACAATATTAAAAATAACAATAAAAGAAACAATTGAACACATAACCACTGATCTCATCCATATAACACCAAAATTCACAAATAGTAATACTACAGCATTCAAAACACTGAAAGGGTGACTACAAAAAATAAAACAACGTTATATTTTATATTATTATTTATTTCGCAAATAAATAAAAAAATACACCGTTAATAATTGGACAATTCATTATTCTTATCAATATAAACATCCAAGAAAGGCTTCAGTTTCTACGTGGAAATTGCATACAAAATATGTTGTCAATTTCAAGGAGCTGTAGTATATCCCAAATCACAATAGCTGAAAGTTATACAAAAAAGTGTAGCCAATCGCGACAAAACCGTTGGGTTGCTGTCAAAAGTTGAATAAAATTGGCAGAGACATTCAAAAACACACACACACTGTTGTTTTTCCCCCTATAATTCCAAATTTCCAAATACAAAAATAAAGCACAAACATTACTATTTGCTTGCCGGCACTGAAACTCGATTGAAACTTTTTTAGTCAATTACGTCTCTAAAATTATAGGACACCGTCAACCTAGCCTCTAAAAATAATGAAATTTAAAAATAATTCATAAATTTGAAAATTCTCGATCATATCAATTTCTGCTAAAACTGTGATCGAAGAAAATCTACCTGGGTAAGTTGCAATGTTTGGGTTGCCATCTCCACTTAGTGTAAAACAAATCACGTCGTCCATTCTCAGAACACCGAAATCCTTCATCCAGAAAGCTACAATCTTTTGACTGATACAAAGGGTAACTCTCATCCCAAACCCATTTCCCATCAAACAAATCACACCCACCACCCTTTTCTCCAAGAAACTCAACTCTTCGTTCCTCGGTAGACCCTTTTATCCTCAACCAAGTAAACCTCTTGGGTTGATCCAAGAACCCAACTCTTGCACTTGCAGCAATGTATCTGTTATCGGAATAGAAGAAGCAGCAAATCACAAATGCAGTAACGCCAACAAACCCAAGAACACCCAAAGACGGCTCAAACAACCTAATGTGCTTAACCCTCCTAAAACTAAAGGCTTCAAAAATTTGCATGGCTTCAACTTGTTGCTGTGTTGTTGGGCCCTTAGGTGAAGACATTAGAATAAAAACAATTCAAATTTTAGACTCTGGGTTATGGCTGTAACGGTAGCGGTGGTGAACACTAATAACGAGAGACAGAGGGAGAAACGGAAAGTTGTAAGCGGAGAAAAAGAGTGGCATGGAAGCAACATGGCATTCATGCCCCACACTACAATTAAACAGAAGTAGTTTTGTTTGCCTTTGCTTGGTAGGTCAGTTTAGTAAATACTACAATCAATGAAAAAGAAGAGAGAAGAAAGAGATGGGTGTGGAGGAAGCAAAGGAGTATTCATCAATATTCAATGACTTTTGTAGACAGAGTGAGATTTGGTGAAGTGGTATTGATTTGATTAACACAAACAGGGTTTGCCTGCTAGCTATACCGCTTGCAACTGCCGTTTTGAGAGAGAGAGAGAGACCACCGTGGAAATGGGATGGAGAATGTGGTAACGGTAGGAGGATACGTGTCACACATTCGTTTGAAGAGAGTGGAGGATGTCTGGTTTGTGATTGGACGGTGGATACACATGCCCGGAAAGTGTATAATGTGGTTTCTTTTTCAGCATTGCTATTTCTCACGAATGTACTTTTCACGAAACTTCACCAACTCGATATCAACCAATCACGGGTTCCGTGACCTAAACGGAGGCAAGAAAATGCTTCGTGCATTTCGTGAGGGAAATACTTCATGGATTTAGAATTTCTGTTTCTTTTTTTTATCAGCAATGCTAAATCGTACGACAAATAATTCTACGAAATTAGACGAACCGGCATTTTGTTTAATTTCTTAGTTATTAACTTTCCGAATTTGACGGATACAAGCGTTAGTGCTGCGTGAAAACATATTATGTCTGTTGCCACGTCATTCGTTCCCTTTTCGTCTCGTAACAATAAGCATTTCTCTTCTTCTTTTTTTCAAGGAAAATGCTAAGGGTCGCGAAGCATTTGCATCACGAGAATCACAAACTGATGCAGCAACCGCCTTTTATTTTTTTGAAAGTGAAAGTCAACCTTTTGTATAGAATAGATCATCACCGCCACGCCACCACATACGGAAGTAGAAACAGAATTAGTGGAAAGGCAAATTCTTTTTAGGGTATATACATAAATTGGTCCCCAACAAAAATCTCGGAGACCAATTTAGTCCCTGAGAAATGAAAAATATCAATTTGGTCCTTAAATTCTAGGCGCTATCTTGCTTCATGGCCACGTTTCAACTAACGACTCTATCAACTTTGATTTTATCTCTTTGTTCCCTTGTTCAGCTCCTAAAAACTTGGAGAAAATTATGAATTCCCATTTCTTTTGAATTTAAATTAATTCGAAATTCATCTCCCTCACTTTCGGATCATGGAGCAACTCCTAATATTGGCCCAATAATGACTTCACTCGGGCCCACTGGGAATAATACCTTCTTATCAGCCCAATAAGCCCAAGACCTTGAACCAACTCTTGGTTTCCTGCTTTCGGCCTGTTAACTGCAAATTCGGCTGACCTCTATTCAACTAGCTCCCTTCAATCGGCTGTTGTTGAATTCGGCTGACACTTAGGAATATTTTGGGTGTAAACAATTGCCCCCTTTCGTTGCTTTAGCCGTAAAACTTTAAGTTTAGGCTAATGCAACGTAATGATTACTGTCAATCGCCGCCCAAATCATTAATGCCAATTATCCGTTTGCAACAAACTTTTAAATGAGCAACGACTAACTTGATAAGCTTATCTCATCCGATTAATCTTCAATGAACTCTATCAACAATAATCGGAATTTCCTTTAAATATCCCTTAGCCGAATTACCCTAATTACTTTTCTGAAAACACTGTTGCCCTGTAGCTTTACCTTCTTCCTTGCAAACTTTTACTTGCAATCGCCATCACCATGTCTTCAGCTTCTGACTCTCAAAATCACTCATATGAGTATGATGATGAGCAATCATCTGCTTCTGTTATCCTTGATCGTTCTCCAAGTCCCCTAACAGCTTCTGATCCTTCCTTCGAATCCCCTCTTTTCGAAATTCAGGATTTCTTATCCCTAAATCCTTCTACTTCAGAGTTACAAGAAGGAGTCGTTTTCCTGAACGAATACATGTCTCTATCATTCTATGGCTTACCAATCTCTTGTGATTGGTTTACCACTAAGTCCAAGCCAACAGATCTTCGATCCTGGCCCCGTGCAACTTAACCCTATGTCGACTGGGTTAACAGATTGGAAAAGGCCAAATTTGACAAATGAAAGCAATGGGTCCTTTATGATATGATCATGTTGTCTAGGCAAGACATTCCACTCAATCTGGACCTACTCTATGGCTTTTTTGGCTTCTGATCCGTCCCTACCAACACTTTCACCTTTCCTTGAGGTATGATTACTCCAACCTTGTTGGACGTGGCGGCTATAGTAGGACTTCCTCTTGTTGGGGATGAGGTTCCAGCTCTGCATTCCTTCACCATTCCAGCGTTGGGGATTAGCTTCTCCAAGAACACCTCTATTTATTCTAATTTCCTTGCTCATAATGCCAAGACTAAAGGGACAGTCACCGAGGCTGAGCACAATGTCTTCCTTCTGTATTGGTTCAGCAAGTACTTCCTTTGCTCAAGCTCCATTGCGGTGGTACAAGAGCTACAACTTTATGTGGCTCTTGTCACCTCAGATAGGAAGCTATCATGGGATCTCTCTTCCTTTCTTACCTCTACCGATGCCTCTTCAGTATCCTGGATTGGCTGCAAAAGGAAGAGGATATCAAGAATGTTCAAGGACCTCTTTGGTTCCTTTAACTCTGGATCATGCTGTACTTTCCAGAGTTTACTGAAGCTCGTTTTAATCCACACACTCTTCCTCAAAATGTGAGGATTTTGGGGACTCAGCTTAGGTTTATTCCTTGTGAGCCTACTTATGCCTTCAACGTAGCTGAGTAGCTCTTCAATCTTAGTCGCATATCGACTGACTGGCGCCCTATCCTTGAGAAGGGCATTGGACCCTCTTGGGTATTTTCTACCAATGAATACCTCCCAGTCGAACAACACGATAAGATGGAGCTGAACACGATGAGATGGAGCTGAACTGGAGCATAGTTTTCACAGCTCGTGATTTGCTTTGTGGTCTCAAGCACACTTCCAGAAACAACAAGTCTTCTGCTGAGTTTTACTACCCCAACTGTGTGGCTGGACAGTTTAGGCTTCTTCAACATGTGCCTTTGCCATATGAATCCAAGATTGGGAGTCTTGGTCGGCTAAGCTTTTCAGCCAATGATGTGGAAGAAGTGGCCATGACTAATTTGGCCAAAATCAAAACCTTCAAGTGGATTGCCTTCACTCCTACCTCTGGAGAAACTTTCACTTTTGCAAATTGGTGGCCATCAGTGACTACCAAACTGTTCCCTGATCGGCTGGAGAAGTATGTCACCAGACTTGTCATCACTGAGAGTGATGAACCAGAAAGGGAGGAACCTAGGCCAGGTGCTCAGCCTAAAAGCACCCCTGCTAAGGCTAGGCCTCAGGTTCACAAGAGGACATATTCCAGAATTAAAACTCCAGTGGTTCCAACTATAAGTTTTCTTGACCTTAACTCCTCTATTTCATTTTGCTGCCCCTCAAACTTATCTCTTATTTTCTATTATCTCTTGGCAGCTAAAACAGCACCTAAAGTCATCATTGTTGAGGATGATCAAACCACTCCCCCTTCCAAAAAGAGGACAAGGGGTCCTAGCATTACCATAGAGGAGCCAACCCAAAGAAAAGGTTCATTCGACTGACAAGGGGAAGCAACTAAAGGTAAATTCCTCTTTATGTTTTCCCAAAGTTTTTTTTTTCCCAAACTTCTCTTATTGGCCTGAATTTAACCATTCTTTGTGTTTTCAGAGGCCATGTGTAGTGATTCCTTCTCATGACATCCCAGAATCTTTTCAAGGCACCAGTTCACAGACTGCCCCAATGATATAGCCAATTTCCACTTACATTTTATGCACCTTTGCTTATCTGTTCATCGACTAACCTTTTGTTGAAACACTAAGGCCCCCAAGACTTCTACTGTTCCACCTCCTACTGCAGAACCTGTTCATGATACTCTTCTTGTACCCTCTCCACCTAGAGCTCCTTTGGTCAAAGTCTCTGAAGAGGAATTGGCCAAATACTTCACCTCAGTTGATCCCCTTCCAATGGTTTCCTCTCCCATCTCTAATCACTTAGAGAGAGTAAATTCATCATTAATGGGAGAAATTCCAACCGGTAGGGAGCAGGTTACAGCCTTGAGAACTTCATTGTTCAAACCGGCCAATTCGGCTAACATCACTACGGCTAGCCAAGAGGTATTCATTGTCATAGCTCTTCAGCTCAATGATTTAGCTCACCAATATGGTCGCTCCAAGGTTATTCATGACATAGCCTCCCATGACCTCAAAAGGCTAAGGGAACTTCAAGAAAAGAAGTCTCAATTTCAGGCTTCTTATCAAACCCTAGAGGCAGAAAGCCAATAGGTCTTGGCTCAGCGTAAATCCATAGATGATCGGCTATATGGTGCCGTTTGTGTCGCTTATGTGGCGCTTAAGTACAAGGTTAGAGGTACCAGGGGTTCAAAAACCTTGTACTTAAGCTCTAGGGTACATGGCTCGAATCCTTAGGGAGGCAAGAACTCCACTAATTGGCCAAGGGGCCAAGGGGGTGGAGAAGTTCGGTGAGTAGCATGCTCAGCGTTGCTGTGGGCCCAATGGGCTGCACACGCGTTGCTGGGGTGTTACAATAAAATGCGTCTTTTATTGCAACAGCCCACCAATTGGTCAAGTGGTGATAGGAGGATGTTTCCCATTGTCTTTAAACTCTTTGGACATGGGTTCGAATCCCCCATCAGGCAAAAACTCCTCTTGAGGGGGGAGAGGAGTCGTATGAGTAACATGTTCATCGTTGCAGAGGGCCAAAGGCCGGTATGCGCTTGGTGAGGTGTTACATTTTCACCCTTGCAGGTGGGCTGATATGTTGGAAATCCACAATTCAGACTATCGTGGCAATGTCCACAACTGAAGCTGAGTATATGGAAGTAGCTGAAGCATCCAAGGAAGCCTTGTGGCTTACAGGGCTAGTGAAGGAGTTGGGCATTGAGCAAGGTGGAGTTCGGTTGCATTTTGATAGTCAGAGTGTCATTTTCTTGGCAAAGAATCAGGTGTATCATGCCAGAACCAAGCACATTGATGTGAGATTCCATAAGATCAGAGAGTTGCAGTCATCTGGACAGATATTACTTGAAAAGATTCACACATCTGAGAATGCAGGTGATATGTTCACAAAGCCAGTCATTGTTGACAAGTTCAAGCATTGTTTGGACTTGTTACATGTTTCTCAGTGCTAAGCAGGAGCTAACCCCCCAACCCGGCAGGAGCTGTTATCTACTAAAGGGCTTGATATTCGCCAACGTGGAGATTGTTGTGTATGGCTCATATGGTTGATGGAAGTTGGGCTAACGCTCAAGCGGAGCGAAGTAGAGCGTGAGCGCAACGAGCAGAGTGAGAGCGTTTGCCCCTTGGGCTTGGGCCATCCGTTGTGTTGGGATGCGGCGAGTGGGTTGTTTGCCCCCGCGGCACGGTACATGGTTATTGATGTAATTATATCGCACTATTAAGCAGTATAAATACTGCGCTTGTAACCCTATTCAGATTAATAGATTAGACAGCCACAACAGCTCCCGTGGATGTAGACACACTTTGTCGAACCACGTTAAATCTCGTGTTCTTTATTTCTCCACGTGTGTACATGTGTTCGTTCTCGATTTATCTTTAGATTCCTGATTGCGTGTGTTACAGCACCAGTTAATTCTGTTTGTGACCTACAGAGACCTACCTACCGTTTTGCAACCAATTTGGCATCATCATGCTAAAATAGTTTCTCTCTATTCCTCCTTCTTCTGAGTTTTCTCCTTTCATGTCTTTATTTTTCAGTCTGCTTTGTATAGTGTATAATCTACGCTGAATGTTTACAATGTCTCTGTTTGTTGTGCCATGATGAACTCCTAGGTAATGTGAAACATCTCTTTGAAACTTTTGAAATACATGGCTAACACCCAACATAAAAGAGCATGATGATAACGCCCAGAGTAATTGTTTGTTTTATTTGGGAAATTTAACAGAGATTAGAGGTAGAGAACCCACAACCAGATTTATTAGAATGAAAAGCGTAACTGTACATTGATAGAAACAGTAAATTCTCCATCTAATGAACAAGGTTACACTCCAGTTATCACTTATCAAGCTATTTAATTACACTGCCTCTCATGCATGCCTTGTGGTCACAACCACATAAGCCCCATTGCTCCACTCACGGATCATGAGGCATTCACTCATAAAAAGGTCTACTCTCTGGCTGCGAGAACTGCTGGCCCTTCCACCTAATATTTCATCCCACCAATTTGACAATTAGTCGTAAGCATTGGAAGTCAAGTTCATCAATAGAGATCAAAAGACACTATATTATGCATGCAAGTAATGTTGTAACTATATGGGATGTAAACTAAGCAGAAATTACATTAAAAAACCAATAATAGAGTTTCCCATATGTTACTGGAGATAATAAGTACAAGTATGTATCATATCACTAAGATTATCCCCTGGGTGAAATTTAATTACAACCTTAGTCACATTATTTGACTTTAGTTCTTAAGTTCTAACGGTACCTTCAAAACACAAATGACCTAAAGAAGTATATCAGCAACAAGAATGGCGCGCTGTACAGGCAACTGTGTTTATACTGGTTTCATTTTGTTACCTTGAAGGTTGCACCCCAGATTTCCTCTTCATTAGCAGGCACTGCAGTAATCTTATTTTTAGGATTCTCATAGCACATCAATCCTCCAATAGCCGTTGAGTAGAAACATCCTGTCCAATTAGAGACCAACAGTGTCAACAATGAAACAGAAACTCTAAAGTATTAAGCACGACATTCCGAACCGTCCGGTTTGGTTTGGATATAGAAGTCAACTCACCTTGAGGGAAAGAAGCAAGTGACTTGCCACAAGCACCTTTAAGCAATTCTGCATCATCAGCAAATGCTACGTATCCATCAGCAGTTATTCCCCAAAATAGGGGTACCTTACCAAATTGATCCTGTCAAAATAATACAATAGCAAAATGAGCAAAGCAAAGAAAGAGCAATTGGTAAGGAGGATTAGTATTAGGATTACTTACAGAGGCCACAAAGAGGGTAGAAGTGGATTTGTCAAAAACTATGAAAGCGAAGCTGCCACTGAGATGACCAACAACGTGATTGGGAGGATAGGGTGCTCTGTCTCGTAAAGCTTTGTAAGCCTCAATCACCAAAAGTACTTCATTTGCAGACTTGGCCAGTCCATACTGTTGTCTCAAGCTCCCCAAATTGTCAAGAGCTCCCTCAAATATGCAGAATATCTCATCCTTTACAGCAAACGATCTGCCATTTTCCACTCAATATTTAGATAATAACATAGTATAGAGAGGTAAAATTAATTACACTGCATTGAAAAATAAAGAAGTTGCACATCAACTAAAGTAAATATAAAGCTTGAAGCGCATGAACTAAATAAAGCCATTTTTGTTTTAACAAAGTTACAATTCAGCCTTAATCGTATATTGTTATTAATAATTAATAAATTATTAATCAGAATAAAAATCAGGTTACTTTTATAAAAGGACACGGTTCAAAAAAAAAATTACTATTTATTTTATAAATTCTTAGAAAGTAAATTAAATTAAATTAAAGTAACATACACAAATCAATATGGTTTTGATTATTTTAAAAAAAAAACTTTGTAAACATTTATCGGATTAAATATATTTTTATGCTAATAAAAGTCATAAAATTTGATTTTCATTCCTATAAAAATTTTATTCATTTTTATTGTTGCGTTAGACAAACAGTCCCTTCCTAAAAGCACGCAATTTTTTATATTTTTTTACTAAAAGTATAGAAACTACCCGTGTTTGGAACGAAGGAAGGGAGAGGAAAAAATAGGGGAAGGAATGAAAACGCGTAAATCAAGAAATTTTCCTTCGTCTGGTGCTGGATTGAAAGAAGAGGAAAGAAGCATCTTTACTAGAATCAATGCAAGATTCCTTTCTGCGCAAATCCGAAAGAAAGCACTGAGAGATCAATGGTTGCGAACACAATTACAAAACTACCCTCATTTTAAAATTACAAATGGCTGCAGACGAACTGTGCACATTCTTATAGCTGTAGGTGACTTTTTTTAATATATAATAATATATGTTCTTGTAGGTGATTTTGAAAGAGGACTGATAAACGGACATCACCAAATCGACACCAAGTATGCACACCGTAGAAATCACATAGACAAGCCGATCTCAATCTGCGTGCCAAACATGAAAAAATAAAATAAAAAAAGCAACCGACCGTATAATAATACGGTGTCCGACAACTTTTAGTTGTCGGATTAACGTTTCTGATTTTGAAATTTTGTAATGTAAGTTTATTTACAAAAATATATTAAATATATAATTAAATATTTAAAACGAAATTATAAAAAGACATATATTAAATAAAATATAACATAATCACTTCCTTATGAGTTTGAAATTATCTAATTTAAAAATTATAAATAAAAAATATAATAAATATAGTTTTTCACACATTTTATTTTTAATAAATTAAATGAGTATTTTTAACTTATCTTAACTTTTAATGAAATATTTATTTATTTATTATATTTTATTCTCTTTATTATATCTCTTTTTTACTTAAAGATATTTATGTAATTTCATAAATATGCTTCTTTATTTCCTCTAACATTTTTCTTTTATTTTCTCACAGATCAAACCACTAAACAATCATCTTATTTTTTACTATTTTTCTCTTCTGTTCCCATCGTTTCCTTTCCTTTCTCTTCTTTTTCATTATCTTTCTTCCGTACACCAAACAAACCCCACCGTAAACATTTATCCATTCAACCCAATTGTATCAAAAATGTAGAAATGAAGTTCACCAAACCACCTGACTCAAATCAGCCTATCCAAGATCAGGTAGGAATGGATTCATTTCCTCTCCGTCTTAAAGTTGATGGTTAGATTTATTTATTAATTAAGTACTAGTAATTATTAATTAAAAAAAAAAAACCTGACTCCATTACACTCCTGAAACCATCGAGCTAGCCCGCTATGGTTCCTATGTAAAATTGGCCACATAATTAAGGAACCTGATTGTCACCGACACAAAAATTCAGGACCTGAATTGATTGTTTTCGCTAAGAAAATCCATAAAAATTAAAATACGAAATCAGGACAACCAGCGAGACAAATCAACACAACTACTACTAGATATATGCGTGCGTCATGGTAATCTCATCGGTGATGATCCCACGGCTGATTTACCCTCCCACGTGATATATACCACCCATCACATGGTTATTCGATTTTTTGCCTTATTTTCCGTATCATAAAATTTACTGTATGAACTTAGATACCTTTCTTTTTTTAGGTATTCGTTTTTTGGGGGTAAAAAAAAGTCCAGTGATCAACAAGCACTGAACCCGAATTTTTCACCTACTATTTTGTTTAAAAAAAAAAAAAAAAAAAAAAAGCCTACCCACTCAATAGTATGAAGGGAGGATGAGAATTGAGAGTGACATCTGACACACCGAAGTCTATTAGGCGAGTATGATCATGCTTACCTGGGTTGCCACGGCGACTCGTTGTGGTGGGTATAGGCCAGCCGGACATGCTCCCCGACCTTCAACGACACTGTGGACGCGTTGCTCTCAGCGAACCGCTTCATCAGAGCCTCCGCCGTCGTCTTCGGCGACGGAGTTCGGCTGCCAGCGGCCACGAGCTCGTCTGGCGGCGACACGACGGAGCTGCTGAACAAACCCAACATATTTACCCCAAATTAAACTTTTCCCCTTTTTCTTATTGCATTCACAACAACGAGAATGTAATCACAGAATATGGAACGAAGCAAGACTTTATATTTCATTATATAGAGGGACGAGCAAGGGTAGTTTAGTCATTGCACCATAATCTTTTTTTTTTTTTGGATAAACAGAGGAAAACATTGCACCGTAATCTAGTCTAATAATAATCTAATCTAGTAGTAAAAATAATAATATTTTAATAGTAATAGTAACAATAATAATACTCCCTGCTTTTTTAATTCACCGTCGTTTTAAAAAAAATTTCAAATTAATTGTATTTTATTCTAAGTAGCATTATTATTTTTTTCTTCAATTTAGTCCTGAAATAAATATTATATACATTTATAAGAGTATATTTATAAATTGTTAATACTAGTACACCCATAATTAATATAAATAATTTAGTAAAATTATTCTATTCAATATATTACTTATTGTTTTTATTAATTTTCATGAAAAAACCTAATACTCTTTTTGTTACTTTTTACTTATTATATTTTGAAAAAAATTTGTTATTATTTACATGTTGTTTTTAAAGTTTAAGGTTATATTAATTATTTTTTATCAATTATATCTTTAACTATTTATTATTGAGAAAAATAAGTGTAATAAAATAATAAACAGTCAAAAATATTATAGAAAAAAACAATAATATTATTAAGAATAATAAAATTTATTAGTTCTATTAATTCGTGTAAAGTGATTTTAAACAACGGTTAAAATGGAACATACATTTAAAAAAGGAGTGATTCCATAAAATTTAGAATTAAGACAAGTGACGTGTGGGATCCACAGCGGCGATGATTTTTTGTCGCTGGAAAGGCGGAACCAGACAACATGGACCGGAGTGGTCCCACTAGCTTTACCGCCCGCCTCTGATTCTAACACTCTTGAGTGATCTGCTGCGGAATCATCCAGAATTTCTTGTGGTGGGTGCCTGCCTTTGTTTTGAATCTTGATACGTCAGTCACCGTACATTTTGGCCTTGTGATTTTTTTGCAAGCACTTACTTTTTTTTTTTTTTTGGTAATTACATGCACTTACTTCTTTCGTGACTTACTTTCCCAAGGCTATGTTTGGGAGGGGAAAAAAGTAGAGAGGATGAAAAAAAAAATTGTAAAGCATAAAATATATGTTTGGATAAATATTTTATGCTTGGATAAATATGATAGACTAATAATAATGTGATACATTATCAATTTTATATTTTAACCAATAAACTTTTTTTCTCATCACTTTTTTTCTCTCACTTTTTTACATATATCAAACATAGCCTAAGTTTCTTTTTATCTTTGGAGAATAATAATATTCCCTTTGTATATTAAGTGTCGTTTAATTTTTTTATAAGAATTAAAAAATAATAAATAATTAATGAGTGAAATAATTTTATTAATTTATTTTTATTAATTATTAGAATATTAATTATTGCCATAAATGTATATGGCCGTATAATGACTTAAAATTGATACACACTAAAATTATTTTTGGGTTAAAATTGAAAAAAAAGGTTAATGTTACATTAAAAAAATAAAAATAATACTTAATATAAAACTTTTTTCGTTGGCTAAAGCCATCTTAATATGAAATGATATGGATGGAGTATAGATTAAGTCTGAGTAAAAATAAAAGAATGGAGAATCATAAGAACGATTGCGACTTCTGTGGCACATTCTGGTAAATGGCCACACAATTCCATCCAATCCATTTCTTAGTTTTGTTTTCCCTCTTCTGGACTGGACGTGCATATCTCAATTTACAATTTAATATCTAGGAAATGATCAAAATTAAAGAGGATCGAAGTATGAAAAAACAAAACTAGACCCTACACCCTAAAAGAAATGTAAGAATATATTAGGGGTGAAAATAGACTGAGTCAAACTAGACTTTGCATAAATAGGTATGATATATGCAAAAAAATTTAAGGTCCAAGACTGGTATGTTATCTGTCATAGTTTTTTTTTAAAGCCTGACTGATCTGGCTTTTTAGAAAGTCTGATATGGCCTATTAGCCATTTAAAGACTTATTTCATATTAATGTCTTTAAACAAGTCATCTGACCTATCTTTAAATATATTAATGAGTTAATAGACAATAAGGTTAATTTCTATTAATAATAAACTATAGAAAAATAAAAATTAAAACCACTACCACTAAGAGACGTGAGACATGGGGATGGAAATCCATAATGATTTTCATATTGCTTGAATTTGTTTTTAATTCCATGAAGATTTTTTATGTCCTTTTATAATTAATGTATTTAACTTTTATTTATTTTTAGTTCTAAAAAAAGTATATCCTTTTTAACTCCAAAAATATCTTGATAAGAGATAGAAAAGACATTGTTTTTATAAACTATAGCAATTAAAATAAATAAAAAATAAATAAAAATCTAATTAAAAAAGTCATAATTTTGATTATTAAACAAATAAAGCCTTGGATATTCAAGAAAGTAATGTGAATAAAAGAGATAGAATAAATTAGAAAAAAGATAACATCGGTTCAAATAAAGATAAGCGAGGAAAGAGAAACGAGGAGACACGAGAGAGATTTTAAAGGAGGGAAAAAGAAAGAGTGTGGGAGATTTATTGAGATGTCTTGTTTGATTGAGATGAGAGAAAAGGCGACAGTTTTTTGTTTTTGTTTACAAGGGGTGAAGGGAGATTTTATCGGAAGAAAATGACTAATATATTTTTTATACTTACATTATATATATGTTATGCTATTTTAGTATAGTATCTCAATAATTAAAAATAATCAGTTGTTACACAGTACAATAATAAAATTTATTAATACAGAATAAATCAACAAATACTTAATAATAATTAATATTTAATTAATTTAAGTTTTATTAAATAAGAGACTATTTGAGTCCATAAAATATTAGAAAAATCTAACTAATGAGTGTTTTATTGGATATATAGCTCTCTCTAACTGTATTATTATTTTTTCAACTACATGTATTTGTGAACTCTCAATTAAACTATAATGTGTAATACAAATTAAATTGCATTTTCATTTTTTTTATGATAATAAAATTGCATTTTCATTTGAAATTAACTAAATACTGGGTTGTTAATTAAAATTAAACATTTCATTAATCTCTACTTTCCTGCAACGTGGGAAAAGACGGGTCAAGGTTATCAACGAACAAAACCATGGGTGGACGTTCGGGTTTCTATATATGGATTATCAGCAACTTGAACCTATAAACTATGAGGACTGAGGAGAGCCTGTTGCGGTGTTGTTTGTTGGTTCTTTGTATCCCGTCTGTTCTGGACAGCAATGGTATTATTTTAGATTACTAACAAACAAGAATCTAATCAGATTCCAATAGAAAACGACTGGACAGCAAGGACATGAATCTTTTTTTTATCAGCCGACCAGATTTTTTATCGCACCCCAATTTAATTAAGAGAAACTATTATTCTCATTTTTACCAATTTAATTATATTATAATTTTTTAGGCAATTTAGATTTGGGTTTAGATATCATAATTCACTTGAAACATAAGTCTCGTATCAATTTAGGAAAAATTCATGGGTCCCCGTATATGGCTCACGAACAACAACATAAATTGCTAAAAAACTTTCTGAAAAAATATGAATGAATGAGTAAGAAGTCGCAGTTTAAACATTTATTTACCCCTACAAGCAGGAAAGTTTGAAATAAATATTTACCCCATTCATGCATGTGTTGGAGTAGATTATAGAAACTAATTTGGTGTGTGCATGGTAAACTAATTTGCAAACGCGTCAAGGATCTTTTATTAAATTGTATGGTAAAAGTCTCGTGATGCGGGGTCTACAATCCATGCGGTCGATGATGAACGTGCATTGTCAATTGCGTGGTTGAGTGAACCATGGAAAAGGAACGACTCATAAGTCGTGTCGAGATAATAAATCATTAATCGAACAAAAAGTGTATAAAACTGACGTGGAAGTGATTCTTTTTGGATAAACACACTTCATCTTGTATAATACTACTACTTTAGAATTCATTCATCCTGCCTTCCCCTGAAGGCGACGCCCACAGTTTTCACAGATGGCCCGTAGATTGAAGCTACGGAGCTGGAATTATTAGGAATTTTTTTTTGTCGCATACTTGTAAGTTGTATCCGTTGTGCGTGTGTACTTTTGTTAATCTGCCCTTACTGGGGACGCAAGCATCATAAATAACCTTTATCTTGTTTAAATGTTACTGTGCCAAGATCATGTTATAAGTAATCTTTGTTTACTATGTACGTCTTATTTTATGCTTTAGTTCATTTTTATTACTCCCTCTAGTCTCATATATAAGCAAAAATCAAAATGTATTTGGACTAAATTTAGATAAAATACATTTTGACTTTCGTTTATATATATTTGAGACCAGAGAGAGTATATTGCTAAGTGGAATATAACAACCGCTTAATTTGTTGTAATGGCCACATAAAGTAATTTTTATATTTTCATTTATTTTTATCTTTATAAATATTTAAATAGTTTTAATATACTGAAATTGACATGCAAATTTGAATCCTATAAGCAATAGAGCCCGAGTAAAGTGTTGATTCCGTAAAATATATTGTAGCAATGGATAATTTGGTGTTATGAATGATGGGGGGAAATAGAATTGTGCACAACTCAAACAAAGGGGTCGAGTTATATAAGTTATTAAATAGGAGAGTATATACATGAATACTTACAGAATATGGAAGGTCTTTGACTCGAATCCTGACAAAAAATGATTTTTTTGGAGAGAGATCATACTCATATCGCTCTAATTGGGCGTGTTTATCGGTAAGAGAGATCATACTCATATACTTTCTTGCACTTATTCCTAGATAAAAAAATTGCAACAAATAATAGAAAACTACAAAATTCCTATTTTATATATATGCAACTTATATGAGATAAAATCTTAACACTTTATCATCATTTTTATTTATTTTCCAAACAAAATTAGCATAAAATTATAAAAATATAATATGTAAATCTATATAAAATACGAATTTGTCAACAAATGTAACAATCTCAATAAACAATGTTATAACATATTATTATATCCAAGTGTGAAATTATTTTAATTAATATTGTAATTAAAATACTATTATAAAAATATTATCAAAAAATATTACAATTAATATACTATAATTATAGTATCTAGAATTAAAATATTACTATTACAACAAGCATTTTGTGTACTGCACAAGTATCTAGAATTAGGATAAATATAAAATATGAATAATATTATTTAAGAAAAAATTTTGAAATCGTGAAGATGTATACATAACTAATTTAAGTTGAATTAAAAATATGAATTTTAAGAAAAAATTTAAAATTATAAACGAAATAGATAAAAATAATCTTAAAAAAATTAAAGTCACACAAAGAATGAAACATTTATTTTTTAAGAAAAATAAATTAAGAGATTAGGTCGCTACTATAAAATATAATTTAAGAAGAATAAGTATTTGTAATTTTATTCATTTTGTGCCTATCATTGTGTCTCTAAATAAATATTAAGAAGTATCTTATATCAAGTTTTAGACTATTCGTATTCTTTAACTAATGAAAGGTTATTTAATAATAGTAATGTTAAAAAAAATTAAATTAATGTTAAAGTGAGAATTGGATAGTATACGTAATATTTAAAGCTTTATTCAGTGACGTTAAAAAATTGATATATGAGAGAAAAATATGAGAAAGAAGGGAAAAGGAGGGAAAAAAATGGAGTGATTTTATAAGACGAAAATGAAAAATAAAATTAAATCCTTATTTATTTGAATAGTAAATAAAAATACGAAAACATGTATGCTCAAAATAACAAAAATAACACCAGGCGTGACTAAACAAAAAAACGAGGCAATAAAAAAACCCCCAAAAAGTTGGTTTAATGGAACATGACATAGCTTGTATCCGACATATTGCGGTTCAAATCCTCACTAGCCCCTTTTAAATTTTTAATCTCTTTAGGATGAGGTAAATGTAATTCCGTTCTTAAGTATTTATTGAACCCAAAGATTTTCTCTACTTTGGACTATGACATCATTCTCTCATGCTAATTTTTTTTTTCTTATCTAAAAAAGGACATAATAAATGAAGATGTTGCAGACAAACTTAGCAATTTCTGTCCTCAATCCTATTTTTTGCAAAAGAGTGAAAAGAAATTTTTCTCACGGATCATTAATTTTCCTTTGCCTCAATTTTTTGTTATTAACCAAACTAGTATTTCAACCCATGCCAAACACGGGTATATAAACCTTATGGATAATTCTATAAATATTTTAAAAATATTTATTTGTTATGTTTTTTTTTCTTTTCATAATACTATTTGTTATGTCTAATAGATATTATATTGGTAAAATTTCAGTCAGCAAAAATATTATTAAAATGAAACATAAGCCTCAATTGGTAACATTTCAGTCAAACTAAAAATTGGCAAAATTTCATACAAAAATATTATTATGTTATAATAATTAACAATCATAACTAACCCTCAATAATTGCAACAGTTATCTTGCCTAAATCGTATTTAGATACTCCAAGTCATCTACCATGCATAGGTATGAGTGTCTTATGAATATTTCCATAAAATAATTGATACGTTGTATATAATTTTTCTTCTAAATATTTATAAAAGGACATACATACAGAAATTTATATAATATTTAATTTCTTTCAATCATGAATCATAAAGTGTAATAACTTTAAAATTACTAATTATTATTATATGTTATATATCCAGTAAAATAGTCTATGATTCTGTTGACCCGTGCATGGGGTAATTGACGTTGGTGAATAGAGATATTTGATGTGAAAAATAAATTATTATATTAAACAGATCTTATTAATAAGAAAAAAGGGAAAATAATTTGACTATGAAAAAAGGGACAATAATTTGTATAAAAATTATTAAGAATTTAGATTTTAAACTTGGATGGAAAGTGCATCCTCATGAATTAACTTAAATGTATCTTTAAGTGTAAATCCTCCTATTGTTTTCATGTAAAATTTATTTCCACATGTAATTTTTTATCTATGATTTCCATATTGATCAATTTACATATAGATTGTCATGTAAAATATTGTGTAATCAAATAAAATGTTCATTAATGTGTCTTATGTTTTATATACTATACTAAAGGAAAATTGCATCTTAGATAAAAATATTTGATAATTTTTTTTTACAATATATCTATAGACCCGTGCTACGGACGGCATATACTTAAAAATTATAATCGTACAAACAGAGTTTAGAAGAATCAACATTATGTATACATTTAAACCTTCAATATCTAAGACTCCCTTTGAGAATAGATTTAAATTATAGAATCATAATTTTTTTACAATATATAAGTAGGTCCATGCTACGCATGGTATATACTTAAAAATTATAATCATACACTTAGGGTTTAGAAGAAGTAACATTTTGTGTACATGCAAACCTTCAATATCTAAGTCCTATTTGAGAATAGATTTAGATCATAGAATCATAATTTTTTACAATATATATGTAGCTAGGCCCATGTTACGCACGGTATATATTTAAAAATTATAATCATACACCTAAGGTTTAGAAGAATAAACATTCTATGTACACTCAAACCTTCAATATCTAAACCCCTTTGAGAATAAATTTAGATTATAGAATCATAATATTTTTACAATATATATATATATATATATATATATATATTGGTAACAACAGTATATTTAAATGTTCATGCTACGTGCGATATATACTTAAAAATTATAATCATATATCTAGAGTTTAGAAGAAGCGACGATCTGTATATATTCAAATCTTCAATATCTAAGCCTCCCTTTGAAATTTTCCCAAATAAAAAAATATTTGATTATTTTTCTACAATATATCTATAGGTGCATAGCAACACGATATATACATAAAAAGTTCTAATCATACACCTAGAGTTAACATTCAGTATACATTTAGATAAAAATTACAATTATATATATATATATATATATATATATTCCCAATGCTACAATTAATACAACTGTAAGTATTTTTTCTTTATAATTAAGATGTTAATATGATTTTACATAAAATGTTCAATAAACTCTCTTCATATATATATGGTTCAAAATCTTCCCAATGCTACAATTAATACAATTGTAAGTATTTTTCCCTTATAATTAAGATGTTAATATGATTTTACATCAAATGTTCAGTAAACTTTGTTCATATACTTTCATATAAAATATTCATATATGTGTATTTATCTATAAATTTTTAAATTAATAATTATATAGGATGTGAAATAAAAAAATCTTTTATAATTTGACCAAAAAAATTCTTTTATAAATTAGTTAGGTGAGAAGATCGTAGATAATAAAAACATATAAAAGTTAATTAAAAATATTTAATATTTAAATTGTAATAAAGCATAATTTTTTTTTGAAACAATAATTTTATTCGATTTGAATGGAAAAGGTTTTGTTACAGATAAACTGACTTTGATTTTATCATGTAATTAAATCTAAGTTAATTATGTATAAGAAAATTTAAATATAAATTTATTTGAAAAAAATAAAATCTTTAATAAATTAGTTAATAAATAAATTAGATATTAAATTTTCTTTTCCTTTGTGTAATATATTTAGGCTAATTTGTGTTTTAATCATATGGATCATCACAAAACGATCAACAACATTCATCGCAGCTTAAATTTTTAGGAAATATATTAGTATATTCTTGCAACAAATAAATGCATATTGATATTATAATAACTTTTACATTAAAAAGTTAACAAATAAATGCATATTGATTTTACTTACTTTTCAAACCTGTGAAATAAATAATTAATGGACATCGTTTCACTATTAGAATCCTTCCAGCTTAATATAAAAATTCACCCAGTCATTATATCACACAACAAAGTAAAGATAGTACTACTCCGGAATGCATTATAAGCAAATGGAGCTAAATTTTATTCATTGAATAATCAATATATTTGGTCTATATTATAGACCAAATACATTGAATAATATAGACCAAATACATTGGTTATTCAATGAACCAAATTTAGCTCCACTTGCTTATAATTCATTTCGGAGGGAGTATTAGGTAAAAAAAAAATATGCTGACATTATTTTTAACAAATCTTTATTGTAATATTCCTTATTATAAAGGTTTTATTTCTTTCTCTTCAAGCTCTTTAGATTCTTACATTCTTTCTTTTTCTAAAATAGTCTCCTAACTATATTTTTCCTAAAATTAATCAGCTATTGCTTAAACAAAAGAAACCAGAAAGCGTTAAATTTTTATTCTGGAGATTTCAAGTAATGTTGTAATGTTATAATATGGAAGGCAAACCCTATAAGTGAGTCATAGAATGAGTTGATAAGTATAAATAAGAAGAAAGAAAGATTATTGACAGTTATCTTTAGTTTTGGAAAGGAATTTAGAGCGGGGGAGAACCAAGTCTTTTGAATAGCATTGATATTGTTTCATACAACAACAAACTCTTCAGCATGGTATCTTACAAAAATGATAATGAATGAAACATTGATACAATAGTAAACTTCCCCGCATAAGTAACGACTAAGTAAGCACCCACTAATGCTAAAAAATTTATGAAACTTGACCAAATGTTGAGCACCCCCACTAAAAACTGTAGTGTCCATGTTGTATTGGATATGCATGTACACCACTAAGTTGGCTATCAAACTCAAAAAAGCCAACTTATCAAATACCTCGTTGCCTTCAACCAAATAAACACAATTTAAATTCATTAACTCCATTAAATTTTTTGTAAAAATAATATGATAAAAGAATAAAGCAATGGCAATTGAAGACTTTACCAAGAATATGTTGACCGCTATCTTTTTCTATTAGTATCTTATGAGAAGCAATCGTTGAAGCTTCCACCAATTCAACACAAAACCTGTGATCACAATTTAACTTGTAGCCATTAAAAGCAAGAACATCAAAGACAAAGATAGAAAGAAAACAACAACATAGACATTAGTTTTCAGGGCCATCGGGAGGATATGCTATGCACTCACAGAGTTGATGGATACCTTCCATAGTAGCAGCTACAGAAAGCTCATGGTTTGCCCCATTTGCTACATTATCCTCATTGGCGGATTTAAAAACCGTAAAACAAACCAGCTGTGACACCCCAAATTCTGGTTAAAAAAATAGAAAATACCATTAGGTCAAGAAGCAAAATAAATACCATAAAACAAAACAATAACAAAGGGTAAAAATAACCTTATTACTATCTGTTATCAAAGAAGAAGAATAATAAAATATTTAGTTTTCATTTATTTTAGAAACAACTCTTAGTAACTTATGAAACACGCTCTAAAAAGCAATTATTTTTTTTACAACATCTTAAAATAATAGTGATATATTATATATCAACCTAAAAGCACATTGATTTTTAATAATTTCATTTTTTTAGAAACAACTCTTAGTAACTTATGAAACAGACTCTAAAAAGCAATTACTTTTTTTACAACATCTTAAAATAATAGTGATATATTATATATCAACGTAAAAGCATGTTAATTTTTAATAACTTCATTCTCCTACACTATTCATTTGTTTAAGTATAAGAAAATCACAAAGAAATATTTTAACTTTAATCCTCTTGGCTTTTTAGCAGTAATTTGTGCCAGAAAAATTTAGCAATAGAACTAACTCAATTAAAAAAAATTAAAAAACCATCTCAAGGGAAGAAGATTGCCTAATTCACTTTATATTAAAAAAAAAGGAGTACATATACCATATACCTATGGGGCTTTAACAGAAACATTGGCTTATAATTATCCTAGAAGAATCCTTTAGGATCTCACTTTATATTCTACTCATGTGGCTTCTGGGGGAAGAAAATCAGTACCGAATAGGTGCAAAAAAATTACCACAGAAACAATATGAAAACATTGTTTATTTATAGATAATACACAAATGATTAAAAAAAAGACTCAATGACTTTTGCAATTCCAGAGCGTTGAAAATTCCTCTGGCCCTGTCATAACACAAGCAGTTGGCATTTGATATCAATAAAATTTCAAAAAATTAAAAATAAAAAAAATTCCCCGACAATTTAATTTGTATTGAAGTTACCAATTATGAGGGGTTCGACAGGCCGCTTGAAGAGAAACATAAGGAGTATAGGAAGGCATTCAGTGGGATACTTACTCGGTGCAAATATTGAAAAGAAAATCATGAAAAAATTGTCACCAGATTACCATCCCGAAAACCCTCGAGGTGCTGCAGTTGTGCCATCATCCGCAAAACTGTCACCGTTCTTAATTTCTTCGCCGCAAGGGTGGCCACATCCCTAGGTAATGTCGAAACTGCTATGCGAGGCACTCTTTGTAACACAAAACTCCACCTTGACCCACGATCTCTATGCGAACCAGTCTCACTGATGAAATCTGAAACCAAAAAGTTGAGAGAACAACATCTGAAACAAAAAAAAACGAATGAGTGAACAAAAAAAAAGAGAGTAAGAGAAAACGTTGAAGAAAGAGAAACAGACAGAGAGAGATAGAGTGGGAGCGGGGTTTTGCTCTACACCCTGGTTGCCGAAATCGCTGCTTGAAAGGGTAGAAAAAATATAAACAGGTTAGTGGTTACTACAGGCGAATCAATTTTCTCGTGGTTTATATCTCAATATAGAGATATATTGATGTATTTTTTTTTTTGGAAAAACGTATTATTGTAATTTTTTTAGAAGGTTCAATTATTGGTTAAGTATTTCGTAAAAAAATTACTGATTAAATATAAGAGAAAATTATTTGTGAAATTGTCAATTAATTTTTACTGAAATGTTGATATGTGTGAAGTTTGTGGTTTTTGGTTTGATATTTTCGGATTGTCAATTAATTTTTCCATTTATATACAGCGTATTTGGTTTACTTATGGAAACGTAATTTAGATAGTTTTCTTTGATGGAATTATTTTGTCTAATTTTTATAATTTAATAATCATTATTTTAGTATCATTTTATTGTTTCCAATTTGACACATTCAATTAATGTTGACAGCTTCAAATGGCGCGTGATATGGGATCTGG
This sequence comes from Calophaca sinica, assembly GCA_037113605.1. Classification (NCBI taxonomy): domain Eukaryota; kingdom Viridiplantae; phylum Streptophyta; class Magnoliopsida; order Fabales; family Fabaceae; genus Calophaca; species Calophaca sinica. The sequence continues at coordinate 4,221,094 of CM073731.1, forward strand.
GTCGAGAAATTTAAATTTTTAAAACTTACGGTACATTAGGAATTAATGAAGGAAATAATTAATTTAGATGTGTGAGGTGACGACATTAATACCTTTTTAAATTCGACCATAAAAATTGATTCAGATTTTTTTTACGACGTGTTACATTTTTTTATTTGTTTCTTTCATTGTTTCTTTTATTTATTTTCCAGAAAACGGTTTGCATTAATAAAACCGCATGGCACAATTGTGTTTAAATTTATTCTTCACATTCTAAAAATATTAAACACGTTAATATGTTAGGAATGAAAAATTAATATCGTTGACCATGTTTCCTAAATTATACGTGTCATAAATAATATCTTTTCATATAACGATTGTTTGTATTTATTTACATGATTAGAAATTAATTTCATGTTTGTTAATTAATAAATAATTTTCGATTTTCAGAATTTTTGGTTTTAATATTGTACATGACATTGCTGAATCATTTTTCCATGTCACTTTTTTTTAACACATCATCGATATTTCCTTGAATTCCATGATATATAGACCAGAATTAATTGCTAATTGTCTTAGAGGATGCCATTTGGAGAATAATCAATGGGATTATTCCCAAATATATATAATAGAGATAGAGATTTATTCTTCACGTTTTTTTTTGTTCACATTTATTATTCACAATTATTTGGATGATCGCCTTTTATATTATATCAATGCTTGAGTTTGTTTTATTGTCCAATAATTTTTCAGTTTTTAACATTTGTTCTAAGTTATTTTATATGGTTTCATGAATGCAGTTTAATTACTATTTATAATATCAATTATTTTGTAAAACTAATATTCAAATATTTTTATATGATTTGATTTGGTAAAAGTCAAATTCAAAATTATTATTATTCACATTTTAGGAATGAACAATTATTTTTGTTGACCATGTTTCCTAAAGTTAACGTTTCATATTTATTATGTTTCCCTAAAAATATTGTTATAATCAATATCTTGTTCTAAATTTAATTTAAGTTTTTAATTTCTTTTTTTTATTAATTACACTTTCAACGGTTTTTGCTTATTTTTTTAACAACTTTGACATGTCAATGCCATTTCATATCTCCATGTCACTTTTTTTAACCACATCATCGATTTTTCTTAATATAGATGACACGTAATCATTATTAAATGCTAATTGGGCCAAACACACTAACTACAGAATCAAACACACAATGAGCATGCATAATTCTATCCACTATTTATAGACTCCGTAATTGTATAGGAAAATTAGTACGTCAACGATTTTCATGACCTAATTAACTAATTGGACCAGTTTTAAAAATTACAAAACATAATTAAAAATTTCCATATTAAAAAATGAGGGAGAGAGAGACCGTACTGTCTAAATTATTGTCCATAAATCGGTTTCCTCCATTACTCAATTGATCATGTTTTTCATAAACTTTTTTTTTTCACACAATTTGCTCATATTTACTTCCTGTTTTTATCAACAAAATGTTTAGTTGCCGTTTTTATTCTTCTTAATGTTTATATTAATTATCCACGTTTATTTTGCTCACATTTGCTATCCAGGGATCTTTCATAATAATTATGTTTCAAAAAAAAATTGTCAACCGATAATACTTATGTGTTGAATTTAATTTTTAATCTTTTTTTTTTTTTTTGCAAAAGACATGGTGGACACATAATTGCCATTTCATTGCTCCAAGTCACATTTTTCTTTTGACCACCTAATCGATTTTTCTTTTTTAAAGATGACACAAAAGTATTATTTATTGCTAATTCTCCTAGAGGTTGCCATTTAGAAGATAATTAATGAGGTTATTTTGATTTGTATATAATAGAGATGACACAAAAGTATTATTTATTGCTAATTCTCCTAGAGGTTGCCATTTGGAAGATAATTAATGAGGTTATTTTGATTTGTATATAATAGATATGAAAGAAATTGAAAGAAATGTTTTACGTTTCAACTCTCTTCTTCCATTTTGCTTCATTTATTTTTTGCTAGCCAAACACAGTTATTTGTATTTTCAAAAGTTTATGATACGATATATCATATAAATTAATTTAAAAATACATACTTAACTAATAATAATTTTTTTAAAGTCAAAAAAAGTTAATATTTTAAATATTAATATTGTATTACAAAATATTAGTTTTTAGCTATAAATTTTTTATTTGCGATTGTAAAAGTTAAACAAATAAAGAAAAAGTATAAAGTATAATCGTGAGTATTTAAAATACCAATATAAATACGAGTTTGAAATATAATAAGAACTGTTTTAAAATATACGATATAAATATACGTAGTTGGATACGAAAGTTGTTTTGAAATTTCCATAATTCCTTATTATCCACGTAAAAGCTTTGGTCTTTAACAATAGTTATGAATATGACGAATACGACAGTAAATTAGGAAGGAACGGGGACATAAACAGATTACGGTTGTTGGTGACAGGGCCCAATTGCTAAATAATGAAGCCAATAAATAAAGATGAAATGGACTCGGGAAAAGGACAAATAGAGAATTCCAACTTCCTACTGTTTCACCAAACCTAGTGATTGGTTGGATTATCCCCTACAACCACTGGTCTTACGCTACCATTGGTATGGAAGAAAAGGAATTGAAAAGAGAGAAACGGGGAAGAAGAAGACAATTTCTCCTCGGGGAAGAAGAAGAAGAAGAAGATAATTTTTCCTCTATAGTGAAAAAGAGAAAAGGAAACAGGAAACAGAATTGTTTAATTTGGTCATTTCCTGTTTTTATTTCCACACAAAACAGAACATATAACATGTATGCTTTGATGTTTCCATTTTCAATTTTAGAAAAAAAAATCGGTTTTTCTGAAAATTTCAAAAAAAAAAAAATTGTTTTCAGCGTTTCCAAGACGTTTCCTCCGCACGTCTTCGTTGTCTCGTCATCTTCCAATCAACAGAGCTTTTATGCAAACAATGAGTGTTATTTATAATTTGAAATTTAGAATAAATTCGAATTGTCATAATATCTGTTGAAAAATCTAGAAATACATTTTGAATATATAAAAGTGTAGAATGTATCTATAGTAAGCTTTAACGAGGAAGATACTAGAAGCAGTGGTGGATCTTGACCGAAGTTTTTGAGGGGGCCAATTAGTTCACGAATAAATAAATCGATATTTCACAAAAGTTTCATAACATTTAATGATGCTCAATTACAAGGGTTTGAATGTAACTTGAGTCATTTTTTGTGCATAATATAATTGACATGCGAAAATCCACTTAACCGCCGAGCCATCGTAACAACTTGGGTTATTTTTGGCAACACAAATATATCTATAACAATATATGAAGGAGATATGAGATTTTGGTATAGCCTTTTTTGGTTCCAATTTCACCCTTAACTCAAAAAACAACGGTTATGGATAATATAAAAATCTCAGAGACATCCTTCTTTGGTTGGATTGCCTCCCCATCCAATAAGGCAATAACTACATAAATAACCGCATAAAATTACTCAACTTCCACCATTGACCACTTGGAGGAACATGAGCAACATTGTGCTGATAATCATACCCACGGTCTATGGAGAGAGAAGAGAGAGAAAAAATAAAAGAAAAAGGGAGAAGAACGAAACAAAATTGACACAATAGCGGAGTACAGTTCTTTTTTTTTTTCCCAAGATCTTTAGTTTTAGTTACTCTTTATTCCTATTTTTAGTTTCTCTTCTACTGAGATGCCACTGAAGGCTGTTAAAGAAGGGGGGAATGTTATGACAGGGGCCTCAAAGATTTGTGATGTGTTTTTCTTAAAAAATATTCGCAACTAAAAGAGACTAGGCCAGAATCAAAGGCAGGATTTACAGTTTCCATATGTTTTATTCTATGACATAACCCCCTTTTTATGTTAAAATCATGAGATTTCCCTTAATCTGCATCCAAATATTGGCGTGTACAGTTCCTCCATCCACCGAGAGGAGAAGATACAAGAGAAAACACAAAACATATTGTTGGTGATTATTATTGGTCGGATGGTTCTGTTCATGTCATTGTTTTCTTATATCTAAGTATCTGACTGATGTAAATTAAAGACACTTTAATCATCTTTTCTTGCTTTTTAAGTAACGTTTTCAGTTTCTTCACTTATGCACACATGCACGAAGCACTGGAGGCTCATGATGGTGCCAGTAAAAGGGAGTGTACTAGATATCATCTCGGTAAGGTGTTTCTACTTTAGATTTGATAGTCTCTATAATTATTCAACTAATAATAGAAACCACGATGTCATTAATTCATTTTACAAGAGAACCTCTGCATACCTATTTTGCCTCCTCCTCTAACTCTGCCTTCTTCTTAGTTAGGTAAATGCTTAAGTAACTTCAGCAATTTACAAGGTTTACATGGTGGTTTGTGGGAGGCATAACTATTACTCTTATGATGTGTCATTCAAGCCAGGGACACGATTAAGCATTATTTAAACCGATTAGTGCAAACTAATTTATTCTTCTTCTGTTACATGCATAATTAGAGGTCATTGGTGATGTTTTAAGAAGTCGGCATACTCTTACCAATTTATTCAAGTACTGGACTATATGTGATTGGTAGTCTCAAACTTTGCAAAATTGTTGCGGTTAATCACTTTCAATGCTCTCATTTAGGTTGTCGCATAAATCATCCAAATATTCTTTTCCATTGATTCTATTAGAGGAGTTTTCTATTCTATATAATTGGCTGCACATAATATAGGAATTATAAAAGAAAAATAAAAATTTTATAATGAATGTGTTTCTGTTGGTCTAGAATTACCATTTGTAATATGTTTCTGTTGGTCTAGAATTATCATTAGTAATGTGTTTCTGCAGTAACACCATCAGGTTTACCCATGAAGGGAAAGTCGGAGCCAATTTTACAAAAGCTAAAGGCATTTAGAAGAATACTCCATATCATTCAACCATTTTAGTGAATGAAATTTTTTTAATGCAGATGTTTGTAGTTTTTGTTTATGATTTGAAAGTAAGTCGAATTTTGTCTCAAATTCTTTAACAGGATGCATCTATGAAATATTTCTCCATCTGAATTTTCATCTTCATTTGACTGTAATACTAATTGTTTTATTTCCTGCAACTACATTTGGTATATCTTTCCTTCTTTCTCTTTTTCTTCCATCTTGAAAGTTCACTAATTGATTCTTCCCAAAACCCTATTCAGATGGATGATCTCCTGGCTACGACATTTTGCTACGTTCCTTTCTACTGGAAATCTTGGAAGGCTATTGTGTGCACCTTCTGTGGCACTACATTCAAATCTTTTAGACGAGAAATTGCAAGGGAGACCAACATACGCCAAATATTAATTCTAACGTGTAATTGTTCCTTCGCTGGATATATATAGGATCTTTTTGAACGTATATAACACATCTGAATTTGAGGGTCTATAATTGAGTATATATATGCTACTGTATTTTTTGAGTTGTAAATATTGAAACAAAAAAATTTGAAGTCTTATGCTTTCTATTCATTTAGGTGTGGTACATCTCCTATTTGGCCTAATGTATATTTTCATAGCCGATAGTTTCTTTCTTTAAGGATACTGTTCTGGTGGTCAAGATGGTCATGCATAAGCAAGCATCATCACGGTGTTGTCACCTAAAGGTGCTTCGTTTACTATATTTTACTTCGTTATCATTTGTTTCATTCTTAAATATTTTGTGACCAACAAACCTTTGTGGGTTCCATGCTTTAGCACGTAGAACTATTTTTTGTAAATATTCTTTTAGTCCTGGATTTCTCAAATTTTTTCTTTTTTATTTCTCTTTTCATAGTACTTTTTTTTTATACTACTTCTCTTCAACTTTTATTTATAACATTATTTACCACATCTTCCATTTTCTCTTTTTTGTTTATCTCTCCCTCTCTCTCTCTCTTCCCCTCCCTCTTTCTCTTTTACTTATTAGTAGTCACTAGAGTGCGTTTTAGGGAAATTTATAGGAGTTCATGATTGAAAATAACATGAAAAAAGATACTAAATGTAGTACAAAAGTTGAGCCTTCAAACTAACTATAATTGAGGTGTCTATTGAATTACTTTCAATTAATTTTCATACATATTTTATGTATTTAAAATTTTGACAATTGGATTTTCATGCATGACATGTTGATTGGTTATTTTGACAACCGAAAATTTACAGAAAATTTACATGGTTAATATATACACATACATATCCATATGTGATAATAATAATGTCTTTATAAAAAAACCAGTGTGAGAAAATGTTTGAAATGCAAAATCACATCCCTTAATATCAACATTAAACAACAACATACGATAAAATAATACATATTGTATCCCAATAAAAATGCGAAAAGACGGGCACGGGAGTGCCCGTCTTGCCGCTAGGCAACTAATTTGCTGCAATATTTTTCGTAGGCAACTAATTAAGGTATCACCATTATAAGGCACCTTATTTTGGTGTAGCCTTATAATGGCGATATCTTAGTTAGGCTTAAACAACGAAATAAGATATTATGTAGCCTTAGTTTGGTGTAGCCTTAGTTCTGTAACAATGTAACATATGAAATCCAAATTACAATGTTTGGGGTATGAATTTCGATTGATTCTTGACTGTAATTCTAACTTATATTTATGTTTGTCAATTTGGGATTCTTCTTCTAGCTATTTGTCACCTTTCCATTATCAAATTCAATTAAAAAAAAAATTAGATTTTAAAAGTAACTAGTGAGAATTTTGTGTATTATCTATAACAATATATAAAGGGGATATGATTTTTTGATATACCCTTTTTTACCTTTCAATTTTACCTTCGTAACCCCTCTATAACATTGAATAAAAAATAACCGCAGCAAAGGGTAATATATCAGCAAACCGTTTCTCACAACATAATCTATACCCGCACAACACGGAGAGAAGTGGAAGAAACGAAACAGAGGTTTGAAGCATCATTGAAGCAAATTATACAATACCAAATTTGCAAATTATACAAGCCAAATCATATGAACCACTGTTTGAAGCAACAAAGATAACAATTTGCGGATCTTTGAAGCAGTACACAGGTTTGCAAGAAATTGTCAATATTAAATGCTACAATTTTTTTGGTTAGTTGTATTCGCCTTTGTTTTTCTCCCTGCATGATTATTGCCCTAATATCACCAATTGGAAAAAAACAAGGCTCTGGAATAGAGGAAAAAGAAATTAATATAGAGAGCAGAGGAGAGAAGAAAGGGAGAGGGAAGAAGAAGAATTGGGAGGGGAGAGAGCAAAGGCCTCTGCGCGGGAGAGAAAAGGGATGGCGGCAGTGTGTCCTCGGCAGAGAGACGAAGAATTCGCAAACTTGCGGCGATGATGGAGGACGGCTGCACAACGACGACGAACGGAAGGGATAGCTGCAAAAGCCGAAGAAGGTCCATGGTGCATACCCACCCCTCTTTCTCTTCTCTAGCATGTTCATCTTTTCTATTCTCTCTTCTTTATTTTCTTATGTTTTTGCTCTCTATTTTGTTAACAGTGTTGTCATTTTGGTTTATAGGGTATTGGTCTTGGGTTGGGAGGATGCTTGGAGACTATTGTGAATTTTAATCTGTTACTGATTTTTCTATTATTTCATTTATTCATTGATTGGATTGCAAATTTACAATAAACACTTTATAAGGTGATGGTCTATTGCAATTCAATTTGCTTTCAATCCTTTGTTTTTTGTGTTTTGTGCATTCTGGAAGGGTTTGGCAATTTTTTTTACTGACTACCAGAACACATAATATCAAACCGGTACTTAATCTTCAAGCTTTCAGAAGGCAAATGGTTATCATAGCTGCTTATAACAGTTATCATTAACTCCATAATTAACAACAGTGAGGGGATGAAATCTATTTAATTAGTAGTTCACAATTTTTTGGTTTGTCTGTTAAGTATAGTTTCTACATTTTTATGGCCAAATGATGAGTAATTTCAAGGTTTCAACTAAATGAATTATTATTATTATTTTTTATTTTGGGTATGTTTCTTTTTCTCACAAATTAGTTATATGGGTTAGTGACTATAGGAGGATACTTCTATGGTGGTCCAGTGACCAGGTCACTACAAAATCTTACAAAGTGTCTGATGTCCCTGAATGAGGTAATGTAAACTGGACTCATAGCTTTTTTTTTTTTGACTGTTTTTCTATCTCTGTGTTGTATGCATTTTTTTAAAAAAAAAAAGAAATTGGGTATCTGACTAACGGTTCTGCAGGGGATGAAATGATGGCATGGCAAGGTAATGCTTGCTAACTTTTTGCTTACACAGTGTGGCATAAATAATGGTAATTACCAAATCAACTTTGAAAATTATGGAATTCTGCATTTGGTTGTCCGAAATGTAGCAGCTTTATACATTCTATACATTATAAAATAAAATAAAAAATATTGATGGTGCTACTTTTTTCCACTTTTGTACATAATCATATCTTTGATTCACCATCTAATTAATTGTAGAATCCTGCTCTTGATCTACTGAATGCAGCAGTTTTTAACTACTCATTCGTTTATTTACTTTTAATCATTGAAACTTATTAGTAACAGTGCAAAATTTGGACGCACCGAGTTGTTTTTCATCTGTGACATATTGGGTAGTTCATTTCCAAACCTTTCTCCAGGCACTTAATCTATTGCAATGTGGCTTTGGGAATGGTTTGCAAATTAAACAGTGTGCAGAGTGAATGCAGCAGATTCAGATCAAGATGAGGGCATTGACAACTGCAGTTCCTGGAATCCTGCTCTGCTGGAAATGGAACTGACGAATCCATGGAACAGGCTGCTTAAAGGGAGACCATACAGACATGAAGCTGGGATTGTGGGCAACATCAAAGTTAGTAATAATCTGCAAGAATCACGATTTTGGCTTTGGTTTTTTTAGCATATATAATACTGCACCTGTATTTCTTACAGTTCTTCAATCAAATTACATAAATTTGTAAATTTGAGTCATTTTAATTTTATCTTACATTCTTCATTCATTTTGGATTGCATACTTCTCCTCGGGTATGCATACCTTGGATTTGAATGCTATAAAACAGTGGAGAAAATAGGGTCAATAAGGAATATAGCTTCTGATGGAAACTGGTACAATGAATATATCATCTCCTTCTTAGCAATTGAGTTCGTCTGAAATGGACTATTTTTCTCTTGATTTTTTTTTTACTTCTACTTTTGTTCACTACTTTGTAAGTTTTATGATGTTCGATAATGATGACATGATTAGTTGTGATGGAGATGAAATTTTATATTTAATTGCTATGCACTACAATTATAATTATGAGGCAAACATCATTGTAGGGAGCAGCAGCAACATGCTGTGTAGCACTGCGCCCACAAGTGAAGGGAATTAGTGGCAAGTATTTTTCTGACAGTAATCTGGTTGAACCAAACTCACAGGGAACAAACACAGTATGCATTTTTATGATTTTTATTTGTACTCTTTACTCTTTGGTGGAAGTGAAGGGCTACATGCATATGTTCATACTCTTGATGATGTTTCTCATATGGTAATTCTGGAATTGGAATCTACAAGAGTTTTTATAAAACAATGTATGTGTAAGTGGTTTTTTTATTTGTGTTTTGAGTATGCTTAGTGGGTTAGAGTTAGAGGGAGATGCAGTTGGTAGGAAGTAGTAACATCTTTAGATTCTATTGCTAACTGAAATATCTCTGTTCTGATAAAGAATCTTATCTTTTTGATAAACAGAAAGTATTTTGTTGTACATTGGACCAAAATTTCAAAGAATAGTTTTCATATCATGATTTATCTTATGATTGTGTTGCAACTTATCTTAGAACTCTAGATCTGTGTTGTCATTAGGTAATGTCTTTCAAGCAGTGGATTTGATGCAGTTGCAAGCAGCCTTCTTATCCTAAGGTTGATGCAGCAGATTCAATAGAGCAGCTCCAGAACAACATGCAGCTGGCAGTTGCCCACTTCCACTCACCAAGTAGCTTACACAAGGTATCAGGTCATCCATCACATCACTGCAGGAAATTGCAGCTTCTGAAGTTGAGGCAAGCATGATAAGAAGCACAATAGCAGCAAATATAACTGAAGAATTCATGGTTGCTGAAATGATTTGAAGTTGGTCTGAATTTCACTGAATTTTTTCACCATTTCTAGGGGTTTGAAATGTAAAGTAGTTTTTTATTATTGGGTGAATACGGTGTACAACAAGAAAGAAGAAGCATATCATTTTGATATTCCCTTGGATTTGTCGAATGTTAGGTTACGTGGAAGTAGTGAAGAAGGGGTTATTCACTTTCAACAAAGTTCATTGGAGAAATCTGTTATATTTTATTTCATATTTTCAGTTCCTCTAAGAATTTGAACATTTAACCAGCTAAAAAACTATTATTTGTAATGGAAGTCAACCTTATTGGTGGTGTCCCTCTTACAATTTTCTGTCGTGACAGCTGTTCTATTGAGGAACAAAATCAAAGATAGCATCAGATAATGAGTTGGCTCTAAATTTAGTTCCAATAGGCAGTAATATACCCTCAATTGGATATCTCAGCCATATATTATTATATCAATTGGTCCAAAAAGTACTTTCTATCACAATACCACTAGCTATTGCTTTTAAGAGATACATTTGCTTGGTTGTTCACCACATCCGTAACTACTTCCATCATTTTGGCTTGATTGAAACTTGTGAAACTATTTTTTTTTTTTTTGGATAATTTCACTGGATTAATTAGATAAAATATGGATAGACAAACTTATTTGAAAAGAATTTTTTTCCTTCATTTTTCCTTATATATAGTCATTGATATTGCCAATTTTTTAATGATGTGTATGTTTGATCGACTATTCTACACACATGATATATATATATATATATATGTTAATAATATTATTTTGTAATAGCGGCTAGACGGACACTCCTAATATGTGTTTTGTTTTAGTGCTTTGAGTCGCACATGTATGATTTATTGGTTCTTTTGACAATTATACATATATATATATATATATCAATATGTGTTAATTAATAATAATATGTCATTATGAAAAATTAGTGTGATCAAATTCAATTCCCTTAAAAACAACATACTACATTGGGCTTAAAAACAACATTAAACATTAAAACACGATAAAATAATACATATTGTAGCGCAGTAGAAATGCGGAAAGAGGGGCACGGTAGTGCCCGTCTTGCCGCTAGTATAACATAAGATTAATACTACAATATGTATATATCTCAATAAAGAAATAAAAATCATGGGGGGCCAAGGCTCCTCCCTATCATAATAAAAATCTGCCTCTTCCTAGAAAGAGAGTCTAGAGCAGTGCTTTAAAAATTGGACCGAACCGGCCAGTTCAACCGGTTGAATCGGGAACTGGTCTGTTCGACGGTTGGTTCAACCTCATTTGAATTGCAGTTTGGTTGAATCGTTCAGAACCGGATTGAGCCGGATTGAACCGCGGTTAAATCGTTTTGAACCGCTAATTGAACCGGGTTAAACCGCTTGAAATGATTTTTTTATTTACTTTTCCCCCTAATTTTAATATTTTTTGATCTATTTATTAGTCATCCGATTCAAACGTGGTTCAAAATGAACTAATTGAACAATGACCCGGAGGTCTCACCAGCTCGATCTCCAATCCGGTTTTTAAAACATCGGTCTAGAGTTCTCTATTTGTAACTATAAATACCCATTGTACTTGCCATTTTGCATTAAGCAATTTTAAAGTTCTCTCCTAGAAACACTTCACTTCCTCCAACAAAGTGGTATCTAGAGCTTGATTTATGAGATTTGAGAGAAGAGTGTTAAGAGATGGCATGCCGTGAATATGCTACTTTAATAAGGAGAATTATGAAAAAAATGGTGTCTTCGCATGAAAGCTTTGGTTGGCTCTCAAAGTGTATGGAAGATTGTAGAAAAAAGTTATGATAAGCCACAAGATGAAGAAAGGTTGTCTCCAAATGAGAAGGAGACTTTGCCAAAGACAAGAAAGAAGGATCAATAAGCTCTCGCTCTCATCCATTAATGCTTGAATGATTCTATGTTCGAGAATGTAGCCGATGCTACTAGCTCAAAGTAAGCATGAGAAATTTGGAGAAATCACTCCAAGGCGTTGACAAGGTGAAGAAGAGAAGGATTCAATCACTAAGAGGAGGTTTTGAAGTTTTGAAGATGAAAGAAACTTAATCAATGAGGGTGAAGGCAATTGTTAATCAATTGAAGAGATATGGAGACACGATAGAATATGTTCATGTGACAGAGAAGATTCTTCATTCCTTGACTCCAAAGATTGATTATGTGGTGTGTGTCATTGAGGAATCAAAGATATTGACTCAATGTCAATTAAAGAATTACAAGGTTCTCTACAAGCCCATGAAGAAAGAGTGAAAAGAAGACAAGAAGAGTCATTAGAGAAAGTTCTCAAGATCAAAACTGTAACGCTCAGACTCTAATCAGAGCATTACTTACGAAATTTAGGATTAATTAAGTAAAGATTAATCAGAATCATCCTGATTATTAATTAAAACATGATAAACTAAAACCTGTTTAACAAAATTCCTGTAAACTTAAAAGAGTGCACATTTCTAAGAAAAATACATTAATTACAAATCTTCCCCGAAGGGCTTTTCGAAAAATAATTACAATAAAATTAAAAGAACTAGACTACGACTCTATTGGTGATCCGGTACTAAGACATCAGAGAGTCTCACGTAACTATAATGTCGAGCGTCCAAAAGGGCTCTCTAATTCTTCTGGCAATGAGTACCAGAAATCAACGCTCCATACATAGTGAGTTATAACAACTCAGTAACATTGACTTTAACTAAAAACCTTTTAATGTTGTTTTCAGCTATACGTGGTGTGCTACGTATAGAAAACTCTTCCCAGAAAGCACAACCACAAACATCATATCAGACCATAATATCTCATTAATGTAACTTACACGAAACCATAAACGTAAACACGTGCAAACCATAAGCATCACACTTCGAACGAACAAATATCATAATTACATATAAAGGAAATTCATAATGCCAACACAGTCGCACAATATCACATTAAAACTTAACTATCAAAATGGCCAATCAATAATGAAATGAATTCCATGGACGTATAAAATTAATTTCCGTTGGAAATTCATTAACTAATCCGCCGTACCTTATGACAGCACGGACCAGCATCGAATTTACACCCCAACTACACAGTGCAGCCGCTTTAGGGCCCACTGAAATGCTGAGCGTGCTCATAAACAAGCATTCATTTAGCTTACACAGTCACACAACCTTCCATGTGAGTATAATACTACACATTGAGAAAGTATCAAAATGCACATAATTAATTCATGAGCAAAATAATTTTGAATGTCACAAATCATTAAATTGTGAACAGCCAATACAATTCAAAACAAATCCATTTCAATGGAATTTATCAAGAAACCAAGCGATTTAGCACACGATATTGACACGTATTTATATCAATTGTTTCAGCATTCATTTTAGAGTAATTTAACACATCGAACATAATCATTTCCAACCACGCTTCAAGAACCCAAAGAAAACATAAGATCATATACCAAATGATGAAAGGAAATGAGAACCAATTTGAGGGCATATGATTACCCTTCACATAATGGAAGAACTCCCAAATGACACATTGAGATTCAATCCATTCTCAGCAATAACAATTTATTCCCATTGGAGCTCAGTGGAACTCACATTTGAGCAAATATCACACAATATTTAGGGGGGTTGGGGACAGGATCCAACCCTATTTCAGCCAGGCCCTATATCATTTCAGAAGAATATATATACAATGACTATCTACTTCTAGAATTAAACAATAATTCCTAGCACACCCTAATTGGGAGTTTGAGAGGGGAATCTATGTTACCTTTGAGCTCCCAAATGCTTTGGGGTAAAAACCCCAATTTGAAACCCTAGGTTTGCCTTCAACCTCCATTGAAGCTCGAACCCAAGCTTCCTCTTCAACCAATCTTCTCCTTTGAGCCTTGAATCCTCCAATTTCTTCCATTTTCGAGCCCCTTTCTCCCTGATTCGATCTCCACCTCTACCTCTCTCTCTTTCTCGGCCAAGCTCTCTCCCTCTCTCGGCGTTGAGCCACTCACACGATGGTGCGCCTCCGTGAGCTGCCACAGCCGTGGCCGTCGCGGCCACCACCCCTCTTCTCTCCATCGATCGTGCCTCATCTCACTCTTTCTCCTCCCTTTCTTTTCTTTCTTCTTCTTTTCTTCTTCTCCTCTTTTCTTTTCTTTTTATGAAATAGGGGGTCCACGATGGGAGGGGGTAGATGAGGAGATAAGAGTTTGTTAGGGTGGGTGAGAGTTAAGTAAGGTGTATGGTGGGGGTTAAGTCATTTATTTATAAAAAAATAAACCAATTAACCCTATTTAAATGTCTTAATTTATTCTTTAGTCCCCATTGAAACCTCAAATAAATTAATCAATTTAAATACTACTCATAATTAAGTAGTCCCACACTTCCTTAATTATTGGGTAAAATTACCATTTTACCCCTAATTCCTGAATTTACTTTAAATTACTAAATTAAAGAAAATTTGGGATGTTACACTACTCCCCACTTTTTTAAGAATTTTGTCCCCAAAATTCGACCTACCTTCTAACCATATCCTTATATAGGGTTTGTTCCTTGCGCTTCCGCTGCGAACTCCAATCCTACGCCACTCTAACGAGTAAGCTTATGTTCCTTTAGGGTTTAATTGTTCTCAATCTAGGAATATTTCGTAACAGTCGGGGTCTATCGTTCTATAGCCGTCGTACACCACGTTGTACAAACACCTGTTTGTAACAGCTGGGACATGTCGCTATATTACAGTAGCACACCGCCCTGTACTCATAAACCTTTAGTTGTGACAGAGGATCCGTATCGCCATAGTTCAAAGCAAAACGGACCAACAAACAACCTTTACTTCTATTCATTCCTTGGTGAAATTACCTAGAATGTCAATTCTAAATCGTTGAGAATTCGAAAAGCAATTGACCTCTACAATGAGCCAACTGTCCGGAGAATTTGGTGATCCCATTAACCGATCACCGACTATGTCTCATCCCAAATAAAATTCTTATTCGGTTAAGACAGAGTTTGTAATTGGTTAAGTGAAATCACTTCATGCACTGGTTAATTGGACCTAATGCAGACATTAATAACTTTGGGTTCTCACTAATTTAGCTACGCTCAAAACTCTTATAGTTCGAAGACTATCATCTAAACCTCTTCCTTATACTCTAATATGGGCACTATACCTAGAAGATTTAGGCTTTTCTACCTCAACAGGCTTGCTCACCCTAGAGGTTCCTTACTACAAATTTAAGTGTTTGAGAACTTAGTCTATCCTCATCTCCCACCTTAAACACTTTAGGGTTACCACCTTTTTAGGTTTTAAGGTACTCTAAAGTATTTAAAGCCAAGAATCCTATAGGTCCTTTAGAAAACTCTATGATTCCCAATCAATTTAGGATCCATTCATACTGGATTAGGTTCAACAAACTTGGTTGATTAACACGTATTGAAAAACCTAATCGAGAATAAATGCCCATCCTAATTAATTAAAATCATACAAATTCACATAACTAAGAACCCTTACTTATCAACCCTACTTGTCATGGAACGAAGCAATCACAACAAACTAATCAATAAGGAATGCTAAACAACATCAATTCACTACAAGGTTTAGGCTCACTATATCCAAAGTGACCTTCGCATTTTCCTGCTTTAGGAGTACTACACAACCAATCTTAACTTCATAGGGTTTAGAACACGAGAATTAAGTATTCATGTCAATATCTTAATCGTTCCTATAAGCATTTTAATAGTTTAATCATTTATACAACCTTCCATAAGACTATAGCAATATACAAGGTTGACCCAAAGAAGAAAGAATTCCAAAACAAAAAGGAAAATCTGCATTAGATTCGCTTGAGCGAATTGGGCTCGCTTAGCACGAGCTTCGCTCAGCGCCAGAAATTTGCTTAGGCGAATTTTGCACAGAAAGGACCCCTATCAGCTCGCAAGCAAATTCGCTTAAGCCCAGAAATTCGCTTAAGCGAATTTGACATAATTTTGCCAAATTTCAGATTTTCCAAAACTTAAACCTTTATTTCCAATCAAAAATAAAACCAAACTAAAGGCATTCAATCAAGATAAGGACTCTAAATCAAGCCAAAACAATTTAGGACTCAAAAACAAAGGTTAAACTTGCATAAGGGAGGATCAAGCATATAACATAAATCACATCCCACCACATGTTTCTCATATTTTCAATGCATCAATTCTTTGAACATAACAATTATACTCATAAGGCAATCAAGGAACATGCAGCCTATTTTATGGTTTCCTAATCAGAATTTATGCAAGATTCAAAGCATCACAATTAAGAATCTTTCATGCATTAGCCACTCAGGATTCCAAAATTTATGGACATACAATGTCACGAAATTTGCAAGGACTTAGGATCAAAATGGTGAGAATAAATGCATCATCCATATTGGGAACAAGCCAATCTAAAATTAGCACGCACAATAAGGCTAATGCATTACTTAACAAATAACTAAATTTCCTTCATGCAATATGGAGACTGAAACACCAAGGAAAAGTCAGATTTTCACATGCGGTTATAAAACCAACACATCAAAGCATAACAACCCAAATTGAACATAAAGAAGGTACAAATCTTAACTCAAGTTCACACATCCCATAAGGATCTTATGGTTGCCCTCACTTAAGGTTGAAAGGACTCACAGCGTGGATTAAAACATGTGACCATTAGTAAGAAACAGAACTAGAATTTAAAAAACCTTACAGCCTTACAGATTAGGTGCATTCATGCATGATCAAATAAAATTTCCAAACTATACGCCAAAGCACATAATCATTCTTTTAGTTTAAGTACATAAATTTTGCAACAAAACGAGGACGTGCTATACTAGCCACGCAAGCATAAAATCAGATCATGCCAAGAATTGAAACAATCGAAGAAAAATCAAAGTGAAAGAAATTCATTTACATTTGTTAAATCACAACTTTCGCAATGACTTTCTAACTTTCAAACCTTGTGTTTTCAAAACTTAAACTTTTATACCATATAAAAGAAACTCCAATAATCAAACATAAATTTAAAGTATTCAAATATGCAAATGTTTACCAAATTTATTCAGAACATACTCGACACCATTTATTCATCTTTACAACTACTAAAAATGAATTCAATACTATAACAAATTTAACAAACATTTCGAATGACTGGCTTACCTACATAGAGTTAGGCCAAACGAAAGAATGTTAAAAGTCACCACACATTCATCATTGGGCTCAATCAACCAATAACATATTATAGCTAACCATGTGTTGGTTATAAATTGGGAAGAAACCCGGAAGTCTCCATTCAGACGAACGGTGTGATTTTCGTTTCCTTCTCCTAATTGTTACATATATGTATATACCCCTACGTATGAGTATTTACATATGTTAAAGAATCTCATAAATCGAGGAAACAACTATGCTAATCCCTGCTCATCTTCATTCTTCGCATTCATTAGACGAATCCTTGGGGTGGTCTACCTCAATAATTCATCGAAAGAACTTAGAAAATTCGGATTCACAGTCACAACTGAATCTTTCCTAAATCGGATCACTTCTAGACACATAATTCACAGTCCAAGAGGGTCGAACTGCTCTGATACCATAATGTAACACCCAGACTCTAATCAGAGAATTACTTACGAAATTTAGGATTAATTAAGTAAAGATTAATCAAAACCATCCTGATTATTAATTAAAACGGGATAAACTAAAACCTGTTTAACAAAATTCCTGTAAACTTAAAAAAGTGCGCATTTCCAAGAAAAATACATTAATTACAAATCTTCCCCGAAGGGCTTTTCCAAAAATAATAACAATAAAATTAAAAGAACTAGACTACGACTCTATTGGTGATCCGGTACTGACATATCAGAGAGTCTCACGTAACTATAATGTCGAGCGTCCAAAGGGGCTCTCTAATTCTTCCGGCAATGAGTACCTGAAATCAACGCCCCATACATAGTGAGTTATAACAACTCAGTAACATAGACTTTAACTAAAAACCTTTTACCATTGTTTTCAACTATACGTGGTGTGCTACGTATAGAAAACTCCTCCCAGAAAGCACAACCACAAACATCATATCAGACCATAATATCCCATTAATGTAACTTACACGAAACCATAAACGTAAACACGTGCAAACCATAAGCATCACACTTCGAACGAACAAACATCATAATTACATATAAAGGAAATTCATAATGCCAACACAGTCGCACAGCATCACATTAAAACTTAACTATCAAAATGGCCAATCAATAACGAAATGAATTCCATGGACGTATAAAATTGACTTCCGTTGGAAATTCATTAACTAATCTGCCGTACCTTATGACAGCACGGACCGGTATCGAATTTACACCCCAGCTACATAGTGCAGCCGCTTTAGGGCCCACTAAAATACTAAGCATACTCACAAACAAGCATTCATTTAGCCTACACAGTCACACAACCTTCCATGTGAGTATAATACTACACATTGAGAAAGTATCAAAATGCACATAATTAATTCATAAGCAAAACAATTTCGAATGTCACAAATCATTAAATTGTGAACAGCCAATACAATTCAAAACAAATCTATTTCAATGGCATTTATCAAGAAACCAAGCGATTTAGCACACGATATTGACACGTATTTAAATCAATTGTTTCAGCATTCATTTTAGAGTAATTTAACACATCGAACATAATCATTTCCAACCACACTTTCAAGAACTCAAAGAAAACATAAGATCATATACCAAATGATGAAAGGAAATGAGAACCAATTTGAGGGTCTTATGATTACCCTTCACATAACGAAAGAACTCCCAAATGACACTTTGAGATTCAATCCATTCTCAGCAATAACAATTTATTCCCATTGGAGCTCAGTGAAACTACAATTGAGTAAACATCACACAATATTTAGGGGGGTTGGGGACATGATCCAACCCTATTTCAGCCAGGCCCCATATCATTTCAGAAGAATATATATACAATGACTATCTACTTCTAGAATTAAACAATAAATCCTAGCACACCCTAATTGGGAGTTTGAGAGGGGAATCTATGTTACCTTTGAGCTCCCAAATGCTTTGGGGTAAAAACCCCCAATTTGAAACCCTAGGTTTGCCTTCAACCTCCACTGAAGCTTGAACCCAAGCTTCCTCTTCAACCAATCTTCTCCTTTGAGCCTTGAATCCTCCAATTTCTTCCATTTTCGAGCCCCTTTCTCCCTAATTCGATCTCCACCTCTACCTCTCTCTCTTTCTCAGCCAAGCTCTCTCCCTCTCTCAGCCTTGAGCCACCCACACGGTGGTGCACCGCCGTGAGCTGCCACAGCCGTGGCCATCGCGGCCACCACCGCTCTTCTCTCCATCGATCTTGCCTCATCTCTCTCTTTCTCCTTCCTTTCTTTTCTTTTTCTGAAACAGGGGGGTCACGATGGGAGGGGGTAGATGAGGAGATGAGAGTGTGTTAGGGTGGGTGAGGGTTAAGTGAGGTGTATGGTGGGGGTTAAGTCATTTATTTATAAAAAATAAACCAATTAACCCTATTTAAATGTCTTAATTTATTATTTGGTCCCCATTGAAACCTCAAATAAATTAATCAATTTAAATACTTCTCATAATTAAGTAGTCTCACACTTCCTTAATTATTGGCTAAAATTATCATTTTACCCCTAATTCCCGAATTTACTTTAAATTACTAAATTAAAGAAAATTTGGGATGTTACAAAAACTTCATTGTATAATGATGGATGATTCAAGGGTCAAAGCGAGTGTGGGCGTGGACAAGGAAGAGAACGAGGACGTGTTCGTGCCAAGGAGGAAAAGGAAGAGGTAACAGTGGTGAATCAAACAATGAGGAAAAAAGTCATTCATCCGGAAGAGGAAGATGACATGGCTATTATCAAAATGAAAAAAGGTTTGACAAATCTAAAGTTAAATGTTATAATTGTCATAAATTTGGTCATTTCTCTTGAGATTGTCAAAGTGATTCTAACCATGAGGAAGAAGATGCTAATCTTGTTAATGAGGATGAAGCATCAACTTTATTGCTAGCACTCAAGGGAAAAAAGAAAGATGTTAATAGTTCGTAGTACTTGGACAATGGGGCTAGCAATCACACGCGTGGATGCAAAGAGAAATTTGTATAGCTTAACGAGAAGGTGAATGTAAATGTGTCCTTTGGAGACTCATCAAAAGTGGAAATTGAAGGGAAAGGTAGAATTCTAATCTCTTCTAAAGATTGAAGTCATAAGTTGATTAGTGATCTCTACGACGTGCCTAAATTGAATAGTAATATTTTGAGTTTAGGAAACAGGATATGAAGTTATCATGAAAGATATATGTCTTTGGCGTAGTGTTCAAAACAATAATTTAATCACTAAGGTGCTTATGTCAAGAGATAGAATGTTTATCTTGAATCTGAAAACCATTGAAGCAAAATGTTTGAAAATGAGTGTGCAAGATGAAGCATGGTGGCTTGGAACATTTGAACTTTGGAGCACTTAATGCTATGGGAGAAATGAAGATGGTGAAAGAGACGCCTTCAATTAATCATCCCAATCTCGTGTGAAGGATGTCTTCTCGGAAAGCAAGCTAGAAGAAGTTTTCCTAAAGAAGCTGTATCAAAAGCTATCAAACCACTATAACTTGTGCATACCGACTTGTGTGAGCCAATCAAACCATCTTCATTTGGTAAGAGTAAATATTTCATACTCTTTATTGATAATTTTAGTAGAAAGACATGTGTTTATTTTTTAAAGTAAAAAATCAAAAGCTTATGTTGTTTTCAAGAATTTCAAAGCTCTTATAGAGAAGAAGAGTGACTATGAGATCAAAGCCCTGTGAGGCGAATTCACTTCAAAGAAGTTCAATGAATTTTGAGCAGCCCATGGAATTCATTGTCCTTTGACGGTTCCTAGATCTCGGCAACAAAATGGAGTAGCCGAGAGAAATAATAGAATCATCCTCAACATGGTGAGATGCATGTTAAAGTCCAAAAAGATGTTTAAGGAGTTTTGGGTTGAAGCAATCGCTTGTACCGTCTATTTGTCCAACCGTTCTCCAACCTCAAATGTCAAAGAGAAAATTTCATGACAATGGGTTTGTTTGTCGCCTTAATGAATATGCTCTTATGTCAAAGCTCATGATAATGGAGATATTTTGATTGCTTGCCTGTATGTGGATGATTTTATATTCACCGGCAACTATCCAATCTTGTTTGAAGAGTTCAAGAAGACTATGGCGCTTGAGTCTGATATCGGGTTCATGTCGTACTATTTGGGCCTAGAGGTGAAGCAATTGGAAGAAAGTATCTTCATTTTCTCAAGAAAACTATGAAAGGGAAGTTTTGAAGAAATTTAAAATGTTTGATTGCAATCCAGTGAACACAATCATGGAGAATGAAATGAAATTGTCAAAGTTTGAAGATGGAGAAAAGGAGGATCCTACTCTATTCAAAAGCCTCGTGAGAAGCCTAAGATACTTAACATGTACAAGACACTTGATTATGAGTTATTATACTCTTTTAATAATTTCAAACTCGTTGGATTTTGTGATAGTGACTTTGCGGCAGATATTGATGATAGAAATAACATTAATGTTATGAGTATAAGCCAAAAAGAAAAGACCATTCCAAAATACTAGTCTCTTAAATAGGAAAACCCCTAATCTTATATAAACTCACTTTTTAGGTAAGACTCCCCGATGTGGGACACAACTGCATGCATAAAAACTGAAAAATACAAAGGAAATTAAGCGCAAGAGATAAAAAACTCATGGAGTTATGGTACAACCAAAAAAATAAATAATAATTATCAATTCCTTTTTTTAGATTTTCTAAAAGACTTCAGAGATATCATGTCTGCAATATTAATCACAGTGTCAACTAGTTTATCTTAATAAAGAGAAAAACACATTATTAATATATTCAGCAGTTTTTATTAATGTTTTACCGATCAAACATGTCCATACTAAACTCTACTACCAAGAAAGATTATGTGAATTTGCTTAAACAGTTAATGCAACTGCATCATTTTGAAAGTCACAATATTAGGTCAATGTATGTAATTTTATTAATTAATGGGGAGAATTTTTTTTTCTTTTATAGGCAAATATTAGTGGTTAGTTTGTTAGAAGGGAATGAGATTTTGCTAGTGACAAGGATCTGACCTTGCACCTCCTGCTTGCAACTCATTCATGTCCCTTGGCTCAACCACTGAGCCACCTACATGAGACAATTAATGGGGAAAATTGAAAGCGAGACGTGAAAAGGCTGAGTGGAGGGACCAAAATTGGGGGGATTTTTGTTGCCGTCCTTCCGGGGTGTATGGAAGAAAATCCTCGGGCTGTCATGGGCTTAGACACTTGTGATTGTCGCTTTTCAATTTTGCCGTTTGTTTGGTGAGAATAATCAGATTCCTCTTTTTCAATTCCCTGATAGAAGTAAAGTGGATTTTAAGGCCTAAACAGTGTTTATCATGAAAAGGAATATTTTGTGTTAAAAATTAGCAAGGAGTATATATTTGTGAAATATAGAAAATATTTAAAAAAATTAATATAATAAATAGAATATTAAAAATTTAAGTGTAAGTGGTAAAGTTTTAAATTGATTGAAAATAAAGTAAATGAAGATTATATAACATAATACTCCCTCCGGTCCATATTATAAGAGACAAATCATGCTAATTTCCAATTATACTCTTATTTAAGTTAGATGAATTTGTGTGAATTAAGTTTTATTAATTATCAGCCACCATTTTAGGAGTATTAATTAGAATTAGCTAATTTCAAAGCATTTCTTTGATTTGTGTGAATTAAATTTTGTCTCTTATAATATGGACCGGAAGGAGTGGATCTATGTGTCCGATGTTTCTAAAGTTTTGAGTGAACATGTCATTTTAAGTTTTTAGGGCTCCCTAGATTCAAAAAGTACATTTAATAATAATAATAATAATAATACAAAAAATACACACACACAGACACACACACACACATATATATATATATATATATATATATATATATATATATATATATATATATATATTTGAAAATAAAAATAAATAAAAATAATTTAATTCATAAAATTATTTCAATAATAGTTTACGAATAATTCATTATTTTGGAGTCGGTGCAAATGTTGGGCCATGCTTGTTTTGAGAAAATATTTTTGTATTTTTATTTTATGTTTTCACTTTTAACTAGGGGTGGAAATTGGCGGGGCCGAGCTAGGCTTTGCATGGCCCAAGCCTGGCCTGATCAAAAAATTCAAGGCCTAAGTCTGGCTTGTTAACCTATTTAAAGACCTATTTGATATTAACATCTTTGAATAAGTAATCTGACCGGTCTTTAAATAGATTAACGGGCCGATAGATCAATGAGATTAAGTTCTATTTATTAAAAATTATAAAAAAAAGAAAATTAAAATCACTATTACTAAGAGATATGGGACATAGGAGTGGAAATAGAAAAGTTGACTTGAATTTTATAAGGTCTAATTCTGATTTATTCGTATGATACAAATCTTTTTTAAGGTCTAACCTGACCTTTTAAAGAATCTAACTTTATATGATAGTCTATTTAAATTCAATTTTGCAATAAGTCCTTTAAATATTTCAAAAATTTATGTAAGCCAATGTGCTTAAATTATCGAAAAAGTTAGCAAGTATATGATTTAGCAAAATGTACAAAATCTAATATAATAATAATAGTAATATAAAATTATTATGTATATTTACTTAAATAGGCTGGCCTGTTAGGCCTAAAAGGTTTTTTGGGTGGCCCGAAGCTTGTTCTTTTTAGCTAAATAGGCTTTTAAAAAAGTCTTAGTCTTGTCTATTTAAAAAGAGCCTAGCCTGACCTGTGCTTGACGTAGGCTAGGCCGTATGCCTCTGTCAGACGATCTGGCATATTCTCACCTCTACTTTTAACTAGGCGAGACGCTAATGATAATCACAAGTCTAAATGTAAAAGCAGTTTCAATTCCAACGAGAAATAAAAGTAAGACCAGCATGTGACCCATGATTAAGGTTGGATTAGTAAACACACACGAGGTTTGTTTTTCGAGTAATAATAGTTGGACAACTAAAAGTTGTCCAATACCGTATGTTTATATTTTTTTTTATTTTTTATTGCTTTCTCTCTCTGCTGTTAGTCACACGAAAGTCTCACGCCAGTCACTTGCCCCTATGGTGTCGTTGTACGATGTCGAAAATTCGTTGTCCATTTTTCATTTCTGTTGTCTTTCTACTCCCTCCATTTCATTTTATTTAGGAGAAACAAACTTACTGTATTTCATCCGCTACTCCCTCTATTTCATACTGAGTGATGTTTAAGGTTTCTTCACAAATATTAAGAAAAACAATAAATAATTTAATGAGTGGAATAATTTTATTAAATTATCCCTATTAGCTATTGGAGTATTAATCATTGTCGTAAATGTATAGTGGGGTATATTCACTTGGAAGTGATGTACACACTATTTTTTGGGGGCAAAATCGAAAAAAATTAATTAATTATGCATTGAAAATACAAAATGACACTTGATATGAACTTTTTTATTTTTCTTAAATGACAGTCAATTTAAAACGGAGGGAGTATATAAATATAGGAGGAAAAGACTGGGAAAATATTGTCGACATAAGTGACATGTTTATCCCAAATACTTTCTTTAATTATATGGTAGATAGTTAATAGGCTTAAATATGATTTTAGTCTTCCAAATTATGTTCATTTCTAGTTTCAGTCCCTAAAAAAATTTCGTCAGCTTTTGGTCTCTCATATTTGAAAATGTGTCAAATTAGTCTCTCCTCCTAACTCCATCAGTCAGAAACTCCACGTGGCAAATGGAAGCCATGTCAGCACATGTCACGTGGCCCGTGGCAGCTGATTCACCATTTTAGTACTAAGATATTAGTCCCCAAAAAAAATGCCAATGTTCGGATTTGGTCCCCCAAAAAAATTTGTTAGTTTTTATTCCCCATATTTGGAAATGTATCAACGTTAGTCCCTACTATTAGTGGAGTTGATGAGTTGTCATGACAAAGCTCAACGTCACCATTTTCCACGCAAGTCACTAATCATATGTGTCATCTCATGTGTGCGAGATACTCTATGTCACCCTCTCATCTCAAACGTCACCCTCTCCCTTGTGTTAAATAAAACCCTAATCCCAACTTACCAAAAAAACCATAATCCCCAATTTTAAACAAGTAAGTGATGCCGTTGATGTGCAACCTGCCCCTATTTCACCGTAGACCACCAAAGGTTTTATTTCCCCTATCCTTTCAGCTTCTTCACATGTAAACTACCCTAAACATCACCTTAGTGACCACCACAAGTATCAACCTAACACACCCCTTTAGGTCTTTACCGCAACTCATCCATGGAACTAGAGGCAATAGTAGCAGAGAAGGGGGAGGCGCTAAAAAAACAAATAAACGAGGGTGGGATTTCATTGACTGGGACGACCTGGTGCTAGGTAGGACGACATTGTAGAATCGCCATCCATGACGGTGACGAAGGTCACCGAACGACGACGAGGGTTCAAATCCCTCCCATTTTCATTCTCTTTTTATCTTCATTCTTAGGGTCTACGGTGGATACATGTTCATGGTGGGGGAGTATAGTAGCTACAGATAGGGATGAGTTATGATGGAATTAGGGTTAGGGTTAGTGTTGTGGTCTTTTTTAACTTTGGGTTAATAGCATTTTTTTGTCCCTGTATTATGAGCGAAATTCGGTTTTAGTCCCTGTAAAATTTTTTATTTGTTTTTGGTCCCTGCAATAAAGAATTTTTTTGTTTTTGTTCCTTGCACCAGTGCAGAATACGGATTCTATAACTGAAATTTATATCGGTTAATTCGTAACCGATGTTAAAAAAATGCGGTGGCATTTTTGTAATTTAATTGAAAACTTTTAACATTGGTTATTTATTTAACCGTTATGAAAAACTTTTAACATCGGTTATCTTGTACAGCCGATGTATAAACATGAAACAAGAAAAATATTAAAATTTTCTAAAATTAGTTTCTACATCGGTTTTCTTAGTAACTGATGTGCAATGTATTTTTAACATCGGTTTTTAAATAACCGATATAGAAAAACTAAACCAAATGCGGGAAATAACAAAAGCTTTTGCCTCCATTCTCACAAAACCCTCATAGTCAAAACTCTAACAAATATGTGCAGGCATTGTATTATGTACACTGACAGAAAGGTTTTATTTATAATTCGGAAAAAATAGTACAAATATGTGCAGTAGAACCTATATACAGAATAATAACATGATAAAAAAGACTAGTAACTAATGCTAATATCTCAAATAGTTTTACAGAATAATAACATGATAATAAAGAATACAGCAAATCAATTGCTTTCTCCTTGCTGACATTTGTTGTTTTCCATTTTATTAACTAAGTTCTCTTAAAGTCTTATTGAATTTGTTTTTTGTGTTGAAATTAAACTAGGAATAGACAGTAATGAAGCTTCCATTGCATGCAACATCTTCTATTGCTGGCTCTTTTGACTTGGATATTCTTTCTGCTGAGGTCACACTGCATGAGATCATAGAACTCATTGTAAAATTGGTCACTTGTGTAAGTTCTTGCATTGCCAATCTTACAAAGAAATGATGGATTGAAGGAAAGAGATTTGGGAAGTTGCTAGCCCAATAAGAGTGATTTAGAGGTTGTCTGCTATTTAGCTATTTTTCTAGGTAGATCTCAAATTTATATTTTTGTATTAAAAAAAATCAGTAGATTACTGGTGTGAATTTGCTAGTTATTATGCAATCATAATAAGAACCCAGCTACGTATATCAGTGAATAAGTAAGCAAAGCAATGGAGCGATGATTGTTATGCAGTCTTTAGATATATGAAACAGATGTAAGAAAGATAAAAGGAGTGAAGGACTACCAGAAAATTTTAAAAAATATTATAAAACATATCTCACTAGCAATTACATATTTGGAGAATTGTCAGATAAATCTCCTTGTGAGAAGTATACATTCCTTGATGAGGAGACATGGCAGACATTTGTTTAGTCCCGAATGGAACTTTCCTTTCAGGTGTGTTGGAAATATAGTGTTTTACTTGGCCTACCAAATTTATTTATTTTTACTGGAATTTACGTGGCAGATTTTTACTAAAATTATTTATAACAGGAGAAAAGAAACAAGGCAAAAGTCCTCAGTCAAAGAATGTCTACCGCCACAGATTATATCATGTGGGCTATGAGTTGCTTTATGAGAAGATGATACAAGAAAAGGAACAACAACGTTGGGAAGCATCCCAATTGGATCCTTCGTCACTTGTTGATCCTCCATCACCACCCGAACGCCATGAGAAATGGAAGAAAGACCGACAAAAGCTATCAGGAGATTTTACATCCGAGGAAGCACGTGTTGTTACTGAGAAGATTGTAAGTAAATGTTTCATTCAAGTTGTAATTGTAACAAGCTTACACACCGTCTTACATATGTTTGTGAATAATTTGTTGTAGGATTCTCTGGTTGAACAATGCTCGCAAGGAACCTTTGTTCCACATGGACGTGATGATATTTTGGCTACTGCCATTGGGCGACCGAAGCACCCTGGCTGTGTTCGTGGTGTTGGACAAGGTGTGGGCATTCAACATTACTTCGGACGACATTCACGTTATGGCCCCTCCTCAGGAGTAGTCACCAGAGAAGAGTTGGTTGTCCTCATTGAGAATCTTACTCAGAAGATTAGACATGATGTGATGCATGTATATATATAACCTGAAGCAATGATAATAAAAATTATTCAGAAAGTAATTAATATCTATCAAATTTGATGCAGGAGCTGGCATCTATGGGTTTCTCCAAACAAAGTCTAACTGTCCAACCTTTTGATTCTCCTAATGGTGTTGTAGGTGCGAACAGTGCTAAGGGCAGTTGTTCTATTGCTGAACAAGTTGTGAAGGAGAATCTGTTTGATCATATCCCAAATTGGTATGAGCTGTATGTTGATAATCCTTACCGTTTAGTGGCAATTCGCAGTGTTGTCAATTTGGGCCCAACCATACACAACAAGAGATTAGAGAATGATATGGTGAGGGTGGTGGTTTAAGAGGTTCGAGATGCAAGTGCTGAAGTACCTATGCCCACTGATGAGGTTCAAATGGTGGGACAAGCCCTCAAAAATTTCATTCAATGGCCGAGAAGACTTCTGCAACCTATTTCAGACAAGTATTCTATACTTAGTTCTTTCTTTATTTATACTTGAAATAACTTAACTTTTTAATGGCCAAGAAGAGTTAGTAATGCGTTATCATTGTTGTTTAGGATATTGACAGGTCTAGCAAAGATGTTCCACCCAAAAGGTCGGAACCTCAACTTGATTCAGTTCAAGAATTGATTGTATTGGCTGTGTCTATTCGACAGCCTGTACAACTAAAGTTGGAACATGATCCCGACCTTGATCGTTTTTATATCATACCGAGGGAAATTATGGATCTGTGTATGGGTAACCAAATGCTTTCCATAAGTGTTGTACAATTCTGGTTGACGTAATTAAATTTTATTTGTAAATTAGTTAATTGCTTAAGTATCATACTGTTATAATTAACATTTATTTTAGCACCATAGGTATCTACACCGCCAGTGTGTCTTGAGAGACAATCGTCATTTGTATGGATTCATTGACCCTCAGGACATCCTGACTTCTTATAGCTCCACAGAAAATGTTATCAGTACCATTCAACAAAGGCTACACGAGGGAGGAAATGCGTGCTACCTAGCACCTTACTTGGATTCGTAAGTACATGTTTATAAGTTATTTAAAATCATGTGTGACTTATCACTAATTATTCCCCAATGCAGGCAACATTTTCAATTGTTGATCATTTGTCCTAGGACCAATGATGTCGTCTTCCTTTGTTTAATGCAAAGAAAGTCAAATACATCTATCAAGAATATAGTTAATGTGTAAGTTTTTATTTGTCATACATTGACTTTATGATATTACTCTAAAATCTATAACATACTTTACATGAATATATTTTTTTATCATAGTGCTATGTCGGGGTGTCAAATTTTGAAGGGTTCTAGATAGAAGCCTACATGGCATTTCCCCGATGCAAGTAGCTTAAACACTTGAGATTCAATTACAGTTTATGATATAAATTACTATATAAAAGAAGTTTACTTGGATTATTCATTTTTAGTCGCCAACGCAAGATGGAACCACTGAGTGCGGATTTTATGTCATGAGACATATGCTCAACATTGTCATCACAAGTATTACTGGTTCATGGATGGAGGTAATAGAACTTTTAACACAGTTATATTACATTTTATTTAGTTGATGGGCAAATATTTTTCTTATGTCATTTCAACTTGTAGAGATTATGCACTACGGAACCATTCCCTTGAGAGGATCTATAAGACATCCAGAAACGTTGGGCAAGACTATTTCTTGATCTTTACCCAAGTCGTATTGTTGAGTGAAAATTTGCTAGATAGGTAAGACTATTTCTTGATCTAATCTGACTGATTGTTATTGGATTGTTGATGCTAGAGGTCATTTATTGATAACTATGTGCTCTGTCAAGACAGTAAGGTGCATTGCTTATTCTGATTTCTGAGTGAGAAAAAAACTGCAGTGGCAATCACTCATTTTATCTGTCAGGTAGTCATTTCAATAAATGAGAAATAAATATGCTTGAAGTCCCTTGAAATGCTGAATGTCTTGCTTGATGGATCAGTGTGTTTGGTTTCATTGTAGAATTTTTCAGAATTGATTATCACTGTCAAATACGATTTTAGTAAAAATGTCAATGTTTAGGGAAATGCCATGCTTATCAATTTTGTTAAGTTAGTGAAACGTGTGCATGAAACTGATCAAAGTTTTTAGAAATAACATTTATTTAATTAATTATACTAAACATTATCTGCATGAATGTAATTGCTATATAGTTAACCTTTATATCTCATGTAAGTTATGTTGTTAAAGATGCAGAAACAAGCAGAATTCGGGATAGGAGCAGTGAATCTTCTTTTCTTCTTTCCTTTTGTGCATGCTCATTCAAGAAAAGTATAGGTTGGAGAAGTGAATCTTCTTCACTTCGGTTTACTACTATTTTTGTGGATTCTATCCAAGTATGGGGTAGAGTGATCTATGATATGTGGGTTTTCAGAGAGGATGGGAGATGGAGGGATTCCCATAGTCCTGCTTCTTTTAGTAATTTATGGAACCCTTGTAGAACCAAGGCTAATGGGATATCTTAATGTGTTATTCAAATGATTTGAATAGTCACTGGTTGTTTGAAGGAGCACAAACTAACAGTCATGAATGTTGTAGTTTGGTTATGTTGAAAGCATGATAATTTGATGTTTTTGCCATGATATGATGATTGTAAATTCTGGAATTTGTGTGACTGAGTGAATGATTTATGGGTTAGAAAAGGGAGCTAATAACATGTTTTGGAAGTAAAAATTCGTTTGGTATTGATCTGGCGAACTTGTGATTTTGTTTCTTGAATATATGATATTATGTTCATGTTAACTGATTAATGAGCCTTTATATCTCATGTAAGTTACGTTGTTGTTGAAGCTGCAGAAACAAAACTACTTTGGTATCATATTTTTTTGTTATTTGGTTTGTTGAGTATTACAGGATATCATGAAAAACAAAAAAAACAAAAAAATTTGCATCGGTTCCTTAGAAACCGATATGAAAAGTAAGGTTTTCACATCGGTTATTACAAAACCGATGTAAAAAGGAGAAAAATTAACATCGTTTACTCCAAAACTGATATGAAAAGTATGGTTTTAACATTGGTTAATCCAAAAACCGATATGAAAAGTGAAGTTTTAACATCGATTAAGACGAAAAACTGATGTAAAAGGGCAAGTTTTAACATCGGTTAAGATTAAACCAATGTTAAAAGTGAACGTTTAACATCGGTTCATTTTCCGATATAAATAGCACTCACTTTTAATATCGTCTGAATTAATAACCAATTGAAAACCGATGTTAAAAGTTGTTTTTAATCTATGTTAAAAGACCAAACAGCAGTAGTGTTGTTGTTTCGATTTTAATCCCTATAATAGTTTTTCTTGATAATTCTAGTCCCTATAACATGTAGTCTATGTTGATTTTAGTCCATGTAATATGGATCTTATAAGGACTAAATTCAAAGTAAACAAATATTATAGGGACTAAAATCGAAACTACAAGGATTAAAAGAAAAAATTTCTACACTGTAGGGACCACAAACAAATAATTTTTTTTGCAGGGACTAAAACCAGATTACGCTCATGTTAGAGGGACAAAAACCACTATTAACCCTTTAATTTTTAATTATTTGATTTAAAATAGATAATTAATAGTAAAATTCCACCCCTTTTCCATGAGGGGTATGTTGGGAAGGTATTAGTGGTGGTCACTAAGTTGATATTTAAGGGTATTTTGTAGGTGAATGGGCTAAAGGATGCGAAAAAACCTTAGGTTGCTTACGGTGAAACATGAAAATTTTGCAGGTTGCACATCAACGATATCGCTTACTTATTAAAAATCGGAGATTAGAATTTTATTTAACCCGAGGGAAAGAGTGGCTAGATGAGCAGGTGACATGGAGTATGTCGCACACATGACATGACACAACGTGGAAGATGGTGACATGCAGCCTCATTAAGACAACTCATCAACTATATTAACGATAGGGACTAACGTTGATCATTTCCAAACATGGGGACTAAAAACTGACAAATTTTTTGGGGGACCAAATTCGAACATTGACATTTTTTTTTGGGACTAAAATCATAGTATTAAAATGGTGAGTCAGTTGCCACGGTCCACGTGGCATGTGCTGACATGGCTTTAGTTTGCGAAGTGAACTTTCTGATTGACAGAGTTACGGAAAGGAACTAATTTGACACATTTCCAAATATCAAGGATAAAAAACTGACGAAATTTTTTTGGGGGACTAAAACTAAAACTTAACCTAATTTGTAGGATTAAAATCATATTTAAGCCTAGATAATAAAAGTGGCGCATCTTTCCCGTATAAATATTTGACGACAGAAAACAAGTGTCAAAAATAATACTCCCTCCGTAGTTACAAAATATAAGCAAAAAAGTACATGAATTTGAACTAAATACATGTATCTTTTTTGCTTATATTTTGTTAACGAGGGAGTATGACAGTTTTGTAATAAAAAATGAAAATAAAAAATAAAAATACAAAATATTTTCTCATGTCAAACATACCGTTAGAAATTTCAAGACAAGAAGACATCACCTATGGATTCAGTTTAATGTTACAAACAGAATTAAGTCAAAACGATTTTGATGTGGTATGTTTGATTGGTAAATGTTTTTTTTATCAGCATGTTTACGTGCTTTTTTGTATAGAACTATGTACGTTGTCTTTATAAAAAATGATTTTAAAGAGGAGACAGTTACATTATATGATAAAATTCGCATACTTATTGTACCCCCAAAAAAAAAAAATCGCATGCTTACAAAAGAAACCAAGTTTTTACTGTAGTTTTTGTCAAAAAAAAAAAGTTTTTACTGTACTTGATTAATTAACCGCGTATATGTAAGCAGGATTTGGTAAATTGATTTGTTTTGTAGTCTGTACACCAAAAGGAACGGCCATAGGCTTCATTAATTATCATCACTCAGCATATAAAGTGATTTCAACCCTTTCTCCTTATCTTTATTGACCCACAAAACTGCTCATTTATTGGATGCTTGATACTGTAGAAGCCATGCAATAATATATAATTAATAGGAGAATAAAAAAATACTCCATCGGTTACTCTTTATAAACCTATTTATAAAAAATAAAAAAAATACATATTAAAAAAATAGTTAACATAATTAAATTTGTCTATAATATGTATGTTTTTTCAAATTTATCCTTCATTTATTATAAATCATACTTTTAATTAATTAATATATGTCTTGAATTTTGTATTAATTAGAGGTATTTTTAAAAAAATAATTAATATATCTTGTAATTTAAAAAATGGCTTATAATTAGTAACAAATTTTTTTTCTAAAAAAGGCTTATAAAATATAACGGAAGGAGTAAAAACATGCTCATTGGCTTGATCGGAAAGTACTTATACCCAATACTACATCCAGTCCTTAATATAAGAAAAAATTACAAAAATCACCGAGACAATGGAAGCATGTTTAATGTTATAAAATTGATCTCTCATTCTAAATATACTCCCTAATAATTGAGTACATAGGAAAAATATGACTTCTAGAAAATATACATATCTCATTAAAATAAGGGTATAAATGTATTTTACAACTGATACATCTTGAAATAAGTTTATTTTTCTATAATTAAGACAAAAAAATACTTCAAAAATTCTAAAATAACATAGACAAGAGGTAGTAGTTTATTCATGATTACGTTAAGGCAATATTGTAATTGAAATCAAAATCTCCATCGTCCCCCCACTTAACGGAGTTTTTCACCATGATTTTGGAGCTCAAAATCTAAAACAATCACACACTAAAAAGTTATTAGAGAATTGGACAAGTTAGCTTCTATCAATAAAAATAGCTGATAACTTAAATGAAAGTTGAAAGATTAATTTTTAGTTAAAATTTGCCGTCAAAAAAAAATTAGTTTTTTTTTGAAGACAACCAACTTACTTCATTTTATTTAATAAAACTGCAGAAATACATGAGGGAATTGAATTAAAAACGCGGGAGCTAGCATAAAGCCTAGATGCTCTAGCAAGACTATGAGCAACCAAGTTTGCTTGCCTCCTAATAAAACTAACCTCATAGTTATGTAGACTATTCAGAAGCTCTCTACAAGAGTCTAAAATGGTACCGAGCTCATTATTGAAAGCCTGCTCAGTGTTAATATCATCCACTACCCCCTTACAATCCAACTCAAACGTGATATTTGCAAGACCAGCCTCTTTGACTAACTTGATGCTTTCGAGAAGAGCTATAGCCTCTGCTTCTTTTGGAGAGGGGTTCCCAGGGAACCATTGAGATTTAGCTAGCATAAAAGCACCTTGGTCATCCCGGATGCAAATGCCCACTCCAAAAACGCCGTCTGTGTAGAATAAGGCTGCATCTGAATTGCATTTTAGTCTACCAACTTCCGGTTTCTTCCATATTAGGTACACACTACTATCAATATGCCAACCCAGAATAGTATCACGAGCTCTTACCTTTCTCCAGCTGTTGGTGTAGGTCCTCGCCATCTCCACCACTATGTTGGCCGGAACCTCCATCTCCTTCCACACCTTTTCATTACGTCGACGCCATATGCACCAAAAAAGCATAAAGAAATCTTGTAGCTTCTCAGTGTGTAACGTCGTAAGGAGCGCAAAGGTGGTTTCTTTAAAGCCCTCAGCCGGTTGCACTGCGAATTGCATCGAAGTCCATAGGCCGCCAGCCATCCAAACTTCCACTGCCTTCGGACAGTCATAGAATGCGTGCCAAGTGTTCTCCTCTGCGGTTTCACAATGCGGGCAAATGATTGGGCAGCCCACCCCCTTCCTTCCCAAATTCTTCCTCGTTGGCAGAACATCTCGAAGCGCTCGCCACAGTAACAGTTTGTTCTTCTGGGGCACCTTTGCCTGCCAAAGTTTCTTCCACTCGCCATTCGCTCGAAGAGATGAATTATCTATAACAACTTCCATTAATTGATGATAGCCAGATCTAACCGTATATTGACCCGTTTTGCTTGGCGACCACACCAATTTATCCTCTCGGCCAGCATGACTCAGCGAGGTACCCAAAATCCGCGAAGCTTCTGTTGGATGAAAGTAGGCCGCGACCAAGTCCGATCTCCATTCTCTACTTTGTTGGTTGATAAGATCATAAACTCTCAAGTGCTCAGTACCAGGGGTCATGGGTGATTTTATGTAAGGATCAGCACAATTCTTGAGCCACGGATCAGTCCAAACCATGATGCGGTCTCCGTTTCCAATTTGCCACCGAGTGCCCGATTTAACTACTACCCGTGAAGTGTAGATACCACGCCAAACATAGCTCGGGTTATGACCCAACCGGGCCCCCAAAAAGTCCCCCCTCGGGAAATATTTAGCTTTGAAGACTCTTGATAAAATGGTATCTTGGTTGGTAGCAATCCTCCAACCTTGCTTCCCTAGCATAGCCAAATTGAACCCATGAAAGTGTCGAAAACCCAACCCACCATGCTCTTTCCTCACTGACAACCTGTCCCAGCTCATCCAGTTTATACCCCGGCAGCCTCCCCTATTCGAACCCCACCAAAAAGAGTTGATCATACGCTCCATTTCTTCCCCTAGGGAAGTAGGGATAAGAAAAGCGCTCATGCAATATTGGGGAATTGACTGGGCCACCGATTTTATAAGCACCTCTCTCCCTGCTTTTGACAAATGGCGACCTGACCAATTCTGAATCCTCTTCCATAACCTGTCCCTCAGGAAGCTGAAAATTGCCTTCTTGTTTCTTCCCACCATGGATGGTAAACCAAGGTATTTCCCAGTGCCTAGGCACTCCGTTACGTCTAATAAATTGGTAATTGTATGCCTGGCCTCCTGAGTGGTGTTTTTGCTGAAGTAGATCTCTGACTTTTGCATATTGATAGCCTGGCCTGAAGCTCTCTCATAGGTGGCCAGGATGTTCTTTAAATGATTACACTCCCGCTCATCAGCCCTGCAAAAAAGAAAACAATCGTCAGCAAATAACAAGTGTGTGAGGATAGGAGCTCCCCCACACACTTTTATACCATGGATGTCACCTCTCACTTCCGCTCTCTTGATAAGGGTTGTTAAACCCTCTGCACACACAATGAAAAGATAAGGAGACAGTGGGTCCCCTTGTCTAAGGCCTCTCCCTGGTGAGACATGTCCCACCCCCTCTCCATTAAGCTGAATAGAGTAATTCACAGTTTCAAGGCAAAGAGTAATCCAACGCACCCACTTAGCATCAAATCCCATCTTTAACATCATACCCTTCAGAAAATTCCAATCGACCCGGTCATAGGCCTTACTGATATCAATCTTCAAGGCTACCTCACCCACTTTCCCATTTACTTTGCAGTTCATGTGGTGAATAGTCTCAATAGCAACCAAGACATTATCTAGAATTGAGCGGTTGGCCACGAAAGCAGATTGTTCTTGAGAGATGCACTGATTCAATAAGGGCTTCATACGATTTGCTAGAACCTTTGAAATAATCTTATAAATCACATTGCACAAAGAGATGGGCCGTAAGTCCTTCATTGAAGACGGGTTGTCCTTTTTTGGGATAAGAACAACGTTGGTGTCATTAAGCTCTAAGGGAAAAGCTCCACTATCCAGCCAACCAACCCCCGCGTGAAAAACTTCTAACCCAATTAAATTCCAAAACCTTTTGAAAAAAGCCGGATTTAAACCATCCGGTCCCGGTGCTTTATCTGAGTGCATTTGAAATAAGGCCTTCCTGAATTCAGTTATTGTAAAAGGTCTGAGCAACCCCTCATTATCGCTGGGGGATAATTTTGGAGTAACATAATTAAGAACCGAATCCACATCACTTTGGTCACCACGAAAGAGAGTTTGAAAATAATTAACAGCAACATTACCCATACTAACTTGGTCACGCACCTCTCGCCCATCGTCTGAGACCAGTTTTGCAATAGTGTTACGTTTCTTTCGTTGGCTAGCCATAGCATGAAAAAACTTAGAGTTTGTATCTCCATCGCGAAGCCAGAAGACCTTGGCTCGTTGCTTCCAAAAGGCCTCCTCTTGAGCTAAAAGAGTGCCAAGCCGATCTCTCAAGGTGGAGAAACGGTGGCTAGCTTCGTTTTGGTGGTCCCCACGGCACGACTCAAGATCTCTCTTACAAGAATCAATAGCTACTTTGTACTTGGTGCGCAATTTCCTGCCCCATATATTCATAGCCTCCGTGCAATTTTTCATACGAGCCATCATCTCCCCATCAATAGACTCCTCCCAACCCTTCTTTACGACCCCCTCCAACTCTTCCTCATCTAACCATGCATTTTCAAATTTAAAAGTCCTTTGAACTCTCCTCCTTTCTCTCTCATAGAGTCTAAGAAGGATAGGGTAATGATCGGACCTGTCCACCACCACAGAACGCAAACTACACGTAGGGAAGGCATCCAAACATTGCTGGGTTGCAAGAGCCCTGTCAAGTCTCTCCTCCTTAGCATTGGGGTATCCTCTACTTTTGAACCAAGTGAACTGGTAACCCTCAAGTGGGATATCATGGAGATTACTATCCATAACTGCTTCCCGAAAACCTCTTAACTGCCACGGCGGGTGGTCCACCTGCCCTCTTTTGTCATCATTTGAGAGAAGATCGTTGTAGTCCCCCATCGTACACCAAGGTAGGGAATTGTCCCTAGATAAGTGTCGAAGAAAGTCCCAAGAGTCTCTTCTCCTACTAGTCTCCGGATACCCGTAGAAACCCGTGAACCTCCAGTTAGACCCACCTTGTTGAGACACCTCCACATCAATGAAATTTACAGAGTAACTATTAATATGACAGTCAAACGGATGTCGCCAAAGAAAAGCCAAACCCCCACTTCTACCCACTCTATCAACTGCAAAAGAACCATCAAAACCCAGCTTAGCTCGAATCTCATCAATTTTATTTGAGTGCACCAAAGTCTCACAAAGAAAAATAACACCCGGTTGGTGCGTCCGGACGAGGTCCCGAAGGGAAGGAACTGCTCTCGGGTGACCCAATCCCCGACAGTTCCAACTTAGAACACTCATTGTCCCTGGCAGGCGCCTCTGCCAGGGCCCGCCATTAAAAAAGAGCTTGTACCTTGAGACTGCAAAACATTTTCTACCTCATAGTTGCTGTTAATCTGTTCAACGTGGATTGGTTGGGCCGTTTCACACTCGTTCGGCCCATTCGCACAGGGACTCGAAGAATGTTGAGTGCGCTTCCTTTTTTTCTCCTCAGCTTCAGTCAACGCAATTTCATCTTTGTCCTCATCCATTGAATGCTCATTATCTTGTTGTTTTTCTCTCTCCTTATCTACGTGATTCTTACCAGATTTCCCCATATTATCTACGTGGGAATCAAGTTTCGCATGAAAACCGATCGGGTTTCTTCATCGCCAGAATAATTTTTGAAGAAAGATATCATGAAATCTTTCCTGTTTTGTGCCTCATCTTCTCCTACAATTTCGCTGTGATTGGTACCACTGATCCCAAACCCTAGCTGTGCCTGACCTAGCGCGCCGGAACTGCCCTCCTCACGCAGCCAACGAGAGCCGCCACCTCCTTCACTTCTCTGCATGATCGCCCTTAATTCCGAGCCCCACATTCTGATACCATCATCGGTTGCCATGGCAAAAAGCTTATCGCAGTAGTCTTCTAGGTGACCCAAAAGACCACATAGATAACAGAAATTCCCCAGACGTTCATATTGAAACCGCACCGTCTTCGCATCACCTCCTTGCCGTTTGATCTTTCTCAGACACTTAAGTGGCTTCCTAACATCAACAAGCACACGGATTCGCATGTACCTCCTCCATGCGTTTGAGTTATTATTCGCATCATACTCCAAGAATGCACCAATGTAGTTTGCTAAGCTTTCCCCCACAGCCTGCGACATGAATCCGGCCGGGACGTCATGTACTTGAACCCAAAAGGGAACCGTAAACAGAGGTACCTGATGCGGTCTCTCACCATCCTGCAACACACCCAAAATAAGCAAATATTTATCAAAGGACCAGGGCCCCCTGTTCATCACCCGCTGCACATCCAACCGGTGATAGAATTGAAAGATATAGATCCCAGCGCCAGCCTCAGTAATGGTGACTCCAAATTTTGGGCTCCACACGTTCGCCATTCTCTCTTTCATAATATTCACCCTGATCGGTTTCTCTGTGAGGAACCTTCCCACCAAAGTAAGAGCCGGTTTCTCGCCCTCCTCCTCCACCCCAGGCATCACCACTTCCTCTTCCTCCTCCTCCTCCCCCAAAGACAACCTCTCAAGACCCACCCCTTCCATGATGATCGTAAAGACAAGATGTGTAAACTGGATACTCAAAAGCCTTGAAACCTAGAACAAACTCTCACAGACTCTCAGAAGAGAAGGGAGAGACACTACTCACCTAAGAAAACCTAAGGGAGAGACTGAAAAAAAAATTATTAGTTAAAATTTGCTAAACTAGCAAGCCGACTAATTAAATTAGAAATATTTGTTAATTGATACATATAAATAATATAAAAATATATATATTTATATTAATTCTATTTTTATTTTTTAGACAAAATATATTTTATAAAACTTCTTAATTTCTTATCCTATATATATATATATATCATCAAATTCGTCTTTAAATCAATACTTTATTAATTAAATTAGTTGTCAAATTTTGGTGTGAAAGTTTATTTATAAATAAATATTGATAAATTTTAACCATAATTTAATTTCCTAATTCAAAGGTTGAATTTATTATTTTTAATAAAATTACTATTTACTCTATTTATAGAAATTTAATTAAATTTCAACAACATTCATCATCTGGTTTATCTTAAAAATGCATAGGATTAAAAAGTGCTTAAAGGTTTCGCATACAGCCTATAAGAAGTTTTTTCCTAAATCAAGAGAGGATAAAAGTGGAATTTTATTAAAATAGTAAGAATAAAAAAAAATATAAACTATATGCTCATACGCTATTTTAAGCAGCATTTGAAAAAAAAAATTATAAACCAATGAGATGAACTAATTTATCAAACATATATATTTTCGTTATGCATAAATTGTGCACGTCCCTTTAAAAAAACTTCAGTCATTCTAATTGTTCACCAAAAAGAGGGTCATATAAATCAACATTTTTCGTAAGCTCTTTATGCAACTCCTGACGGATTAAAGGTCAACTATCCTCAGTTCTACCAAGTAATGCTGCAATGCAACGGTACCCACAGTTTCCATAACTTTGCGCGTTAACCATGTCAGCAATATATGGCTGAAACTGCACAAGAAATTGATTCAAGAAAGGCAAACGTCTCCTCTTTGCTTGGGCGGTTGATTTCAACGAGGAACGCGCCGAACTATTGTCATGTGCAGAGTGTGCAGAGTATATTGTATCCACATGCTCAAAATAAGATGGGTCACGTTTACAATCAAATCCATCTGTGTTAGTCCTTTTGGGTGCCCCATTGGTCTTCACCTTTTCGGGTGGTGAACAAATTGAAGTTGTCTCAGGACAACATAGTTCTCGCACTTTACAATATAGTGTCCTTTTACCAACAATGTCAAGTGTGTGAAAATGGGTAATCAATGCCTCCCACTGAAGTGCAAGTTCCTCGTCTGACACTGTTTTATCTGTCTGTTGTTGATCTTCTTGTTGACCAAAATGTAATCTCTTCCGGTGCACATGTATTACCTCCAATGGAATTGGAGTACTCATCACACTGAAATATGCCAGCTCACAAGCACAAGGTAAACCGTGCGTGGTTCTAAGAGTGCAACCATATGCAGATTTATCAACACCTACATTCATCGCTCTGCTCCACTCATCAACAATATGTTGCAACGCACTCCGAGACACAAATCCAAGAAATCTCATAAACATACGATTATTGTGTTTGTGTTCAACGACGGTTATGCTCCTCTCAAATGATGCCTTTATCTCGGTGTGTTGCAGTGTAAGCATGTTATTTATCGTCTCCCAGCACATACACATGTCACCCCAGCTGTCTTGCAACAACTTCTTCAGTCTCCAATATTGAGACTCAACCCTATCAACAGACATTAGAAACAACATCAGCTATAGCATAACATGATTCATTTATAATTTTTGACTTTAGTTTGACCATACCTGTTTATAGTTGTATTCCCAAAGTGCATCACTTGGTTAGTCCATGCTGCAACAAATTTTTTCTTGTGTGGATCCAACCATATATTTTGAACATAATCAACAAATATAGGTCATTCTACACATAATTAAATTAATGAATAATCTAAATGAAACAAAAACAATGAAAAAGATAACAAAATTAGATAAATTACCTGCACATATATCCTGAAAACTCATCAG
This sequence comes from Calophaca sinica, assembly GCA_037113605.1. Classification (NCBI taxonomy): domain Eukaryota; kingdom Viridiplantae; phylum Streptophyta; class Magnoliopsida; order Fabales; family Fabaceae; genus Calophaca; species Calophaca sinica. The sequence goes on from CM073731.1 coordinate 4,262,178, forward strand.
GCGTTGCTCATACTCAACCTCGTCAGCAGAATAAACGACATTGTTCCATGCATCCTTGACTACCTCTAGTTTTTTGCTATCAGATACCAACTTCTTGCATTTTGCATAGATATTTTTCCTATGTGAAATTGGCACAAAAGATTGCGACTTGTGAGGAACACAACTTCAACTGCATTCATCAAAGCAAGATCTCTATCTGTCACAATAACTTGGGGAACTGATTCATCTAGTACAAACAGATCTCTTAACTTCTCTAGTGGCCAGACATGGTTTTCAGCCCCTTCAGAATCCATATAGGCAAATCTTACAGTAAATGTCAGCTCTGTTGAAGTAACACCAACAATTTCAAGTAGTGGCAGCCTGTATTTATTAGTTTCGTAGGTACTGTCAAGGATGAGGACAGTGTTAAATGCATTCAACAAATGGACAGAATCTGCATGTGCCCAAAATATATCTTTAACAACATCCAAACCTTCTTGTCTTCTATGCCAAGACACATACCGATCTCGATGTATTAAGTTCAGCAAATGTTGCATTTCTGTTCTAGGGCCTCTCTTAGATGATCGGTACTTCTGACGCTCGTTGTAAATGTGTTTAATTGTAGATAGGTTTTCTTATCCCAACCTTTAACCGTCAACAGAACATTTCTTGGCTTTACATTGTTCTTGGTCATTTCATGAATAAGTTTCTTCTCCTCTTTGCTTAAACGACCAACATAAGAATGACTCACCAATGTTTCAGTTAACCGATTGTTGTGTAATCCACATATTACTTTAACCATCCATCCGTCAATCGTTCCTTCAGTCGTCGATAAAGGTATTCCTTTAATTCTGAATGGACACTCACAGTTTCGAGTACCAGTTGATTTAGAAGATGCATGCTTTTTAGTCCTATACTCCCCACTCCTTTCACAACCTAAAATTAATTTTGTCTGTCTTCCTCGTTGCCCTGTCTCTGTGTTTGACCTTGCAATGACAATAACAAATCCATTTTGCCTCCCAACCTCTCGAGTCCAAAACAATAAATCATCTCGTGTAAGAAATATCTACCTAGTAGTGAATGCTTCTGTACAATCCACCTCTGTCGTTTGCTCAACCTCATCATCATCTCGCATATTACTGTCTTCTATCTCCAATAGCACTAGAATCAAACAAACAAAATAAAATAAATACCTAATAGATGCAAAATGCGTAAAAAAAGCAACACTCGCAAATTTGGAATTTGCCGAGTGGTGTACAGACAAACCACTCGCAAATTAGGTTTTTGCGAGTGTGCAAAATTTTTGTACACTCGCAAATTCCAAATTTGCGAGTAAAAAAAAATTGCGAACCTTATTTTGATATTTACGCGTGACATGAAAATTGTGAGGAAAAACTGTGAGTAGTTGTAAAAAATTTGAGTTTTAATTAGGTGAGTAGGGGCATTTTGGGAAATATAGGGTGCCCCAGCAAATTGTCGGGTGCGCTTAGCAATTCCCGTTCATCAATTGGCCAACCCTATCCAACTTCAAATTTGACCAAAAAATATATCCAACTTGAAATTAATGTCCAGTGTCCGCATTCAACACATTTCCAAACCGAAAACACCTCGTGTCTAGACAATGGAACGCAATTTATTGAGGATAATGCTCATTCGTTTCGTGGTTGGTAAATTGGCTCCAACAATTGATTGTAAACAATCTATTTTTTCTCTTTATAATTTCAATTTTTTCTCACTTTTCACATATTTGTATAAAAGTGTTCTTCAGACTCTTGTTGAGGTTTTAGTGACTAGTTTTCTGAAAAATGAAAAAGCATAAAAATATTTGATATTTGAAGAGAGACTAAGGTCCCATTGTGGAATTACAACGATTTGGTTGATTAAGAATAGGGATGACAATTTGTACCCTACCCACTGGGTATGCACAATGGGTAGGGGTAGGGGTACGGTTGCAGGTACAAGTACTATGGTACCCACCCCGTCCGGCACCCACACACTCGCGCGTGTGCATACACACACATAATTTTTTATATTACAATTACTATTACCAATATATATAATTTTAACTATAATACATTTTTTTTAAAACAAAATTAAGTTAAAAATTTTAGACTTTCTAAACCTAGCACCATCTATACTTCTTTTATTTTTGATGTTTTGGTTTAATTAAATACTTTTATATGTAATGTTTTATGATAATGAGTGATTTGGCTTTCGGATAAAGAACTTAAGGTTCGGAACAAAGAATAGTTAAACAAATTTCCAATAGGTAAATCATTATTTTTGGTTTCCCAACATTAAGATAAAAAAATTTCATTTTAGGGCTTAAGATTTTTTTTTTTATGAAAGTCATATGCTAACATGATACCACCGACATTATTGGATGTCACATGTGATGACTAAGTGACCTTCTATTAGATACACAAGCAGTTAACGGATGTCACATAACGGTAAGGGCCAAAAATAATAATTTTAAATTTTGGTGGGATAACAACCAAAGAAAAAAATTATAAGGACCAAAATCAAAATTTGTTAATTTTACAAGGACACAATATTTAACTCTAAAAAAATTTATAATCAAATTAATTATTCAAATATCAAAATATTATCGTATTAATTTTCTAAATTTTTTCACATAAATCTTTCAAATATACAAAATTATCGCATGATTTATAAAATGTCAACAAAAAACCATAATTTTAATTTTATATTTATAATAAATCAATTTAATAAAATAACGAACTAATATAATACTCCATAAATTTTTTTGAGTTATTTTTGCCTCCCAACAAACTCTAACTTGTAACTAATATTTCCTCTAGTCCTTATTATAAAGAACAAAATCATAGTTCACAAAGACCAAGGATAGGCGTGGAAATAGGCTGGCCGAGCTAGACTTTGCAAGAACCAAACCTGGCCTGATCAAAAAACTCAAGGCCTAAGTCTGGCCTGTTACCTGTCATAGGCTTTTATATCAGGCTTGACTTGGCCTTTTTGAAAGCCTAGTTTAGCATGTTAGCCTATTTAAAAGCCTATTTGATATTAACGTCTTTGAAAAAGTAATCTAACCGATCTTTAAATAGACTAACGGGCTAATAGACTAATGAAATTAAGTTCTATTTATAATAAATTATAAAATAAAAAAGAAAATTAAAATCACTGCTACTAAGAGATATGAGATATAAGAGTGGAAATAATTAAGATGAGTTGAATTTTATAAGGTCTGATTCTAATTTATTCGTATGATACAAATCTTTTTTAAGGTCTAACCTGACCTTTTAGAGAATCTAACTTTATATGATAGTTTATTTAAATTCAATTTTGCAATAAGGTTTTTAAATATTTCAAAAATTTTAGTAAGCCAATATGCTTAAATTATCGAAAAAGTCAGCAAGTATATGATTTAACAGAATGTACAAAATCTAATATAATAATAATAGTAATATAAAATTATTATTTATATTTACTTAAATAGGCTGGCCTATTAGGCCTAAAAGTCTTTTTTGGGTAGCCCGAAGCCTGTCTTTTTTAGCTAAATAGGCTTTTAAAAAAGCCTTAGCCTTGTCTATTTAAAAAGAGTCTGGTCTGATCTGGGCCTAACGTAGGCTAGGCCGTAGGCCCCTATCGGACGGCCTGGCCTATTCTCACCCCTAACCAAGGAAATGCATTGAAAATAGTATTTCTAATTAATACTCTTAAAATTTTAATTTTTTTCCCCAAAAAAACCTCTTTTATGAACCAATCACTTGCATATAAAATATCTTATTTCATTAATATATACAAGAATATAAATAAAAATTTGTCATTTAATACATTTGAAAATTGATGTTGTTTCTTATAATTAGAACCAAGAAAGATGACTCTTTTGTTTCTTATAAAAAAGACATGTGGGAGTTGATAGAATCTCTCTACATTTGTTAAAAACAACTCCAACCTCCTAGATATATTCTAGCCTATTAGAGATCCCATCAATAGCCAACTTGCTATAAGATTCAAGGGATTTGCTAAGGGCACCCAGCAATTTATTGGGGCCAGCCTACATTCCGAAAATACCCTTAGTGACCTAATAAAACTCAAGTTTTTTTTGCAACTACTCACAGTTTTTTCCACAATTTTCGTGAAACTCGCAAATAATAAAATAAGGTACGCAAATAAGGGAAATACTCGCAAATTAGGTATTTGCGAGTGGTATTTTTTTTAACACTCGCAAATTAGCTATTTGCGAGTGGTATTTATTTTTTATTTATTTATTTTTGCACGTTTTGCATCTATTATTAGGTATTTATTTTATTTTGTTTGTTTGATTCTAGTGTTACCGGAGATGGAAGACAACAATATGTTTAATTCTGATGAAGTTGACCAACCGACAGAAGTGGATTGTACAGGAGCATTCACTACTATGGAGACATTTCCTACACGAGATGATTTATTGTGTTGGACTCGAGAGGTTGGGAAGCAAAATGGATTTGTTGTTGTCATTGCGAGGTCAAACACAGAGACAGGGTGAAGAGGAAGATGTACAAAATTAATTCTAAGTTGTGAAAGGAGTAGGAAGTATAAGCCTAAAAGAATGCATCTTCTAAATCAACTGGTACTCGAAAGTGTGAGTGTCCATTCAGACTTAGAGGAATACATTTATCGACGACTGAAGGAACGATTGAAGGATGGATGCTTAAAGTAATATGTGGATTACACAACCATCGGTTAGCTAAAACATTGGTGGGTCATTCTTATGTTGGTCGTTTAAGCGAAGAGGAGAAGAAACGTGTTCATGAAATGACCAAGAACAACGTTAAACCAAGAAATATTATGTTGACGGTTAAAGGCCGCGATAAGGAAAACCTATCTGCAATTAAACACATTTACAATGAGCGTTATAAGTACCAATCATTTCAGAGAGGCCCTAGTACAGAAATACAACATTTGCTGAACTTAATACATCGGGATCGGTATGTGTGTTGGTATAGAAGACAGGATGGTTTGGACGTTGTTAAAGATATATTTTGGGCACATGCAGATTTCATCTATTTGTTGAATGCATTTAACATTGTCCTCATCATTGACAGTACCTATAAAACTAATAAATAAAAGCTGCCACTGCTTGCAATTGTTGGTGTTACTTCAACAGAGCTAACATTTACTGTGGGATTTGCCTATTTGGATTCTGAATGGGCTGAAAACTATGTCTGGGCATTAGAGAAGTTAAGAGAATTGTTTGTGCTAGATGAATCAATTTCCTAGGTTATTGTGGAAGACAGAGATCTTGCTTTGTTGAACACAGTTGAAGTTGTGTTTCCAACAAGTCGCAATCTTTTGTGCCAATTTCACATAGGAAAAAATGTATACGCAAAATGCAAGAAGTTGGTATCTGATAGCAAAAAACAAGAGGTAGTCAATGATGCATTGTTTATTCTGCTGACGAGGTTGAGTATGAGCAACGCCTGATGAGTTTTCAGGAAGTATGTGTAGAATGGCCTATATTCGTTGATTATGTGCAAAACACATGGTTGGATCCACACGAGGAAATTTTTTTTGCAGCATGGCTAACCAAGTGATGCACTTAGGGAATACAACTACAAATAGGTATGATCAAACTAGTGTCAAAAATTGTAAATGAATCATGTTATGCTATAGCTGATGTTGTTTTAAATGTTTGTTGATAGGGTTAAGTCTCAACATTGGAGACTAAAGAATTTGTTGCGAGACAGCAGGGGTGACATATGTATGTGTTGGGAGACGATGAATAACATGCTTACACTGCAACACAATGAGATAAGGGCATCATTTGAGAGGAGCATAACTGTGATTGAACACAAACACAATAATCATATGTTTATCAGATTGATTGGATTTGTGTCTTAGAATGCGTTGCAACATATTGTTAATGAGTGGAGCAGAGTGATGAATGTAGGTGTTGATAAATCTGCATGTGGTTGCACTCTTAGAACCACACACAGTTTACCTTGTGCTTGTGAGCTGGCTCAGTATAGTATAATGGGTGCTCCAATTCCATTGGAGGTAATACATGTGCATTGGAAGAGATTACATTTTGGTCAACAAGAAGATCAACCACAGACAGATAAAACAGTGTCGGAAGAGGAACTTGTGCTTCAGTGGGAGGCATTGATTAGCCATTTCCGCACACTTGACATTGTTGGTAAAATGACACTATATCGCAAATTGCGAGAACTATGTTGTCCTAATACAACTTCAATGTGTCCATCGCCCGAACAGGTGAAAACCAAGGGGGCACCCAAAAAGACCAATATGGATGGATTTGATTGTAAACATGGCCCATCTTATTTTGAGCATGTCGATGCAATAAACCCTGCACACGACAACAGTTCGGCGCGTTCCTCGTTGAAATCAACCGCCCAAGCAAAGAGGAGACATTTGCCTTTCTTGAATGAATTTCTTGTGCAGTTTCAGCCATATATTACTGACATAGTTAACGTGCAAAGTGATGGAAACTGTGAGTACCGTTGCATTGCAGCATTACTTGGTAGAACTGAGGATAGTTGGCCTTTAATCCGTGTGGTGTTACAAAAAGAGCTCACGGAAAAAATTGATTTATATGGCCCTCTTTTTGGTGAACAATTAGAAGAACTGAAGTCTTCTTTACGGGACGTGCACGGTGTATGGGGAAAAAACAAGTGGATGACACTACCAGAGATGGGTCATATGATAGCAACCAAATATAAGTTGATCCTAGTCTCTTTATCATCTGCCAGTATGATGTGTTGGACATTTTTTCCCCTTAGAGGTGCACCAACTCCAAGACATCAACTCATTTGCATTGGTTTTGTCAATGGTAATCATTGGGTATAGGTAATTCATCTAATATTGTTATCTTTTTCATTGTTTTTGTTTAGATTAGTCGTTAATTTAATTGTATTTGCGTTATTTCAGGTATTTTTGAAGGATGGTTATCCACTGCCTACCATACATTCACATTGGCGTACTTTTTGTCGTCCTGAGGCTTATTCATGGCCAACACGATATATTGGTCGATTGCAAGAATGAGGTTCAATATTTCCACCACCTAATCTTTCACATCATGATGAACACAATCCAATAAACTTAGATGATGATTGACTAATAAAACATGTTGTTGTTGTTTGTTGTACTTTTATATTGTTTGTTTGACATGAGTTTTAGCCTAGTCCCCCCATGTTTGTTCTTCTTTTCCCATTTTTTCTAATAAATTAAGGCATGAGTACTTTTTTTCCTTCTAGATATTTTTTTCTCTAAGGAGGGTTTTGCATCAGAAAGTTTTAACGAGGCTCCTTCACTCGCAAATATGCTGTTTGCGAGTTTTTTGGGCAACTCACAAATAGCATATTTGCGAATAAAGGAAATTCCTTCACTCGCAAATTTGCTATTTGCGAGTAGCCCAAAAAACTCGCAAGAAAAAAATATTTTAATTTTTGCAGGGGTATTTTTGTCAACTCATGGAATAGGTAGGGTGGCCCTATCAAATTGCTGAGTGCCCTTAGCAAACCCCCATATTCAAATGTAACCGGTTCACGACCCATATCATGAGCCTATTGGAGAGCCCCGTGCTTCCCCTTCTAACGCAATAATTACCAAATTGCCTAATTTTTAAAGGCCAATATTAAAGGCACCCCCTACCTATTGCGCACACCCCCATTTATGTCATTTGACAAAAATATCCTAAAAAATACAAAAACCCGCATATCTCCCGTAAATTCAATTTACGGTATGGGGAAAAAAATTTACCAAAAATTGGAATTTACGGTATGAATTCCATACCGTACGCAGTTTTGTTACCGAAAATTAAATTTCCAGTATGATACTGGAAATTCAATTTTCGGTATGAATATTTTTAAAAATTTTCATACCATAAATTATTAATTTCCAGTACGCATATTTTTTATTTGTCACCGGAAATTATGAATTTTCGGTATGGTATGTGTTTTTTTATTTAATTTTTTAATGAATTTTAAGATAATTTATTTAAATAAATAAATTTATTTATCTATGATAATCGAAATTTGAAACGTTAAACCTCAACATACATGGTGATTTCTCAAACATGAGAAAGATCTTCATTCACCTCTATGAATTTTTTCCTCACAGCTCAAATTATCCTTGATACCCACCCAATCTAAAAACTCAAGAGCATGTGCGTCTATTTTTTTTTTGGTAACTATATGCGTCCATTTCTTATAGAAATATCTAATTAATATTTCTTCTAATTCGATTATCATAGATATAACATTAGTGACAATGCCAACATGTAATTTTCAAATTTCAAAGATAAATAAATTTATAAATTTATAAATTTCGATTCATAGATAAATAAATTTATTTATTTATTTATTTAAATAAATTATATTAAAATTCATTAAAAAATAAATAAAAAAAACACATATCATACCAGAAATTCATAATTTCTGGTAACAAATAAAAAATATGCATACTGAAAATTTATAATTTACGATATGAAATTTTTTAAAAATATTCATACTGAAAATTCAATTTTCGGTAACAAAACTGCGAAAATTTATGGTATGGATTTCAGAAATTAGAATTTTCGGTATGCAAAACACATACCGAAAATTCTATTTGATTCCATTTTTCTTATTTTAGATAAGGGTATTTTAGGTTTTTCAAAAATGGGGGTGTGCGAAACAATTAGGGGTGTCTTTAATATTGGCCTTTTTAAATTACATAGTTGGGAGTTTTGTCGAAGCTTTTAATCGAAGCGAAATCAAAATTCAAAACGCACCAGTGCGGCCGACCCGAGCCAGAATGTGCTATTGACCCCACCTTATTTTCCAGCTCACAGTCAACTCCTTGGTCCCTGTGCATTCAACTTTGACTTCTATTATTTTTTATAAAACTTTGCCTCGTATTTTTCTTCCCGATTTAGTGGTCGATTTTTAAATAATAAAGAACCAGACCTCATTCATTTTGGAGAAATTTTATCTAAAGTACAATTTAATTAATGCTCTTAGTATTTTCTTATTGACGATATTTGATGAAAGGTGAATTGGAGATAAAGAAAGAAAATTGCAGACTGAGTTCTTTTAACATTAATTGACACATTGTAAAAACATTTTAATTTGTCGAATTCTAAGCACTATATACTTATTCTTCTTTTAATATTAACTTAAAATGTCTTATTTTTCATTCAATACTTATTACTCCCTCCGTTACTTTTTATAAGCCCCTTTTTAATTATTTTTTCCAAAAATACTCATAATTAATTACATAGTGTTTAAAAACCCAAGACATGCATTAATTAATTAAAAGTATGATTGAAGAATAAATTTGAAAAAACATATACTTTATAGACAATTTAATTATGCTAGCTACTTTTCTTAATATGCGTTTTTTTATCTAAAAGGGCTTATAAAAAGTAACGAAGGGAGTATATTTTATTTTTAACCAGTAAACTTCTAATTTGACGTTACTGTGTGTATATAAAAATAAGGGAAATGTTAATGAGTGCCTTAAGAACATTGTTTAAGAAGTCTAAAAAGGTACTCCATCTGTTACTTTTTATAAGCCCTTTTTAGAAAAAAATTTATTAACTAATTATAAGCCCCTTTTCAAATTACAAGATACATTAATTATTATTTTTCAAAAAATACCCATAATTAATTGCATAGTGTTTAAGAATCCACGACATGCATTAATTAATCAAAAGTATGATTGAAGGATAAATTTGAAAAAACATACACATTATGGACAATTTAATTATGCTAAAGGGGAAGTAAGGGAGGGAGTAAGATTTATGGAAAATTATGTATTTAATACATTGAGAATAGATATACTTAGGCCCTGTTTACTTTTGAAAAACATTTTGTGTTTTCATTTTCTAAAATCTGCACTTATTTTATATTGCTAACAAGAAGATGAAATACTTTTGTAGTAAACAATTGTGATAGAGAGAAAATGGAAGAAAAACTAGGGTTTGGAAACAATAAAAACAACTTTTTTGGCTTTTTTAATATTTCTGAAAATAGTAGATTAGGAGAAGCATCTTGTATATGTGTTTCCTCTAATATATGTTAGTTTAAGTGGAACTTAGTGGAAATGAAAATAGAAAACAAGAGAAAGGAAGTAAATAAGCCCTTAACTTTTCAATGAACAATTACTTTGTTTGGAATCTTTAAACAATGCCCTTGGAGTACTTGTTAGCAATACCCTAAAAATAAATGTTCAAACTCTCATTATATAAACCAAACTCATGGAAACCCGAAGCAATGACCCGACAACTCGAAGTACTCAAACTCAGCACTTCATGCATACTAGTATTATTTCTCGCTACTAGCTCAATAGTCAATTCTAATGGCTTTTTTATTAAGAGGATATGGAATTGATTTATAATAGTTGCAGTGAAACGATAAGTACAAGAAATTGAATGAAAAGAAATGAAAATGCTTGTTAGCTACTAGTACTATTTATAACGAAATACACAAGTTGGGTTTACCATAAAGTAGTTCATGAGTGTGGAATGAGCACTTATTCCATACAATTACACTTGCAATCGAAGGTGTAAACAAAACTTAAAAGTCAAATCTTAAAGTGGGAACAGCTTGCTTTGTGGAGCAAAAGGGAGGAGCTAAACCCAAGTTTTGAGGAAACCAGATCAAATTCCAAAAGATTGTCTTCCAACTGATGCCCGCCAATAACAATCGAAGCATCCAATGGACCACCTGCCTCCAAACCCGCATCCACAAATCCAAGGCACAACACATTTTTACCAACTTGAACCATTGAATTAGCACCGTAAATTCTCCATTGAACACCCCCCTTCAGGACCAAATCAATTGTCGGCACAGCCGGTCCAGTACCAGTACTCTTCCCAATGGTTCTCGAATCGAAGCACGCCCCAAATGGTTTCACCGCCGCCACTCTCTTTATCTTTCTAACCGCCGCTTTCTTCACAAAATCATTCACAAGTGGCTTGTGTATTAAAGTGTGCAATTTTGTGTGAGGATTAACGGTACTGAGTTTGGTACCACCGTTTCCATGTCTGTCAATAGAAAGCAAGGAGGTGTTAAAATTAACGACTCTGCCGTCAACGTTGATTGACTTCACCTTAATAAAGTACTCAGTGGAAGGACGGTTATCAAAGATAGGCCCAGTGCTGTGACGGTTGATAATTAAGGGGGTGTAGACAAGAAATTTAGAAGCATCATGAGGTGGCAAAAAATAAGGACCACCACCAACAAAGAGATCCCCAGATCCATTCTTTTTTGAAGTTGAAGGTAAACAAAGTGCAAACTTACGGTCAAGATTATATTTAGTCGCAAGCTGTGTTGGCAATGAAATGGAAGTTCTTGCAAGTCCCAACACTCCTTTTTTACCCTTTGCTAGGCCTTGAAGAAAGCCTTGAACCCCAAATTTATTGGGGTACACACAGGAAGAAAGGAAGCGTGGCACGTGTACATTAGAAAGTGCTTGTGCACCGTCTGTTGAGTAAACAGAGGATAAAATATCCTCACCCACGTCACCGCTCACGAAGAACTCACCGAAGGGGTTAAATGGTTCGACACCGCAAGTGTTGTTGGTGCATCCTGTTTTGAGAGGATGGTTGGTACATGTAATGCAAGACGTGCCTCTGGCCAGCTTGCATTTTTTTGTGCCGCATTGGACAGGGTTGTAGGTTGAGGAATTGTAGGAATCGTCACATTCGAACCATAGGAAACGTTCTCTTATGTCAATGACTAGATCTAAGGTCACCGCAGGGGTTCCCATATCGATACTAGTTGAGTACTGAAGGGTTGCTGGGTCTTTCGAAATGGGAAGGATAAAGGCGCGGGGTTTCAATGCAACTGAGAAAGATAAGAGTGAAAGAAGAGATGCTGAGAGGAGGAACAAATGGAGGGTAGAAGAAGTAGCCATTTGTGGAAATCTATGTTTTGCTGTAATTCTGAATCTGATCAATTTAAGCGGTGAGGTCTCGATCTTATATAGAAGTACAAGATGGACGCGTAGGAGATCTAGTCTCATTAAACAAATTTCTGAACATGTGCTCGATAGCAGTCGATTCAAGTAATCTACACGTTCCATCCCCGCGAATTTCAAATAAGGCAACGCTATTAATATTTTTTTTGACAAAAAAAAAAGAAAATATTATTAAAAAAGACCTAAAGTGGGGAAAAATGCGATAAACTAAGACTGGCAAGGAAAATCAATATCAGCAAACATGAAGGGAGGCTTAATTGAGGCAATTTTAGAACATACTAGTGCGTATACCCATGCGATGCACGAGACATATTATGTTTGTGAGGTACTATATCTAGTATCTAATATAAGAAGAAAAAACAAAAATTTAGAAGAAAAAAATTCACTAAATTTTTTCTAATAATAGGGACCGAACGAAGTAATTTTTTATTATTTTAATAAATAAATTATATTTAAATCATAAAAATGATAAACAAATAAAATTATTAAGAATTCAATACTTCATGTTATCATTAAAGCAAAAAGCATAAAAAGTAATATTTATTTATTCATATTGGAACCGTAAAGTTAACACATTTCATTTTAATATATCTTTTTATTTATACTTATGAGTTCATAGCATAGACAAAAAGCAATAGTAAAATCAAAATTCAAATTGTTACACTTTTATAGTTCATGTAGAGACAAAAAATGCAAATGCACTTTACTCGCTACTAATTACATATTAGTAGCGAGTTCCTCGTGCTACACTCTTCAACTCTTTTTTCACTAATGAGATATCTCTTTTCAAGCTCTCTATCCCAGCTCTCATACTAGCGGTGATTCCAACTTGAATGTGTAGTTATGACTACGCTGCAGTAAAAATGATATAACATTAATAAATCAACTTACAAATTAGATCTTTGCGGCTTAACCATGGAAGAGAACTTGAAATGCGACTATATAAACAGAAACAAAACCATTCTAAAATAAAGAGTAATAATACAATGTAGATATATCCGACAAAAATTTTATTGTGTTCATATTTTTGACACACAATTTTGTCATCTAAAGTTGTCAACTTTGTGATCTATCACTTTAGTGAAGCAAACATTTCAAAAGTGGCAAAGGAACATAATTTGTTGTTATTTTGTTCACTGGTATTGCTTCTAGTGGTTTAGAGAATACATAAAGCATAACCAACTTAAAATCACCAACCGACCCTAATCAATAAACATCAGTTAAAACTGGCTACAAAACCATATTTAGAACTCCATCACGGACGTTTGAGTATCAACCAAGTAATATAGTGAGGATTGGTAGTAGCTTTGCAAATTAAGGAATTTACGGGGAAAATATCCTATTTCTTGAATCATAGATTTTTACAGTTTTATTCTTTGTAGACCATATAAACAAACCAATACTTGTCTTTTCGGTGCACAAAATCATAAATTAATCTTGGTCCCTAAAGGAGATATTAAGTTCAAATTTAACTTCGGGGTAACACATTCTATTACCATTATCCCCTGCTCCCATTATTGCACAATTCCCCTTCTCCAATAGCTTATTGCCACATGTACATTCTGTGACACTCTCCCACCATTGTTCCCTCAACATTCTTATTTCTCCTCTCCAACAGATTGCTGCATGAATATGAAAATGTCTAAAAAGGGAAATACAGGTAGGAATTTCTGCTTTTTCATTGTCTTCCTGAGAATATGAAAATGAGCAAAATATATTAACCCAGGTCTTCCCATCCAGTATTCCATGTCCAATAAACACACTAATGAGAAACGAAGAAGTAATACACTAAAGGAGGGAATTTTAAAAAAGTAAGAGAACTTCGGGGTCAAGCCAGATGAAGATGAGAAAAACAGTTATTGCAATGAAAGGAAAAAAAGGATAAAAAATATGCAGCAACTTAGTTTGTAAGTTCATATTAGTCAGGGAAACACTGGCAAAAAAAGTGCTTTACACTCTGAGAACCACATTTGAAGAAGCTTGTTCACTTTAGTTTTGGTATCATCCAATGTCAATGTTGTATCTTCTCCTTGAAGGCATTCACCTGGATAATTAAATGCAATATATATATATATATATATATATATATATATATATATATATATATATATATATATATATTGTAGTAAATACTATTGAAGTAAAGCAGCAGAAATAAAAAAATTAGCAAAAATAAATATTGACAAAACCTATCCCCACAATCACTCCAAGGCCGGAGAGAATGCTTAGTTAAAAAACCAAACTTGAACTCCAGGATTTCTTATATAGGAACTTCCCAACATTTGTTGTTGTTCATCAAGTTCCTATCCCTGCAACCAAGTTAGGATATCTCCCTCCATAGTCTTTCAAAATCTCAAAGAAAGTGGTCTCATAATTAATATAACCCAGCAACCAAATTAATACATATGAATGATGTGAATACCTTTGAATTTGCAGGATTTTCAAATATTACAAATAAGTCAGAATGGAAAAAAAGTTCCAACAATTTGCAATTCCAAAAGCAAAAACAATGACAGCAAGATACACATCAAATAAACAAAACCGCTGATATTAACTCACATTTTCTGAAGTATATGCAGGAATGTCCTATACTAATTAAAGTAATTTCATATTTTATTTGGAAATCCATGTTTTGTATACTTTTATCTTAATTAGCATAATAATTAAATTGCCTTACATCTCAATTACTTGACAAAGTCAATAATGAATAGCATTGACTAATTAACTAAAACATAAATACATCAAAAAGTAGAAAACTAATAACCGATCTCTTTAAGAAAGCTATTACCAAATTAAGCTTGAACAGGAGAGAAAAGAAAGCTGAACATATGCAATTTTCTTGATGGTTGGAAGAAGTTTGAGAGGAATTAAAGTAAGGGAGAAATTCTTCAAAAGGCAAAAAAGACAATAAGAAACCACTTCCTGCATAACCTTTAATACCCTATAATACAAAATTACAAATATAACACTTATTCTTGTTTTCTCAAGCACCAGTTGGAAGTACAATCATATATGCAAAACTATAATCCAAACACTAAAAGAAATCATTTACATCTGATTCAAAAAAGAAACAGTTTGTTATCATTCCTTCTAAATCAATCAAGAATATGGAATTATACCATATTCCCCCCTGCAATTTTTAACATGCAAAACCAAGTCCCAACATGGTCATTCAAATAAATTAGAATAAAGAGATTAAATCACTAAATCACTAATATCGTGAGTTTATACACTTATTTGTGCTTTTCAAAACACATCTTCATCCAAGGGCTGGTTAGGCAACTAGTAGATGGGAGGCCATGCTTTAGAAGATAGTAAAAACTAACTTAAAACTCAAAATAGCAAAAGAGGTGCCTTTGAAGTTGCTCACCTTACTGCCTAAATGCTTTATAAGATATAAGAACCTATATAACGCTTCCCCAGTTGTTAATATTTCCATTGATGTCTTCTTGAGTTGAATTACACTTTACCTCAATTTCATTACAAAAAACTTAGAAACTTACATATTCCTTTTCTCATGTTCCAGAAACATGCACTTTAAGTCTTTAACCCATTGAACCCCTAGAAGATTCGGAAACATACAGAACATTAATGTTCAGTTAAAACTAACAATGAAGGGTCACTTATTATGTATATGATAATTTTCTTTGCCATAGAAAGTGTACATAGCCATTTCCCAATTCTTTATGTTCAATGATCACAATCAAAACTCATTGCATCTTTCACTTTTTCCCTATTTATATGCACACAACTCAAAACCTATTCTACTACTATTTGTAGGAACTTTTAATAAAATCAACATTCTAACAGCAGTCTCTTCCTTAAGATTACTGCCTGAGGATGTAGTATCTATGAATTTCTGAAACCAAAACCAAAATTTTAGCATTCAACAATAAGCAACTACTACAAAGAAAACAATATCTGACGAAAGTATGTAATTTGTGTGGCAATGATAAAACATGGGAAAGCAGAGATTCATGTAAGCCAATAAAAAGGCAAGACCAAAGATTAGGACAGTAAAAAGAAAACAAACCTTTAGGCTTCTACCAATATCGTTGGTTGAACCCGTAAGATGTGTTTCGTCATCGATCTCATTGAGATCCTTCCAATTCCGGCCGACTGTGTACACAAATCGCTGATGAGAGAAGCATTGCTTCCAGCCCTTTGTTTTAAAATAATTTTTCCAGGGAATCAGAAGCAATTGTGATGAGAAGAAGCAATTATGCTTCAGCAAATATCTGAATATGATGAAATGGTGCACCCAACAAATGAAACGCAGAGCATTAATATCAAAGCTGCAATGAGAAAATCATTGCGACAGTAAGGTTCAAAAAAATGCTGAACTCGATGCATTCTGTTAAACATAACAAAGATAATTGTAAAAATTTCTAAATATAAAAAATAATATTCAATGACAATGATGAAAACTAACTTGATGTACTAACTTGAATATATATTATTAAACTTCATGTACTAACCTTAATAAACAGACGTGGAACCTTTAGGGCCTGTTTACTTTGTGAAAATATTTTCTATTTTCATTTTTTAAAATACGTATTCATTTTAACTTGCTAACAAGAAGATGGTAGGCTTTAGAAATGAGCTATTGTGATGGAGAGAAGATGAAATACTAGCTAGGGAGGATGCATTTTTTAAAATAATGAAAACAATTTTTTTTGGCATTTTCATTGTTTCTGAAAATAGAGACAATTTTTCACTTCAAGAGTCTCTCATCTCCATGTTAGCAAGTTAAAATCAACATAAATTTTAGAAAATGAAAACAGAAAATGTTTTCATAAAGTAAACAGATCCTTAGGCTGCCACAATTTTCTAAAGAAGTAAACTACATAATACTCAAGCAGTCATCTAACTTAAATTCTATCATGATATAGGAGACACTTCGAGTAGTAGGTGCAGAATTACTGTTGTTACCTAAAGCTAAACTATTGTAAGACAAACTACCCAAATATCCCACTTCCATTACAAGCTTTTGCCACCAATTTCAATCGGGGGAAAAGGTAAAATTGCCTATTATTAATACTTCAAGAAATAGGAAATCTTGAAGACCTTTCATGGAGATGACATGATTAAAGCATACTCTTAATGTGCAATACTTTTCCTCTCAACCTGCAACAAAAGAGTAATAGTAGAACAAATCGGTTAATCATGCAATGTTTGTGAGGACTGGAACATGATATCCAATCAAACCATTTGTTATAGGCCTCATTTGATATAATGGTTCATAATTTTAAAATCAAATGCCTTCCGATAAACATTACCTTGAAATGAAGTGCATAGATACATGAAAAATTCTTCTGCCATTTCCATGTTGTCACAAAAAATGTGCATAGATAAAACATTACCTTAAAGCATACTCTTAATGTGCAATACTTTTCCTCTCAACCTGCAACAAAAGAGTAATAGCAAAACAAATCGGTTAATCATGCAATGTTTGTCAGGACTGGAACATGATATCCAATCAAACCATTTGTTATAGGCCTCATTTGATATAATGATTCATAATTTTGAAGTCAAATGCCCTGAGATAAACATTACCTTGAAATGAAGTGCGTAGATACATGAAAAATTCTTCCGCCATTTCATGTTGCCACAAAAAATGTGCGTAGATAAACATTACCTTAAAGCATACTCTTAATGTGCAATATTTTTCCTCTCAACCTGCAGCAAAAGAGTAATAGAAGAACAAATCGGTTAATTATGCAATGTTTATCAGGACTGGAACATGATATCCAATCAAACCGTTTATTATAGGCCTCATTTGATATAATGATTCATAATTTTAAAATCAAATGCTCTGAGATAAACATTACCTTGAAATGAAGTGCGTAGATACACAAAAAACATTACCTTGAAATGAAGTGCGTAGATACACAAAAAATTCTTCCGCCATTTCCATGTTGCCACTATCTCTCTTTATCGCCGCTAGCGTTGTCTTTTTGCTGTCGTGGGACAGCAAGCATGACTGCATCCTCCTCCCTCTCAAATCTTAATCTGAAACCCCCTCATCCCTCTCCCTCTCCTCGGATGGACCATCCCTCTATGCCATTGCCACCATAATCGACTTCCTTATGTAGTGCAGCAGTTGTGGCCCCCAGTCGTTGTAGGTAGTCCACCTTTCACCCTCTAATCTCCCTTAGTAGTGTCTGCTACAATCCCCAATCTCCACCAATCATACACAAATGCCAAAACACCCACTAATTCCATAATACACATATCCACTAACTAACATTGTAAATTACAAATTCATTAATTAGCACAGATTTCACTGACATAGTAAATGACAAATCCATTTATACTTTGTGATTGTAAATGGCTACAATTAAAGCTACATTGGGAACATACGAATTGATACACGAAACATCAATGGACACAACAATAATGAGTTGTATCAAAAGTTGTGAAATATTTGATGAATACGAAGAGACTCCTCATAAATGGCAGCAGCAACACACTTATGAAGAAAACGAAGAGATCAGACTTTAATATTTATGGCACGATGTAAATTCCCAATGTATTGCGCATTAAAAACTGCGATGGGGAACCTATCATTTACGATGCACATTTATTCCCAAGTTGTGAACCTATCATTTATGATGTACATTCATAAGTTGCTGCAGAATTCGATAAACATATATTAATGGCACACATGCGACCATCATGGTTATCAACAACAAGTATGCATTAAACCCACACAAATCTAAATCAATGCTCTTTTTACTGTCAGTATCGAATTCAAGCCACACAAATCACAGACTTCCCATTATTCCTCAATCAGTGTGCAAACAATTGATTACACACACCTTTTCATTATCCCTGTAACTGCCAGCCACTAATACAGGAAGGAAATCAATGCTTATCAATTACATACATTGTTATTCGGATTTCCTAGGAGATTTGATTGTTTTTCCTTTTCCAATACCACTCCACACGCCTAGCCTTCTATATACCAATGCAAACTCATTCATTAACCGCCTCTTAATTCAAATAACGATATATTATAGGTCCATGCTTGCTGCAGAATTCAAAATCAACTGAATAGCCGCCGCTGCATTAAAAATGCACACATGCAACATAGTCTATGAATGGGTCCAATTGAGGCGGGAAAATGGAAATGACCATATAGCCTTGCATTTTGGCGGATTAGGAGGGAAATTTGAGAGGGAATCCTGGCCCATTGTTATTCAACTTTAATAGTTAGAGATAGATGCTCAAATATATCTCTCAATAACCTCCCAATTCTAATTTTCATTTAGCACGTAAGTAGCAACAGGGATTCTGCATAATCAATAGGGATTTGTTTCACATAGATATCCTCTAATTTTCCACGTGTAGGTATATATCCACTAGTATTTCAAAAATCTAGTGTATTGGCCATTTTCAACGACTTAGATTATATTTTAAAATATTTAAGTTGATAATTTATTTTGATTATAAAATTCATTACTTTATTTTATTAAAAATATGCGATCTACAAGTACTAAATTATTAAATTACTATGCGTCTATTGGTATAAATATCATGATATTACAAGATCTACAAGTCTCGGTGTATAAATTTTTAAATTACTTTATAGATTTCATATTAAATTAAATAATAGAATAAACAATGGAAAAGTAATCACAAACAAGATCTTCAAATCGCCAGCAGGATTCAAATTCACGTCCTTCTAAGATGAGTTGTATTTTTACCAGCTAGACCAACCTTTATAGGCAATTTGCTTTTCTTCTTTAAGTCATATAAAGGACGAAGTATAAACATCAC
Source organism: Calophaca sinica (assembly GCA_037113605.1). NCBI lineage: Eukaryota > Viridiplantae > Streptophyta > Magnoliopsida > Fabales > Fabaceae > Calophaca > Calophaca sinica. Next base: position 4,281,882 of record CM073731.1, read on the forward strand.
GTGTCAACTTTAACATAACTATCTCCCTGTTCGCTGTCATACTTCTTAAACAAATGTATCTTAAATTCAAGATGGGGACAAGATGAAATCCTTTTAGTGAATTCTTTTTAAGTGCACGTGTATGACAATCGGGCCTCAAATTATAGCTTTTTTCGAAGGAAACTTAGACACTTCGATTGGATTTCGATTTTGTAACAAACAAACTATAATAACAATAAAATCAACATCTATATTAAATTAATTCGAACAATATTACAAATAAATACTACTTGGAAACATTTACGAATTCGAACATAACACGCTAATGATACAAAATTTAGTCGATTTCACTATTGGGATCAGTGTTTGGATTGACCAAGAAGTCAGAAAGATCTTGTAATTGTCAAATAACTTCTCTTATAGCTCCAATGAAATATTGCACAAGGATGAGCAACCTTTTCAACAACAATTGATTTCTGATTAAATGCTTCTCTGACATCGGTTCACTTGGTTCAGGTACTCGATCAACACATATATATGAAACTCTTAATATTAAAAATCAACAAACAAAACATAAAGGACATTAGCCACCCTCAACTTGAATATAAACAAAGCATAAATATAAAAGTAAACATTTGTCCTACGTCCAAACTGGACTACGTTGGCAATAACTTTGCGCAACAATTGCTCGCAGCCGTTTCTAAAGTGCATAACTCCTTTTCGACCTGGCATGACTAACTTTTTAGACTCCACGCCATTACCTTCGAGCAGGGCTCGATGTGGTTTCATTCGAACTACCTTGTTTTGATCCTTTAACTACAAGTCTTTGGTAAAGGCTTCGAACTTCGCACTTTGGTTTATCGTTGAATCCTCCTCGATTTGTAGGCTTTCTAGGTGCCACTTTTAACTTGGTTACAACACTTGGCCAAATTTCAACAATGTATCTTTTCGAAACAGCCTACATGTTACCTTTGATAATTTAATTTGAACCATATGGTCTCTATGTGCTTCCCCTAGTTTGGCCATTTACACTTAGCCGTTTTCTAGGAATATACCTCTTCGAGCTTTCCCTTAGTTTGAAATAGCATTTTTTGCACAAACACTCCAACATGTGTAGTAAAAATAAGTATTATATTGGAAAATACTATATTTGACAATATTAAGTTTATCACTTGCGGGTGTTTGGACCAACTAGCGGTGTCATTGTTTACATCGTGTTGAGTGGGATTTCACCTTTTATGGAGACTTTGCCTCTAAGATTTTTTAGGATGTTGTGAGGGCCAATCTAGGTTTCCCACAAGAATATCTAGGTATGTGTTGACCCTTGCTAAGGATCTCCTTAGGAAGATGATTTCTAGGGATCTCTATAGGCGCATATCTGGAGAGCAAGTGCCTTGATAAGTTTCCTTTTATTTTAAGTTCTAAAAATTTCAGTGATTTACTGTCTTTGTTATATAAAAAAATTTATAATGACGTAAAAGTTTTGAAATTTTAATCATGGGAAGAATTTTTGGGAATATCAAATGAAATTTCTATTTTTTTTATTTTAAAAAAGTTAGTAAAATTAGAAGTTCAAATGCAAATAAAATAGTTACTGTTGGAAGGTTCACATTCGGATTAAAATAAAAGAATGTATTGTTCAAAGTCTCTTTCAATGGTGAGGTAATCAATATCCACTACTATTGATAAAGTGAGATTTTGAAAATTCATCGTCTTTTATCGAAAGAAGTCACACCCTCTCCACTATATAAAGGAGATATTGTGAAGAATTGGCATATTCAAGTCTAAGAAAGGAAAGCAAGTGAGAATGTGTTGGGTGCCAAATTTACAATTTGGATTCTCGATGAATGTGATAGTGACTCGACGCGCCATGAGCACAACTCTAGGAAAAAAAAAAGCAAGCTAAGTCTAGAGAAATTGGGAATATTTCGACGATGCACGAGGAGTGTCGAAGGTAGGCAGGCCTTGCCCAAGCACACGTGATGAATGGTCGAAGTATCCATCAGGCTGTGAATACTTAACAAAATTTTCATGAAACGCTGAAAATAGTCGAACTGACCTGCCTTGGTGAAAGAAGCACCGTCAAAGCCAGCAAAGACTTGTCAAGACTGGCCCCAGTGCTTGTTAGCGTAGTTAGTTCCTAAAGCTAGTATTTCGTTGAATATAGTAAATACAATGTAACAGCTAAACATCTCTATTGTACACGTGTCTAGCAGATATAACGTCAGTTATTTTACATCTCTTCTATAAATAGGAGGTCGAACGATGTAAATGGGGTTAGATACTTGATTGATTTCTCAACGTCTCAACGCACAACAGGCTCGCAGATTGAGATCAAGTACTCCTTTCACCTTTTTTATTCAATGCAATTTAACTTTCCAGTCATTTACATTTCTGCATTTTTACTTCATTGCGCTTTACTTTCCTGCATTTGAATTCTTGCAAACTTTACATTTCTGCATTTTTAAATTTCTGCACTTTTTCTTTTAAACTTTCTTTCCTTTTGATGAAATTTACTTCCTGCACGATTTTACTCGCACTTTCATTTACTTTCAGTCTTTGAAAACACAAAAAATCTAAAAATAAACCCATTTTGTGTTCATCGTTTTCAACCTCGTGTTTCATCTCATCTCCATTTCTCAAACTTCCATTAAAATCGCTTTCCATCTCAATTTCCATTTTCATAACCGTCAACTCGATGAGGGCCCTTGGCATAACCACAAAGTTGAGCCTCACAGTGATTCTGGAAAAATTCTTAGCCTAGAGCGGCTAAGCTTGATTTCTTGACAAATTACTGTTTCCAAGTGTAAAACCCATCGTTTGACGAGATTACCGTGCTAACTTGTAGGACTCACATCGTTTGAAAATAATCATTTGTTTCGTTTTGGCTTGTCGGATCATTTCAGCGTCAGACCAAAAAACCCAGTAAACAAATTGGCACGCCCGGTGGGACAAGTTATGAGTAACTCGTTAAATATAGTTTTATGCGGTTAAGGAGTGAAAAATCATGTACTACTTACACTCCTACACAACCTAGAAGACATAATATGGTTAGACACACCAATAACGCTACTAATGCAAGTGTGGTCAACACTAATGCGTCAGTGGCAAATCAAGGTGTGCCAAATGCCAGTGCGAATGCACCATTGGCAGGCACTGAGGCAGGAAATGCCTCAAGTGCTATGGCAGTTACCATGGCTGAGATAGGAAGCAATATACCGCCACCTATCCTAATTGCTGTAGAGGCAAGTGCAATACCGTCTCCACGCTTAGAAGAATTGGCACATGTGACGAGTGGTACGCCGCATGCCAATGCAAGCACGCCTTATGCTTTCAGTGTGTCGTCTCCTAGTAGTGCACCAAACTCAAATGGAAGGAATTTTATTCCAAATAGCCAATATCAGTTTGGCATGCCATTTGGATTCACATTAGGACAGGCAAACCAGACTTCGACGAACTTTGGGTTCCCAGGGCCTGGGGGCAGTTTGCAAGCCAACGTACAAGAGTAGCAGGAACTAGTTCTACTGTCGCTACTCGTCAAGATAGGTTAAATTTAGGAAATCCTATGTTCCCTAATATGTCAAGGAACGCGCCACTGTATGGCGGTGATGGCCTATCACTAAATACACTTGCTGGTGTTCGTCAACAGATTGATAATAACAATCATGATATGATCAATATGCTCACTTAGCAAATGGGTGCAGTGATAACTCCAATTATGACGAATACTAACAATGCGTGCAATGCACTGGCCGATCAAATGGCTAGGCTAAACCAGGCCTTAGGCGTTATAACGCCTGAGAATGATGTTTGACAATAGCAACATGCAATAACTGCACCACCAAATCTTGGTGGTCAAGCAATTGTGCAAAGAGCAATGCATGATGAAGAACAAGGCCCAATCAATGGAGTTTAAGGGAAAGGCCAACAAAATCTGCATTAAGGTCATGTTCAAATATTGAACAGAAATGATGAGCATGAAGGGTAACTTTACCCAGGCTTAGCTGCACTTAGACAGAACATAGTAGGAAACCAAGTGGAACAAAATGTCAACCATGTAGTTGAACAGGTTCTGAATAGGTTTGGATTCAATATTGGCTATGCCAATCAGCCATATTTTGTGTCAGCATTCCCTGACTGGGTGCAACAAGCAGAGTTGCCCAAGGGAGTGAAGATTCCCAAACTTTCTAAGTTTTTTGGTGAGAGTGGCGAATCGATTGTCGAACATATTGTGCGGTACACCATTGAAATGGGAGAATTGGCCACTGTGGAAAGCCTTAAAATGAGGTTCTTCCCAAGTTCACTCACCAAGAATGCTTTCTCTTGGTTCTCGACACTTAGGATGAAGAGTAGGTGTTTCACGCCTATTCCAGAAGCAGAAACTGTCAAGATTACTACTAACGGTCTAGACTACTACGTCAGGAAGAAGTTAGTCAATCAACACTTAGTTGATTTGGCACAACTAGGTAAAAAGGTTCGACAAATTGAACAATTGAAGGTTGAGAAGAATCAGAAGCATCAGAAGAAGTTCGTGAAGCATGAAAAGATCAATCTGGTTGAAACCAAGAATTCTAACAGTGATGACTCAAGCACAGAAGAGCTTGAAATTAACTTGACAGAATTAAAGAAAGGCCTGCTTTATGCTTGTCCAGCACTCATGCCTGCTAGAGCAAAGGAGAAAATGGAATATGTCAACAAAAAGACATATTCATTTGACATAACCAAAGCTGACAAAATATTTGATATCCTTTTAAAGGATAAACAGTTAAAATTGTCAAGTGACTATAGGCTCAAAAGGCCTGATGAGTTAAATGGCCAAAAATATTGCAAATACCATAATTCGACAGGCCATTTTACTAATGACTATGTTCTTTCAGAGATTTGATACAGAAAGCACTGAAGAACGACAGACTAAAGTGTGCCGATAAACTAAAAGTAGACATGAAGGTGGACACAGATCCTTTTAGCCAAGGAGTGGCAAATTTGGAAGGCCAAGTTCCTTTCAATGTTGACATGGTGAACATCAGGACAAGCTAGAAATGTGAAGTAAATGTTGAAGACCCATTCGACATTTACCTAAGGCCTGAGAGACTTTTGCTGAATTTGCAAGAAGAAAAGACCATGAGGGGCAACTCAAGATTTGCCCTTGCTGTGAAGTGCACTTTGATGATGCAGCTGTTAAGAAGGCTGCGAAGCAAAGGCAACAACAGAAGAAAGTTGATAGAAAGATTCCTGGTAGGTACAGGGATTTTGTTCGACGAGTACCATTCTCCCCATCAGTATCTGCATCAAGTAGCAGCACTAGAATGGACAGAAGAGAGTGGATACCTAAGCCCATCAAGGAGTCAATTGGAACCAGCAAAACGACCAAGACCAGGAAGCCTCCTGCCAATATTGCTATTGATAAATGGCTCAAGAACTCTGCATTGGCCAGAAACTCTGACATGAGAGATAAGGCTAAGAAGAGTGCTGCAAGAAACAAACAGCCATTTTGGGACGAAGACTACAAAAGAGGCAAGGTAGCTGACAAGGTCAGAGTGAGCTAATCAAGTGTATCTAGAACTACTGGGCAATCATTGTTGTCAAATAGCCAGAAACGAAGACGTCAAGGGCAAAGATAGATGCAAAGGTTGAAGATAGAAGAGGCTCAAGCGTGGTCGAATCAAGGCCGTACTTTGCCAGTTGATCGCAAATTGAAGAGCGTTGTAGTCAGAAATCCAGACAACAACAAAGCAAAGCCTAAGATTCAGAGTCAAGTTGTCAAGGGAGATGCAAGGTACTTTAGTAGGGTTGAACAGGCTAAGTCTCCAGTTAGAGGAGTCAACATTCGACCAAGAAAGCCATGGCCTATTGGCCTGGTAGTTGCTGAAGGAATGGTGAAGGAACGAGCAAGTTCGACTACCTAAGTGACAACCAGCAAAATGGATGTAGAAACTACATCAGACAAGACTCTTAACATCATCCTCAATGATACTGATATTGAGCTGGATCAAATAGACTTTACGGTTAATTGTCAAGTTAACACAGATTTGTCAGTTGATGAAGTCATTGTTGTGCTTAACGACCCAGATGATCCCATTGGACTTGAAGATGATGCTTTTGAAGACAACGATGATCTAGAGGCAGATCTAGACGATATTGTCATGGCCATAGAAGAAGCAGGATCTGGGGATGCATTGATTGACAAAGAGTACTTAAAGCTAGAACCTGGTCACCAAGATGAGGATGAAGATGCAGAAAAAGAAAGCACCAGGATGTATGTGAGCTTTGTCTCAATTTTGCCAAGAGAATTCGCAGGATGCTATGAGTGTCCTGTCCTAGGCGAAAATGAAGAGGATGAGGATGGATCGTCGGATGACTGGGTACACTGGGAAAAAACTATATTACCATTTTCGACACTTATGTGCGCTTTGAGCAACCATCCAGAGAAGAAAAGTCACACCTTCGACCACTTCACATAAAAACTGTGTTGGAAGGTAGGCCCACCGACAGAGTGTTAGTCGATGGTGGAGCATCTATCAATATAATACCTCGAGCTATGTTCAAAAAGCTAGGCAAGAATGAGACTGATCTTATTCCGACAGACATGGTGGTGTTTGACTTTAGTGGCAGAACCTCTGCCTCTAATGGAATAACTATCATTAATATCAAAATAGGGTCAGTTTCAAGGTCGACCCTGTTCGTAGTCATTCCAACAAAGTCAAGCTATAATGTCTTGCTCGGAAGAGATTGGATTCATGCAGTTGGAGCCATTCCTTCTACTGTTCATCAAAAGATGATCATTTGGAATGAACAAGGGGACATGGAGGCAATTGATGTTGATGATAGCCCATGCTACATGCAACAGATGCATGTAGATTTCAAGTTGTACTCTCCACAAGTGAAGCCCATCACAGTGGTGAATGGGATAGTTGACAGAGAAGCATTAGACAATACATGTGAAGAAGATTTCCTTCTTAAACTTGGCTGGGTTTAGATGATGACAAGATTACTGATCAAAAAGAAGAAAAGCCTCCGATAGATCAAGTCAAAGAAATCATTCTACAGAGACTTTAATTATGTATTGTCAATTCTCTGTAAGTATGGTTTGTATCTTTGACATATTACAAGCTGTGATTATATAACTTAGATGTGCTCAAACAAATCATTCCTTAAGTTTAAAACTTAATCTAAGTTATTTTCAAAGTTAAGTGTTGAAGCAATCCTTTTTGAAATCTCAAGAAAACACTTTTTTCATTGCGATGTCGATTACCTCAAATCTGTAATCGATTACCTAAAGTCTCGGTGATGTGGATGTAATCGATTACCTAAAAGGTGTAATCGATTACAGCAACTAAATTTTTGAATATCTGATTTTCAACGTACACATGTAATCGATTACCACAACGACGTAATCGATTACCACTGTTTCAAAATCAAATTTTCTGAAACGTTATGATTTCAAATGGTGTGTTTTGGCCCCTGGAAAGTTGCCAAACGATCACCTTGCTTCAGATATGATCTGATGGTTATATATATACCTTTCTTTTACATCAGAACATATACAACTTTCATTCTTTCAATCATAAGAGTTCAATATCATTTTACAAGTTCAAAACCTTCAAAACTTTCTTGCCTAGAACTTAGATACTATTTTCATATTCTGAAAAAGTTCTTGAGCACTAAGTTGTATAGTTACAAAGTGATATTGATCTGATACAGCCATATGCTTTACCATTCTTCACAATTATTAAACTCATCCGTGTGTTGGGTTTTGGTTTGAAAAGATAGTGGGGTGCTATCTTGTTGTATAGAAATTGTTAGGGAGCCTTGGGGTGAGGCTTGCTTGTAACAAGAATTTCTATCATAGTGAATTGCTCTGCAGGTGTCAGAAGAACTGGATGTACCCAAGTGGTTAGGGGAACCAGTATAAATTCTTGTGTCTCAATCTTCTTCCTTATCCTTTTACTTTTGTTTATCAATCAAACACCATCTATCTATCCATAAAACAAAAAAACGAAAAATCTCTAAAAGTCACTCGAAAATCGTTCAACCTAATTCACCCCCCCTCTTAGGTTGTATACCAGACTTACATTTGGTATCAGAGCAGGTTAAGGTAACCTGCTCCTTCGATCCATGGCTTCCGCAAGCAACAATCCTACTTTTAGAGATGGTGGTAGTAACAACAAGCCTCCATGTTTCGTTGGAGAACACTATGACTTCTGGAAGATTCGCATGCAATCCTATCTTGAAGCACGAGGAGAAGAAATATGGGATGTTGTAGAGAATGGTCCTTATGTACCTACAACAGTCATCAACAATGAAGTGCAAGATAAAGTCAAAACCTCATGGACGGATGATGACAAGAAGAGAGTGCTCTACGACAAAAAGGCAAAGAACATTCTACAGTCAGCATTAGGTATGGATGAATTCTTTCGTATCTCACATTGTAAAACTGCTAAAGAGATTTGGGATACTCTAGAAGTAACCCATGAAGGAACAGTAGAAGTAAAGAGATCTAAACTGAATACTTTATCACAAGAGTATGAAATGTTTAGAATGCAGCCTGGTGAATCAATATTTGATTTGCAAAAGAGATTCTCTCATTTGACAAATCACTTAATGGCTCTTGGAAATACCTTTACCAATGATGAGTTGAATCTTAAAATTCTTCGATCATTGACTCGGCAATGGCAACCAAAGGTTACAGCAATTTCTGAGAAGAAAAGTCTGTCAAAAATGACTTCTGCGGCATTATTTGGAAAACTCCAAGAACATGAATTAGAACTTGGAAGATTGGAAGAGACTGAAGTCAAAGAGAAGAAGAACAAAAGCATTGCCTTAAAGGTTGAAACTAGAAAACAACATGAAGAAGAAAACACTGATGAAGATGAGAACATCACCCTCCTGGTAAAAAGGTTTGGAAAATTCCTTAAGAAAGACCAAAATATCAAATTTGATAACAAAAAGAAATTTTTCAAGAAAAGGGATACATCCACTTCAAATCAGAACTTCACATGTTTTGAATGCGGTAAGGAAGGACATATGAAAGCAGAATGTCCTAATCTGACAAAGAAGAAGTACTTCAAAGGGAAAAAGGAATTCAAATCCAAAAAGGCCTACATTGCATGGAATGACAATGAAGTAAGTACATCCTCCGATTCGGAAAGTGGAGAATCAAGTCAAAGCACTAATGGCATCACATCACTCGGATGATGAACAAGAGGTTAGTTCATCTATGTCTAATGAAAACCATCTTATATAGAATTACTGCATGCATTTCATGAGTTACATGAAGAATGTTTGATACTTTCTAGAACAATTTCAAACAAAAGAAATTAATTTTAGAACTAGAAAGAAGTTCTAATGACACATGTGTGGAGTCAAAATGTCAAAAATTACGTATGTAATAAATGTTTAAGATATGAATCTAAGATTGTTGGTCTAAACCAAGTGATCAAAAGATATGAAAAAGGTGAAATTGGTTTAGAAGAAGTGCTTAGTAGACAAAGGTATTCAAACAACAAACATGGTCTTGGTGTTTGAAAATTTGAAAAACCAAGTCCTAACAAAACTATATTTGTCAAAGCAAGCACAACTACCAACAACTCGTAATCATCTAAATTGCATATTGGAAACTCTTCTAAAGCAAACTCTAGAAATGAGGTTAAGAATGGAAATCATTCAATTTCTAGAAATGTAAAAGAGACAAGCCTAGTAGTTCTATCACTAGTCATATTTATAAGAATTGTGATTCTTGTATGTCAAAGGCCATACCCCAATGCTTGCTACATAAGAAACTTTGGAGTTCCTTATGGAGAATTCATGTGGGTAAGGAAAGGCATTAACCCATCAGGACCCAAATCACTTTGGGTACCTAACGACATTAAATCTGCTTTGTAGAAATGCCCTAACAAAGACCAAAGAACACATGGTATCTTGATAGTGGTCGTTCTAGGCACATGACTATGATCGTACAAAGTTTACATCTCTCAAGCTGAAATCTAAAGGATATGTCACATATGGGGATAACAATAGAGGAAAGATTCTTGGGATTGGAAAGATTGGAGCTTCTCCCTTCACAACTATTGATGATGTCCTATATGTTGAAGGTTTGAAGCACAATTTGATTAGCATAAGTCAACTCTGCGATAAAGGATTCAGAGTAAACTTCATCAAGGAAAAATGTATCATTGAAAATGAAGCCTCTCCTGAAGAGAAGTTAGTGGGAAATAGAATCGACAACTCCTATAAGGTATGTCTAGATGATTTATCTTTGAAGATTAAATGTCTAGTGGTAAACAATAATGATGCATGGCTTTGGCACAAAAGAATAGCACATATTCACATGGAACATTTGAATAAGCTTGTCAAACATGATCTTGTTATTGGATTACCCAAAATGAAATTTGTCAAAGATAGATTATGTGACGCATGCCAAAAGGAAACAAACAAAATCCTCTTTCAAACCAAAGAATGTGGTATCAACTACAAGACCACTTCAGTTGATTCACATGGATCTTTTTGGTCCATCAAGAACTAGAAGCTTTGGAGGTAATGTTTATGCTTTAGTTATTGTTGATGATTTCTCTAGATATTCTTGGACTCTATTTTTAGCACAAAAAGGTGATGCATTTAAGGCGTTCAAGAAATATGCAAAACAAGTGCAAAATGAAAAATCTATGAAGATTGTGTCAATTAGAAGTGATCATGGTGGGGAGTTCCAAAATGCTCTTTTTGAGGAATTCTGTGAAGAACTTGGTATCACTCACTACTTCTCAGCTCCAAGGACTCCTCAACAAAATGGCGTGGCAGAAAGAAAGAATCGATCTCTAATTGAACTGGCTAGAACAATGCTCAGTGATTCAAGTCTACCAAAGTACTACAGGCGGATGCACGATGAAAGCTGACTTGCTATGTTACAAATCGAGTCAATATATGGTCGATCTTGAAAAAGACTCCTTATGAACTATATAAAGGAAGAAAGCCAAACATCTCACATCTTCATGTCTTTGGATGCAAATGCTTTGTACTCAACAATGACAAAGATAACCTAGGTAAGTTCGATGAGAAATCGTGAAGGTATATTTCTTGGCTATTCTCTTTCAAGTAAAGCCTATAGAATTTATAATAAAAGAACCTTAGTTATAGAAGAATCTATGCATGTTTCCTTTGATGAAACTAACCCAATCAGAGAAAGTTTCTTGTGACGATGATGATGATATAATGGAAGCATCTACAAAAGACACTGCTAAGGATCTTTGAGTCGAATTACCTAAGGAAGACTCACAAAGAAAAACAAATTAATTCAATCAATCACCAAGACGACAATCTTCAACAAGAGCAGAATCATCCTGATCTACCTCGTGAATGGAGAATTTATCGGGATCATCCTCTTGACAAAGTATTTGGTGATATTGAATCAGGAGTAAAAACAAGATTAAATCACAGGAAGCTTGCCCATACATGGCTTTTGTCTCTCAAATAGAACCTTCACAGATAAATGAAGCTCTTGAAGACGATCAATGGATTCTTGCCATGCAAGAAGAGTTAAACCAATTTGAAAGGAATCAAGTTTGGGAACTTGTCCCTAGACCACAAGACAAACACATCATTGGTACAAAATGGGTGTTTAAGAACAAACTTGATGAAAATGGGATAATTATTCGAAACAAGGCAAGGTTGGTTGCTCAAGGCTATAATCAAGAGGAAGGAATTGATTTTGAAGAGACATTCGCTCTGTTGCAAGGTTAGAAGCTATACGTTTATTACTTGGTTATGCTTGCTCTTTAGATTTTCAATTATTTCAAATGGATGTCAAAAGTGCCTTCTTGAATGGATACATAAATGAGGAAGTTTATGTCAAACAACCTCCTGGGTTTGAAGATTTCAAAACCCTCACATGTATTCAAATTGAAGAAAGCTCTTTATGGCTTAAAACAAGCCCCAAGGGCTTGGTATGACAGAACTTAGTCAATTCTTATGTGAAAAAGGATTTGAAAAGGGTAAGGTAGATACTACTGCTCATCAAGAGAATTAAGGATCACACTCTATTGGTCCAAATTTATGTTGATGACATCATTTTCGGATCAACCAACAAAGATTTGTGTGAAGAGTTCTCAATGGTAATGCAAGGAGAATTTGAAATGTCCATGATGGGAAAGTGAATTACTTTCTTGGACTTCAAATCCAAAGAAACTAAGAATGGTATCTTCCTAAATCAATCAAAATATCAGAAAGAATCGTTAAAAGGTTTGACATGGATAACTGCAAAGAGATTGCAACTCCTATGGGATCTGGTACTTATATTGATCAAGATGAGTCAGGTTTATCAGTAGACATCAAGAAATATCGAGGTATGATTGGTTCATTATTATACTTAACTGCCAGTCGTCCTGACATTATGTTTAGCGTATGTCTCTGTGCTCGATTTCAAGTCAATCCAAAAGAATCTCATCTTTCTTCTGTAAAGAGGATCATGAAGTATCTAAAAGGGACAACAAATGTTGGCCTATGGTATCCCAAAGGTAGTATCTGTTCTTTAGTTGGCTACTCAGATTCTGATTATGCAGGATGCAAAACTGATCGCAAAAGTACTAGTGGCACATGCCATATCCTTGGAAATGCTTTGATATCCTGGTCTTGCAAGAAATAAGCAAGTGTTGCTCTCAGCACCGCTGAAGCAGAATATATTGCAGCTGGGAGTTGTTGTGCTCAAAGTCTTTGGCTAAAACAACAACTATCTGATTATGGAATCAATCATGGATGCATTCCTATAAGGTGTGACAATACAAGTGCTATAAATATTTCAAAGAATCATGTTATGCACTCTCGTACCAAGCATATAGACATTCGACATCATTTTCTACGAGATCATGTTCTAAAAGGAGACGTGGAGATTACATTTGTTGATACTCATGCTCAATTAGCAGACATCTTCACAAAGCCATTAGCCAAAGAACCCTTCTTCAAAATAAGAAGAGAACTTGGCATTTTGGATGAAAAGGATATATGAGACCAACACATTTGGTGACAGGTTCTTTCATTTAACCTATATGTTTTTATTGTGTCATTCTAAGTGTATGTATGTGTTTTTTAATCATAAATCTATGTGATATGTATGTTATACATAGAATAGATACTCATACATTGCATGTTTTATCAATAATTTTTCAATTTTTAAACAAAATTTACCATGTGTAATCGATTACAGTATCAGGGTAATCGATTACATGTTCAAAAAGTTCAGTTTTTCGCACCACTGACCCGACGTGTAATCGGTTACCACTTGGGTGTAATCGATTACATCCGCGAAAATTTGCGAAAACTGACAGTTTTTCTGCATAAAATCAGTTTCTAAAAACATTTCTCTCATTCTTGCAATCGGTTACCTCTCATCCTCTCTCAACCACCCACCTTCCAATCCTCATTTCTACCATTGTTGCTCAAATCCTTCACTTCTAATCCCTAATCCTCTTCCCATTGGTGGCCCTCTTCTGGTTTTCTCTCCAAAATTTCGAACCCTAACTCTCTTTCCACACTATCATCACCATGGAACATTCAAGGAAGTTCAGAAGCAAGAATCCTTCTGTGACTGATGCAAGGAGAGCGAATCCCAATCCTCTGGACTTATCAAGGTTGTTGGCTAACACTGATCAAAGAACTCGCTTCCAACAGTTCATTGGTAGGAAACTCATCACTCCAAAGTATGTGAGTCTTCTTGCCTTTGCTAGATTCAATTTTCCTTCATTGCTTGAAAGTCAGGAAGTGACACCACTTGCTATTGATTTTGGAACCTATTACCCTGATCTTGTTAGAGTGTTCTATTGCAATTTAGAGGCTAAGGGTAGTGGTTTGGTTTCTTGGGTGAAAGGGGTCCCTATTAAATTATCCTTGAAGCAAATTGGAGAGTTTCTTGATATTCCATTTGAGGGAGAAAGGATTCATACTGATTTCTTATGTGATTGGGAGGAGTATGACAAGAGAGAATTCTATTTATCCATGTGTCGATATGATGAGACTGAAATTGCCAACAAAAAACAAAGGTCCGTGCAAATTTCATCTGCTAGAAACATTCTCTCTGTAGGACACTTGAATGTTGATGATAAACTTCTTCATTATGTTCTCTGCTATGTCTTAGTGCCTAAGGCCTCAAACTACTCTCAAATCAATGATTTTGAAATGCAAATCATGTATGCTATCAAGAATAACAAACCTATCAACTGGGCCTATTTGGTTGTGAATCACATGTTGTCACCGGCAATGAACTACAAGTTTGCCTTATGCTAGACAAATCTCACGGTTGTTGGAGTCCGCAATGTAGACACCAACAATGAGGTTTCTCCGAAATGACACCGCTGAAAATGAAATCCATATGGATATCTTACCAAAGATGGGTATAAAGCGGGATCTTCTTTGCCGCACGAGTCTACAGGCATCGAAGCGATCTGCTACACCCTCCTGCACAAGAAGATGAAGAACCTCAAGATGGTGAGGTCACAAATCAAATGATTTTGGATGAGCTTAGGAGTGTCCGTGGTTACATGGCTGAAAGGTTTGATCAACTGTCTACTCGCATGGACCGCCTTGAAGCTTTTAGAAATGACAATGAGGGGGATGAAGAGTAGCCTGATTTGCTTCATCATGCATGCATCATATTATCATTATGTCATACTTGTTTATGTTGGATTTCCAAATCTAGTTATGTATTATTTCTTTAATTTTCCTTTGATTTCTGTTTTTTTAATTTGGACTTTACTAAGTAGGACCTTTGCAAAGTTTGTATGGATGTTTAATATTACGTATTTAGTTTGTGTTTGAATGAGCTTGGTAAATATATGCGCTATATTGTATTTATGCTACTTTTTCTTCTTTTTGATGATGTCAAAAGGGGGAGAAAGGAGATATTATCTGTATATCTTGTATTTTACTAACTTTTCAGGTTTCCCAACTCAATACAAAGGAGATATACAAGACAGGGGAGCTTTTCCGTTCGCAAACCGTTAACAAGATTGGTGTTTGTCATCATCAAAAAGGGGGAGATTGTGAAGAAGATTTCCTTCTTAAACTTGGCTGGGTTTAGATGATGACAAGATTACTGATCAAAAAGAAGAAAAGCCTCCGATAGATCAAGTCAAAGAAATCATTCTACAGAGACTTTAATTATGTATTGTCAATTCTCTGTAAGTATGGTTTGTATCTTTGACATATTACAAGCTGTGATTATATAACTTAGATGTGCTCAAACAAATCATTCCTTAAGTTTAAAACTTAATCTAAGTTATTTTCAAAGTTAAGTGTTGAAGCAATCCTTTTGAAATCTCAAGAAAACACTTTTTTCATTGCAGTAATCGATTACCTCAAAGCTGTAATCGATTACCTAAAGTCTCGGTGATGTGGATGTAATCGATTACCTAAAAGGTGTAATCGAATACAGCAACTAAATTTTTGAATATCTGATTTTCAACATACACATGTAATCGATTACCACAACGACGTAATCGACACACCGCTTTCAAAATCAAATTTTCAAACGTTATGATTTCAAATGGTGTGTTTTGGCCCCTGGAAAGTTGCCAAACGATCACCTTGCTTCAGATATGATCTGATGGTTATATATATACCTTTCTTTTACATCAGAACATATACAACTTTCATTCTTTCAATCATAAGAGTTCAATATCATTTTACAAGTTCAAAACCTTCAAAACTTTCTTGCCTAGAACTTAGATACTATTTTCATATTCTGAAAAAGTTCTTGAGCACTAAGTTGTATAGTTACAAAGTGATATTGATCTGATACAACCATATGCTTTACCATTCTTCACAATTATTAAACTCATCCGTGTGTTGGGTTTTGGTTTGAAAAGATAGTGGGGTGCTATCTTGTTGTATAGAAATTGTTAGGGAGCCTTGGGGTGAGGCTTGCTTGTAACAAGAATTTCTATCATAGTGAATTGCTCTGCAAGTGTCAGAAGAACTGGATGTACCTAAGTGGTTAGGGGAACCAGTATAAATTCTTGTGTCTCAATCTTCTTCCTTATCCTTTTACTTTTGTTTATCAATCAAACACCATCTATCTATCCATAAAACAAAAGAACGAAAAATCTCTAAAAGTCACTCGAAAATCGTTCAACCTAATTCACCCCCCTCTTAGGTTGTATACCAGACTTACAATACACTCATGGAGCAATTTGGAGTAAGAATCATTACCAAGGCTGAAACACGATGAAACAATGTTTAATCCCAAGCAACAGGTCCTATCGGTCAACAAGGCCGACAGTGAGGGATACGCCTTCAAAGGTGTAATGGCAGACCATGTATTGGATGATAGCCCTTTAGATTTTGAGAAAGGACCAATTGTCAAGATTAGCGTCGAAGTAGAAGACCCTTTGGAAGAAATTGACTTAGGAGATGGATCAAAAAAGAAACCAATCTATATAAGTTCATTTTTGCTGAAGGAATTCAGAAATTAGATAATAGAGCTTGTCAAGGAATACAGAGATTGCTTTGCTTGGGAGTATCACGAAATGCCTGGTTTGAGCAGGGATTTGGTCGAGCATAGGCTGCCTTTGAAAGAAGGAAGCAAGCCTGTAAAAAAAAAAAAGAAGCAGAACGTTTGCTCAAGGCAGGATTCATTAGAACAACCATATATGTTGAATGGTTGTCTAATATGGTCCCCGTTCTGAAGAAAAATGGGAAGATAAGGGTTTGCATAGATTTCAGAAATCTGAATGAAGCAACCCCAAAAGATGAATACCCCATGCCAATGGCATATATGCTTATCGATGCCACATCAGGGCATGAATTGCTTAGTTATATGGATGGTCATGCTGGATATAACCTAATTTTCATAGCCAAAGAGGATATGTCTAAAACTGCCTTCAGATGTCCTGGTTCATTTGGGACGTACGAATGGATAGTCATGCCTTTTGGTTTAAAAAATGCTGGAGCCACTTACTAGCATGCCATGAATACCATTTTCCATGATGTGATTGGCAAATTCATGGAGGTATATATTGACGATGTGATTATCAAGTCAAGAAACAAAGAGGAGCACTTGGATCATTTGAGACAAGCCTTCGACAGAATGAGGAGACACAACTTGAAAATGAATCCAGAGAAATGTGGGTTTGGTGTGTCAGCTGCCAAGTTCCTAGGGTTCTTGGTGCACAAGAAGGGGATTGAGGTCGACAAGAATAAAGCCAAGGTAGTCCTAGAAGCTTTGCCACCAACCAACAAGAAAGAGCTCCAATCTTTCTTAAGAAAAGTCAATTTCCTGAGGAGGTTCATTTTTAACTTGTCAGGCAGGACTAGGGTGTTTTCACCACTGGTCAAGTTGAAGGTACAACAAGAGTTTGTCTGGGAACCTTATCATCAAGAAGCCTTCGACCAAATCAAGCAATACTTGATAAATCCACCGGTCATGATGCCACCAGTGTCTGGTAGATTGTTGAAGTTGTACATTTCGGCGTCAGAAGATACTATAGGTAGTTTACTGGCTCAGGAAGATGAAAACAATGTTGAAAGAGCTGTTTATGATCTTAGTAGATTTCTTAATGATGCTGAAAAAAGATATATTGTCATAGAGAAATTATGTTTAGCACTATATTTTTCATGTACAAAGCTCAAGTATTATATGATGTCTTGTAATGCAATGGTTATGTCTAAGACAAATGTAATAAAATATATGTTGTCTAAGCCAGTTCTGAATGGAAGAATATGAAAATGGACACTTGCTTTGTCTGAATTCTCATTACAATACGTTCTAATGAAAGCTGTCAAGGGCCAAGCAATAGCAGATATCTTGGCAGATCAACCATCTTTGGATGTGATCGATCCTGTTGAGTTTGTCGAACTCAAACCCTGGCGCTTGTACTTTGATGGCTCAAGGCATCAAAATGGTGCTGGAGTTGGGATCTTAATAGTATCCCCACAAGAAATTCCAACCAAGTTCATGTTTGAACTTAAGTATACTTTCTCAAACAATGAGGCTGAATATGAAACCTTAATTGTTGGCTGGCTTAGAAATACTGTTGGAATTAAAAGCACGTAATATTCATATATTTGGGGATTCATTGTTAGTAATTCGACAATTAACCCAAGTGTATAAAGTGTAAGTCATAGCTTGGTAGAATATTGCGCATTAGCTACCAAGTTATTGAAGAAGTTCAACGAAGTGATTGTCGAACACATCCCAAGGGAGTTAAATCAGGAGGCAAATGATTTGGCTCAAATAGCCTCTGGTTATAAAATTTTGCCAGAAGTCTTGAACGATTTGGCAGAAATAAGAAAACTCCTATATCCTTTAAAAGAAAGGGATGTCTTGTAGGTTGACCAATCAGCACAAAATTATTGGAGAAAGCCAATAATACAATACTTGGAGGATCCTAATCAAAATATTGATAGGAAACTCAAGTACCAAGCATCAAAATTTGTGATATTGGCTGGAGCATTATACAAAAAATCAATTGATGGCAATCTGGAAAATTGCCTAAGCCAAGAAGAAGCTTATTTGGCTTTGTCTGAAGTCCATGAAGGGATTTGTGGGGCACATTAGGCAAGTGACAAAATGAAGTGGATCTTAAGACGTCAAAGATACTATTGGCCAACATTGGTGAGGGATTGTATCATGTTTGCCAAGTCTTGCGAAGGATGTTAAAGACACGGCCATATACAAAACGTTCCTGCCAATGAATTGCATTCTATTGTCAAACCCTGGCCATTCAGAGGTTGGGCATTAGACACCATTGGTCAAATTCACCCCACTTCGTCAAAAGGCCATAAGTATATCTTGGTGGGCGTGGACTATTTCACCAAGTGGGTTGAGGTTGTTTCCTTGAAGGAAGTCGCTTAACAAGATGTTATTGACTTCGTCGAAAAATTGTCGATTTGGTATACCTTAAACATTGACAACCGACCAAGGGTCAATATTGTGGGTCGAAAAGTGTCAGATTATGCTGAGTCAAGGGGAATCAGAATGCTCACATCTACTCCATATTATGCTCAAGCGAATGGCTAAGTTGAGGCCATAAACAAGATCATAATTGGGTTAATAAAAAGGCATGTTGGAAAATATCCCAGAAGTTGGCATAACACACTTGAGCAAATTCTATGGGCATGTAGAAACTCGCCAAGAGAATCAACAAGCACCACACCATATAAATTAGTATATGGACATGATGCAAGTTGCCTGTCGAAATTAACCTTGAGTCAATTCGTATACTAAGGCAAGATGATCTCCCTAGGGAACAATATTGGGAGTCAATGTTCGATAAACTAAACGAATTGCATGATGATAGGTTGATTGCATTGGAAAACTTAGTGAAACAAAAAGAAAGAATAGCCAAATTTTACGACAATAAAGTGAAATACAAATCCTTTAATATTGGTGATTTGGTTTGGAAAGTTATTCTGCCCATGGATAAAGCTTATCGAGAACTAGGCAAATGGTTTCCCAAATGGGAGGGACCATTTAAAATTACGCAAGTTTATTCTGGTAATGCTTATACACTTGTCGATGTGAATTCTGGCTTACGGATTAAATCCATTAATGGCAAATATTTCAAGCCATATAGGCCGACAATGTGCGAAGTAAAAATTCAGACATAAATAAAAAGAATTCTTTATTTGTAAGCCAATACATTGTCGAATTGGCTATTAGCCTGGAAATATAGAAATAACAGTTTCCTAAGTACTAGGTTATTGGTTTTTTGGAGTATCGTTTGATCAGGCCAGATGAAGAAGCTCAAAATGTCACCAGATCCTGGCATCTTCATCTGTCGAGTCAAGCTAAACGATGATGGTGGTGGAACTGGACAAAAAGTTTAAGGTAGGCAAGCCTTGCCCAAGCACACGTAATGAATGGTCGAGGTATCCATCAGGCTGTGAAGACTTAGAAAATTTTTCATGAAGCGCCGAAAAGGGTTGAACTGACCTGCCTTGGTGAAAGAAGCACTGTCGAAGCTAGCAAAGACTTGTTAAGACTGGCCCCAGTGCTTGTTAGCATAGTTAGTTACTTAAGCTAGTATTCCGTCGAATATAGTAAATACAATGTAACTGCTAGACATCTCTATTGTACACGTATCTAGCAGATAGGACGTCAGTTATTTTACATCTCTTCCATAAATAGGAGGTCGAACAATGTAAACGGGGTTGGATAGTTGATTGATTTCTCAACATCTCAATGCACAGCAGACTCGCAGATTGAGATCAAGTATTCCTTCCACCCTTTTCATTCAATTCAATTTAACTTTCCAGTCATTTATATTTCTGCATTTTTACTTCATTGCGCTTTACTTTCCTGTATTTAAATTATTGCAAACTTTACATTTCTGTACCTTTAAATTTCTGCACTTTTTCTTTTAAACTTTCTTTACTTTTCATGCAATTTACTTCCTGCACGATTTTACTCGCACTTTCATTTACTTTCAGTCTTTCAAAACACAAAAAATCTAAAAATAAACTCATTCTGTGTTCATCGTTTTCAACCTTGTGTTTCATCTCATCTCAATTTCTCAAACTTCCATTAAAATCGCTTTCCATCTCAATTTCCATTTTCATAACCGTCAACTCGACGAGGGCCTTTGGCGTAACCACCAAGTTGAGCCTCACGGTGATTCTGGCAAAATCCTTGGCCTCGAGCGGCTAAGCTTGATTTCTTGACAATTACTGTTTCCAAGTGTAAAACCTATCGTTTGACGAGATTACCGTGTTAAATTGTAGGGCTCACATCGTTTGAAAATAATTATTTGTTTCATTTTGGGCTTGTCGGACGATTTCCGCGTCAAACCAAAAAATCCAGTAAACAGAATGATCACCTGTAGTATGAATGTTTCTTATAAGCGAGTGTTTATCAATTGTTGCAACTATTGAGTGAGGTGCTCAAATTCGTAGGATGATACACAACTTAGTTTCTACAAAACTTATAATATTATTTGAGATAAATAAATATTTTTTGGAGCTTTTTCATAGATGTAGGTACGACGTGTTGAGCAATATAGATTAATTTCCAGCAAAAGGGAAGGGTGTATTAGAAAAAAGTGCTGCAAAAAAGTAATCCCTGACAATTTACTAATGAAATCTTAATTCTGCCCGTTCTAGTTGAGCCCAAATTTACCTTGGCCCAGTTCAACTTGACTGCGTTTTGAAAAAATTATTCGACCGAAAAGAAAAGAAAACCAACTCCGTTCCGTTCCGCTCCGCTCCTTTTTCAGTTTACGAAGCAGGTGCGAAAATTCATTCACAAGGAGGACGTGGACATCTTGGTTTGGCGATCGCACACAATCACAACAGCTTCCCCCATTTTCATCTTGAAGACGATTAAACGAAAGAGAATAAATAAATAAATTTTGAGTTTCTCACTGCAAAATCGTAAAACGCTTTGCTGGTGAGTTCTTCTCCTTCCCGTTGATCTCGGATCAGCTTTATATCGCATTCTTACACTGTAGAGTAATTGTAATCACTGCTTTTTACGCGAAAATCTTGAATGTGATGAGTAATTAATGCGTGGGAATTTGATTTCTTGTTTGAAAGGGAGAATTAGGAAATGGCGGCCAGGTCAGCAGCTACGGATCAATTCGAGGAATCGCTGGAGAAAAAAATATCAGCAATTTTGCGGGCTCTGATTTCAGTGAAATGCCTCAAAGGGGGCGATAATCCTTGCGAAATTGACGAGGTAGTTGCCGCTCCAATCTAATTCGCTGTATTCTGATAGCTTAGTCTTCTGAAGTAGTATATTGTAAATAAGGATGAATGTTGTTCTGCTAGGGTCTCTATTTGGGTTCGGTTGCCACTGCGGCAAACAAGGTTGCTTTGAAAAATGTCAATATAACTCACATTTTGACGGTGGCTGGTAAATTGGCACCTGCACATCCTGGAGATTTCGTTTATAAAATTATAGAAGGTACAATATTTTTTATAGAACAAGAAAAATGTCGTTTGCTTTTGATTTCTTGTTGGTTTTCAGTTGAATCCCTTGAAGTGAATTCACCATATATGGGACTAAACAAGCAGACATATAAATGGCGGGGGCAAGTTTGGAAATATATACCCTCATTAAACTCAAACCCTGCCCTATAATAGTTAAATTACAATATTTGTTAAAGCATAAGGTTGAACTTACTTATTTGTCTTAGAAAGATGATTTGGTTATTAATTTTCTTTTACTTTGTTGAAGTTCTCAATGCCAATGTTTCTGGATTATTTGGGTTAGAATGTATTTATTTAATATATGGTTTATTTAAAGAAATACTATAAATAAGTAGAAGTAGGGCAAAAAAAGGAAGTGGGGTAGGATGAGGTTGGGTACCGATTTTTCATTTTGGTGAGGATGGGGGCGGATTTGGGGAGGCAGGGTTGGGTGGGGTCGAGAGCTGAACCAGCCCTGTTGCCACAACTATTTGTGTGCTTTAGAACAGCATTTCATTTGCAATTCTGAAAGTGTGTGCTTTGGTCTTTAACAGTTTAGCATGCAGTTGCTGTCAAAATATTTCCTTATATCTTAGAAATTGTATTTTGTAGAACCAGATAGCTTTCTGATAGATGTTATCAGTTATTACCCCGTCTCAGAATGTCAATTGCCTTTTTTAACTGACTCATATAATCTAGTACTACCCAGCATTTAAGATCTGTGTTGCTTGAAATAACGGTTAATTATGATTATATTGATTACACTCTAACTACTGAATGAACCGAGTGTGTGATGTTTATTCTCTTCTTAAGTTCATAAGGCATCTAGTACTGCATCCATACTAAAGTTATGATTTTTTTTGGAAAATTGAGGAAGTTGCTGACAGAGATGATACCAACTTAAAACAATACTTCAATGAATGTTTTGATTTTATTGATGAAGCCAAAAGAAACGGTGGATGTGTTTTGGTTCATTGTTATGCTGGAAAATCAAGGAGGTACGTTTTACTGTTCCTATCTTTTTCACATGTTTACATGGGATCGCTTTTTGTTCTTTGTGACTGAAGTCTATTATTTTTGGTTTAGACACGTGTCTCAAAATAACTTATTTGAGGCCTTTTTTATGTCTTGTTCATTTCATGCATTTGTTTTTTTGTTTTGGTTTAAATTTATGGAATTGTTGTTTCTCAAGCAAAAAAATGGGAGCAGCGTGTAGCTTATTGGAATTTCAATTAGGTTCCTTGAAATCTTACTTTATCAAATATCAACGAAGTTTATTATATTTCTTTAGTTGTTATCAATGACTTTTGTTATCCAATAACAGATGTGAAGGTAACATGTTTTACTTGTAAAATTGGGAAAATATCATGGAAGCCTATAATTTTTATGACAAAGATTGTACCGGGCATGACACTAATATTTATTTTGCTTGTCAAATGTGTTTTCAATTTCGATTATAGTTTCATCTCTTGAAACCTATTGTAACAAAGTTCTGAATTAGTATTGTTGTCACATATATATGTAATGCCGTGTGGAATTTGAGGTTATGATCGTTGAGCTAAATGTCAAATTGTCTCGTATGGAAAACTGCAAATCTTGCTGTTGCCTCAAAAAATACAAACAAAATATTGTAGTTCTCTCTGTTTCATTATTGTTTGGTTTTTCAGAAATCTTCTTTTGTGTGGATCTTTCCAGTTTCAAGTATTAAAAATTTGAAAGAATAATAGAAGTGCATGCTTCAAGATTATTTGCTACCTTTACGATGAAATAGAAGTTCAAAAATCAAAACGCTATGTAGTATTCTGTTTGTGAAATGCTATCAAATTTTTAGATTTTTTATAGCTAAGCTAGACCTTGAGTTTGTTAACATATGTAGAATAAAGAGTTAAGGACGTAGCTTGAATTTCAAGAATGGTGATTATGTCCTCCTTTACTTGGGCCTAGGACTTAAGTTCTGCACAAAGTTCATGCCAGCATTTTACTGCTTCCTTTTTTAATGTTCATATTGGGACTTAAAAAATCTTGATATTTTAATGGTTCATTTGATTGTTTTCCTTTTCATTAGATTAACTGGGCAAAATTGATCCTAAATTTTTTCCACCTTCCAGTGTGACTATCGTTGTGGCATATCTGATGAAGACTCGTGGAATGAGCTTATCTGAAGCTCTGCAACACGTAAAGTACAAACGGCCACAAGCAGCTCCCAATCCTGGTTTCATTTGTCAGCTGGAAGATTTTGAGAAATCTCTTCAAGGTGCCTCTAAAGTCTAAACTGCACTAGTCTTAATTACAATTGTAACCTATCAATCATCAACATACATCAACATATAAGATACATTTACATCTTAAATATATTTTAAATTGATAAACCTCTATAACCATCAAGATACATTTACGATTTACATTAACACATGTTAAATCTTTTATGAAATATAAGGAAGTCACTTTTGTAATGGTGCTTAAACCGAAAGAAAAATTAACTTGTTCAGAATTTGTTAATCTAGCTGAGTGTGCATGGTAAAGGAATTAAACAGATTTTTTTTTTCCCTTCCAATTATCCTCTAAATGTTATTGTTACTATTGATAACATTTTTTTTGCATAAAATGATACAATCACATGATACTTCAATTAATGATCTTTCCTTATAATACCTTTATATAGATCTTTCATTACGATCTTTACATGAAAATTCAGCATATACGCTCATTTTGTTGTGAAACTTTGATCTCACATTTCTTTCTTTTTTTGAATATCTAAATATGAATGCACTACATTATGAAGATGAAATATTAATGCACTACTATAAAAAATGGAGAGCTTCGTTTTTTTTTTTTCCCCTCAAATGGTAGACACGATGTTTTTATTTATACAACAATTTATTTGACTTAAAAAATACTACGGTTCTCCTTTATGTGTTGTCTTTCTTTCATTTTCTTCACTACTGGACTTCGCATTTTATTTGTTTTTTGTATAGTTTTATCTACACAATTACAGACTGAATGTAGACTGTGTGAACATATGATTGATTGTATCTAATTTGTTTTTGGAAAGACATCGAAGTGTCTGGGCAGAGAACATGATGCTGATTAGACAAGGTAGTGTAGATAGGATTTATTGTTGTAACTATGGCACGTGAAGACAAGGCAGCAAGAGTTAGATATTGGCACTGCAACTTCATCCTCGGGTCCAGAAGTCCCAGTTAGAACAACAATGAATTGCGGCTATACATATCAGCCTATTTTTGTTCATGAAATGTTGGATTCAATCTGCCTTTTCTCATGCCAAGTATTTTACTAGTGCTTAAGAGAAGAAAAATAGCCAGTCTGGATTAACTTCTTTAAAATCATTTATGAAAAAAGTATTAAAAACTACTATTTTTTTTAAAGTATCTTCCAATAAGCATGAGTTTTTTAAATAACAACTTCTATTTGAGAATATACTTTACTTTTTGAAGTATCTACCTAAAATATTTTTGTTTTATATTCAAGGGATGCACCTAAAAATACTTGAATTTTTGAAGTGGATAGCACATGAGGGAAAACAATGAAAATTGAAATGCCATATACGCAGTAGTATTCCTACTTCAGATGCGACAAAATGCATGTCAAATCATCTAATTTTATGCTCCCATGAAAAAGACTTATAAGACAATCGTGTTGCATAAGCAATTGCTAGATATCTTGCGGTTTGTGAAGAAGACGGAGTAACTGTAAATGGGAAATAAGATCCACCAAGTACTTCAGTAAAATGGCAAATAAGGTACTCTGCTTATTCATAAAATGAAGCGTTGATTTTAAATCCCCGATGGAAAATGTTATCATAGGATATGAAGTTTATGGCAAGCTTCTTTAGGTTTATAATCAAGCTTTGATGCAGCATTTACTATTTGAACTTATTCAAGGCAACAAAAAAAAATTGTGGAAATAATATTCAAATGACACTCATGGTGATGGCTTATCTTATGTTTTACGTTCGACCTGTTTGTTTGCAACAATTATTTTATAAAAAACTGATATGTTCACAACTTGATATAAATATATGTAAAAAAATTAGTATTATTTTTTCCTTTAGAGCAATCATATATTTGTAGATCTTTTCTTCAAAAATAAATATTATCACATACTTCATTTGATGCTACAACACATATCAAAATCGATACATTTTTATTAAGAATGATACATATATTACATTCAACTAAGTTCGGATACATTATAACTCGTATAGGTGCTGTCAAAAAAAAAAAAAAAAACCTCGTATAGGTGGATATACATGCAATTCAATAGAAATAAATGAAATACAGGTCGGGGATATTAGTTTCGCAATGAAATAAGTTCGTATCAATTCGAGCTCTAAGACAAGCTGTAACAAATATTTCCCCGTGAAGCTACAACAGACAAGCTTTGCCTAAATCAACGTTTAAACCTCCAAACAAGCTTATAGTAAATAAGCTTGTAGAAGGTATTTGGTAACATTAGCTTATATCGTTTTTTCACTAGTTTATAGCGTTTTTTCAGACGCTACTTGAAGTAGCGTTTGAGCTTATAGCTTATAGCGTTTTATTTTTCTCTCATTTTTACCCTTATTATTGTAATTAAATTCTTTGTTTATCTTCTATTAAATTATTAACCCATGTATTCCCTCTCTCTCATTTATTACAAATGTCCTTTTATGTCATTTTATATTTATCAGTTAGTTCAACCACTAATTTTACCAAACACTTTAAATTTAATCTGCTAGTTTATCCGCTATCAATTATCCGCTATAAGTTCATCCGTTATTCGCTAGCTTATCCGCTATCAGTTAACTTATCCGTTATCCGCCGTTTTTTATCAAACTGATCCTAAAGCAAAACATACAGTGTAGTCCGCTTTAGGTGATGGGTCCAAAGTCATGTTTTGGGGTCTCCATCTACCAATATTTGGGCTAGGTTCTATTTCTAGGTCTGAATACAATAACATAATGTGCTGCATCATTTCGTTTGCGCTCAATCACTGATGTTTGAACTAGTTTCAATAATTGATAATTAAATTTTAGAAAATGATGATAATAAAATCAATTTTATATTTAGGTTTGTTAACTGAAATATGGTTGTAATCTGGTATGATTGAATTGTATTAGAGAAATATTTTTAGTGAATCAATTATCAAAAAACATAAGAAATGACTCAAAATATCATTTGATAGAGGGAAAACAAGTATTTTTTTATTAAGTTATGTACTAATAAAAAAGTAAAAAAAAAATTAATTACAGCTTAAAATGTAGTTTCTAATGTAAAAAATTAAGAACTTTTAATCTAATAACTTAAGGGATTTAGTTTTAGGATAAAGTTAGTGTAAAAATCTTTTATACCAAATAACTAATATTGACTAAATACGGAGTAAATTTTTTGGCAAACCACTGTAATTAGGTCTTTCGCTCCCTAGTGGCACCCAAGGTATTCTCACAAGCTTCGTCCATTTGGATCGGCTATGAGACTAATCTGATCCTAGGGTTCGACCGATTCAACAAGTGAATTAATTCTTGGTTACTCAGTCTCCCAAATTGGTTACTCTTATGATTCAAACCATGTTATCTTAACTAGGGGTCAAGGTAACTTTACCACCTCAACCAACCCCCAATGTCGGTAATACTCATTCCGTCTCATATTAAGTGTCCTATCTGGAATATTTATACGTCTCAAATTATTTGTTATTTTACAATATAAAGAGAGCATTTATGACCTTTTTCCAATAATGCCCTTATTTATTTATTTTATTTCAACTACCCAATATTAATTACCTAACTCCTAAGGACATTTTAGTCAACAAAGAATATTTTATCTTGAAAATAGTGCAATAAATCATTTTCTTAAGACCCTCGCATAACCCTAAACGACACTTAATATGAGACGGAGGGAGTAATAAGTAATTTTGAGATGCTCCATTTTTTTGTCAAATGAGATGCTCCTTTTGTACTACAAATATGTTTGAACGTGAACACAAGAAGAGGGAGTTGAATTGTGTTGAAAACTTTTCGCAAACTTTAAGTTAAAACACGCTTGAAAACAAATTCTTTTGAAAAACGTTTGAAACCGGATGCTGAAATAAAAACTATGAAAACTAGTTCTTCTTGCAAGACAGAAATAAAGATAAAGCAAATATAAAAAGAGACACAGAGATTTATACTAGTTCACCACCAACCTGGTAGCTACGTCTAGTCCCTTTGTTCCTGAAGGATTTTCCACTATAATCACACTGATTACAATTTTTCTTAAGAGTATTCTATTGTGACAAACTTGACAATACTCTTAATTTCTCAAAATGACTCAGTATGTTCGAGCTTTTGAGGAAACAGCCTATCACAAGGCAATACAAGTTTTACAAAGAAGATTTGAATACAATTAAATAACTCTTAACAAGAGATGATGAAAAACTTAAGCACAAAGAGTATAACTTTCTAAAAGAAAGAATAAGACGCTGAAGTTCAGGTTCTCGTTCTCAGAGTTCTTGGCACAGAATTGTGGGTTGATCACTTGTAGTAAAATTATGTAATTTTGTCCAACCTTCTTCAATGAGGAGCTTGGAGTATTTATAGACTTCTTCAGGAATATTACTGTTGCAGAAACGATAAGCTCCAAATCATTGAGTGAGGTAATTTGAAAAAAAAATCCTTTATTCTCTTTTCAGAGAATATCAAAATAGTACACTTTATGACCGTTTGTACTATTTGATTTTCCAATCACTTGCAGCCTGGCACAATTTGAAAGCGTACGAACTTTTGTCTTTTTCTCAAAGGTGTCACCTTTAATTCCTCGTATACATCAAATTGAGCGCACAAATCGAATTTGAATTTATATCAGGATATGCTGAGGCATTGAGCAGATAAGATAAGCATGACTTGCACGTGATTCATTAAAGAGACCAGATGCTCGCTCAAAAGCATAAGACGCTCGCTGCTATGCTTGAGTTCTGCGTGTCTTAGTCTTAGATAACCGGAAGCTCGCTTGATTGCATATACAAGATGCTAAGGGCCAACCGGATGCAGACACAACATATATGTATTCATCTTCTTATAAACTTATTCTTTTTGCTTGAGTGGTGTTATAAAATATGAATGATTTTATTTCCTACACACTTCAGGATTTATCATAAGGTAAATTGTTCTCACATTGATACTTTATTATCATCAAAATTATTGAGTGTCTAAACTTTTCAATCGTTTATGTTCCAACAATGTTAACCTTATTATAATGGACGCCTTTAACTTGTGAAGTAGTTTTTTTTTCAAATGAGTTGTTGTATAAAATGTACAAATATAAAAAGATGTGTTTTATATAAAAAGATGCTTTTATTTTTAATTCATAAGATTTGAACTCACTAAAAGTGAAAAAATAAAGCTTCCCTAAAAAAAGTAAAAAAAATAAATACTCTTCATTTGTATACTTTGGAAGAACATTTTTCTTCATTTAGATGCCCAACATTTTTATATAAAAAGATGCTTTTATTCTTAATTCATAAGATTTGAACTCACTAAAAGTAAAAAAATAAAGCTTAGTAGGGTTTTATTTTAAGTCATAGGAGTCTTTTATTTTCACATTTTCCAAACTCTTTGGTAGAGTTCTATGGAGGGAAGCACGTGTAGTTGCTCATACCTTAATAGGGGTGGATACATATATAACTAGCCTTCAAAATTGTGATGAAGATACCAATTGTATTATAATTTTGATTATTAATGATATGACGTAACTTTTCTACTGAAAAAAAAAAGTAAAAAAAAAAAACTCTTCATTTGTATACTTTGGAAGAGCATTTTTCTTCATTTAGATGCCCAACACAGCTTTGATTACACCACCATTCTGTAATCGTGACATCCGATTTTTCACATTCGAACATGTTGATTGTTGGCCCAAACTTTGTCGCATGCCTTTAAAATCACTCAACAAAGATGGGTCCATTTCTATGTTTTTTTTGGTCAAATCAGAGCTGTATGATTCAACCGATGAACTGATTATTTACTCTATAATCAAATCGTTAAAGAATCTTGACTATTAGCCTGGTTATTAAAAAATATATTATTCAAATGAGGTGTCAATATATGGAGTACAATACACTACTCTCTGTGTCTCATTATAAGTATCACATTTGTAAAACCAATTAGTCTCAAAATAAGTGTCATGTTAAGTTTTCAATATAATATTAATCACTCAGTTTTACCCTTAAATTAATAATGAATACATCACTCCAAAATTTTTATACTCTATTATGTATTTATGACAATTGTTAATACCCAATGGTTAATAAGAATAATTTTGTAAAATTGTTACACTCTTTCATTAATATGTGTGAAACTTTCTAATACCACACTTATAATGGGACTGATAGAGTAGTACGTAAACAAATTACGCTGTCATTGTATATTAGAACAAATTACGATGTCATTGTCCCAGACAAGACAACCGAGTGGTAAAGTACTGCGGGATATTGGGAGTGCGGGTTCGAACCCGCAACGCTCCACCTCTCCCGTCCCCATCCCCCTCCCCATCCCCCGCTCCCGACCATTTGTAGTTGTTGGGTGCCAAATTTATAATTTGGATTCTCGAAGAATGTGACAATGACTCGACGCGCCACGAGCGCAACTCTAAAAAAGAGAAACAAGCAAGCTAAGTCTAGAGGAGATGGGAATGTTTCGATGATGCACGAGGAGTGTCAAAGGCAGGCAGGCCTTGCCTAAGCACAAGTGATAAACGGTCGAAGTATCCATCAGGCTGTGAAGACTTAGCAAAATTTTCATGAAGCGCCGAAAAGGGTCGAACTGACTTGCCTTGGTGAAAGAAGCACTGTCAAAGCCAGCAAAGACTTGTCAAGACTGGCCACAGTGCTTGTTAGCATAGTTAGTTACTTAAGCTAGTATTCCGTCGAATATAGTAAATACAATGTAACTGCTAGACATCTCTAATGTACACGTGTCTAGCAGATAGGACGTCAGTTATTTTACATCTTTTCTATAAATAGGAGATCGAACGATATAAACGAGGTTGGATACTTGATTGATTTCTCAACGTCTCAACGCACAGCAGACTCGCAAATTGAGATCAAGTACTCCTTCCACCCTTTTTCATTTAATGCAATTTAACTTTCCAGTCATTTATATTTCTGCATTTTTACTTCATTGCGCTTTACTTTCCTGCATTTAAATTCTTGCAAACTTTACATTTCCGCACCTTTAAATTTCTGCACTTTTTCTTTTAAACTTTCTTTACTTTTCATGCAATTTACATCCTGCACGATTTTACTCGCACTTTTATTTACTTTCAGTCTTTCAAAACACAAAAAATCTAAAAATAAATTCATTCTGTGTTCATCGTTTTTAACCTCATGTTTCATCTCATCTCCATTTCTCAAACTTCCATTAAAATCACTTTCCATCTCAATTTCCATCTTCATAACCGTCAACTCGACGAGGGCCCTTGGCGTAACCACCAAGTTGAGCCTCACGGTGATTCTGGCAAAATCCTTGGCCTCGAGCGACTAAGCTTGATTTCTTGACAAATTACTATTTCCAAGTGTAAAACTCACCGTTTGACGAGATTACCGTGCTAACTTGTAGGACTCACATCGTTTGAAAATAATCATTTGTTTCGTTTTGGGCTTGTCGGATGATTTCAGCGTCAGACCAAAAAACCCAGTAAACAAATTGGCGCGCCCGGTGAGACAAGTTCTGAGTAACTCGTTAAATATGGTTTTATGCGGTTAAGGAGTGGAAAATCATGTACTACTTACACTCCTACACAACCCAGAAGACAGAATATGGTTTGACACACCAATAACGCTACTAATGCAAGTGTGGTCAACACTAATACGTTAGTGGCAGATCAAGGTGTGCCAAATGCCAGTGCGAATACACCATTGGCAGGCACTGAGGCAGGAAATGCCTCAAGTGCTATGGCAGTTATCATGGCTGAGATAGGAAGCAATATACTGCCACCTATCCTAACTGTTGTAGAGGCAAGTGCAATACCGCCTCCACGCTTAGAAGAATTGGCACATGTGACGAGTGGTACGCCGCATGCCAATGCAAGCGCGTCTTATGCTTTCTGTGTGCCATCTCCTAGTAGTGCAACAAACTCAAATTGAAGGAATTTTATTCCAAATAGCCAATATCAGTTTGGCATTCCATTTGGATTCACATTGGGACAGGCAAACTAGGCTTCGACGAACTTTGGGTTCCCAGGGCCTGGGGGCAATTTGCAAGCCAAGGTATAGGAGTAGCAGGAACTAGTTCTAATGTCGCTACTCGTCAAGATAGCTTGAACTTAGGAAATCCTATGTTCCCTAATATGTCAAGGAACGCGCCGCTGTATAGTGGTGATGGCCTATCACTAAATACACTTGCTGGTGTTCGTCAACAGATTGATGATAGCGATCATGATATGATCAATATGCTCACTCAGCAAATGGGTGCAGTGATAACTCCAATTATGATGAATACTAACAATGCGTGCAATGCACTGGCCGAACAAATGGCTAGGCTAAACCAGGCCTTAGGCGTTATAACGCCTGAGAATGATGTTCGACAAGAGCAACATGCAATACCTGCACCACCCAATCTTGGTGGTCAAGCAATTGTGCAAAGAGCAATGCATGATGAAGAACAAGGCCCAATCAATGGAGTTCAAGGGCAAGGCCAACAAAATTTGCATTATGGCCATGTTCAAATATTGAACAGAAATGATGAGCATGAAGGGTAAGTTTACCCAGGCTTAGCTGCACTTAGACAGAACATAGTAGGAAACCAAGTGGAACAAAATGTCAACCATGTAGTTGAACAGTTCTGAATAGGTTTGGATTCAATATTGGCTATGCCAATCAGCCATATTTTGTGTTAGCATTCCCTGACTGGGTGCAACAAGCAAAGTTGCCCAAGGGAGTGAAGATTCCCAAACTTTCTAAGTTTTCTGGTGAGAGTGGCGAATCGACCGTCGAACATATTGCGTGGTACACCATTGAAATGGGAGAATTGGCCACTGTGGAAAGCCTTAAAATGAGGTTCTTCCCAAGTTCACTCACCAAAAATGCTTTCTCTTGGTTCTCGACACTTAGACCCAATTCTGTCCACTCTTGGGCACAATTGGAGAGGAGTTTCACGATCAGTTATTCAAAGGAGACATGAAAGTCAACCTAACTGACTTGTTTAATGTCAAACGGGCATATAACGAGTCAATTGATGACTACTTGGCATGCTTCAAACAGATGAAGAGTAGGTGTTTCACGCCTATTTCAGAAGCAGAAACTGTCAAGATTGCCGCCAACGGTCTAGACTACTACATCAGGAAGAAGTTGGTCAATCAACACTTAGTTGATTTGGCACAACTAGGTGAAAAGGTTCGACAGATTGAAGAACAATTGAAGGTTGAGAAGAATCAGAAGCATCAGACGAAGTTTGTGAAGCGTGATAAGATCAATCTAGTCGAAACCAAGAATTCTGACAGTGATGACTCAAGCACAGAAGAGCTTGAAATTAACTTGGCAGAATTAAAGGAAGGCCCGGCTTATGCCTGTTCGGCACTCATGCCTGCTAGAGCAAAGGAGAAAATGGAATATGTCAATAAAAAGACATATTCGTTTGACATAGCCAAAGCTGACAAAATATTTGATATCCTTTTAAAGGATAAACAGTTAAAATTGTCAAGTGACCATAGGCTCAAAAGGCCTGATGAGTTAAATCGCCAAAAATATTGCAAATACCATAATCCGACAGGCCATTTTACTAATGATTGTGTTCATTTCAGGGATTTGATACAGAAAGCTCTGGAGAACGACAGACTAAAGTTTGCCGACAAACCAAAAGCAGACATGAAGGTAGACACAGATCCTTTTGGCCAAGGAGTGGCAAATTTGGAAGGCCAAGCTCCTTTCAATGTTGGTATGGTGAACATCAGGACAAGCCAGGAATGTGAAGTAAATGTTAAAGACCCATTCGACATTTATCCAAGGCCAGATGAGACTTTTGCTGAATTTGCAAGAAGAAAAGACCATGGGGGCTACTCAAGCTTTGCCCTTGCTGTGAAGTGCACTTTGATGATGCAGCTGCTAAGAAGGCTGCGAAGCAAAGGCAACAACAGAAGAAAGTTGACAGCTAGATTCCTGGTAAGTACAGGGATTCTGTTCGACGAGTACCATTCTCCCCATCAGTATCTGCATCAAGTAGCAGCGCTAGAATGAACAGAAGAGAGTGGATACCTAAGCCCATCAAGGAGTCAATTGGAACCAGCCAAATGACCAAGACCAAGAATCCTCCTGCCAATGTTGTTGTTGATAAATGGCTCAAGAACTCTGCATTGGCCAGAAACTCTGACATGAGAGATAAGGCAAGAAGAGTGCTACAAGAAACAAACAGCCATTTTGGGACGAAGACTACAAAAGAGGCAAGGTAGCTGACAAGGTCAGAGTGAACTAATCAAGTCTGTCTAAAACAGTTGGGCAGTCATTGTTGTCGAAGAGCCAGAAATGAAGACGTTAAAGGCAAAGATAGAAGCAAAGGTTGAAGATAGAAGAGGCTCAAGCGCGGTCGAATCAAGGTCGTACTTTGCCAGTTGATCGCAAATTGAAGAGCGTTGTAGTCAGAAATCCAGACAACAACAAAGCAAAGCTTAAGATTCAAAGTCAAGTTGTCAAAGGAGATGCAAGGTACTATGGCAGGGTTGAACAGTCTAAGTTTCCAGCTAGAGGAGTCAGCAACATTCGACTAAGAAAGCCATGGCCTATTGGCCTAGTAGCTGCTGAAAGAATGGCGAAGGAACGAGCAAGTTCGACTACCCAAGTGCCAACTAGCAAAATGGATGTAGAAACTGCATCAGACAAGACTCTTAACATCATCCTCAATGATACTGATACTGATCTTGATCAAATGGACTTTATGGCTAATTGTCAAGTTAACACAAATTTGTCAGTTGATGAAGTCATTGCTACGCTTGACGACCCAGATCATCCCATTGGACTTGAAGATGATGCTTTTGAAGACAACGATGATCTAGAGGCAGATCTAGACGATATTGTTATGGCCATAGAAGAAGCAGGATCTGGGGATGCATTGATTGGCAAAGAATACTTAAAGCTAGTACCTGGTCACCAAGATGAGGATGAAGATGCAGAAAAAGAAAGCACCAGGATGTATGTGAGCTTTGTCTCAATTTTGCCAGGAGAATTCGTAGGATGCTATGAGTGTCCTGTCCTAGGAGAAAACGAAGAGGATTAGGATGGATCGTCGGATGACTGGGTACACTGGGAAGAAAACCACATTACCATCTTCGACACTTATGCGCGCTTTGAACAACCATCCAGAGAAGAAAAGTCACACCTTCGACTACTTCACATAAAAGTTGTGTTGTAAGGTAGGCCCACCGATAGAGTGTTAGTCGATGGTGGAGCATCTATCAATATAATGCCTCGAGCTATGTTCAAAAAGTTGGGCAAGAATGAGACTGATCTTATTCTGACAGACATGGTGGTGTCTGACTTCAGTGGCAGAACCTCTGCCTCTGATGGAATAGCTATCATTAATATCCAAGTAGGGTCAGTTTCAAGGTCGACCCTGTTCGTAGTCATTCCAACAAAGTCAAGCTACAATGTCTTGCTCGGAAGAGATTGGATTCATTAGGGATGGCAATATCTACCTGTGTGTGGGGATCTCCGCGGGACTACCCCATTCGGGGCCCCGCGGACGGGGAATTTTTCCCCGTGGGGACGGGGACGGGGGAGAAAATCCCCCCGCAGCTGATTCTGGGATGGGGACGGGGATCACACCCCCCGCCCCGTGGGGTCCTCGCCCCGAACATATTACATAACTATCCCTAAAAAATACATATATATATATATATATATGTATTATAATGATTGGTTTTTTTGGTCTTTTTATGTCTTTTTTTAATTTTTAAAAACTATAATGGTTTTAGTAAAATAAAACAAAAGAAATGTCATCACTCATCAGATTCACAAATCATGATCATAATGACTTCACATGTTGGACTAGACATGGAAAATTGATTTTGATATTGTAATTTTGAAACTTTTTCATACTTTTATTTTTTTTTCAACTTTATTGAATTTCAGTGTTTTTTTTTTATAAAATTTTCGGGGGTCCCGTGGGGACCTGCGGGGATCCGTGGGGACGGGGATGGGGGAGAAAAACTCCCCATGGTGGGGGTCGGGGGCGGAGACGGGGGAAAATATGGGGCGAGGCGAGCGGGGAGCACTCCCTGATACCGCCCCACGCCGTTGCCATCCCTAGGATTCATGCAATTAGAGCTATTGCTTCTACTATTCATCAAAAGATGATCATTTGGAATGAACAAGGGTACGTGGAGGTAATTGATGCTGATGATAGCCCATGCTACAATGAACAGATGCATGTAGATTTCAAGTTGTAACTCCACAAGTGAAGCCCATCACAGTGGTAAATAGGATAGTTGACAGAGAGGCATTAGACAATGCACTCATGGAGCAATTTGGAGTAAGAATCATTGCCAAGGCCGAAACACGGCCAAGCAATGTTTAATCCCAAGCAACATGGCATGTCGGTCAACAAGGCTGAAAGTGAGGGATACGCCTTCAAAGGTGTATTAGCAGATTGTGTATTGGATGATGGCCCTTTAGGTTTTGAGAAGGGACCAGATGACAAGCTTAGCGTCGAATTAGAAGACCCTTTGGAAGAAATTGACTTAGGAGATGGATAAAAAAAGAGACCAATCTACATAAGTTCATTTTTGCCAAAGGAATTCAGAAATCAGATAATAGAGCTTATCAAGGAATACAGAGATTGCTTTGCTTGGGGGTATCACGAAATGCCT
Source organism: Calophaca sinica (assembly GCA_037113605.1). Lineage (NCBI taxonomy): Eukaryota > Viridiplantae > Streptophyta > Magnoliopsida > Fabales > Fabaceae > Calophaca > Calophaca sinica. Next base: position 4,318,574 of record CM073731.1, read on the forward strand.
AGTTTGTATAACATCCTAATTTTTTGATAATCATGAATAATAATTAGATTAATGATTAAGTAATAAATGGAGAATTAGAGGCTTTAACTAGGATAAAATGAGCTTAGGTGAGACCTAAAAACCCTTGGAAGAGTATAGAACCCTCTAGAAATACCTAAAAATAAAGAAATGGGACATTTTTATTTTAACACTATCACGACGCGACGGGAACAATACATGGTCCATCGCGACGCGATACACTTAGTTAAGGTAAGGCGGTGGCAGAGAGAAAACGAGTGTTCCAGAACACGCTCCTCGCGACGCGATGGCCTTGCCATCGCGACGCGACCAAAGTCGGTTAAGAAGGGGGAGCTCTCCATTTGCCTATAAATAGGCCTAAAGCCCCTCATTTCGTCCCAAGTTCTTCCAAAGGCCTTTGGGAAAGTGTGGAGGACATAGAGGAGCTCCCGGGATGCGAAGAACACGAGCGACATCAGTCTTCTAAGCCAAGTAAGGGGAAGATACCTTAATCACTAGGAAAAATAGGTAGTAGAGTAGTACTGTTAGCATGTGTAGGTTTCCTTTGCCGTACTAGGGGTTGATAACAACATCACCTCAGGAAAGGGGCTGTGACCTGTGATAGCTGAGGACAGTTGTCAGAGGTCTGTCAACCATAGGAATGATCTATTGAAATCTATGATGGATGTTGATTGATGTGATGCTGATTGATAGGAATGCTTTATGATGGTGTGACTGTTGATGTGTTGATTGATAACATGTCAGTAGTAAGTCGCCTGAGCAACACTAGGGTTGATTCTTATGTTGATTAAGGATGGTTAATAATCTGATTTCTACTGATATATATGAGTATTAGTTGTATGCAATACATGTGAGTCTGATATATAAGTCAAGGGTGCCGCCCTCTAGTTAGAGGTTTGCGAATCCCTAGATGGTAAGAGTGAGTATTACCATCGATACCCCGTGACAGTGGTGATAGCCGGGTTCGTGTACCTGAGATGTATATGATTGATGGTACAGAGTAGTGTGGAGTAGGTGCACTTGAGATGGATATGATCGATGGTATGACCGAGCTCCAGGACTCCGAGTCTGACGAGTGGACAATCTTGGCCATTCTTGATATGAGGGATGTTGTCCGAGTGCACGGGACGGTGCCTTACTCCGGCAATCGGATATGGTAGTATGGGATGCCATAACCGGTAATCGGAGAGGGTAGCGTAGGATATGTTCCCGGGACAACCAACTTAAGTCTCGTTCTTGTGCCCTGAGACTGGTGATCGGTCTAGAGAGTAGGGTGTTAATGGCCCACAATACTTAGCGATGCTTTAGGTCAGTAGGGCTGGTAATGAGCCTGAAATCTCTGGGACAGTAGGGCTGGTAATTGAGCCTGAAACGTCTAGTGGTCTGGGTCTGTAGGGCTGGTAATTGAGCCTGAAAGACCGGTGGCATGTGTCAGTCTGTGATATCAGAGTATGATGTGGTCTGTGACCGTGTGGTCGGGTTATCGGTATAATGTATCAGTATGGTCTGGTCTGGGACCGTGCGTTCAAAAGTCTGAGCGTAGTAACAGTCATGATGATGATTGTGATGTCTTTATGTTTATGCTTTTATGTGTTGAGCTAAGCATAATAACATTCTCTTTACTATATTGTTTTCCTGCCAGATAGTGATTGATGAGTGTCTTAACCCTTTGTTTTCTGTGTCTTCTATGTTATATGATGAGGAATAGCAGATGAATAAGAAGATTAAGTACTTAAAGTCTGGGAAGTAATGCTGCATCACGGCCAGTGTGTTCTGTTGCGTACTCTAATGTTAGTTTGAAATTGTGTTGTTACTAAGGTAAGCATAAAGTGATGCCTTGTCTCAGCGGGGTGTTACAGTTTGAGCAATGATTTGGTCGAGCATAGGCTGCCTTTGAAAGAAGGAAGCAAGCCTGTCAAACAAGCCAACAGGAGGTTTGCTCTAGAGGTAGTGCTGAAGATCAAAGAAAAAGTAGAACGTTTGCTCAAGGCAGGATTCATTAGAATAACCAGATATGTTGAATGGTTGTCTAATATAGTCCCCGTTCTGAAGAAAAATGGGAAAATGAGGGTTTGCATAGATTTCAGAAATCTGAATGAGGCAACCCCAAAATATGAATACCCCATGCCAATGGCAGATATGCTTGTCGATGCCGCATCAGGGCATGAATTGCTAAGTTATATGAATAGTCATGCTGGCTATAACCAAATTTTCATAGCCATAGAGGATGTGTCTAAAACTGCCTTCAGATGTCCTGGTTCAATTGGGACGTACGAATGGATAGTCATGCCTTTTAGTTTAAAAAATGCTGGAGCCACTTACCAGCGTGTCATGAATACCATTTTCCATGATGTGATTGGCAAATTCATGGAGGTATATATTGACGATGTGATTGCCAAGTCAAGAAACAAAGAGGAGCACTTGGTTTTGAGACAAGCCTTCGACAGAATGAGGAGGCACGGTTTGAAAATGAATCTAGAGAAATGTGGGTTTGGTGATCAGCTGCCAAGTTCCTAGGGTTCTTGGTGCATAAGAAGGGGATTAAGGTCGACAAGAATAAAGCCAAGGCAGTCCTGGAAGCTTCGCCACCAACCAACAAGAAAGAGCTCCAATCTTTCTTAGGAAAAGTCAATTTCTTGAGGAGGTTCATTTCTAAATTGTCAGGCAGGACTAAGGTGTTTTCAACACCAGTCAAGTTAAAGGCACAACAAGAGTTTGTCTGGGAACCTTGTCATTAAGAAGCCTTCGACCAAATCAAACAATAATTGACAAATCCACCGATTATGATGCCACTAGTGTCTGGTAGACCGTTGAAGTTGTACATTTCAGCGTCAGAAGATACTATAGGTAGTTTAATAGCTCAGGAAGATGAAAATAATGTTGAAAGAGCCGTTTATTATCCTAGTAGAGTTCTTAATGATGCTGAAAGAAGATATAGTGCCATAGAGAAATTATGTTTAGCACTATATTTTTCATGTACAAAACTCAAGTATTATATGATGCCTTGTAATGTAATGGTTATGTCTAAGACAAATGTAATAAAATATATGTTGTCTAAGCCTATTCTGAATGGAAGAATAGAAAAATGGACACTTGCTTTGTCTCAATTCTCATTACAATACGTTCCAATAAAAGCTGTCAAGGGCCAAGCAATGGCAGATTTCTTGGAAGATTACCCATCTTTGGATGTGGTCGATCCTGTTGAGTTTGTCGAACTCAAACCCTGGTGCTTGTACTTTGATGGCTCAAGGCATCAAAATGGTGCTGGAGTTGGGATCTTAATAGTATCCCCACAAGAAATTCTAACCAAGTTCATGTTTGAACTTAAGTATGCTTGCTCAAACAATGAGGCTGAATATGAAGCCTTAAATGGCTTAGAAATACTGTTGGAATTAAAAGCATGTAATATTCATATATTTGGGGATTCATTGTTGGTAATTCGACCATTAACCCAAGTGTATAAATGTGTAAGTCATAGCTTGGTCAAATATTGCGCAGTAGCGACCAAGTTATTGAAGAAGTTCGACGATGTGATTGTCGAACACATCCCAAGAGAGTTAAATCAAGAGGCAAATGATTTGGCTTAAATAGCCTCTGGTTATAAAATTTCGCTAGAAGTCTTGAATGATTTGGCAGAAATTAGAGAACTCATATGTCCTTTAAAAGAAAGGGATGTCTTGCAGGTTAACCAATCAGCACAAAATGACTGGAGAAAGCCAATAATACAATACTTGGAGGATCCTAATCAAAATATTAATAGGAAACTCAAGTACCAAGCATCAAAATTTGTGCTATTGGCTGGAGCATTATACAGAAAATCAGTTGATGGCAATCTGGAAACTTGCCTAAGCCAAGAAGAAGCTCATTTGGCTTTGTCTGAAGTCCATGAAGGGATTTGTGGGGCACATCAGGCAGTGACAAAATGAAGTGGATCTTAAGACATCAAAGATACTATTGGCCAACATTAGTGAGGGATTGTATCATGTTTGCCAAGTCTTGCGAAGAATGTTAAAGACACGGCCATATACAAAACGTTCCTGCCAGTGAATGCATTCTATTGTCAAACCCTGGCCATTCAGAGGTTGGGAATTAGACATCATTGGTCAAATTCACCCCACTTCGTCAAAAGGCCATAAGTATATCTTAGTGGGCGTGGACTATTTCACCAAGTGGGTTGAGGCTGTTGCCTTGAAGGAAGTCGCTCAACAAGATGTTATTGACTTCGTCGAAAGGCACATCGTTTGTCAATTTGGTATACCTCAAACACTGACAACCGACCAAGGGTCAGTATTTGTGGGTCGAAAAGTGTCAGATTATGCTGAGTCGAGGGGAATTAGAATGCTCACATCTGCTCCATGCTGTGCTCAAGCGAATGGCCAAGTTGAGGCCATGAACAAGATCATAATTGGGTTAATAAAAAGGCATGTTAGAAAATATCCCAGAAGTTGGCATAACACACTTGAGTAAATCCTATGGGCATGTAGAAACTCGCCAAGAGAATCAACAGGCACCACACCATATAAGTTAGTATATGGACATGATGCAATGTTGTTTGTCGAAATTAACCATTGACTCGTGTACTAAGGCAAGATGATCTGCCTAGGGAACAATATCGGGGGTCAATGTTCAACAAACTAAACGAATTACATGATGATAGGTTGATTGCATTGTAAAACTTGGTGAAACAAAATGAAAGAATAGCCAAATTTTATGACAATAAAGTGAAATACAAATCCTTTAATGTTGGTGATTTGGTTTGGAAAGTTATTCTGCCCATGGATAAAGCTTGTCGAGAACTAGGCAAATGGTCTCCCAAATGGGAGGGACCATTCAAAATTACGCAAATTTATTCTGGCAATGCTTATGCACTTGTCGATGTGAATTCTAGCTTACGGATTAAATCCATTAATGTCAAATATTTAAAGCCATATAGGCCGACAATGTGCAAAGTAAAAATCCAGACATAAAAAAAATTCTTTATTCATAAGCCATTTGACAAGTTACAAATACATTGTCGAATTGGCTATCAGCTTAGAAACAAAGAGCTAAATACTAGGCTGTTACAAATGAGTAAAAGAGAATAAGTAGGAGATTCAACACACTCAGGTTCAACATTTGTTGAGTGAGAAGCACAAAGAGTAGAAGCTTCGCCATGACTAAGTTTCAAACCCATTGGGAAGGGAGCTTAGAAAGTTGAAGGAAACATGGGAAGCAGAAGCAGTCTCCCTGATGAAAAATGCACTGGGTAAAATGTGGGGATGAGACACCAGGTTGAATGAGATGCTTCAAAGTAGACACCCTCCTCGACAGAACATTGAAGTTATAAACCTTTAAGACGATGAGGAAGGGTGTCGAATACTGGTTGAGAAAGTGAAAAGGAGCTGAAGTCAAAAGAGTGGTGGTCGTGAACGCCTAAACGCCATTCGACGTTAGACCCACACACCCATAGTCCAGTCTTCTAAAGGATAGCAGACCTCCACATCAAAAACTTTGAAAACAAAGATGAAGAGGAGCGCAAAACTAAAGAAAACTGGACTGACCCAGACTTTTCCCTTTTTCGCACAGTTCAATGAGTTTGATAAGCCACATTAGGCAACTTACCAAAACTCATTGACATACTTTAGGCAAATTACCAAAACCAAGGGATGGTGCTACCGTCAAAACAAAGAATTCGAGAAGAAGGTGAACAGTGGCAGGAGAAAGAAGAAATTTTTGGGGCAAAGGCTATATAAAGACGTTGGTCTGATGCAACCCACTTAGACCATCATGAGCCCACTGCGTTGGAAAATGTGTTGATGGGACATAAGTGATGGAGGTAATAGGTGGCAGCTATGCGAAAAATTCGGTAACCACTAAGTTTCGAACTTTCTCCTGGCCGTCGAAAAACAAAACTTGGGGGGCATTTGTTGGGTGCCAAAATTACAATTTGGATTCTCGACGAATGTGATAGTGACTCGACGCGCCACGAGCGCAACTCTTGAAAAAAAGAAACAAGCAAGCTAAGTCTAGAGGAGTTGGGAATGTTTCGACGATGCACGAGGAGTGTCGAAGGTAGGCAGGCCTTGCCCAAGCACACGTGATGAACGGTCGAAGTATCCATCAGGCTGTGAAGACTTAGCAAAATTTTCATGAAGCGCCGAAAAGGGTCGAACTGACCTGCCTTGGTGAAAGAAGCACCGTCGAAGCCAGCAAAGACTTGTCAAGACTGGCCCCAGTGCTTGTTAGCATAGTTAGTTACTTAAGCTAGTATTTCATCGAATATAGTAAATACAATGTAACTGCTAGACATCTCTACTGTACACGTGTCTAGCAGATAGGACGTCAGTTATTTTACATCTCTTCTATAAATAGGAGGTCGAACGATGTAAACGAGATTGGATACTTGATTGATTTCTCAACGTCTCAACACACATCAGACTCGCAGATTGAGATCAAGTACTCCTTCCACTCTTTTTCACTCAATGTAATTTAACTTTCTAGTCATTTACATTTATGCATTTTTACTTCATTGCGCTTTCACTACTAGAAATTAGCTATTTAGTGACCGATTTAGAGTCCGAAAAAAATTGGTCACAATAGAGACCGATTTAGAGACCGAATTCTTATAATTATTGATTAAAAAAGTGTGGTCGCTAAATCGGTCATAAGAATATTAGCGACGATTTAGAAACCGATAATTAGCACCAAATATCATCTCATAGGATTTCTAAAAAATATTTGCCAATTTTAGCGACGATTTAGAGACCATTTTTAGCGATCGAAATATCGATCGCTAAATCGGTCACTATCTACATATTTTGGCGATTGCTAATATTCATAAAAATTAATTAGCAACCCGATATTTGTCGCTAAAAATGGTCACTAAGTTGTCGCTAGTGTAATATTTAGAAATGAAATTTTGGTCTAAAAATCGATCGCTAAATCCTCTAAACCTCGATGTTATACAATTACTGAAAATACTTACATATATATATTAAGTAACCATGAACCCTACTTCGGGCTCATTTCTCCTCTTTTTCTCTTTAATTGCTTGCTCATTTGATGAACCGAGAGAGGGCCACTCCATGGGCGTCGCGACACCTCGCCACGCCGCTCCTCGCCACGCCCTCCGCGTGTCCTCACGCGTGCGATCAAGTCTGCGATGGCGACTGGTCATCTCTCTTCCTCCATGAAGGACCATGGACCTTCGATCACGGAGTCCTCTTCTCAACGCCCACCTTGGTCTTTGGTGGCTTATTCATCTTCTCCTCCTGATGCAATGTTAGGGTTCAACTGAGCACAAGATATTATTTTTGTTTCTTTATTTGTATTTATTTTTATTTTTATTATTTTTCTTCATTTTCTTCACGTTTGCGAAACAAATTTGAAGTTTATTATTATTTTTCTTCATTTCTTCTACTAATCTCTGGATTTATGTACTTGAATCTTTCACTCTTTAGTTTCTTGAATAAATTGCTTTTTAAAGGAGAGAAGAACTCATTAGTTATCGAGAACTGGCCCGATTCCTAGAGATTCAAAGAAAAGTGCTGTTTAGTTATAAAGCTTGCTCACAAGATCACGATTTTCCCCTTCAACTGAAAGTCAATTTTGACCTTTATTACTGGTTTCTATTTGTGGATCTTGTGGAGAAATTATAACTTGGTGTTCTCGCTCTTATTGTTTCACTTTGTCAATTTCTTTGTTGCTTGGTTGGTTGCTGCAGTGCAAGTGAACAAGTGGCAGGGAACAAGTTTTGAATCACAATGGATAAGGATGATGTTCTCACAAAAGATGGAGCACAAGATATTATCTTGGAAATCGAGCTAATATAAAAGGAAACCGGAACCTGGAGAGCGCTGCCCCTTTATCTTAGTAATTCTTGTGGTGTTTGTTCAAGTCAAATTATAGTGCTATTGCTTCCAAATATGTCTCTAATTGGAGTGGAACATGCTACATCACACCATTAATTGCAGAATTTATCTATGTTATTGTGAGTATGGTCTCCACAATCTGTACTTGAATAATGGCTTCTTGCTAAAAGAGGGATATAATTTTGGATCTCCAATAGTGGGCACTAAAACTGTAGGATAGCTTAACATTTTCTTAATAGCATAAAACTAATTTTTTTGATTTAGCATTCATTCCAATTTCCAAACAAATTAATTGGAATGAAGAAATAAAAACCCCACAGCCCCCCAAATAAAGTACCAAAATTTATGCTGTGAAGTCAATCAACAATCAATGGTGCAAATTTGTTCCTTTGTTTGTTATCATATTCTACCTTCTAGCTTGTTAACCAACATCTAAAAGTTATTCTTGTTTATGAACAGAGAACGACACTCTTGACCTTTATCTGCATCAGTTCTAGGCATAAAACCAACATGTCATGGAAAAGAAAATTGCCATGCTACCTTGATGGGACGAGTGTAGTGTGCTTCCTAGCTCTTTACCTTATAGCTCTTGCATCGTGGTGGGATTAAGCCTTGTGTTTCATCCTATGGTAATGTCAACAAATGAGCCGCAATTGATAATTTATTGGTTGTTTGTAATTTTGTTGTGTAATTCAATTTTCCCTCTTTTATTTGCAAAATTCAATGCATAATGTTCATTGTTATGTTTCTTTATAGTGAAAGTCATTGACGGTGGTTGATTAGGCATGTGACCTTGACTTCTTTATTTTGCAAAGCGTTGGAAAGTAGAAAATGGAAGCCGCTTCTTTAATGCAATTGTTGAAGGGCTTTTGTAATAATAAAGCAATGGCAAGATGCTGTTTTTGACTTAATCACCATTTTCCAATGTAAGTTCTTTGGCCATTGAGTTGCTTAAGTTTCTCGCTCATCATACTTTGCTTTTGGAGAGAGTTGTTGTCTTTCTATGTAATGGTTATCAATATGTTTTATTAGCTATTTAATGATGTTACGAGTAGAATTGACCATTTTAACTATGGCTTATGTTCACTTAATTATATATGAGTTATACGTATATGCTTTGCTAGTTCTTTAAAAAGGAATGATAATTGATTGGATTATTAGCTGAATTTTGTGTCCTATATTTTCAATGCAATGTCAGTGATGTCTTGTGGAGTCATCAACATATGGCAAGGTTCTTATTTTGGATGTTCTTATTTTTGGCAAATATCAACTCAAATTTCTTACAATGGCTCAGTAAATCCAAAGCATGTTTTGGAATAATGCAAGAGGAGGTGCAGAGGGTTAGTGCAGAGAAGATATTGCACGCACGAATGATTGAAGGCTTAAAATTAACGAGTGGTGCATCAGTTAGAGGAGGTCGTGATCTTGTAACACATGCCCTCAGAGTGCTAAATCGGTCTGCATTAAGGTGGTGGCGATTAAAATCAAGTGGCTGTTAATGGACCACTTATTAGTCCAATCTGGGTTTCAATGAAGTGTACAAAAGATAGTTGGCACTCTTAATTGTGTGATTTGTAATCAAAGCAGGACCTTAAATCTTGTTTTGTCTTGTTTTTTCCTCGATTGGATCAAGCGCTGCTTTTTTTCTTTGGGTGTCTTCTGCGCTGTGTAATTTTGGGCTTCTCCTTGAGCCAAGCCATTTTGATCAATAATATTTTCTTTGCCGCAAAAAATTGGATGAAATCGTTTTTTCTCTACAATTTATTGATCTTGTTATGTATGATGTTTTCTAATTTTTTTAAAAACAAAAAACAATCTGATCGATGGCCAGATCGATGGTGATTTGTTTGAAAATTTTATAAAATCGTCACTAAATCTGGGTGCAAATCGGTCATTACTATTTGATCTAAATCGGTCACTATTTCGATCTTCTAAAATCGGTCACTAAATCGGTCGCTATAAATCGGTCTCTAAATCGGTCACTAAATTCGGTCTCTAAATCGGTCGCTAAAATTTCGGTCACTAAATCGGTCGCTAAAATTAGCGACTAGTGGTTTAGCTACTGATTTTTGTTGGTCTCTAAATCGGTCGCTAATTTGATTAGCAACCGATTTTAGAGGTTTAGCGACCGAAAAATCGGTCACTAAATGACGATTTTTTTGTAGTGTTTACTTTCCTGCATTTAAATTCTTGCAAACTTTATATTTTTGCACCTTTAAATTTTTGCACTTTTTCTTTTAAACTTCATTTACTTTTCATGCAATTTACTTCCTGCACGATTTTACTCGCACTTTCATTTACTTTCAGTCTTTCAAAACACAAAAAATCTAAAAATAAACTCATTTTGTGTTCATCATTTTTAACCTCGTGTTTCATCTCATCTCCATTTCTCAAACTTCCATTAAAATCGCTTTCCATCTCAATTTCCATTTTCATAACCTTCAACTCGACGAGGGCCATTGGCGTAACCACCAAGTTGAGTCTCACGGTGATTCTGGCAAAATCCTTGGCCTCAAGCGGCTAAGCTTGTTTCTTAACAGATTACTGTTTCCAAGTGTAAAACCCATCGTTTGACGAGATTACCGTGTTAACTTGTAGGACTCATATCGTTTGAAAATAATCATTTATTTCGTTTTGGGCTTGTCGGACGATTTCCGCGTCAGACAAAAAACCCAGTAAATAGTAATAAGGATAAAAAAAAAATTAGGCTGTCATTGACTACAGTGAGTGACTTGTGAATTTGTGACGGCAGAAAATCTGGTCACGTTGGAAATCATCCATTCATTTCAATTTCCTGTTTCTTATTGTTTTTTTATTTTTTTAGACGGAAAAAGTGAAAGCTAGCTTGACATATTTTTCCTTTTTTTCCCACTCTTGTTATATTAGAAAGGGTTCAAAGCTATATACCAAAAAAAAAAAGGTGAAAAACTATATAATGCTATTCACTGCATTCATGTATTTAATAACGAGTAAATACTCAATTTGTCCCTCAAAATTGCAAGGTACCGTATCGATTTAGTAATCCACATTATTAATATTTTAAAATAATTTCTGAAATTGAAAATTGTTAACCAGATTTACAAGCACTACAATGGCATTAAATTGGTAATGACAGGAATGCATTTGAAATTAAGTGAATATCGTAGGGATTGCATTTGCTAACAGACCATGACAGAGACAATAACCTGAAATTAAAGTTTGTAATTTCAGGAATCATTTTGAGATGTTGGTAATGTGAAGTAGTGAGTTGATATATAACTACAATTTTCAGGTAGCACATTAGGTATTTACTGATTTAATAAATTTTATACTCCCTCCGGTCTGAAATATAAGCAAAAAAAGTCTATGTATTTAGTCTAAACTAGCTGTCAAAACTAGCTGCCCCTTTCCTCGTTACTTATTAATGAAACAAACTATTGTGCATGACTCGTATTTATATATGAGGAAAGGCTAATTGACACTAGAGCGGAGCGTGCGAGGACGCGAAGCTCCCGAAGGGGGCGTAACCCTGTTTTTTAATATAAGAAAACGAGTCGCTCTGCTTCGGAGACGTAGGCACAATTGGCCGAACTCAATTATCAAATCGTGTATTTCTTTTCCCATTTCTTTTCTCTGTTTAGACTTTCGTAATTGTTATTTCCCAACACAAACCGTTAAGGAGCACACTCGGATCATATCATTTTCTATCATTTTTTTTGTGTGTCTAAATATCATTTTCTATCTTCCCATTGGAACCTGCTGCTATCATTCTTGAGTAGTACAGCCCTTCTCTGAAATCTAAATTGTTACACTGTATGGGCCCATGGTTGGAAAATGGATGGATCCAGCCATACCCATCCTTCTCACTCCAAAACTCTTAGGACAATGCAGTCCCCAGTCTCTGATCTTTTTTTTAGATACTCCATCTTTTTTCATATGCTTGCACGTGATTTAATATAAGTCATTGTAATGCATAATCATTGAATTAAGTTGCTGAGGCATGGGTCCTGTGAAAGAACTTTGTCTATTAAAGACGTTTATAAGGTCAACAAAGATCCACAGTGATAAAGATATGGACCCAATAATATTCAACATTGATTTCCAAACCCTTTTCAAAGATGAATTTACAAGAGAAATCCACAGTTATGCCATATAGATCGTAGATAATTTGAGTCAATAGAAAAAGACATGAAGTTAAACTGTTACTTAACGTGTCATATAAAAATTGTAAATACTAACAAACATCATTTAAGAAACAATTTATATATTTGGAAAATTGTATACAAGATGATATTTGTTTAATTAGACTTAAATTCTAATTTGGCTTTATCTACATTCTTTCTAAAATTACTTGATGTGAAGTAAATATTTTCCAATTATAGCGTGGATTAACTAAACAGACAAAGATTAAAGTTCACATGGGTTGTACTGTTGTTTCAAAGTAATTCCTCCGGTTTTAAATATAAAAAACAAAACTCTAATTTATACAGACCAAAGAATTATATTGAAATCTGTTTTTTCTAATTAATATTTTCTTAAAAATTGTGTTTTTTCCCAAAATTACTTTTTTTATGAACCAACTCACTTGTATAGAAAATTTGTGTGTCTCATTAATATGTTTCACTATAAATAAGGGTATAAATAAAAAATTAGACATTTAATATTTTTAAAAATTGGTATTATTAGTAATTGGGATTAAGAAAATGGACTACTTTGCTCTATATAAAATGGACAGGGAATATATTTTTATATAGCAGTAGAATTTAAAATCTCATTTACTTTAGTTCAAAGTTCAAACTCTGCACTGTGACCTCATGGGACCCAACAAACATATTTGAGAGTTAATTACGTTGTGAGTTGAAGTTTTGGCGATTGAATTTCCATCAAATACAGTTTACCTAAGCATCAATTGCATACTAGTACATTTTAGACGAGGGCCATAATTAGTGGGATTAGGACCCTTAGCTGACTGCCTCTTCATTGATTACAATAAACCCGCAACTAGTACTACTGGTATTCACTCTGTTTTAAAATGAGTATCGTATTAAAAAAAAAATTAAAATAAATGTTGTTTTATCTTTTTAATACCAAATTAATTAATTTTTTACCATTGTCTCTCTAAATTAATACTTCGTGCATCACTCCCATGTACTCCCTTTATTTTTATTTATAAGCAAGAGTCATTTTTTATATTTATTGAAAAATGTATGTATTTGGTCCAAATTTTATATTAATTTTTTATAATTGTCTCCTTAAATGTATGTCTATTCAAAAACTTTAAAAAACTGAAGTGAACTATAAACCAAACTGAACTGAACCTAAAAAAAAAAGCTGAACCATTAGAACAGTTCATAGAACCAAACTGTTACTTGAGAATCAGTTCTAAAACTTGAACTATTTCTCCAGTTTAGTTCACAGTACCTATATCGAACCTGAAGTGTTCATGCATGGAGTGCGTGTCTCCTTTTTTTTTGCTTTGATTATTTCGTTGTGTCTCTCTTTGACACTCACAAGCGAACCCTTCAAACAAATGTTCTGCAGTTCATTCAGGCTCAAACAAAAAACTTCTGCACTTCATTCGTCTATTTCTTATCTCGTTAAAAAAATTCGTCTATTTTTCGTATGCATTTTGCATATTATAAATATGAATATGTATAAACAAAGTAATTATTATTATAAACAATAATATTATAATCAATAAGATAAATAAGCTTTATAATGATCATAATAACTTTTATGATGCAACGAATAAGTTGTAAGCATTTTTTTAAATACTGAATAAACAAATAATAAATAGCCAACAAAAATTAATGGATACGGTTAAAAATAAATATCAAAATAATGTTTGATGATAAAAGATGAAAATTAAATATTATAATATTGTCACTCATATAATATACATTAATATATGTGAGTGATGTCACACATAAATAAATATTACCTTTGCTTTTTTTTAGATGTCGTTTAAGATTTTTTACGCAAACCAAGAAAACCAATAAATTTTGTTGTTCTTGATGAAATTATTGGTATTTTTCTATGATATCATTGACTGCTTATTACCTCATTACACTTATTTCTCTTTCTATAATAAATAGTTAAGTATATAATTGGCAAAAAAATAATTAATATAATCTTGAACTAACGACAAATAAATAGTAACAAAATTTTTCTAAAAAATATACAAATAAAAAGGAAGGAAGCTAAGATGTTGTTTTGTATTTCTTGTGCCTTCGGTTATGCTGCCTCTGTGAAAGACTTGTCAAACGGCGCGTCGTGCTAAATTTAATCTCTCTCTTTCTTCCCCGCTTTTCTCTTTTGCCAAACTGTTCGGTTTGTAACTTAAACACACAGTGCACCGTCTAAACTAAACGCAAGATAGTTCAGTTCAGTTTGACTAAACTATTTTGCTGGTTCAGATAAGTTCAGTTCTTTCTTCACTAATTGAACCGTGACCACCCCTACTCTCAAATAACTATACTCTGTTATGCATTTATAACAACTAATGGTTAATAAAAATAATTTTATAAAATTGTTACTCACATTTATTCATTTATTGTCCTTCTTAATCTACGTAAAAAAAATTTAAACAACATTTATTTTGTAACAGAGTGAGTAGTATTTAGCACTAAGCAATGAACTTATGGGACCTTTGAATTGAAACTGCGGCGCTTTTTGCTTTTGACATACTATGCATGTGATTGGGTGAGTGTTTATTAATAGATGAATTTGAATAAATTTTTTTTTGATAATTTGAATTTGAATAAATTTGATTTTATAAAATAGTTTAGTTGATTATAGTAAAAGTAAGTTTGCTATAAATAAGATACCAAATTAGGTAGGTTAATTCATTTATAAAATTAATAAATTAGCAATTACTTATCCATTATGAATGAAAGGAAGTGATTTGAATTGCGTCAAAAAAAAGTACTTATCCATTCAACTTTAAAAACATGGACGATTTAAAAATCGATGAAGAATAAATGTAGCATTTCGAAAAGAAATGGCTTACTATGAACACTCAATTTTGCCTGATAAATATAAAATATATTAAGAATGAAGAAAAAATATTTAGGGAGAGAGAATAATAATTAAAATTTTATGTATTAAAAAATAACTTAGATATGTGTTTGGTCCTAAAAATGACATTTTTGAGTTAATCCATCTTAATTTTTTCATTTTTAATCATTAAAAATATTAAAATAATATATTTTAGTGATAAAAATATGTTAGTGTGAGACTATAAACATACTATTTTTTTAATATAAGGATTAAATATAAAAAAATAAAGAGAAACTAATTTAAAAAATTTATTTTAAGAGAATTTTTTTCTATGCCACTAAAAAATATAATATTAATATTTGAGTTTAATAACTATATACCAGCAATATAAACAAGTTTTATATAAATATCAAATCATATCTCATTACAATATCATGTTGTAATATTATTTTTTAAAATAAATGCACAAGTACCTATATTGGGAGATATAATTGAATTTTCTATGAAAAAATTACACTGTGAATACATATTAATTAAATTCTTAATATTTTATATTGAGTATTAAAATAAAACTATTAAATGATAGTAGCAGTACTACGTTACAATAAAATTTATATTAAAATAGTAAAATATATAAAATTAAATGATTTAATTTTGAAAAACAATATCCGTGAGTAGTGACAATACAAGACGGATGCAAATAATGCAATGCAAGAATCTTACCTCATTCACTCTGCATTTCTGACTTAAAACGACTTGACACTCTGGGCACAGCAAAGCACACCGTCGTTTCCGCGCGTGACGTCAAGAGTCCTATCGCAATCAACCAACAAAAAATATTCCAAGTAGCATAGGGAATGAAGCCCGTGCCACGCGTAAAAACGAGGATCGTTTCCTCTCTCCATTGGCCTCCCGTACGGGGATATTTCCTGCTAGCCGCGGCGTAATAATGTAGTGTAGTGTATGTGTGCGCACTTGCTGAAGAACTGAAGGGAAGTTTTACTCATATTGACCCGTGAAGTTTTTCACAAGCATGAAGCAAAGTACTTCTCCTCCGTTCCAAATTATAATTATTTTTTTAACTTTTTTATTTTTTTCATTTTATAAAATCTCTTTGAAATTTTTCTGTAATATTAATTATTTTTCTCTTCTATTACTCTTATTTAATTTACCTTTATTTTAATCATTAAGTTAAATAAAATATAATCTAATTTACCTTTCCAATGAATTTAAGAATAGTTTAGGTGAAACAATAAAAAGTGTAGTCAAATTTATTATTTTTAACTATATTAATTATATTTTTTGGTGGGAGAAATTTTATTAAAAAGCTCTTATAATTTGGGATAGAGGGAGTAATAAATAGTAGTAAGTGAAACAGTTTTACTAAATTATTCTTGTTAACTATCGGAGTGTTAACAACTAGCATAATCAATATGAAATGTTTTATTTCCCTAAATGCAAACCCCCACCCCTACCTACCGTCTAATGGTCTCATCCATAGGCACCATCGTCAGCAAGCACACAGGGATAGAGACGGAGTTCAATTATATTAGGGGCCATGGTCATTCATTGAACCCATGACACGGTCCATATTAAATTACTTTTTGGCCTCTTATATTTATTTTAAGTTTCGGTTTGGTCCCTTATGTATTAAAAGTTTCGAATTGGTCTCTTATGTTTAAAAGTTATACCAATGTGATCCCTCTTATTTTTTTTGTACCGAAATGGTCTTTGTGTTACAAAAATTATACCAACGTGGTCCCATTTTTTCCCTTAATTTACAAAAAAAATGACCACGTTGATATAATTTTTGTAACATAAGGGACTACTTTGAAACAAAATGACCACATTGGTATAATCTTTACACATAAGGGACCAATTCATAACAAATAATATATAAGAGACCAAAATGAAACCTAAAATAAACTTAAGGGACTAAAAGTATAATTTACCCTTAACTTAATAAATGTAAGTTATATATTTAAGATATACAAAAAATAGCAATCAGGGGCCAATCATACTACTATTAGTATTTTTAGAAGTAAAAACACAAATAGCAACCAGGGGCCTTGGCCCTAGAAAGCTATAACTTGCGTCCGTCCATGAGCACACACTACCCTCACCATCATCTTCCCCAAACCTCATGTGAACCAACCTCACCGAGCAGTAACCTCCATGAATCAACCTTCACGCATTTTCCACACCCACAACCACATCATCTTCAAAACACATCCCCAGATTTTGAACCAGCGACCGCCAATGAGTCAAACCCATAAATAGCAAAACATTGAACAAGAATGATAACGTAGCACCGTCCTTACTTTCATAAAATTACTCTCTCTGCATATAACAAGTATTCACATTGTGCCAAAAAACACAGCATCTCCCATCCCATATAAATCAACTGTGAAACCCACTCTCCAAACCTCAATCCGAAAACGCAATTAAGGACTGCCACCCATGCATTTCCAACACCGTCCCCGAACTCCATAGCCCCAAACCGTGCGACCCACCTCTGCCAGTCCTCTGTGCAAGTCCCATGTCCATAATACAAACACAAAGAAGCAAAAAACAAAGACATAAGAAGCAAGGAGAGAGGGTAGTAAGTAAGAATCGAGAGAGAGTGAGAAACAGGGAGCATGTAAACGAGTTATGCAACCTCGTTTGCTCTCTAACCCTAGCCATCATCCGCCACCTGGTTTCCCCTCGCTCTCGTCAGCCCATTTCACTATATTTCTCTCCCTCGAAGATTTATTTCTCCCCACGAAGCTCCTCTTTCTCCCTTGCCGATCTATTTCTTTTGCTTCCCGCTGTCAATCTCGCACTCGCCCCTAGTGAAGATTTGGGAAGTAAGAAAGGTGGGGGTGATGACCCAAAGGGGGAGAGGGGTGGATGGGAAGAAAGGTAGGAAGAAGCATATAAGAGAAAGTATAAGTGGGATAATTAGGAATGAATTAGGGATTAGGGTTTTGTTTTAGGTTTAATTATTTTAAATTATCTTAATTTAACTAATTGAGGCTAAAGCTGCCATGTGGACGCCACGTCAATTAAAATATCCATGCGGCAGCTTCCACGTAGACGATCGTTTGCTAAATCAGCGAAAATTTGACGGTTATGACTAAAGTTGCAAACATTGAATATGCGGGGGACCAAACTTCGTAGGAAAATTTTATAGGGACTAAACTTCAAATTTGAAATATTTATATGAATTAAAAACATATTTAACCATTTATTTTAATATATATGCATATATATATATATAAAATTATTTTGTATATATATTCTTTTAATTTTATTAAGATTTTAAATTGATCCCTTAATTTAAAAATTCTTGACAAATTTTATATTTGTCAGACTTGTTTTTTGAAAGGATATTTGTCAAACGTTTTAAAAATTATAGAAATTTATTTAAAAGCTTAGTTAATGTTCTGAACAGAACCTCAGAGGATGGCCGGAGGGAAGCAGTGCGACGTTGTTCGCAGCAGTTGACGATGGCGTGCGGGGTAGTGTACCTGCAAGGACTCCGATGCCTAAGTCAGATTAGGTAGGAGGAGAGGAATTGCAGAGATGAATCAAATCGTACCTAGATCTGTGAAGGAGATCCGTTTTTATATGGTTTGAGGACGGTTACTGAGAGATAACCACTCCCGCGAGATCCGGGATGCCGTCAGATTCTTACCAGGCTGTGATGAACTGGGTGGAGTGCTGAGGACCGTTGGATAAGCCACGTCGACCCGGCTCCGGAGCGGTGAAGTAGACTATGTGCGGAGATGGGCCTTAAGAGCGTGAATCGTCGAATTGGGCTTCGGCCCAGTCCGGAACAGTTGCCCCCCAAGTCGGCAGCTCGAGTGTCGAGGTGATGACTTGTTGTAGTGATAGAAGTTTGATGATGTCGACATTCGATATTGTTTGAAAGGAAGCGTAAATGTTTGTCATCCCTTTGAGAGAAAAGAGATCTGAAACGCTACCAAAACCCTAGGCGGGTGAGCGTTAATTTTGAATTTCAAAATGTCACGTCGGTCGCCTTTGGGATTCGGGTTGTTGCGTTTTTTCGAGGTGAGTCATTACTGCACTACGCCTCTAGGTCAAATAGGTGTGACGTGTCATTGATCAACGGTAAGGAGAAGAAAGGTCACGTCGTTCAGACAAGATCAACAGCGAGGAGAGAAAGGAGAAGAAGGGTCACATCGTTTGGTTTCAACCTGGGGGTTATAAATCATCACTCCCCTTCTCCTTTCTCACTTTCGCTTCTCTCTCAGATTTTTGGGAAACCTTCGTCTCATTCCCTTTCTTCTTTTTCGACGATTCTGAACGCCTAGCTGATTCGGTGGTTTCCTTTCCTGGTGGTTCATTTCCGATCGTTCGTGCTTGCTCGTGTTTCGTTTCTTCGGTCTTACCTTGCAAACTTTCTTGTTTACAGGTAAATTTCCTTTCCTCATCTCTGTTTTTCTTTTCGTAGTTTCGAAATGGGTAGCAATATTAGGTCTCTCCCAAGGGTTTCGTCCTTGTCTTCCTCTGTATCTGGTTTCTTTAGTTCCTCTTCCTCTGGTGGCCCACCGGAGGGACCGAGTGTTAACACCGATGGCGGTTCCTTATCGCCTGACGGTAGTTTTGTTTCGGTGGGCTCTGGGGAAAAATGTTCTTCCCCTGAAATCTATTATCCTCCGGGACTTTTCGTCGGGGATTATGAGGGTAAGAAGGTTTCCCCAGTTGATCCAGTCGAAATCCAGAGTCTTTCTTTAAAATTACAGAAGTTTTTCGAACGAACTTTCACAGACAGGGAACTAGGAGAGTGGTTGGTCAATATAGATAAACATCAACCTTTTTTCCAGTGCTTTGGCGAGATCGGATATGGGTAAAAAATTGCTTCAGAGGGATGACTTCGTTCTGCCCCCAAATGCTGAAAACTTCGGTTGGGTTGCAGAAGATGCTCTTTGTACTCGCTCCTTTTACTCATCAAAAGAGAATTTTCTACTGATGTTGAAGTCTATGGACGTCGCCGATGGTGTCTGTAACTTCGAAAACTGGAAGATTTGTCGACCCCATCTTGATGCTCGAATCTGCTCGCAATCTGACTGTATTTTGATGTTCATGTACGAGGTCCTTTTCAAGGATTTGGGTTTTAAGTTGCCTTTTTCCGACTTTGAAGTAGCGGTTTTACACCATTTAGAGGTCGCTCCTTCACAATTACATTCGAACGCTTGGGCGTTTGTCCGGGGATTCCAGCTACTGTGCCCCTACCTGAACGTCGATCCCTTGGTCGAGACGTTCTTCTCTATTTTCCCCCCTTTGTGGACGGAGGCGGATCCAGCAAAACACCAAGGTTGGGTTTCATTAAAACAGAACGGGAAAGTTTTTGAGCTGTTCTCTGAATCTCATCGAGGGTTTAAATCGAAGTATTTCATTGTCGAGGCCATCAGCAATACTGCTATGGAAAACGTCTGTGCTCCTGTAGAAGTACTTGACAAGAACGGGCAGGTGATGATTGATTGGCGCGAGAGGTTCCCGCTGTGTTGGAGCGAGAAGCATTTCCAATTCGAGAAGAGTGAATTCACATACAAACTCGACGAGCTCGACGATAATGCTCGATACAGTTTGAAACAAATTCGCAAGTTTGTTGAGATGCTGAAACCTCGACAACATACGAATAAAAAGGGAGAGTTGGTCTTCGAGGAAGGATATGTCAACACTCGTCGCCTTCTGAGATGCAAGACTCAAAAGGAAGCCAATGCGTGTTTAGGTAAATTTGTAGAAATCTACTTATTCATAGTTCCCCTCTTATCATTCTGACTCATTTTTATCTTCGCAGATTCAATGGCTACTTCGGCGTTTTTGGCAAGCTTGAAGAGGAAGGCTTCTGCCGAAAAGACTCATTCTCCAGGAGTTGGAGAAGGTTCTAGCCACGCCGCTTCTGTTCTCGCTCCGTCTTTTGGAGCCTCAGCTGCTCAAAGTGTCGATGTTTCAACTGTGGTTGCGAAGGTGGTTGAAGAGGTGCCTTCAGGAAGTAAACGAATTTCTGCCCAGGCTGTCGAGGAGCCCGCCGCCAAGAAAAGGAAACCTCCTCAACCCAAGACCTCGGCTCCCACTCTCGCTTTGAAGACCGGAGAGAAGTCTGGCAAGGGAAAAGATACGGTCCAACTTTACGGCGAGGTCCCACCAGTTTGGTCTCGTGGCGAGACAATGAGTGTTGAAGAGGTTGGGGGGTTAATTCCTCCTTAAGACAAGGCTTTCTTCAATGAACTCTCCGAGAATGCCAAGGAGAATATGTTTTTCAAAAATATGACTCACAAGCTGTGGGACTCGCTAATTTCCCAGTGGCTTTTCGAAAAGAACACGCACTTGGAGGTTGAGCTCGACAGTCTTCGGAAGAGTAATTCGGGGCTGGATGCAAAAATTAAGTCCCTTGAAGGTCTTGAAGTTGAACTACAAGCTCAGCTGGCCAAGTTCAAGGGTGAGATGGTTGAGGCATCAAGGCAGATCGAAAATCTTTCTTCCGAGAAGAAGGATCTGATTGAGGAACGCAGACAGCTCTTGTAGAGGATCCAGGATCTTCAAAAGTCATAGGAGAGTTTGAAGTTGGAGGCCTTTGAATCCCAACACAAGATGGAGGGATTAAGTATAGAGGTTGAGCTCCTCTCGAAAGAAAATCAAGAAGTTTCGTTGCTCTCGGAGAAGGTCAAAAAGTTAGAGGCCGAGAATGCAGAGATGGTGGCCTTGATCTTGAAGGCTGGCGACGAGTTATTCGCCAATGCCGTCAACCAGGCAATCCTGATCTGACCTTTAACACGACGGGAATGACCCCTACCGGGATCGTTGAGGGGAACAAAATTGTGGATGGTCAAACAAAGGAGGTCATTCTCATCGGGCCCACTCCGTCTTCTGAAGTGGCTATTCCTCTGGTTTCCGATGTGGCCCCCTCTTCGAATTCCGAAATAGTAGTTCTGTCGACTTCAGGAGTGGCTGTGCCTCGCAAGTCTTAGGATTTTGTTGCCCGTATTTGTCGTTTTTGCTTTTGCTGTCTTGTAATGAACAAAACGTTTGTAATGATATTTAACTTTGAATTAGCGAAATATTTACCTTGTTTGCTTTACTTGTCGTCTTGTTTGCTTTTCAGAACGCGCTCATGCTCTTGGGCACGAGGCTCGTTCAAGGGTGCTCGCGCACTCGGGCACGAGGCTTTTCAAAACGTGCTTATGCATAACGTGCTCGTGCTCTTGGGCACGAGGCTTGTTCAAGGGTGCTCGCGCACTCGGGCACGAGGCTTTTCAGAACGTACTCGTGCTCTCGGGCACGAGGCTTGTTCAAGGGTGCTCACGCACTCGAGCACGAGGCTATTCAGAACGTACTCGTGCTCTCGGGCACGAGGCTTGTTGACAAAGCATGTTTTTCATACTCCTTTTTCTTCGAATGTATTTTATTGCTTCATATTTGTATGTTTCAGATACATTTAACTTCAGCTATAGTACTTCTTCAACGTCGCTGCGTTACAAGTCCTCGGAACTCGCTGGCCTTGCAGTGTCTCAAGGGTGTAAGCGCCAGTACCAGTCTTTGTGATGACTCGGTAAGGGCCTTCGCAATTGGGTGCGAGTTTCCCTTGCGGGGCATTCTTTAAACCAACGCCAGCTCGTCGAAGGACGAGGTCGTCAGGCACGAATTCTCTAAGCACCACGCTTCGGTTGTACCTTGCTTCTGCTTGACTGCGACCTCGTTGAGCACTGCAAGCTCTCTGCATTCGTCGAGGAGGTCGAGTTCTTCTCGCAAGTTTTGATAGTTATTGACACTTTGTTGGGGATATGAAGTTCTCCAATCTCGACGGGAATAACGGCCTCTGTCCCATATGTGAGACGGAATGGGGATTTTCCTGTCGTTGAGTGTGGAGTTGTGCGATATGCCCAAAGTACTCGGGGAAGTTCTTCCGCCCAATTCCCTTTTGCTTCATCTAACCTTCGTTTCAGACCTCGCAGAATAACCCGGTTTGCGGCCTCAGCTTGACCGTTCGTCTTGGGGTGTTCTACGGAGGTGAAATGTTGTTTGATGTTGAGGTCCTCCAAAGTCTTTCGGAAACCACGGTCCGCGAACTGTGTTCCGTTGTCGATAACGACGACCTCGGGTATCCCAAACCTCGTCAAGATGTATCTTTTGAAGAATTTAATCAAATTCTTCGCAGTTATCTTTGCAAGTGCTTCTGCCTCCACCCATTTGGTGAAGTAATCTACTGCGACGGCTAGATACTTCACCTGTCCAGGAGCCATTGGAAATGTTCCAAGTATGTCAATGCCCCACCAGGCGAAAGGCCACGGCGCTGAAAGGGACGTTAACTCTGTTGAAGGAGCCAAGTGGATATCGCCATGTCTCTGGCATTTGTCACATTTCTTAACGAATAACCTCACGTCTGCGTCCAATGATGGCCAATAATAACCTGCACGGAGGACTTTCTTCGCAAGGGAATGTCCTCCCAGGTGTTGCCCACATATTCCTTCATGCACTTCGGCCAATGCATATTGGGCTTTGGCGTCGTCGAGACACTTCAACAGTGGGGTGGAGAACCCCCTTCGGTACAGGATACCGTCGATTATGGAGTAAGAACACGCTTTCTTCCGAATTTTGGCGGCCTCCTTTTCCTTATTTGGGAGCTCTCCGAGTTGAATGAACTTCTGAATGGGCGTCATCCAATTGTTTGGGTTAGCAGCCACGTCATCAATGCTTGCCTGGGAGATTGCCAAGCAAAATTTTGGAAGAGTCTCTGGTATTTCGACGGAGGTGATGTCGACCAGCGAAGTTATACTAGGTTTGGCCAGTGTTTCCTGTATCACAGATCTGTTGTTCCCCGAGGTTCTTGTGCTAGCGAGTTTGGACAGAATATCTGCTCGGGTGTTCTGTTCTCTTGGGATGTGTGTAATCTCAATTATAGAGAAATCGTTCATTTTCTTTTTCACCAAGGCGAGGTATTTCTGGAGGAGTAGGTCTTTAGCCTGGTACTCTCCGTTGATTTGGGACACAACCAACTGAGAATCGGTTCTGAGTTTAACTTCTTCAGCCCCGAAGTCTCGAGCTAATGTGAGCCCTGCTAAACATGCTTCATACTCTGCTTGGTTGTTTGAAGTGGGGAATGAAAATCCCTAGGAGAACTCGACAATCACCCCATCGTTGTTCTCGAGCAACAACCCAGCGCCACCGCCTTTTGTGTTGGACGACCCGTTGACGTGAACCGTCCATTTAGAGCAAGGCTCTACAGCTCCCGGAGTCATTTCGGCGATGAAATCTGCCAGGCATTGGGCTTTGATGGCTTGTCTTGCCTTGTACGTAATCCCGAATTCGGACAACTCAACCGACCACTTGATCATACGTCCTGCTAAGTTAGGCCTGTGTAGGATTTGTTTGATTGGTTGGTCTGTCCGAACTTCTATGGGATGTGCTAAGAAGTATTGTCTCAACCGTCGAGCTGCGACTATCAACGATAGCGCGTCCTTCTCAATCTTTTGGTATCTTAGCTCAGGGCCTTGAATTGCTTTGCTTACGAAGTAGACGGGTTTCTGGCCCTCACCTGTTTCACGGATGTGGACGGCACTTAGAGCTTCATCGGCTACCGCTAGGTAGAGATAAAGTACTTCCCCAGGGGATGGTCTCATCAAGACTGGTGGTTGAGACAGGATGCGCTTTACCTGCGTCAAAGCTTCTTCGCACTCGGGGGACCATTCGAATTGAACTCCTTTCTTCAGTAGACGGAAAAAGGGCAACGCATGTTGCGCTGACTTCAAGATAAACCATGTCAGTGAGGCGAGCATTCCAGTGAGCTGCTGGATGTTTTTCTTTGATGATGGCCGTTGCATTTCGGTGACAGCTCGACATTTGTCAGGGTTTGCCTCAATCCCTCTTTCGGTTAAGTAGAAATCGAGAAATTTCCCAGCTCGTACCCCGAAAGTGCATTTTTCAGGGTTGAGCCTCATATTATGTCGTCGGACTTCGGCGAAAATTTCTTTTAGGTCGACTACGTGGTCGGTTTCCTTCGCTGTTTTCACGATCATATCGTCCATATACACCTCCAGCATTCTACCGATCGGGTTTGCAAATACTTTGTTCATCATGCGCTGATACGTGGCTCCAGCATTCTTGAGGCCAAAAGGCATTACTTTGTAGCAGTAATTGCCTTTGTCGGTCATGAATGCAGTTTTTTCTTGATCAGCAGGGTGCATTGGGATCTGCTTATAACCAGAGTACGCGTCCATTAAAGAAAGCAATCGAAAACCGGAGGAATTATCGAAAAGTCTGTCGATATTCGGGAGGGGATAGGTGTCCTTGGGGCACGCCTTATTAAGATCGGTGTAATCAACACACATGTGCCACTTTCCATTAGACTTTTTAACTAGTACAACGTTAGAAAGCCACGCAATGTATTTAACTTCCCTAATAAACTCAGCCTTAACAAGATCATCAACTGCTTTGGCTGCAGCCTCAGCTTTCTCCGGGGCTTGCTTGCGACATCGCTGAGCTACCCAGTGGGTTTTAGGGTCGAGAGCAAGTTGATGGCAGGCGATGTCGGGAGAGATGCCTGGCATGTCGGCAGCAGTCCAAGCGAAGAGGTCAGCATTGGACTTCAGGCACTCAATCAGCTGTAGCTTAACCTGTTCGGGAAGGTCTGCACCGAGCTTCACGGTCTTTTCGGGATCAACCCCAGCTGAACTCGGATAAACTCGTCATCAAGCACTGGCCTCCTGATCTTTTGTTGGAGTTCTCGGGCCAGGGGATCGTCCTCTTGGACTTCATCTTCGAACTCGATTCTGGCATCGAAATCAGCAAGGTTGACTTTTGAAGCGGCTTTGGCAAGAGCTTGCTTCTTGGCAGAGGGAGGTTGCTTCTCATCACCTGACCCGTCGACCTTCAGGGACAGGATGTAGCATCTCCTAGCAGCTTCTTGATCAGTTTCGACAGTGACGACTTTATCGTCATCACTATGGAAACGCATCTTCAAATGGACCGTCGAGGTCACGGCTCCGAGCTCCCCCAGAGTTGGGCGCCCAATGATGCAGTTGTACACAGACTTACACGGAAGTACTATGAACTGGACTTTAAAAGTCTTGGAGGCAGGTAGTTCTCCAAAGGTCACCATCAATTCCACGTAGCCCAAAGGCTTGGTTTTCGAGCCATTGAAACCAGTCAGATCAGACCCCAGATACGGTACGAGGTCTTTTTCTGGTAGCTTCAAGGTCTTAAACAACTCGTCGAAAATAATATCCGCCGAGCACTCCTGATCTATTAATATTCTTCTAACATCAAAATTGGCCATGTAAGCTTTAACCAATAGGGGAATCAAAAAATTCGGCTTTCCATTCACCAGGTCTTCGTCGTAAAAGGCGAGGGGAGGTCTTCCCTTACGCCTGCTAGATGAGGGAAAAACAATGGACACCGACATCGTTTCTCTTAGCTTTCGCTTTGCTGAGTTTATACTCACACCTCCCTTGTCGGAGAACCCCCCAGAGATAACAAGGGCGACTGGGGGAGGTCGAGGTCTTTCTTTGTTTTCTTCGGAGGCTCGAGCTGCCTCGTCGAGTTGTGCTACAGAAGCCGATTCCTTTCTCGCAGGTCGAGGTGATATAGACCTCGACCTTCTATCGCCAGATCTCGGTTTTGCTTTCACGTACTTCATCAATCTCCCCTTCTGGATTAGCTGCTCTATCACATCTTTCAAGTGAAAACACTCATCAGTCTCATGCCTGGCGCACTTGTGAAAGTGACAATACTTGGACTTGTCGGCATTGGGCTTCTCTTTGCCTTTCCGGGGGAACTTGACTCCAGCATCTCGGAATTCGGTATTCGCACATTCGTTCAGAATACGCTTTGGTGTGGTATTCTAGGGAGTGTATTTGTCGTACCTCTTTGATGGAGGTCGGTTCTCTTTATCTATGCGCGATCTGTCTTCGCGCTGTCCGCCGGTCTTCTCCTGGGTTTTGCCCTTGACCTTGGATGCCATCAACTTTTCTTCATAATTCATGTACTTCTGGGCTCGTTTGAGGAAGTCGTTCAAGGTCTTTGGCTTGTCGACACCAATGTTGACGCTGAACAAACTGCCTTCAACCAAACCTTGCTCCAGCAAATACAACTTCATCTCATCGGAACACTTTTTCACAGAAATTGCTTCTTTATTAAAACGCTCGATATAGTCTCTGATAGATTCATCTTTTCTCTACTGAATCACGGCCAATGCCGTCGTGGACTTTGGTTGGACTTTGGACGCAGTGAAGTGGGCAGAGAATTGATCGGTGAGTTCGGACCACGAGTCCACATAATTTTTCTTCAAGGCCTGGAACCATGACAAGGCCGCCTTCTTTAGAGTTAGAGGAAAGATCCTGCACTTGACTGGTCCTTGGGCACCTCTGTAGCCCATTACCGTGTCGAAATAACCGATGTGCTCATCTGGATCGGTTGTGCCATCATACGAATCTAAGGATGGTGGCTTCTGAAGATGCTTCGGAATCTAGAACTTCATGATCCTGGATGTGAAAGGACCCAAGGCCTCGCACGTGTCGCTCCCTGTGTCACTCTGTAGGGAGGTGGACGAAAGGGAGTGAGCATGGCGGCGACGAGAAGTGCGTTCAGCTGACCTTGCATGACGGCGAGAGGGAGTAGTGGTTCTTTGAGGCGGTGTATCGCTGCTTGCGGTCACATCTCTGCGACGGGGAAAGTGATCGGGAGAACGGTGGCGACGCGGTGGAGAGCGCCTCGCCTCAAGCCCTGACGATAAGCTTTTAGGCGAAACTCTCTCGCACCGCGTTTTCTCATTTCTTCTTCCGCTCCGAGGAGAGCGGATCTGAGATCTACGGCGGTGAGGCGAAGGGCGATCTAAAGACCGACTACGGCAGTGGGTTGCATGTGGAGAGTGGCGCAGAGTTGCATCACGGCGGCGATGATGAACAGATCAGCGAGTTACGGAATCTCTGGACCTCCGAGGCGACTGAAGGATTTGGTCAGTTCTGTTCTCGATCTGTGTTGTGACGCGAATGGAGATCTCTTTCTGCTGATTCTCCATGCGATCCAGGCATTGATTCTAGACCTGCATCGCTTCAGCATGACTTCGTATGAACTCTCGAAACTCACGGAGGAGGAAGGCGGCGGTTGTCGGAGCGGTCTCGCCTGTTTCTGTTGTAACCGCCGCAGTAACGAATGGAACAACATCGATCTGAGGAGGAGGAACATTCCTCGGCCTTTCATATTCGACATTGAATTGAATAGGTTCAGGTTGAGGTTGATCTACCGGAACGATCAAAGGATTTGGTGGATTCAGATCTGCGCGGAGCGAGCTGCGAGTAGCGACGGTGCGCTTCGATCCAGTCATCATGAATCAAGAAGAGAAACTTCGGAAACTAAAGATGAAATTAAAGAACTTTCCCACAGACGGCGCCAATGTTCTGAACAGAACCTCAGAGGATGGCCGGAGGGAAGCAGTGCGACGTTGTTCGCAGCGGTTGACGACGACGTACGGGGTGGTGTACCTGCAAGGACTCTGATGCCTAAGTCAGTTTAGGTAGGAGGAGAGGAATTGCAGAGATGAATCAAATCGTACCTAGATCTATGAAGGAGATCCGTTTTTATATGGTTCGAGGACGGTTACTGAGAGATAACCGCTCCCGCGAGATCCGGGGTGCCGTTAGATCCTTGCCAGGCTGTGATGAGCTGGGTGGAGTGCTGAGGACCGTTGAATAAGTCACGTCGACCCGGCTCCGGAGCGGTGAAGTAGACTATGTGCGGAGATGGGCCTTAAGCGCGTGAATCATCGGATTGGGCTTCGGCCCAGTCCGGAACAGTTAACTAACTTAATTACCAAAAAAAAAAGCTTAGATAACTTAATAATTTATCGAAAGATATTAATATTGAATTTCTTTACTTAATCCAAGTTTTCAAATAAGTTGATGTGATTTAGTAGTAGAAAACAACATCGATTAATGATTTGTCAAAAAAACATCGATTGATGATTAGAGGTCAATTTAAAAAAATTCAAAACCTTGAAGGCTTCATTAAACACTCAATCTATAGTGTAAGTACAATTTATAGAAATTAATTTGCTGTCATAAACCAAACTTCTAAGTCGCCATTGTAATTTTCCATGGAAAAAAAATTGAAGTTTTTTTAACGTGTGCAACCTTGATAATAATTATTAATTGCCCACTTTTTTCTTATTAATCACATAGTTTCCTATTTTATGTGTAAAGAGGGATTACATAAATATGAATCTATAAAATAAATAGGGAAGTTAATAAATACTAAGGAGAAAAAATGTGCAATTAATGATTCTTATTGCAAGTGAGAAAACAAAACTAGAAACCACGAGGGGACGCAATCCCACTCCTATCAGCTAGCAAGGCTAGGGAAAGGGAAACAAAGATCAAATTAAATCATGAATTTTACACAGACAAGCCAAATTGAATCGTGTACAAGGTTGTACGCGTTAGAAAAATCGAAAAAAACTATGCCTTGCCTATTAGTTAGTGATCCAGACCTATCCTAGGCCCAAACACATTTCAATGGGCTCCAACAACTTGACCTAATTGGTATGCTTTCTCCTAAGAGCTAACCCTAGCTTCAAGGCTATATAAGCCTAATGTTATCACCTCTACAAGGTGTGCCTCTTCTAACCCTAGCACCCACCTCACTCTTATATTGATTTGAGCGTCGTAGTGTTTGCAGGTGGCCACCGCCCACATCCTCCATTGGAGCTCGGAGCAGCACCTCCACTCATTGCAGTGACTTCCACCAGCTAACCACCGTGAGGTATCACCTTCCTCTAATTCTGAGATCCACTTCGGATCAGTGGCAACCACAGTGGGAGGTTTTCTCGTTCACGATTTTCATTTCGGAATCACGGTGGTTTTGGAAAAGATGGCGATCTACTCAAATCGGAGGGTGTCTCGTCAGCATCGAACACCAACACGGTCACGGCAGGAACGTAGAGAAGGCACCCAAAGGGAACAGAGCATTGCAACCGTGTAGCGGCGACGATTTGGTCTAACCTGATTGAATCCCGCTCGTCCGGTCTGTTCATCCTCAAACACAATCATCTCTTAAATCCGAATCTCGACGCTAGGCAGATGCTGGGGTTAGCGCACGGGACTGGTTGTCAAACACCCAATGCCCATTCCCCTTCGATTTCTTCCCAGTATCTCTGCGCTAGGGTTTGGTGGCAAGAAAATGTGCCAAATCTTAAGCCGGAGAACAACCATTGTTATTGCGAGGAACCAGAAGGGTTAGAACGTGACCACGTCTCTCGACCCAACAAGCAACACAATCTTGAATCTCTGCAGCAGATCGTGAAAGGGTAAGTCCTGGCAGTTAGCCTCCATGGCGTTCAACGATGAAACGTTTGTAGATTTGCTCCTGCCTTCCAGTGGCGCTAGCACGTGCGAGGAATCGATGATCGACGCTGCTGTCGAGTTCGATCTTCGTCCCTGTCAAGCCGCTCAAGGTCCGAATGGAAGTAGAACAACAAATTGTGCTCTGCTCTGTCTGAATCTTTACTGGTCTAAAGCCACGCCCGACCATGGCGCCTTCTTGATGCCGTTGAGGTGAGGTCCAACCCTTCTTATTTCATTTTTGCTAACCCGTTTGTTGAAGGGGATGCCAGCCTCGCTGCCAAAGAACACCGGGTTGCAGACAACGCTCCAGTGAACTCGTTGCCGAGCTCAGCTCCATATAGGCCCGATGGAGCACAGACTCCCCGAGGTTCTCCCTGACACACGCTTAAAGAGCACTACGCCAACACTTCACGGTCAGGACCAAGTTCCGACCCTCTTCTGGCTGGTTGTGATTTGAATGGATACTGGGCAACAAATATTGCTCCGCTCCGTCCTGATCTGAACCGATCTACACTGAATTCAGTTTTGGCTTCTTGATGCCAGCCCCAAATCTAGAGTAAGGTCTAAACCTTTCTTATATTGTTTTTTGCTAATATATTTGTTCATGGTGGACATCGGTACCAACATAATAAAAGACCGAGGTAGCCAAAAAAATCACTGTCGAGCAGTGTTGGCCGGAGGACAGGCTTATCCCACTTCTGCTGAAGCCAATCCACTTCAATCTCTAATGAGTATTTGTCGATTCCAATCCGATCTCGAAGATGTGAAGTCCTCCTCAATCAAGCATAAGATATCTCAACGAATCTGAAGTTACCCGGCATGCTCTTAGGGAGCACTGATTAAGGGAAAACCTCAGCAAACTGAGGCCGCGACATGTCCTTTAGCTTACTGCAGCACACGATTTTGTGATACCGATGCCACCATCGGATCTAAGGGTAAGGTTCAAGCCTCTCTTTGATATCTTTTCACTGATCTGTTTGTTTATAGTGACTTCAAGCGCCGACGTCGAATAAGACGAGCAAGCCAACGAAGCCTTGAGCAAATTCGAATTCCAAGCTCGATGTCAAAGAAGACGGAGGCAACGACAAAATTTGAGCAAAGTGGATATCAAGACCAATGTCAAAAGGGCATCCCGAATCTGAAGTCCTTCTGGAACATCCTCCCCGACGTCCTAACTTCAGAAACGCCGATGTCTTGATCATTCGCACTACCGATTTCACGGCCCCAATGCCTCGAAGCTCGAAGTGGGACTGGTCTCCTAACTCTGAAGTCCCCCTGGCACGTCCTCACCGATGTCCTGACTTCAGAAACGCCGATGTCTTGAATATCCGCGCCACCAATGTCACGGCCCCAGTGCCTCGAAGCTCACCCCCACCGGTGTGAGATCAGGTTTCTAATATTTTCCGGTATCTAAGATTAAACATGATATTTCAATATCTTGCTTATACTGCTTCATGTGTTACCTCAAATAATAGGGCATGAGGATTGTGCTAAAGCACCATATCCAAATTGCATTTATCTGATCATTTGAATCAAATTTGACATATCATTAGTCACGGTTGCATTCAGATTATTATCATATTTCATTACCTGAAATCGAGTGTGGCATGTGCTGAATTTTATGCATTGACCAGCAATCAACTTGCATGGTTTAAATGGGGTCAAGGACCAATATGTGTTCATTCCTATTTGTAATCTTGCTTGCATCAATTTTCATTATTCAAAAACGATCACACATGCACTATGTCAGGGCATGACCCTCATATGTCGCGGTATAGTCACTATAGCCATTGTTGCCTACTATGCACCACTTTAGAAACTTGCATGGAAGCATAAACTGCAGCTAAGTATCATCTGTGGCATTGTAGAACTTACTATCATGAATGCTTGTTCATATGTATATAAGTTCAAAACAACATGTCATACCTTCCTGAATACATGAATTCATGAGTTCCCAATACAACCTCAGACTTGTCATTGGGCCAACTTGATTTTCATGACTGGTTCAAATACAAAAGATGCTTATTACATTGTCATCTTTCAATTTGCTTTTAGCTACTGGCGAAGTGTTTACTGATTGCATTGTTCTTTGCATGATTGGATCTTCCCATTCTATAAGCTTGAATAGATAAATATGGTAGATTTGAATTGTCTACTTCACTTCAAGTGTGAAACTCATGCCAAAGTAAGTGTTGAATTATCTATTTCACTTTTTCATGCTACTTGACTGAAAATTTTATGTAAGCTTATTCCAGTTCCACTTTGCTAACTGCTTGCGTTCTACACATACTGTGGAGAGAAAGCACCTATCTAATATAAGCTGCTGACTCTTCCATCTCGGCAACCGGAGATGGCATAGAAGTAACGGTATCAGTCAATTTTCTTATTTCTATTTTTAAGTCACAAATGATATTTGTTATCTCTGTTGAAAGTATGGCAGTGCATGACAAAAACAAGGAGCTGCTAGGGAACATCCAACAGCATATGCTCCAAACAAGTCAGCTCAGATCAAAGGGCATGACCACTTATTAGGGGTTCAAACACTCCGATTAACATGGACATTACTCCGACTAGCACAACATATATTTTTTTAATAACATGTCTCTTTGGAATTTGTCTTTGTTTTCCTCTTACAGCAAATGATAAGCAGGAACCATTGAGACCCCAAATTTGATCTGCTTCAGCAGTTCTACAAACCGCCTGTTGTTTGTGGAAATATACTTCCACCAAAAGGAACAAGTACAATGTGCCAGAACACATCCCACTATAGATTGGTTTAATAACAATCACATTTTGATTGCCTTTGCCTCCTGGTATTCAATGTTTAAGCATGCTAAATATTCAACCTTCTTAGTATGAAGGCCCATGGTAGTAATACTTGCAACATATTTTATCATGATTATTGCACTTAAAGTGTACAAACATACAACTGTCAGGACATATTGTGCTTCCATTTAAGTACCACAAGAAATTCTTGGAAATACTTGTCGCAGGGCAAACCGAAATTCTTCTGCTGGAATTGACATTGCACCAAGACATAAGGGATTCCCGTGCAATCCTACTGTTTGGTTTTCATAATCAAAGAAACGATTGATGATATAACCTCTTTCTATATAATTATGCTCTCAAGTTGTGAGATTTGTTTGTTTTCCTTGTGCAAGGACTATAGGAATAGCAACACCTGCAATGGTGACTTTCCACTTCAGATCGGATGGAAAGCTGGAATCAAAGCAGACCTAGTAACAATTGTCCATAACCAAGGACCACATTGAACGCTGCTATCTTCCATTATTATCGGATGCTGGGGGCTAAGATACCGAAGTCTAACACTTCGGATACTTGCCACTACAAAGAGACCGAAGTCTGACACTTCGGATACTTGAATTTCAAAAAGACCAAAGTATAACACTTCGGATACTTAGAAGATAAAGAGACCAAAGTCTGACACTTCGAATACTTAAAACATAAAGAGACTGAAGCCTGACACTTTGGATACTTGCTACCTCAAAGGGACCAAACTTCGGATGCTCACATATCAAAGAGACCGAAGTCTGACACTTCGGACGCTTTGTAACTCAAAGAAACCGAACTCTAATACTTCGGGAAGTCTAAAAGTTTAATACTTCTTATGTGACATGATATCTCTACCATTAAGAAATCAATTATATGGCATCATCAGTCCCTAAAATAGGTTGCCACAGCTATATCACCTTCGTGCGACCTCTTAACCACACAAGAACATGCATTTTCCATTTGCAAGCAAACATTCAGTCTTACAGGTTTTATGTCGAGCACTTGAGGGCTACTATTATAGATACTCTCCCTATTATCAGAGCTCCTAAACTCGGTGGAAATGATCACGAGTTGCACATCTAATCAAGGGTCCTCCTTCTTTACCCTTGTCATATCATTCGCAATCAACATTGCAAATATTATCTCGTTGGCTAATATGGCATAATCTGGTTGGATCACTTCGTATCCGCTCTCTCGGAACGCATTTGCCGGGCTAAATCGGCACGATTCATATTCACCCAAATTGGGTAACATCAAGGTTATCTCAACCTATCTGTTGAGGTTTCAACACCGACAAAGGAAAGGATAAATCTCTAATGGTTGAATCTTACTCCTATATGATTATATCTTCATGTTTTGAGATTCCTGTATTTTCATTGGACAGGAACTATATACCATGAATCACACTCCAAGGAGTATGTATAAAACACATACACTCCACCCCAAGCAACGAAGTTTATTCAAATCGAAGTCCGACACGTCGGATAACATTAAAATCCATTACATCTAGTAGATTATTTCTTTATAGTTACTAATGATTTCTCCAATCGGAGTTGTACATGATCCTCTTATGCAGGAACTAGATAACGCCCAAAGCGGCTAAGTGACAGCTTCACATGAATAACTCGGCCCTCGAAATGTCGGGATTCACCTTCCGACCTACTATGCTTAGTCATGAAAATCCGATTTCAAACTGATTTCGGTTGGCCCTCCGGCTTGCCTAGCCACCAAGTCACCGAGGGTCATTCGCGGTCACGTCCACCCAAAGTCATTGTTTTCACTTTGACTGCCGAGGGATCGAGGAGAAACTCCTTTGGCCGGGATTTCTCCAACGGATATGGCACCGCTAACATGGTCAGATCCTACCTCCAAGCGCCCATGCTTGGTTGATCAAATCTCGACATCTCATTAGATTCCCCCGCCAAGCTCTCAAGTTCGGACAAGGAGGACATCGACATAACACCTCGATCTTCCGACGAGGTATACATTTTCATACTTTAATCGAGCCACATTCTCCTATGAACCACTAATGGGAAATTTATCGTCCAAAAAGGACAACACCTATTGTCTATCATTTAATTCCATTAAACTGGTGAGAATAAGGCTTGATCAGACACACTTGTTTCCATCTCTCCTTAGCTAAATGACAGGAGCAGGAGAAACCTATGAGATTTGTCCCAACTTGGGCAAATCGTTGCCTCCAAGAGCAGCAAAAGCAGCCTCATGACAACTGCACACCTCAATTAAGGCATAATATGAGCCTTATAATAGTGCTTATTAAAATAGCCTGAGTATTACTTTTAACATATACATACATGTTCTAGACTACTTGTCTTCTGTTTTATATGGCTAAGGATTTCATCATTATCGAGGTTCCCCTTTCGAACTCCTACGCTCGGTTGAGGACGAATCTCGACATCTCGTCAGGATTTCTCGCTAAAGCTCTTAAGCTCGGACGAGAACTTCGACATCATGTCTCGGTATTCCGACGAGGTATACATTTTCATGCTTTATGCTTATAATTTTCTGAATATATGTGGCATTTGAGACCAATCTGAAAATAGTCGCGACGGGCTCGCAAAGGGATTCGCTAAACATATATCCCCAACTCACAAGCTAGTTCGGTATGGGGCAATACAATCAAAACATGTGTGTCTACATTGTGCACATCTTGTATTTCTTGACTAACACATGCATGACAACAACTCCATGAGGGTTAACTATGCTTCTAAGTCGGCTCCACATTACATGAGCAACCGACTTGGGGGGCTTCTGATCCGGACCTATCCTAGGCCCAAACACATTTCAATGGGCTCCAACAACTTGGCCCAATTGGCATGGTTTCTCCTAAGAGCTAACCCTAGCTTTAAGGCTATATAAGCCTAATGTTATCACCTCTACAAGGTATGCCTCTTCTAACCCTAGCACCCACCCCACTCTTATACTAACTTGAGCGTCGTAGTGTTTACATGTGGCCACCGCCCACATCCTCCATTGGAGCTCGGAGCAGCACCTCCACTCATTACAATGACTTCCACCATCTAACCACCTTCCTCTAATTCTGAGATCCACTCCGGATCAGTTAGTATTAAATTATGTTTACTTTTTGTGTTATCAATACATGATATTGATACATCTATATTGAATTCTACCATCAATGAAGTATGATACCACAATCCCTTAATTTAAAAGTATAGATTTTGTACACGAGTGCATTGAATTTTTTTTTTATGAATCAAAAATAAAAATATTTATTTTTTTGATAAAAAATTATAATATTTATTACTATATTTAAAATTTAAAAGTTTTATTTTTTTATTAAATATTTTTCCCAGTCAAAAAATAAATAATTATTTTCTATTTTAAATTTTTAGCAAATATCTTAATGATATTCCTTTATTTTTTGGTGAGGCATCCATTAATGACTCTGCACAACTTGCATGATGTGCAGAGCGCTTGTCTAATTTTTTTTAACAAACTAGCGTAATTACCCGTACCTTGCACGGGACTTAATTAAATAATTATATATATTTGATATTTAATTCATCATACCTTTTATAAATGTGTTTTTATATTTTTTTGACTTTATCATATATACATGTGTTTATAGACGTGAATATAAATACCTGCACATATATTTTTTTTATTCAATATTTGCACATATTTTTGTACATACTTATAGGTACCAATATATATTTAAATAGTTTGAAATGTATATGTATTATTGCAGTTGTTATAATTTTTTTACAAAAAATTAATTAGAAAAAGTAAATTTATTAGTTTATAAATATATTCATATACATACATATATAATAGATATGTAAACACTTAATCTACTCATATATGCAGAAATTACATCAGTTATCTTTCAACTTCCATGGTTTAGTAAAAAATGTTAAAGTTTATAATTATAATTGGATCTTGTCAAGATGCATAGGAAAATAAAAAAATTTAATAGAAACATATCGTCCATTAAAACCATTTAAGTGAACAAATGAACTTGTCTGAATGTTATACAAACCTTATCGTCCATTAAAGCCATTTCTATTAATTCTGGTTCTTGCTGTTGTTTAAAATTCCGAAATCGCCACAGCCTTATTATTCTTACCCGCAACTTCCATATTTTGCTAGTGTGTCTGTTGTTAATGTCTGCAATGGCGTCAAAAGTGGCAGACATGTTTTGCATTGTTATTGTGTATTTGTGCAATGAAAAAACGTATCATGATATTGAAATGTCTTGGATTTATAGTTGAGATAGTGATGATGCTAAAATAGTAATGTATCAGATTAGATATTTTAATTCCAACCAAAATATTTTGAAATCTGTGTCTCATCCATCAGAATGTTTATGTCTTATATTTGGTGTATACCAATTTTGAATATGAATTAAAATCTTACCTTTGACCAATTTAAATCTAGGTAATTAATAATTTGATCTGTTTACAATTAATTCTATATTTGGTTGAAATATTGTCAGAAAAAAATATTTGGTTGAAATTGTCAAAAAATATTATAATAAGTTGATTTTTTTTTATTCTATTTTGGTTTCAGGTTCAAGAAAAATTTAGAGGAGGAGAATTAAATATGTTTTCTATTTTTTTTTGGATTATATTTGTAGGCTTTTATATAATTGCTTTTTATGAACAATTTGCAATGGGGTATTTGAGAATCAAATATGTTTTCTATTTTTTTGAGAATACATTTATAGGCTTTATTTAATTTTATTTTATGAATAATTTGTAATAGGATATTGGATAATTCAATCGATGGAATATATATTATGTGATCAATGAAATTAATAAATCAATCCAGTCAAAAAAAAATCGATGGAATATATAAATTAAATCAAAAAATTAATAAAATTAATTGATTGATCAAATCAAAATATGATCACAAATCTAATTTATTGGTTCATTCTAATTAGTAATTAATGAATCAATCAAAAAATATAAATTAAATTAAAATTAAATTAAAATTAAAATAAAATAATTGTTGCATTTATGCGGGAATTGGAATGATGAAGTTTTGACACGTGGCATGGGCTTACGTGTCAAAACTTTTCTTTATATAATATAGTTGATCCCTCTTGGTAAATTGTACTTTTTACTGTAAATCACCCCAATTGATCTAAAATGATTGTCATTTTAAAAGAAGTACACGTTTATTTGACAATATATTCTTTTAACACATTAGTGCTTTCTCAATTTACTGAATAAAGATATCAAAAGACAAAATAAAATTAGAAAAAATAATTAATATTTTTATTCTTTAGAAATGACTAATTAACAATAGACTCAATTAAGTGTCAGTAATTTTAAAATTGCGTTTATCCTGTAAATTTGGCTTATAGTGGAGTACCAGTATTATCAATTGTGAGATAATTAGTGATTTCAATTAGTATAATCGATGACTTGGAGATCAATTTACCCGAGGTCAACAAGTAATTAAAAGAGTTAGGGTATGTTTGGTATGTAAGAAAATGAGAAGAAAGAAAGTGAGAGGAAAGAAAATTTATTGGTTAAAGTGTAAAATTGATGATGTGTTATATTATTATTGGTCTGTCACATTTATCAATGCATCTTTTTCACACTTTACTAAAAATTTTCTTTCCCCTCTATTTTCTCTCCACCCTCCCAAACATAGGCTTAGTGACAGCAAGCAGCCTATGGCAGTGAAGATTCCCCTATCAACTTATTAAGACTCGTGAAATTGTACCCTATAAATATAATACTTGGTTTAGTACTCCTTAGTCCTCAGCACGAAAGAGACAGTCAGAGTGACAGTAGACTATAATCATTCTTAGTATATTAATTTGGGCTTCTCATAGTACCTTTCAATCTTTATTTAACTTTGCGATGAATTATTTTAAATTTAAAACGACAAGAAGTTCTACTGTTTATAGAGCTTATGCATTTGTCCTTATATCACTTGTTACTGGACTCAATCGATTGGGGGGAATAATTTGTTTTGAAATAGTGAATATTTTAGAGAGAACAAATTATGTCATTTTGAAAATTTAAGAAGAAACTAAAATTATTAATGAAATAAAAAATTTAATTAAGAATTCTTACATTTTTTAAATTGAAAATGTGTTACTTTCTAAAAAAATTAAATAACTAGTACTATTGTTCTAAAACAAAAAAAAAATTGTTATTTCACTGTTGTGCAAACATAACAGACCTTACCTTAATCCTGATCCTAATAGTAGTACATAGGAGTTGGGGTATTTTGTGGTTCCAAAAACATGGTTTGGGGTATTGTTTTTTAACAGAGGTGAAACCCAAGAGAGAGTGCACCGTGTCCCCCGACCCAAACCAGCATGGCCTGATGGCCCCCATGTGATTTTACTGCTCATCTTCCACTCGTTGGTTATTGTGCTTTCAACTCTGAATTCCCAACTTTGACTTCTAAGTAGTACTCTTATTATTCTATCCTTCCTCTTGGTCGGTTATTTAATTACTGTCTCAGTTCTTTTTAGATTTCGTTTAATGTTCTTTTATAATAAACTTAAAAAAATCAATAAATTCATAAATTATGTTGTTATTAATAAAATTATTAATAGTTTTTCTGTGATACTCTTGACTGCTTATTCATTATACTTATTTCTCTCTATAATAAATAGTTAAGGATATTGATAAAAAAATAATTAATATAACCTTAAACTTTGAGAACGACGTATAAATAGTAATAAAATTTCTCTAAAATTAGGCAAATAAAAAAGAACAAAGGGAGTAATTAATTAATCCATCGATTCTTAATAAAACAGAACAAGAACTCGATATTGTTCTTGCAAATTCTTTGCATATTACCTCAATCTAATTAGATACTCCCTCTCGTCGTTCTTTTTACTTATCCATTTTTTGGATAAATTTTGTTACTATTTATCTGTCTTTTTAAAGTTCAAGATTACATTAATTATCTTTTTGATAATCATATCTTTAACTATTTATTGTAAAAAGAGAAATAAGTATAACGGACTAATAAATAGTCAAGGGTATTATAAAAAAAGACCAATAATTTCGTCAAGAACAAACAAAATTTATTGGTTTCATTGGTTTGTGTAAAACAACTTTAAACGACATCTAAAAAAGTACGGAAGTAGTACTACTCCCTCCGTTTTCATGTATAAGCAAAAACCACTTTTTTGGTTCATTGAATAACTCATGTATTTGGTATGAGTTATTTAATGAACCAAAAAAGTGATTTTTGCTTATATATGAAAACGGATGGAGTATCACCGCACTAACAAAAGGTTTTTCATAAATGTCACCATTAACATAGACCAAATGACGTACTAATATTTTTGAAAAAATGCTAATAAATGCCCTTAGAGCATTAGTTAAAAAAATTAAAAGATGTAAGTTTGTATAGAAAAATGATGTATTTATTATATTGAAAAGTGTATAACCTATTCTCAAGACAAACTTTCTTTTTATGGATTCCTTAACCCATGGTAATTAAAACCGGACCGGACCGACCGGTTGGACCGGGAACCGGGCCATGGTCCGGTCCGAGTGACCCCCTAAACCGTCTTGCAAGGAACCGGCCAGTCAGATGCCTGAACCGGCCAAAACCGGCCGGTTTAGAGTCGAACCGGTTCGTCTGTTTTTTTTTTTGAAAATTTTTAATTGCCTTTATTAATAAAAAAATCAATTTTTGGTCTCAACAGGGCTTGAACCCTTGTCCTCAAAGCCACAACAAATCATCTTACCACTAGGCTACATGTAATTTGTGTATAAAATGAAATATTATGTATATATATTATATATTTGGTATATATATATTTAAAAAATAATATTTTATTAGTTCCGGGACATATTATTTTGTGTATAAATTTAAATATTATGTGTGTGCATATAAATATATATAATAATATTTTATTCGAACCCGGTCCGATCCCGATTCGACCCTAGTCCGACCAAAAAACTTTAAACCCTGACTCTCTCCGATTCAATGCTCAATCCGATTTTAATTACCTTGCCTTAACCGATACCCTTAATATACACGTTAGCGAGACACATATTTTTATCATCGAACCATTTCAAAATATAAACCATTTAACTCTAAATTCATCCATCTCTAACTAACAGACAATTCTTTCTTCCATCTAAAATATTTTCTTTAGGCTTCCATGCTTTTGTCCTGCAATTATAGCTCCAGTTCGTAATTTTTTTTTATAAAAAGAATTACACCTGTTCCTTTCACTACCGTTTATTTGATGTCTGTCCCGGTCATGTGTTCACGCCCTTTTTCTTCCTTTCTTCCGTTTAAATTTTGTATTGATTGATTTTTTCTCGTTTAATTACAAACAACTAGAGAATAGAGGAAAAATAATATAAGATAGGAGTATATATTACCTTTTCTTCTTCAAATTAAAAATATATAAATATAAATTTTATTATTTATTTATTTTAATATAATGTGAGTCTATTTGATTATTCTCATTTTCTTAATACTGAAAATATTATATTATTTATTTATCTTTTTTAACTAAATTGAGTAATTAATTTTATTTTCTTTCAATTCAAATAAAAATAAAATTTACTTATTTTTTAATTTTGAATTTATTTTTTCTCCCGCCTTAATCCACTTATGTAAATGAATGAAATAATAACGTCCTTAAAGGTGTGATTGTTTTGCGAGAATTTCAGACTAGAGAGAGATGTGAGAGAGAAAGTGCAAAGAAAGGGGGGAGTTCGCGCGATTGGTGTACCGAAAAAGTGCAAAGAAAGACTGAAATTGGGATGGGTCTCATTCACTTTTAATTTCTTCGCACTTCTGCGAAGAAAGTGGGGTTCAGAGGCCTTTTTTTTCCCATTTCTACCATTTTTCTCTTCTTATAAATCAAATTATTTAAATTTTTAGTCAAGGATATTGGTGTCTTTTAAAAAATAATCAACACTTCTCTTTTTTTTTTTTCTTTTATTCTAATCAATATTCCAGATCTACCCTATTTATCATATTTTTCTTTTTTTTTATACCCTTTTTTTACAATTTCTCTCGTAAACTAATCACACCCTAAAAAAAGTACTAACTCAAGTCTATGTGAAATAGCCACTCCTTACCAAAACCATTTGTCTCCAAAAGGAATACCTTACCTGAACACGAGAGTGTGTCCTGGAAAACCGAAAGTTTCTAAATGGAAGGGCCCACGCAATAGCATATTTAGGGGTTTTTTCAATATCATTGTGGTCAAAACTAGAGGGGGGCCCAATAAAAGTAGGGAAAAGTGCCGCCAAACTGCACGAAACATGAACACCAGCATCTTCTTCCATTATTAACTTCTCTGTCCCTCTTTCGTCTACAATGCATACATTCATTCACAGAACCCACCACCTAACCTCTTTCCCTGATTTTTTATTTTTTTATCCTTATTTTAATCATTATTAACCGATATATCCCAATTTTTTCAATATTTTTTTAATTGTCCCAGTTTTTGGCTAGTTGAAAAATCGGGTTTAGCAATCCCGATTTCTCAACTGTGTTGATTTTTTTTTTTTATGTGTTAAGAAATCGGGATTGGGATCCCCGATTTCTCACCTCTTATTATTATTTTTTTGATGTTTTGAGAAATCGTGTTTGGGGTCTCCGATTTCTCACGGCCCAATTTTTTTTTTTCGTTTTCAGTTATATATTTTAATTTTCTTTTTGGTGAAAATATATTTTTCAATTTTAATGTTAAAAAATGTTAAACAATAATGTTAAATTTATTTTTAGGGATTAATTAAGCTAATATGGGTCTTAATTAGTTACAATAATTTAAAAATTATTAAATTAAAAAAACTAAATATATTAATTAGATGAATTCAGAAAACACATTAGATAAAAATTTTGAAAATACATAGCAACAACAAAAAATTGACTTGAAGGATTAAGCGGGATCTTCAGGACGGTTTGGACATTTATTTCGGTCATGACCCACAGCCCGACATAGTCCGCAACGTTTTGGGTTACCCTTTTCCCTGAGGTCCATCTCAGTATGTATGCGAGCAGATTGTGGGCGACCCTTAGAATTTCTCCGCATGGCTCGACAATCCTCCCCGCCGCTTCCCCCAACCGTGCAAACAGAAGAGATTCAACCGCATCGCCATTCTTCTCAACTCACATCGCCAGCACAGTCATTTGGCTACACCCCATCACAACCAGAGGAGGCCCATGAAAATTACGACGTTCGTCGACGCTCTTTCGCATACGGCGAAGATGATTTTATTATGAACTTGTTTGGTGCAAATTGTCCAACACCACAGTCTGCTGAGGTGGCCTTTAATCAGATGTACGGGAATGCCCCTTTTCCCGCATTTGGCCAGCCATATTCCCCATTCCAAATGTCATCGTTTCATGCCCATGGTGCTTCTAGTTCTGCAGGACCATACGTCGGGCAAAATGAGCATGTGCAGCCGATAAATGTCGACGTCCAGCATGGCGAGCACCATGTTATTGCTGAAGAACAACCTGAGCCACCTCCTCGGCGCCGTAATCCCGCACGTAACAGGAGGCCTCCATCATGTGGGACTGGACACCACTTGCACCATTAAAGAGATTAGTATTTAATGAAACCATGTATTTAATTACCGTTTTATAATCCAAGTAATTAATATATTTAGTATTTCAAGTTAATTTTTTGTTAACTAATTTGTAATTTAATTTAAATCAAATTAATTTAATTAAGACAAATTTAACATTACAAATAACTGAAATAACTGAAAAAAAAAAAAAATTAGTAGTGAGAAATCGGGGACCCCAAACCCGATTTCTCAAAACATAAAAAAAAATAATAATAAGAGGTGAGAAATCGGGGATCCCAATTCCGATTTCTTAACACATAAAATAAATAAAAAAAATTATATCAGTTGGGAAATCGGCTTGGCCAAGACCGATTTCTCAACGTAAGTAAAAAAAAAATCAACACAGTTGAGAAATCGGGGTTGCTAAACCCGATTTCTCAACTAGCCAAAAACTGTGACAATTAGGAAAATACTGAAAAAATTGGGATATATTGGTTAATAATGATTAAAATAAGGATAAAAAAATCCCCTCTTTCCCCGTCTAAGTTTCGCTTAATTTTGGCTTCCAAACAGGATATAATTAAATAAAAGTAATTTTATAAAGTATTAAATCCACTTTTAATCCTTTAACTTATTTTTTAGGTTCAATGGTCTCCTAACTTTATTTTCGGCTAAATAAGTACTTTAAATTTTTATGTTTTGCCAAATAGGTCCTTTAAGATTTTAAGTTGGGCCAAATGAGTCACTGTCAAGTAGG
Organism: Calophaca sinica; assembly: GCA_037113605.1. NCBI lineage: Eukaryota > Viridiplantae > Streptophyta > Magnoliopsida > Fabales > Fabaceae > Calophaca > Calophaca sinica. The sequence goes on from CM073731.1 coordinate 4,362,819, forward strand.
ACCTATTTGACCTAACTTAAAAACTGAAAGGACCTATTTGGCCCAACTTAAAAATCTAAAGGACCTATTTGGCCCCACTTAAAAACTTAAATGACTTATTTGGTCCAAAAGGACATATTTGACCCATCTTAAAAACTTAAAGGACTTATTTGATCGAAAATAAAGATATGAACCAAATTGAACCTATAAAATAAGTTAAGGGACCAAAAATAGATTTAAGCCTTTTATAAAACTTAAAAGTTAAATAAATTAAAACTTAATTAATTAAAAAAGTTAAACTTTTAATGTTAAACCTTTTATTGGATTATATCATTTTTCTAATGTTATTTCTAAAACTGATTCTATCCGATTCAAACTAAACTTATAAGTTATATTATATATATAATTTTATTTTTCAATATTATATACTACTTATGTTTATATATTTACTTTCTTATATTTTTGTAAAGTTATTATATAATTTATATTTATTTCAGAAGATGGAACTTTTAATTAATATCTGTCAAGGAAGATTTTAATTAGTATTGTAGTAAAGTATATATTTAAGTGGATAACACAAAGATAATACAATTTCTTAGATTATAAATTTTAATAATATTCCAAGTTTAAATATAAACATCCCACCTAAGGTCCGTGGATTTGCATGGAGAGCTGCAAGGGAATGCCTCCCAACTAGATCAAGGCTGACAAGTAGAGGTGTTGATTGTTCCACCATTTGTGTGATGTACAATTCTTTAGTAGAAAACTCTTGGCACATATTTTTTGTTGTTGTGAACACTATCAAATGTTGGCGGGAATAAAAGCTTTGAAATTTTATTTAGCTAAAAATATTACTCTCAAGTGGTTTCGTTGATTTGTTCTTCAATTTTCTCAATTCGCTAGAGAATGATCAAATAGACCTATTTATAATGATTCTTTGGAGCCTTGGGAAATGTCGCAATGAGAAGCTTTAGGATGATTGCCTAGCTGATGTCCAACAGGTTGTCATTCGTGCAAAGGATACATTGAATGATTGGCTGCTAATGTGTGTCAAACGAATGACACTTTCTCCTGCTCCAACTTCTATTATTCAGTCTGATACATGGGCTTCTCCTCCAGATGGTGTTTTTAATGTGCAATCTTCATGCAGCCTTTTTTGATGATAATTCCTGTTATGAACTTATGGTTTAGACTTGTGTCTTAGAGATCATAGTGGGTCTTTCATAGCAGCTCACACTCAATGGAATAATTTTAGGGTGAATGTGTTAGGAGAGGCTAATGCCTTATTAGAAGGTTTTCGTTAGATTAATCATTTGGGTTATTGTGGGGTTATTTCTGAGTCTGATTGTAAAATGTTAATAGATGTCATTTCAATGCTCTAATGATTTAGATAATGAACTAAGAAGCAAACTGACACAAGGTAGAGACTTTTTATCTCAACATGCTGGTTATAGGGTAACATTTGTTAGGAGAAAAAAAAAATAGAGTTACCCATAACTTAACTAGAACATATGTATTGTCAGTCAGCACCCACTCTTTCTTTGATGTTATTATGTTTCCTATCCATCTTATTCGTGATGAAATGAAATAAATTTTATTTAAAAAAAAGAATATGATTGGTGTGAATGCGAACTCACCGAGTAACAAAATTGTAGCAGACACGCCGTTTAATTTGTTTTTAGATTTATGTAACTCTGCATTGCCTACATACATCCAAGCACTGCCCACTCTAGTTCGTGTCCTCTTAGTCTCTTACCATTTTCCATGTGACTCCTCATTCGCAACCGCCATTAGTGGTACTGATGGGAGTCCAATTCGATGGATATTCATAAAATTATTATCGCAATAGTTTGAGTAAATATCCAAATTGGTACTCGGGAAAAATTACGAACACTAGTTTAGTCTTTGAAATGAAAAATACAATTTTACTCCTTAAGAATATAAAATGTGAGTCAAATTAGTCATTTTTAGGATAATTTTTAAAAATATTTTAGTTTCTATCAGAGACTAATTTGACCATCATTTAATATTCTTAATGACTAAAATGTATTTTTTATTTCTCAGTGACTAAATTAGTGTCCCTAATTTTTCTCAGGAGTATTTACTCCAAGAGGTTTATTGTATTAAATGAATTTTAATATTTAGTTTAGGTAATTATATGTAAAAAACTGCTGATATAATAGTTTTATAGTGTTTTTAATTTTTATATAATATATTTATATATTTTATAATTCTAAATTATAAAATATTTTCGCATTTTTTTTGCTAAACAAATATTTTTGCATGTTGAATTAAATGTTATACTTTTAGTTAATATTCTTTATTTTATAGATTTTTCATAACTGGTTCTAGTATTAATTTTTTTATTATTTTATAAAATTGTTAGGAAATATTATATAATATATTTTATTTAACTAAAACACGAAAAGTATTAACTAAATATGATATGAAGCTGTTACTTATGCCAATTTTAACATGAGAATGGTCTACTACTTAAATATGAGTATAAATATTAAATATTACTGTTATAATTCCCTAGTGAAATCTTGCTTTATTTGGTAAAAATAGTAAATAAATTAGCTAAAAATAGATAAATTAAATAGTCAAATTTGATGTGTTTGATAAAATTATAGGTAATAAGTATAAAATGACAGGTATATACATATCGAATAACTATTATTTTTAATACTTTATTTTAGTTCAACTTAGTTATTGTTTTAAAAATTACGATATTAGTATTAATTTAAATAAATTTCAAAAAATATTCTTATAAAAAGAAATGAGATATTATAAACAAATCTAATAAACTTATATTCTTCTAAAATATCGATATTTATTTTTAATTATAAAATTGTAAATAATATTATTTTGAAATAATATTTTATAATTTTAAATTCTTATCAGTTTTTATTTAATTATAAAATATTTTATTAAAAATAAAAATAAATAGTACTATATTAAAAAAATGACAAAAAAATTTGAGTATTTAAGGGTTCTGTAAAGAATAATTTTTCGTTTTTTTGACGAAGGTTCTGTAAAGAATAATTAAGAAGTAAAGAAAAGTTTTGTTATTAAAATAATGAAGATAATTATGAGAGGAAAAATAATAAAGTCAAACATTCTTTTAAATAACTTTTTTTTTGGTACGTACATCTTTTAAATAACATTTTAAAAATACTTATAAATCAATATATAATCTAGTTTACAAAATTAACTAATTAAAATACCTTGTGAAATATCCTTATCAAAAAAATAAATAAATAAATAAAATACCTTGTGAAATACAATCGTTAGTTGAGTTCTGTGGAAAGGGCAAAAAAAAAAAAAAAAAAACAATCGTTAGTGGTTAGTCATTACGATGGTGAGATCCGTAAACAGGAAGAGGAAGATGAATGAATACTTGAATAGGATTAAACCAAGCCCGAATCAACGTACTACTAGCATCGTTGACAAACAAAAATATTGGATCCCGAGCGAAAGCGAGCAGAGCTGCATGCCCCACATTAATTGCTCTCTCGGGCACACACAGGCAGCAGCAATCGTCTGTAGCGCAACTTGGCGTGCGTAAGCACACCAAACATCTAAGTCTAACCAACACGGGTACACCATTCGTTATCCGATATAATAAAAAAAAAAAATTATGTGTTTTGTCTAATTTAAACTAAATATATAAATTTTTTTACTCATATTAAGTAACGGATAGTATATGATAGTATATTATAGCAGCAAAAATAAAGATAAGCCCAGATCCACCTTGCACTTACTCACTTCTCCGACACCGCCACCACCCATGTGGAAAGGGTGGCGCCGGAAGTGGAAGTGGAACCCGGTGAAGAAAGAAGGTGAGAGTGAGCGTGAGGCAATTGTAGCAACGTGAATGGGAACCCCACATCTATGAGATCAGTCATAAAGGGAAGAGGAAACTAATTAGATGGATGGATGGGATGACCCCATCATAGTGTCTCCTATCCCATCCATCATCCAACCAAACCACATGATGATGATGATTATTGATTACAATTTATCACCATGATGAACATTGAACAGAACAAGAACAGGAACCGGAACCGGGTGTTTGTAATGAGTGGGTCCCACGTCACATTTTTCTTTTCTTTTTTAAATTGGGTGATGCTCTCTGTGTTGAAAAGACTAGACACTTGCCAAAATTGGTGGCGAAGTGTCAACGCCGTTAGATTTTCGAAATATAGAGTAGTTACCTTGTCCCTGTCAACAAAACCCTTCTACTTCTTCGGTTATGGGTGTGTTGTTACGCTTCCGGGTAATAATATATACACACAGACAGAACACCACCAATGCCTCTGTATAAATTTAAATGTACTCACTAGGCTTGAGAATAAGAACCCAGGTGATTTTGGTGAGAAGAACTATTGTTATAGTTACGAAACTCTCGGACTTCATATATTGCGATTAGCAGCACAACAGAAACAGTAATCGGAATAATTCTTAGGATGGATCATATACTGTTTACTGTTTATTATACCAAATTTTATAATGTTACTAACTAATAAACATTCACGGGATGATTGAATTCGGAGTGGGATGGCGATGATGTATGTGTTGTGGCCCACCGAGTCCACTTATTAATCGGAACAAGACTACTAAAAAACACTGTTTCGGGTTGTTGGTGGGTCCAACCCCCAATGGCTGAATTTCCCAACTCACAATGTGCACACCGCACCACACAAACATCCATGATTTCACCCGCATTGGAACAAGGGAGACAGAGACAATAAAGCCAGGGCAAAGCATATCACTGTTTAATGGATATGATATGATATCTCTAGACTAGATGCCAGAAGATAAGCCAATAATTAAATAATAGACACAAGCGATTGCTTGTGAGAAGAAAATCAAAAATTGGAGTTTCGAAGAGAAATGAGCAAAGAGATCTGGGAATTTCGTTCACATCACATCCCATTCTCCATACCTTTTCTTTTTTATAATTTTTATTTCTGTTTCCAACATATATAAACACATATAGACATTATCATCATAATAATACTACGCAAGAACATAACAATACCAATATAAAATATCTATAAACTACTATTCCCTATGGTAATTAGAAACCCCCTCCCTCCCTATGAGGAAAAGGGATCAAAGAAAAATGAAAATAAAACTAAAATTAAAACTCATTTCCATTGGTATAATATAGCATCATCAAATTAGAAAGGCAGGAACTATAACAGAACCAGGACCGGCAAGATCTCCTCGTTCATCACATGACATTGCAGCTGGAAGTATTCTCATCGCTGAAGAAGTGAGTGTATGGATCAGGAGGAGGATAAGGGTAAGGAGGGTACATGTAATTGACAGCGGGAGGTGGCCGCGCGTACATCATTGGCTGGAATCTGTCATTTCCCATTGCTCGTTGTTGGTTCATCATTGCAGCCATCATCTGTTGCTGTTGTTGTTGTTGTTGTTGCTGCTGCTGCTGCTGTTGTTGTTGATGGTAAGGGTTACCGGGCATTGCATCTGGGCCAGCACCCTGGAAGTATCCGCCGCCGTTCACGGCGGCTGCCGGTAGGCCTTGAACGGCCGGAATGTTGCCCATTTGGTTCATTGGCATGCTCATGCCCATGGGCCCTCCATTACCCCCAGCCATAGCAGGGTGAGGATGAGGGTGACCACCGCCGCCGCCGCCGCCGCCACCCATCATGTTTTGGAATCCATTGTTCATAGCTTGAACACCACCACCACCACCACCCCCCATTGGTATGGGATTTCCCTTTTTACCCCCATTGTTATGATTATTATTGTTATTATTTCCTCCATTCTTGTTTCCTCCTCCACCACCACCATTTTTAGCCTCTGGTGCGCCACCTCCATTTTTGCCACCATTATTTTTGTTACCTCCACCCTGATTCTGATTATTTCCGCCACCGCCGGCACCACCACCGCCACCGCCTTTCTTTCCTCCATTGGCATTTCCACCGACCATGCCATGCACTTGAACAGGCACAGGTCCACCACCGCCTTTCTTCCCGATGGCTCCACCTCCACCGCCATTATTCCCGCCCTTCTGAGCATTCATGAGCTGTGGATGATTCCCATTCATCATGCCACCATTCAACATCATGTGAGCACCATTCCCCATAGGGGGCTTCATCTTATTAGGAGGCAACTCATCCATTTCATCATCAAACTCATCATCAAAATCTTCATCATCATCGTCATCATCAAATTCGTCGTCAGTTAAGTCATCCTCATCTTCCGGCACATCAAATTTGACAGCTTTCGCATTCTGGTTAGGATTCGGAATCTGATTGGGGATATTTAGACCCTTGAATTGAGGCAGATTCAGATCTTGGAACCCTTTCATCTGCTGAAGTTGCTGCAGCTGCTGGAGGTGTTGCTGTTGCTGCAGCTGTTGTAACTGTTGAGGATTTGGCCCTTGTTGACCACCTTTGGGTTGGTTATTGTTTCCACCCTTCTGATTCTGATTCTGACCTCCTTTGTTGTTGTTGTTGTTTCCACCACCTTTGCCGTTGCCAATTTGCATGTTCTTTAACTGGTTAGCAAGGGGGTTCTGGTTATTATTATTGTTGTTGTTGTTGTTGTTTGGTTTGGGTGCACCCCATAGTTCTGCGTGTTTCCCTGATTTTGCAAGCTTCTTGATGAGAACGTTGGGGTCCACATTCCCTGAAACCGTCACCTTCCCCTGTTCCGCATCTATCTCAGTCGTAAACACCCCTGTGTGATTGATTCAAGATTTGGTCGGCAAGTTAAGCTTTTGTTTTTTTCTTTGGATAATAATAATTGAAAGCACAACTTTTTTTTTTTTGCGCTTTAAAGAAAGAGCAAATGTGAATCATAATAGTATATGAAAGCACAACCATGGTGTTATGCATACCGTCAATTTTCTGTAAGATTTTCTTCACTTTGTGCTTACACCCGTCACAGTGAATGTTCACTTTAAGAACACATTTCTGCATGCACAAGCAATCCCAACACACAAAACAGACTAAAGGATAAGTTTCATTGTTATAAAAAAAAAAACTGAAATGGGACAAAACAAAACTTCTCACTTTATCAGAAATGTCCAAAACACAAAGGCAAAAAAGAAAAAAAAATCACCAATTAGGAAGTGTACACTTCTAAATATCTGTTCAACTGATAAAAGCAAAGACTTTGAACAAATAATAATAATAATAATAGCATGGAGAATGTGATGGGAGTACCTGTATCTTCAAAAATTCTTCTTTACTCATGTCTTACACCACCAACGGAACAAAAGTTTGCAACTGGTAATAATGAAGATCTGGGCAAGAGAAAAAGGGTGGTGGTAACTGGTAATAGATCTGAGCAACAGCAAAAGGGGGAAAAACAGAGAACAAATGAAGGACAGGAAAAATGGAGGTTGTTCCTTTGTAGACTTTTTATTTTAGAATGAAACACGGAGCAAATGAGAGAAAAGAAAATGGTTCTGTGTCTCTGAGCAGAGACAGAACAGGGAACCTAAACAGGAAGGCTCAGAGATGGGAAGAGAGAGAGTGGTGAGTGAGTAGTCATTGGGAGAGAAAGAAGAAGGGAGAGAAATGGGTAATGGTGCTTGCTGCTTCAAGAGTTGGATCTTTGTTTTGGTGCCTTTATTTATTGGTGTATATTTTGCTACGGAAGAGACTTCGTAACTTTTTTGCAGTGTAACTTCCACAATTTAACCGTGCCCATGTGGGTCGTTTGGCTTGGCTAAGAATCTACCTTTAACTTAACCCCTCCTCTCTCTCTTTCTCTTCTTGCCTTGGCTTGGCTTGAAGACTGTGAGGTGGGAATGCTAAAAAATCATAAATCAGAATGACGAGAGAGGAGAGAGAATGTGTTACTCTATCATATTCATATCTGATGTGAGATTTGTTTTTAAAGCTTTCGTAATTATGATCACCAAATGTGATATGAACGAACCCCGTCAGTTTTATTAAGCCTAAATTGGTGTGATACAATTAAGAGTAAGAGTCAGTGTGAGACGCAGCTACCACAGTACTCGCCACAATCCGCAATATAAACAAAACAAAAAAAAATCCTTTAAAATATAATTAAAAAATCCAAGTATTTGGTTTTGAAATAAATACATAGATTTTTTTCTTATATTTTAGAGACTATTTTTACTTATATTTTAGACTGAAGGGAATACCTGAATGTGTCATAATTTCAAAAACATCTTTAAGTGTGTTTTCTGTTAATAATTCAAGAATAAATTTACTAACAAAAAACATATTTAAGGATCAAACTGACCAAAAAAATATATATTCAAAGACGTTTTTGTAACCTTGATATATTGAGGGACTATAGCAACAATATTACACACATTCATGGGTCAAAATAATTGTTTACTCTGCTATTAATTTAATGACCATTTAATAGGGGAGTGACTGACTTGTAAATTTCCTTTTATAGAACTGCTTTTTGGTATATTTCCAGTTTCCACCACTTCTCTCAGAAGCCACACTGAATTTACTTTTCGATCTCCTCTGTGCCTTGAGTTGAGGCATGAGCGAGCGATGCCAAGAAATTTAGCTGTATCTATCTACCCACAAAATTTCTGTTTCAGGCTTCTCCTGTACTGTTCTGGCATTTTCATTTTAATCATCTATAAAATGAGGTGAACATTGGACCCAAAAAAAATAAAATTGAACACATGGTCCCCAAGTGAATAAAAAAAAAATCAAATTTATCTAATTTAGTTGAAAAGAAAATACTCTCTCTCTCCCTTAATATAAGACTATTTTATAAAAAAAAATTATCTCTTAATATAATACTCTTTTCAAAAACCAAGGTGCATTAATTATTTTTTTTATAAAATTATCCTCTATACTAAGGTGTATTAATTCTCTCTCTTTTAATAGTCTTGGAAGATGAGAATGGTAACTTGAGAAAAATAACACATATTTTATACAAATTTAATACTAATAACTAACAAAATTTACTTTTTTAAGAGGCGTGAAATGGTTAAAGAGAATCTTATGTTATGGGATGAAGGGAGTTCTGTATTTTATGGAAAGGAAAATAAATATATATTTATTGATTTAATTAAAAGATGGATCATCTATTTATTGTCGGTGTATTCCATTATTCAATTCACCTAACAAAGGCTCTTCTATTTTTGGGAAACAACAGAAATTCATTACAGAGAATGAGAAAGAAGAGCTGCCTCATCTTATCTGAAACCACTATCACTCATTTAATAAAAAGTTCTTTTTTTTCCTCCTATTTTTCCTGTTTGGTGGATAAGCCAGACGTAAATGAATTACATATTAATTATTGTGATGCACATGGTTATGTGGGAAATACATACTTCCTCTCTTCTTTATTATAAAAAATAAAACCTTAATTCATCAAGATCAAAGAAAAAATTAGAAAGTACTAGTAACTGATTTCATTTAATATTATTATAAATTTAATTTGTTTTCCACAAATGCCTATATTAATTACTTCTAATTCCACTAACTTGATTACTTTTAACATTATCTCTCACAATTAATAAGGGTATAAATGATATTTAACATTTAATACATTTGAAAATAGGTCAGTATTTCTTATAAAAAGACAAAAAAATGGATCATTTTGTTTCTTATAAAAAGGACCGGAGGAGTATGTTTTTAATAATTCCATATGTATGTAAATAAAAGCCCCCGTTGAACAAAACACACAAATTAAGAAAATTAGGTAACTCATTGAATTTGTATACAACTAATATAGTAACCTGTGCCATGTACCGGTATATATTGGCTTTTGAATATCTGTATAAAATGATTTAATTTTTTATATAATTTTTTTGTTAAATGAGATTGAGACAAAAAAAATGGACCATTTTATTTCTTATAAAAAGGACTGGAGGAGTATGTTTTTAATAATTCCATATGTATGTAAATAAAAGCCCCTGTTGAACAAAACACACAAATTAAGAAAATTAGTTAACTCATTTAATTTGTATACAACTGTATAGTAACCTGTGTCATGTACGGGTATATATTGGCTTTTGAATATTTGTATAAAATGATTTAATTTTTTATATAATTATTTTGTTAAAATGAGATTGAGACATTATCTACGAAAAATTATATAAGCGCATTTTATTTTCAATTATGCATCACAAAGTATGACAATATTTAAATAGTAATTATTATTGTCTATTATAAAGAATTGATTAATTATGTGGCTGATTATCATATTTAAAATTAAATATAGTGAAAAAATATAAATTACTATTGACTTAATTGACTTAAGAGAATAAAAAATTGTTATGATTTTTTTTTTACCAAACTAATTGTAAAATGAAATTTCCAAATATAATAGACTTGATTCATGTGTTGCACGGGTTATACGTCGGGGTACGATGAAATGCACTCAATAGTATGTTGGTCCGTTCTACGCATGGTGTATATTAAAAAAATATAAACAAAAAGGATCATGGAGAATTTCATAAGAAATTGTCTAAATTGTACATAAAATGTTTATAACGAATTTGTTTTTCATGTAAAATATTAATTCCCGTGTATTATATTTTATCTATTGCTTTCATGTAAAATGTTCATTCCCGTGTATTATGAAAGATAATCTAAATTTGCTTCGATAAAAATAAAACTTCAATAAATCTAAATTTGCTTTCATGTAAAATTATATTCCCGCATGTAATATTTTATCTATGATTTCTATATTGATTAATTTACATATAGATATTAATACTTTTTTGTGTAAAATATTGTGTTTAATGTAATTTTTTCCTATTTTTTTTGGTAATATGTCCATCCCCGTATACTAAAAAAATAGAATTTTTCTTTGATAAAAATGTTTGATAATTTTTTTTAGTATATCTATAGGCCCGTGCTACGTACGGTATATACTTAAAAAATTGTTATAATCATACACATAAGGTTTAGAAGAATAAACATTCTTATAAATATTTAGATAAAAATTACAACTAACAATATTATTTTATTTTATATTTATAGTAATGTGTATATAGTTTGAAACCTTTCCACCGCTACAACTTTAAGTATTTTTCCCTTATAATTAAGATGTTAACATGGTTTATATTTTTTTTTGTCAAAAAAAAACATAGTTTATTTTTTCTTATAAACTTATAATGTTCTCATCTTTCTTTTCACCATTTTAGTCATATATTCATTGAACGCACTTATATATAAATTTTGTAACATTCTCTTGATGTTAGTTATCTATTTTTTTTTTATATGTTATGTTAGAATTAATTTTTTGCTGTCTCCTTTATTCAAAAGCATTATACTGCCTTAATTTCTATTTCCTTTTATATATTGTGTTGGAATTGTGTCTGCTTAGATGACTTATATTTCATATCACCAGACTTAGCTTTAAGTTCAACCAATAAGATTAGACTACTTCAAAATTTTATTTATTTATTGAAAAGCCACGTGTTCAAGGAGAAGTAACAATGTCACCAATATGAAGGTGAACACATTTCACCATGAAAAGATTAGACTGCTATCTTGCTTCTGCGTGGTTGCTTCGACAGTGCTCATCTCAGATTGAAGCTTAATTTGCATTGTCTCTGGTTAGTATTGTTCTTCGTTGCTTTCTCTTTGCTATTTGCTTCTGCGTAGTTCTGTTGGTTTGGAGCTCTCTCTTTTGGTTGGAAATTGTGGGTTGTTTCTGAAATGGAAGGAACGTCTGCTGCTAAGGGCACTAGGACTAAGATGATATCTTCCAGGAAACATGGTTTTAAACAACGAAAAATTGTGGAAGAACCTGATTTGTCAAAGCACTTTCTCACTGCCAAACAAGTTTCTCATTTTAATAACATTTTCAAGGATAGGACTGTACTTGCTCCGCACTTTCTGGCTACGGAGGAGCTGTGTGACTTGGATTTTGATTTTCAGGAAGTGTTGTTCAGCAATGGTTTGAAAACGTTTGTGGAATTGCACAATGAGTATTTTCCTGACTTAGTTAAGGTTTTCTTCAGCAATTTGTTTGTGGACAATGGTGTACTGAGGTCCTCTGTAAATGGTAAAGACATAGTTATCACTACTCCAATATGGTCCTTTTTGACTGATTTGTCTTGTCTTGGTGCTGTTGTGGATGCCTCTGAACTTAACAGTTTTGCTGGTTATGATCATATCATTGCTTTAACAAGCATCTTGGCTGATCCTGCACATATTCCAGCAACTAGTCATAAGTTTACTGCCGGAAAACTTAAAGTGAAAGAACGGATGCTTCACTTTGTGGTTGGGAAGATTCTTGACTCTCGGAAAGGCAACTATGCAAGGGTGCATGAAAGTGACATTTTTCTTATTTAGGCATTATTGTCTCATGATGTTAACATAAATTGGCCTCAATTCTTCATCGATCGTATGTTGAAGGTAGTCTCGAATGCAAAAGCTCCACTTCCATACGCCTGTCTTATCTCTTTATTCATCCGACACTTTGGTGCTTGTTCGGAGGATGATCTTGTTGTTCCTGTTTTACCAAAGGATACAATTGGTAAAAATTCTATTTCCAAGATGCAATTGGTTAAAAGGGATGGTGTTTGGATGTATAGAGAGGAGCCACCTGTGGTTCCTGTGGCTCCATATGAGACAGATGATGAGGATCCCCCTGTGCCCCTGCTGCTGCCCCTATTGTCTCTCAGTCTTTTGATGCTGGTCAGCATTCGGGTGGTGTTTCTGATGCTGCTTCTGTTCCTCCACCTTGGTTTATCAATGAAATGGCTCAGCAAGAAAGCCAGATAAAGGGCTGGGTACGGGATGTTGTGCGTGAAGAGTTGCATCATTATTTTGGCTCGAGGATGTATGGTTCTTCGGAGTTTCCTCCTCCTGGACCTTAGTTTATCTGAGCTGATTTTGAGTTTTTCAGTGTGGGGGCGCACATTATTTTTTTTCATGCATCTAAATCTGACATTGGATTTCTTTTGGTCTGTAAACGTTGTCACATTGTTAGCTTATGTATGCTGGTATATCTTCTTGTTGGTTGAATGCTGATGTATGTTGGTTGATTGCTAGTATTGATGTTGTTATATGTCTGATATATTGGGTGTCTACCCATTCTTTGTTTTTTTTGATAATGTCAAAAGGGGGAGACGACACATATTAAGGGGGAGTATTGTGAATTGCCATGTTATACAATTTTGGTTTGATCTCGTTTGAAAGGAAATTGCTTGCAGGTATAAGTGTTTGTGCAGGTATGGTGTTTGTCATCATCAAAAAGGGGGAGTTTGTGGATGGACGCATCCCCTATGCGAAATTGAAGATGGTTTTAAAGATGTCAAACACGTGGAGACTTTGGTTCTGCTAGTATTCTTTAAGTTTTATTTTACTCTAGTTAGAATCAATTGTTAAGAGTCTCAATAAACTTGTGGATTAAGATTTAGAATATGCTATTTGATAAAATAAATTGAATCATGCATTGCATAAGTGTTTAAAAGGTTTTTGACCAAGTTGGGTATGTTTACAAATATGTTTTATTATTTTTAGACCCAACAATTATTTTACAAAGTGTTAAAATCATTTCATTTGGTCAAAACTGGTTTTTATGCATTTTCTGTTGAGTGGAATCGATTCATGATTTAAAGGAATCGATTCACAAGTTTTCAAAGCTGATGGGAATCGATTTATTAAGTATGGGAATCGATTCATGAATTTCAACTATCTGTGAATCGCATTCCAGCTTTTGGTGAATCGATTCACATGTGTTAAGGAATCGATTCACGAAATACAAGTCTCTGTGAATCGCATGCTTAATCTATGTGAATCGAATCCAACTATTAGTGAGTGAATCGATTCACACTATTGCAGGAATCGATTCACACGCGCGTTTCTGCTGCTTTTCTATCAGCTGTGTGAATCTGTTTTTGGGGTTAATATAAAAGGCTCATTTAGGGTTTTATTCAGAACATAACTCATATTTTCAGAACCCAAAAGAGTATTTCTCTCATAAGCTTTCTTCTTCCCCAAATTTCTTTGGGACTCATAGGATTTCACTTGTAATATCTCCACTACTAAAAGTGGGTTTTCAGATTACGAATTTCTCTCTTCTTCTTGTTCTGTTTTTGATTGGGTGAGGGATCCCATAGAAATCTTGAGTGTGGTATCTCAAGTGTTTTTTTTCAGAGTGTGGAATCTCTGGGTGTAATTCAAGAAACGGTGTAAATCTTTGAATTGATAGTGGAAGAAAATCTCAAGCGTGGCTTGGGGACTAGATGTAGGTCACAGTGGTTGGTGACTGAACTAGGATAAATCTCTGGTTTGATCTTCTCTTTCCCTATCTCTTTTAATTTCGTTTTTAGGGTTCATATAGATTTATGTTATTGCTGCGTTCTTGATTGGTATTCATCTGATTTTAGTCAATTGATTTCTTGGGTTAATTTCTCTTGATCACAATATTGATAATTCCTTCACAAAATAAGTTTTTCATAAAGTTCTTGCGAAAATTTTTGATACTCAATTCACCCCCCTCTTGAGTATTCTGGCCACCTGGGTAACAATTTAAACATGAGTCAACCACCATACTTGTAAATCCCTAGCCAACTCATTTAACTTAGTTCAGAATATGACTCTATTATCTCCATGAACCATGATTTCTTTAAAGTAGCCAAAAAAATAATTCATAGCACCTGCAATTCCATTAGCATTGATTTGTAACAAAAAATCATAATTTTTGTCTTTGCAAAGTAATTTAGCATTCATGTCTCTACAAAAGATGGTGTTCAAGAAAAGGATCCGACTTCCAAGCTAAACCCATTAATGGCATTAAGAATAAAAAAAGTAACTAAAAATAAAAAGAAAAATATGAAAGGTGTATAAATCTTAATCTAATTAAGTTCATAAAAAGAGTCGGGGTCAATGCATACCCAGTTAGAATATAGCATCTTGTACGATGACGGATTATGATTAAGTTGTTCCTATATCTGATGGGGCACATTGCAAATTGACATCTAAGAAGTAAGATAGAAATTAACATTAAATTAGAGCAAAAAAATAGAGAGATAAAATGTTTGTCCGGTTAACATTTTTTTTTGAATCGGCAAAAAAAAAAAATATTCAATAAAGAAAAATTACAGTAGCACAAGTAGTGCCAAATTCATGGTACACACATCCATTACCCAAAGCCCCTTACAATTCCACTACAATCCTCGGATGATTTACGAGCTTAATACTATAGTTTTATATACAATCGGTAGCAGAGTTTATCCTTGCCCTTGTGGTCTTCGTGCACTCATTTCTCGGACTTCCTATATCCTCCCATAACACAATAGGCCACTCCCCTGACACACTAAACCCACCAATCATGTCACCTTCCAGTTGCACATATATCATAAAACAATTCTTATAAATGCCCCTTTGCACCTACTGCAGCCGATCATATATATTGACATCATAACAATCAAGAGAAGCTGTTGCACTCCAGTTAACATTGAAATGATAAAATATGTGGCTGAAAAATAATACTCTAATCACAAAACCATAGAAGATTCCAATTGCTTCAAAATTTCCAGTTTTTCAAGATACCATGAGAATGCTCCAATACATGAAATTTTATTAGAAAAACATGCAAGATAAAATGTAGAAACAATTTATCACTTTAGTATAAACATTTATTTTTGTTTCGTATTAACTTATATCCTCACACCTTGTGGTTTTGACATTTCCCTCCTTATGCCTCTTGTTTTGATGGTTGTTATGGCTTGCCTTTCTTGCATTTTTCCTTGGGCTTCAACAGGATTTGATCCTTCCTCAAGCATATCTTCAGATGGTCATAGTTGACTCATTCGGTTTCCATCCCCCACATATATTATTTCAAATTAAAAGAAAAAACTTTAATGTCAGTGCCATGAAAATCCAATCTCTCAATTATCGTGCATATGATCAACTAATTGTGTATTGAGAAACGTCATTTTTAACATTGGAAAACAAATAATTTTAGCCAAAAAATTAAATACAAAATAAAATGAAAAAATGTACCTTAAAACGCGCAAACTTAAGCTCGAGAAGATTAACATAGTGATCATCCCACTTGCGAAAATGGCGTTCATGATCCTCGGTGAAGAAATATGTTGTATTCTTCATTGTCAATGATTTATAGTCTATTTCATATCCTAAAATTACATCAATCATCACGAAAATGCATATTAATAATATTGAAAAATATATGACGTGAAGATTGCCGGGGAAAATGTGCTTCTGGTCTGGGAAAAGGACCACAATAATTACATATACCTCCAAGAAACCAAAATGGGTGGGATAGAGGAAAGGGTTTGGAGGACTTGATCTAGCTCATTGTGATCTTGGTAATGAGGATTCAAGAGGACCTTATTTGGCCTCAAGCTGTCCATCTTCCAAGGTGCTTGAGATTGTGCCAGAGTCATTTTCTCTTCTATATTATATTCTATTCAATTATTCCACAACACAAAACAAAGAGAGAGTGAAATATCTGATTTTGAAACAAAAGAAAAATGAATACCTAAAATAATGAAGAATGAGAGAACGTGAAAATGAGTCGTCATCGTGAAAGAGGATCCACTGATGTGAAAATTACAAAGGATCAGAGCAATTTCGGGAGGAAAATAAATTAGAGGCAACCGATTTGAATACCATTTTGCATTCAAATTAATGGAAAATGTATCCAATTAATCGACATGCACAGATTCAGCGTTATTATGATTATGGTGTGTTTCTGCCATTTTTTTTGAAAAATTCTGCCATTTTCATTCTCACTCCATTTATTAAAAAACATAACGGGTGACATATATAATTCATATACATTATTACTCTATTTATATTTTAATATTAACATCAAAATTCAATGTTAGTTTGAATTTTACCATTCTTCTTCCCTGGTTTGTCATTTTCAGTTAATTTTTTTTCCATATATAATCTGTAAAATTTCTTAAATGAAAACGTATTATTTGGCAAACAAATTCTGGAAAGGTTTTGTGTATTACTATTTTGACAATTAAATCATGATAACTATAGTAACTTATACCACACAATTTTTTTTAGTTTGATAGCTTCAAATATGTGCTAAAAATTTTGTAAAAAAACGCAATATGTGATAAAAATGGGAATGGGTTAGCAAGTTTAAATATAAAATACGTTTCATCTTTTTTTTGGCATATCTCTGATTGTATGTTCGGTTATTAATGTAACGATATTACAATCAATTATTTTACAATCAAATTACTAAATTGTTGCAATTGTATGTTGAATTACTATTATGTTGATGTATAAAAAATCATTAATAGTATTGAATATTTTTTGACGCATAATACTCTCATTGAATTTATTATTTAAACAATGTTTATTTTTTATTAAAAAATATTAATATTAATCTCATTGTAGGTAAAAATTTGATTTTGTATTGTTAATTAATTTAATAACTATGTAGTATAGATATTGACTACTCACCTTTTTTTAGGAATGACTACTCACGTTTTAAAATTTGCTAAATACTTTTTAATATTTAAATTTGTCATACAATTCAATATTAAGAAATAAACCATTTTTAGTAAAAAAAAATCAACTATTTAATATTTTGATCAGGTTTCCTTAATTAAACGTTACACACTTAATTTGTTTCCAAAAAATAATTGATTGCATTAATTTCATGTTTCTTAATTAATAAATAATTTTCAGGTTTTAGAATTTTTTGTTTTAATAGTGTACATGACATAATTGCCATTTCATTGCTCTAAGTCACTTATTTTTAACCACCTAATCGATTTTCCTTTTTTAAAGATGTCACATAAGTATTATTTATTGCTAATTCTTCTGGAGATTGCCATTTAGAAGATAATCAATGAGGTTATTTTGATTTGTATATAATAGCGATGTGTACTATTTTTTTCAAAATCACCCTTCAATTATTGAGTTAAGAGAGAGAAATAGTCATCCCATGTACTATTGTAAATTCAAGAATTCATAGAGAAGCTTTCTTTCATTTCATTTCAACCATTGTTACAATGCAATGTTCACTGCCACACATATATATACAACAGATGCAATGGTGTGCAGGTTAATACAATGGTGTAGGTTAAGCTAACTGCCTTAACCGAATGTGCCAACCTGGCACTCTATGAAACAGTCAATTGCCAGCTTGGCAAGATATCTCTCTACTTGACTTTATACTCTATTACCCCCCCTCAAAATCAAGGTGGTTGGGAGCTTGAAAACACCTTGAGTTTGCTTCGGATATTGGCAAAGTTGGAAGGAGACAAAGGTTTAGTAAATGAGTCAGCTAACTGATCTGTAGCAGGAACATGACAGACTTCCAAATTCTTTGCAATTACCTTTTCTCTGAGAAAATGAATGTCTAGTTCGATATGCTTAGTTCTTGCATGAAGTATAGGGTTGTGTGTGAGTGCTACAGCACTCTGATTATCACACAGCAGGACTAGTGTTCTACAAGGAATCTTCAACTCAGCCAAAAGAGATTGAATCCATATAATTTCTTGAGTAGTATGAGCCATACTCCTATATTCCGCTTCAGTGCTAGATCTGGCAACTAGAGGCTGCTTTTTGGAGCTCCAGGACACAAGATTTGGGCCAAGATAAATGCAGAAACCAGAAACCGATCTTAATGTATAGGGAAGGCCTGGAGGAGCAGATTGAATAAGCAGACCGTGTGTTATGGAGCCTTTGAGATACCTCAATATCCTTTTAACAACTTTCCAATGAGACTCAAGAGGTCGAGCCATGAATTGAGAGACCTTGTTGACACTAAATGCAATGTCAGGTCTAGTCAATGTGGCATACTGCAATGCACCAACTATCGATCTATACAATGTAGGGTCTGCCATAGTATCAGTTCCATACCTACTCAATCTGCAGCTACTGAGCATTGGTGAATTAATACCTTTTGAATCAAGCATATTGGCTTTGGTGAGCAGATCCCGAATGTATTTGGACTGGTTTAGCAACAAAGAACCATTTGATAGATGTTTAACCTCCACACCTAGGAAGTAATCAAGTGTACCCAGCTGCTTCAATGCAAACTGATTATTTAGCTTGTGAATAAGATCTTGAATTAAGTGAGGAGCCGAGCCAGTTAGAAGAATATCATCCACATAGATCAGGACATAGATGCAGGCTCCTTGATGTGAGTAAACTAACAATGAAGAATCACATCTGCTTTTATGAAAGCCAAATTGAATTAGAGCTGTTGTAAGCCTCTCATACCAATCCCGTGGTGCCTGTTTTAGGCCATAGAGAGACCTATTTAGCTTGCAAACAAGTCCTTTATCAGCTGCTTCAAAGCCTTGAGGCTGCACCATATAAACCTCTTCTTGTAGGTGACCATTTAAGAATGCATTATTGACATCTATCTGCTGAATTGGCCACCGATTTGTGACAGCTAGAGTAAGAATAATCCTGATTGTTACAGGTTTAATAACAGGAGAGAAAGTCTCTGAAAAATCAAAACCAGCAACTTGGTGAAACCCCTTGGCCACTAACCGAGCCTTCAACTTATTAATGCTGCCATCTGGGTTTTCTTTAGTTCTAAAAACCCACTTACACCCAATAGCTCTTCTATGAGGTGGAAGTTTTACAAGAGACCAAGTTTGATTGTCCATGAGTGCTTTATACTCAGCTTGCATGGCTATGAACCGGTGAGGATCACCAAGGCTTGCTTTACAGAATTTGGTTCAACATGACTTAAGTAGCACTTTGGTTTAAGATTCCCAGTTTTGGCCCTAGTGACCATTGGGTGAACATTACTGACTGCAGCAGGGACATTTGGTGGAGAATTAGAAGGAGTGGAATGCATTTCAATATCAGTGGGAGAACTGAATGAAGAAACAACAGAAGTATTTTGAAGCTGAGAATTAGGTGACAGCCCTGCAGGGGAAACTAATTCAGTGACTTGAGCAGCAGAAACAGGTATATGTGGAGACACAGAAGCAGGAATTGAGGCAGGAACAGAAGCACAAATAGGGCTGCTACCACTGATGTTTTGGTTTGAACTAGATAGAACAGGAGTAGATAAAACAGGAATAGATGCAGGAATAGGAATGCTGCTAGTTACTGCAGTAGTTGAAGGAAACATTTTTGGAAAAGGAAATTGAAGCTCATTGAAGATCACATCTTTTGAAATGTATACCTTACCATTTGAAGCTAGACATTTGTGACCTTTATGTTGTGGAGAAATACCCAAGTAGACACATTCAGCAGATCTGAATTGAAACTTGTGTTTATTGAAGGGTCTTAAATGAGGGAAACAAGAGCAACCAAATGTTCTAATACTTAGGTAATCGGGTAACTGCTTGTAAAGAGCAAAATAAGGTGAACTAGTATTAGGTAAGGCTGAGGAGGGAATTCTGTTGATAAGGAAAACAACTTGAGTAAAAGCATGATCCCAATACTTAAGGGGAATGGAAGCATGAGAAAGAATGGTCATGCCCATTTCAACTACCTGTCTGTGTTTTCTCTCCACAGTCCCATTTTGATGGGATGTGTGAGGGCAAGTCAACCTATGGTGAATGCCCAATTCATTAAGGTAGTTAGTGAATGGCCGGAATTCACCCCCCCAATCCGATTGCAAGGCTTTAATGGAGGAATTAAACTGATTTTGGATAAGAGCTAAAAACTGTTTGAAAGCTAGAATTGCTCCTGATTTGGTAGTTAAAAAATAGATCCAGGTGAATTTAGTGTATGTGTCAACAAAGGTTATGTAGTATTGATATCCACAAGAAGATATAAAGGGAGAAGGTCCCCAAAGGTCACAATGCACAACCTCAAATGGTTTGGTATAGACAGTAATAGAAGCAGGAGAATGTAATCGATGTGATTTTCCAATACAACATGAGCCACAAAAATCAAGCATGTATTTACTATGAAATGGGATATTACAAAGTTGGAGAATGGTTTTTACAGCATTTGAGTGAGTGTGGCCTAACCTATAATGCCATTGAGTGGCTGAATTCGAAAGATTACATGAATTTTTACAATGAGAGGCAGTGATCACTGCATTATTACAACTAAGCGGACTTATTCAGAAATGCGAGGTGGATGCAGAGTCAGGGAATGAATTTGCTGCAGGAAGAAAGTGAAATGGTGAGAATTTGTAGAGACCATCCGAGCCAAGTGTGCCTTCAAGGAGCACCTGATCAAAGGCCTGAGATTTGACAAAACACTTAGATGAATGGAACTCAAAATATACATCATTATCTTGAGCAAATTTACTGACAGACATTAAATTTTTAGAGATATGAGGAACATGCAAGAGATTATTTAAAGAAAGAGAGACATTAGGTTGAGAATGTGACATAATTTTTGAAGAACCAATGGATTGGATTTGCAAACCTTGGCCGTTTCCCATAAGCACTTGCTCCTGCCCATTGTAAGGAGCTTGCTGCTGTAAATTTTGCTGATTAAAAGTCAAATGGTGCGAAGCACCAGAATCAGGATACCACGGTTGACTCACAGAGGTAGAAGGCATCATGTAGTCTTGAGGAGAAGCAAATTGCTGAAAAGCCAGATTAGCAGTAGGTCTCATAGGAGTAAGGTGTGAAGGGCGAGGCTGATATGCAGAAGGCATGTGTGAAGCTTGTGCACTCATATCATATCGAAACCAGCATCTAGGTGCTTCATGCCCTGGTTTTCCACATATCTGACATTGTGGACGAGAACCACCATAATTGCTGGTGCCACGACCAAAATTGCTATTACCACGGCCAAACCTTCCTCTGCCTCGACCATTGAAACGGCCACGGCCACGACCAGAACCATTGAAAGCAGCTTGTTCAGGAAATGAATTTTGACTAACAGAGTTTTGATTTGAATCACCAGGTGTTAGATTTGTTTGTGCAACATTAGCAGAAACACTAGGTTTTGCTAATTCTTGGCGGAATTTCTCAAATTGTGCCTCCTGTACCATTAACAGAGATTCCAAATCTTCAACCGAGGGAGAATCAATGCGTCCGTAGATCATCATTACAAAGGAATTATACTCCTCAGGTAGTCCCTCAAGAATAGCATCAGCATGATCTTGATCGGTAATAGAATCACCGATTGCAACAAGTGAATCTACAATTGCTTTAATTCGAAGAAGATACTCACCAATAGAACGCGAAGCCTTCTTCATGTTCTTGAGTTCAGAACGCAACTGGCGAGCACGCGCCTTCAGCAGAGAATTGAAATGGCGATGAACTTTGTCCCAAACTTGAAAGGCATGACGACAACCGAGCACACGCGGGAGAACGCCATCAGATAATGTGGACAAAATCCATGTAAAAAGCGTTTGATCCTGCATGAGCCACTTGCGATACTCATCGGAGACTTTTCCATGTGCTCGATCTTCTTCCGTAGAGAATTCTAGAGGAATCTTCGGATTAAGAATGAAGTGATGAAGATTGTGTGATGTAATTACACCGTTAACCTGTTGGCTCCATAGAAGAAAATTCTTCTCATCAAGCTTGATAGTGAGAGAATGTGTGAGACCAGATCTAGAAGATTTGCCACTCAAAGCTTTCATAGTGACATCTGCATGCCATTTTTCCGTAACCTCTGGTGAATTAACATCTTTGATAGTGACCTCTGGTGAATTAACATCTTCTACTTCCGCCATGGCAGAATCACGAGAAGTTCAGAGAAGCGCGCAATCAAAAGAAGAACGAATCAAAAAGAAGAACGAAGAAGCGTGAGTCCCGTAGGGCTCGATGATACCATGTAAATTCAAGAATTCATAGAGAAGCTTTCTTTCATTTCATTTCAGCCATTGTTACAATGCAATGTTCACTGCCACACATATATATACAACAGATGCAATGGTGTGCAGGTTAATACAATGGTGTAGGTTAAGCTAACTGCCTTAACCGAATGTGCCAACCTGGCACTCTATGAAACAGTCAATTGCCAGCTTGGCAAGATATCTCTCTACTTGACTTTATACTCTATTAACTATTGACTACAAAAAACAATATAAATTAATTAATGATATTCTTATAAAAAAATAATTAAGGTATCTAGTAATTTAGAAATTTGTTTATAAAAAGGGATAATTTTTTTTTGAAAAGGGGTTTGTATTTAGGGACGGAGAGAGTATCAAATACTCCCCCGTCAGCTCACCAAAAAAAACACTTCCTCATCCTATTTTATTTGACATTTTAACAAAATATTTTTATTTCATTTTAATTATCATTTTATAATATTGACGAAATATTAAATATTTTTTCTTATTATACCCCTAACCATTATTAATGTGTTTTTTTGATCAACATGTTTTTTGTTTGACAATTCTTTCAATCTCTCTTTCCAATATTTTTTTTCCAATTCTTAATAAAGAGTATATTAAAATATTACATAATATTTTTTTTATGAAATCTAAAATATTAATTGTATTTTTTAATTCTCGTGTCAAAACCTTAAACATTAAACAAAATGGGACGAAGAGAGTATCTAAATACTCATTGTTATATACATTCATCTACATTTTTTTCCAAAACTTTTAAAATAAATTAAAAAGTACTATATAAATTATTTAAGCATATTCATTGGGTGACAATAATCAGCATAAGAATATTAAAAGAAAACTTGACATGCAGTATTTAATTAAAATAGTTGACACAAATTATCACAAAATTAGTTGTTGGATAATTCTTTTTTGTTTTTGGATCATTGGTATTCATGTGGCATTGACTCTGACTAATCAAAGTCAAATCATTTGAACCCGTGACTTTATTTAAGAGAAACTAAATTCCTTGAAGCTATAAACATTTTTTAATATATATGATCAAGGACGAATTTAGATGCAATATGCTACCCAAACATCATATTTAATATGTGGTTTTAAAGTTTGTTTAAAAAAGTATCTATGCAAGATTGACCTAAAACGAAGTTTCTTAATTGTCTTTTTGTTGTTTGGAATTCGACCAAATTTTATGGTTGAAATCAACTCATTCAGGTATTTATTTTATTTTTTTTATGGAAAAGGGAATAACTAACAAACTAACTACCTCAGAGGAACATGCTCCTCGGTTATCTTCAGCTGATAATAATAAACTTAATAAAGGAAAGTCAAGATCAATTATAAACAATGAATAAGGAGCTGAGTGTCCTCTTTGAGCTTGGAGATCCATGCATTTATTCGCCTCGCGAGTTATGATGTGGACAATTGCTCTCCAATCAGGTAAGCGAATGAGACGAATAACCTTTTCAAGCAATAAATTAAGGGACGAGTTGGAAGAGTAACACCTCTTGGCCATATCTACAACAATTTTGGAGTCAATATCAAACATGATTCTCTTTAAAGACAACTCCCGAGCTAGTTTTAGACAAGATAATAGAGCACATAGCACATATTTCTAACCAAATTTGCATTGCAGGAGTTGACTTTATAGTATAACCCTTTGGCAAAAGTAGTATGTTCATCTCTCAAGAGGCCTCCACAAGCCGAACTACCCCATCTCAATTGGTAAGCACCATCAGTATTCATTTTAAAAAATCCCGATGGAGGATTCTGACAGTTCTCATATCTCTTAATGTTCCTCCCATTATACGAAGCTAAAGGCTATTTTAGCACACACTCTATGACATGCATATATTATATTATGAATAGAAGTCCAAAGTTCCTTCCTTTTGGGAAAACATCAACACACACACACACCAACCTCGAAAAAAGTTGGCCATCTCCAAGGTATCCTATCTACCTCTTGATATGTTAAACTCCGATCTAACCAAGCAGTAAGCCTCGAAATTAGAAACTTATTCCAATAGTTAGGGTTAATAACGTGTGACCAAAAAGCTTTAACATCTTCACAATCCCTTAAAACATGCATTGTGGTTTCTTGACAAGAATTGCATCTCAGCAAATTGAATTGGAAGTCATACCTCTATGCAATCTCTCCTCATTAGTCAATAACCTACCATGAACTAACTTCTACAACATAGATAGTAGGATCTCGCCACTTCCAAATCCTTGGAAAAATAGGACTGGGGTCACTCTCATTCTTATTTGGAGAGCTTAGCAGAATGTAGGGAGATCGTAGGGAGAATTGACCATCAGTTGAGATTTTCCAAATCAGGAAATCAATCTGACCAGAAGAGGGAGGCTTCACATTAGCAATTATGGTGCATATATCTTCAGGAGCATATCTGCCATTAATGTTCCAATGTCGTCCTTCATTTGAACCATAGAAAGATACAAAGAAATCCAATTCGGTTGGAGGAATGGCAAAAGAAACACAATCCTCAAGTTTACCAATTTCAGGGGTCCAATTGTTCCATAGATGCTTCTGTTACAAGAACCAAGTCATCAACAAAACAAATATGTGACAATTTTGGACCAATGCCTCTACCAAAACAAAGTGGTTTCCAAGTGCTTGCATTCACCAAATCCTGAATTTTGTGACCAATCTCTCAGGATCCAACACATACATGTACGGAGAAATTGATCTCCTTTCTTAAGACCCCTTAATGAAGCAAATGAGAGAATATGCATCCATTCAAAGGATTCCATGATGAATTTCTACTCTAATCTATATCACATGCATTTTCTAGATCAAGTTTCATGATCATAAAAGCTCCTCTATCCCTACATGTGATTAAGAGTATGAACCAATTCTGGTAAAATCGATATATTATCAATAGTAAATCGTCCCGGTATAAAGCTACTTTGATGAGGAGAAACCACATAAGGTAGGACACTTCTAATCCATTGAGCCGACATCGATCTTAGAGGTGATCTTGTAGCTAACATTGCATAAAGCAATGAGGCAAAGTTTGTATCCTCATGAGGGCTCACCACATTTAGAAATAAGAGTGAGAAGAGTTTGGTTCACTTCTGTTATTATGCTAGGTGAGGCAAAACACTCTAACACCGATAGAAAGGCCTAAGGAATCATATAGATTCTTATTATTAATAAAGATAGGGTGAAATCCATGGGGACCTGGAGATTTGTAGCTTCTCAAGCTACATAGGGTCCTCTTAGTCTCTTCCAAAGTCACTCACCCTTTCATCACGAGCTTATCTCCTTCCGTAGTGCGGGGGCATGAGGTAAAAAATATCAAACTGGTCCACATCTTGGGCTGAAGAGGCATATAGGGTCACATAGAGATCATTGATACGAAGATGCTCAGATTCAAGAGTTTATCATTGATTCAACCATTTGATTTAGTAACTTATTTAGTAACTTGCACTACAACAAATTCTGCAAAAGATGGCGCTCCTTTAAGCAGCACTTAGAACAAAAAAAGTTGTTTTAAGTGATACTGAATGAATAAACAGCGCTTATAATATAAAGCACTGCTGTTGGTTTTGACAATAATCAGCGCTTAATACTTGAAGCGCTGTTTTTTCTCCAAAATTCACTTTTATAATAAACAGCGCTTGAACATGAAGCGCTGCTGTAGGTTAAATAAATAGCGCTTATAACTTGAAGCGCTGTTTTTGGTCTTTACAATAAACGGAGCTTATAACGTGAAGCGCTGTTTTTGGTTTTTGCTTTCACAATAAATATACCTTAAAAGCGATGTTTTTTGTCCAAATTTTATTAAAAACGTTTTTCCCTCTTCTCTCATTTCACTCGCGCATTCTGTCTTGCATCTCTCT
The DNA here is from genome assembly GCA_037113605.1 of Calophaca sinica. Taxonomy (NCBI): domain Eukaryota; kingdom Viridiplantae; phylum Streptophyta; class Magnoliopsida; order Fabales; family Fabaceae; genus Calophaca; species Calophaca sinica. The sequence goes on from CM073731.1 coordinate 4,389,330, forward strand.
CTCTCTCTCGCAAACGTGACCACTGTTCTCCCTCCGCCACTGCCTCTCTGTCTCGCCATTTCTCCCTCTCTTGCGACCTACTCCTCTCCGCAAACCCCTCCGCCACCGTCGTCGCCGTTTTGTCGCTCGTTGTTGCTCATTGTTGCTCTCATCGTCGCCGTGCTCGGACGTGCGTCGTTTTACGCCTTGCTCAGTCCACTGTTCTTCTTCTTCTTATTTGTGAGGAGCTCCCTATCATTCCACCATTGAGGAATCTCTTGAGGGTTAGTATATTTTGCTTGCATTTTCAATAAACATTGTCTGGGTATTAGTTTAACAGCTTGCCTTGTGGTTATTAATTTAGGGAAGAATTTTTATTAGGGCATTTTTATTGGTTGCGAAGAGGAACAAGGCTGAGGCGTTTTTCTTTTTGGTTGCAAAGTTACAAACAGGTTTTTTTTATCTATTTCCCTTCAGTTCTTTCCTTATAATCCTAACTTAATATATTTGTTTGAAGATCTGGATTTTCTTGCCCATTGTGTTTTTATTTAGATTTGTAATTAATGCTTTTTGGAAGGATCCATTCACCTGGATGTATGTTATGTATCTCATGTTTCTCTAATTCAAGAAAACTTATTCGGCTCTTTATGTCATTGTTATGGTTTTCTTAATTTACAAAGCATCGTTGGGTAATTGTTTGATAAATGTAGTTGTTTTACTCTGTTTTATGCAATGGTTGCTGCTGTGTTGTTCATTTGTTTGTTGCAAGTATGTATTTGAGGAGTAGTTTCAGGTCTTTGCTTTCCTATTCTTAAGCAATGTATACCTTGAATAGTTATAGTTGCCCATATTCACTTGGCAATAACATTTAAGTACAAAAATGTATTAGGATTTTTTTCGCTTTTCATCCAGGATTTGGTCTCATGGTCTGTACTGAATCGAAACTTTAACAAATTTGGTCTCTGGGAATTGTTTATTGTATACCATTTTGGCCATCCACACCTAATATCATTGTTATTTATTAGGAAATAGAATTGCTTCTGAAGGAATCCCTAGAAATTGGATTAAGCAATAGATATAACCTTGTAAACCTTCCATGCTATGTTGTTGTTTCCTCTTTTAGTATTTGCATGAAAAGATGACTGAACATCTATAATAAGTTTTCATTGTAGTAGGCAATGTTTTGCATGCCTTTGACACTTTGTTCTGGTGAAAGACATTGTTTCCTTTCATTGTGCTGGTTGGTATGGTATTTTATGTTATTACAGGTATTGTATATATTTTGGAATGTCCATATTTTAGGGGGGACTCTGTCAAAATTTTGTTAGAATTTGATCTAGTTTGTGTGTTGATTTTAAGGGCAGTGGTAGTTTTAGTCTTGCTTTATCTAATTGGGCTTTAGTTAATTTCAGTTTTGTCTTGCATTAATGAGTTGTTTATGTTGTTGTGCTGAATGCTTTGGTGTTGTTTTTGTTGTCAATCCATAGGCAAATATGGATCGAAAATGGATGTCTGCCAATCGTTTGTCGAAGGAATATAAGGATGGAGTGCTAGATTTTATTGGATTTGTAATTAGGCATACAAAAGACCATAGTAGGATCGTATGTCCTTGTTTAAGTTGTTGTTATACAAACAAGGTTAGTGTTAAGGAATTGGAATGACATTTAGTGAGCAATGGGATTGATCAAACTTATACCTGTTGGACAAAGCACGGTGAGACAAGAGGTGAATCTTCTAATATGAGGGGGAATAGTGGGAGATATGCGTCAGAGGACACCGCTACAAATACATATGATGGCGACCACTTTGAAGAGATGGCAAATGCGGTTGAAGAAGATCTTCGTGATTGTCCTCAAATGTTTGAGAAGTTGATAAGTGATGCGGAGAAGCCGTTATATGAGGGTTGTACTAAATTCACAATATTGTCGGCAATGTTAAAGTTGTTTAACTTGAAGTCGAGCAATGGATGGACTGATAAAAGCTTTACGGACTTACTCACACTGTTGAAAGATATATTGCCAAATGATAATGTGCTTCCTAGTAGGACATATGAGGCTAAACAAATGTTACGCTCTATTGGCATGAGTTATGAGAAGATACACGTTTGTCGTAACGATTGCATTTTATTCCATAATGAATATGCATCGTTAAAGTCGTGTCCTAAATGTGAAGCCTCACAGTATAAGAAGGAAAAGTCGGCTTCAGAGAAGATTTTGTGGTATTTTCCTTTGGTTTTAGTGAAGTTTGATGTTGATACAATTGGGTGTTGATGACAATTTTGGTGTTTGGTGTGCATTTTGTGTTCTCACAATATTATGCAACGGATATCATGTGCATATGAGGGAAATAAAAAAAAAAGGACATTAAACAGCGCTTCATTAAAGAAAGCGATGCTTATTGCATAAAAAAATGGACAATAAACAGCGCTTCCTTAATGAAGCGCTGTTTATTGTCAATTTTCGGCAGCGCTTTATAAACACTGTTTTTTTGAAATACAATTAGCAGCGGTTTAATTTTCAGCGCCTTTAAGCGCTGTTTAAGGTAAAAAAAATAAGCGCTGTTTATTGTCGAAACTGTTGTAGTGTTGTCTATAATAAAAATAAAATTCACTTTAGTTGAATTTTTGACCAAATCATTAATAGAAAAATTTGAATTCAAAATTTACCAATGACTTATGATGATAGGATATTATGAATCATTTGATCTATGTAGTTAACCTACATATTGTAAAAATATTTCTATGATTATTTATTGTAATTAATTTTCTTGAATTTTTATATTAAATTAAGAATAATTTGAAAACAGACTAGATAAATACTTCAATTATCACTCTTGCGGAAAGAAAGTTCGAATAGTTATACCATAATAATAGATATTTTATATGATAATTTTTCATATAAATAAATATCAACTTCAATTAGCTCAACCTTTTTAGCTTCGTCATCTCACTTCTCTGGGTATCTATTATTTTATAAACATTTATCGAGGCCTTTAACTAAGGTTGCATTTGGATTTGCTTATGAACAATTTATTTAGGATTATATATTAGTATAAACACTTGTTAGAGTGTTTAGGGGAATTTACGAAAATAGCTTATGACATATCTATAAATTATTTTCAGTTTATTTTAATAAGTTCTCGATGATAGCTTGTAAAAAACAACTCGTAACTTAATTATATGAAAATGTTTAACAATATTTTATTTTTGATTATAAAAATAACTTATACATAAACTCTTACATTATAAACATCTTTTCAATGTACCTAAACACACAATACATACATATCATAGTTGATAAACTTTTATATGTTAAAAGCCAATATAAATCGAGTCTCTTTCAAAAAAATATATATATAAATCGAGTCTACTTATAATGTATTTTAAAACATTATGATTTGTGCTTTGTTTATTAAGGTTCTAAATTTCCTCAAATGTCAGTTGGGTAAGAGGAAAATTTTCCTCCTTTTGACCTTGGATGGTTAATTTTATGGTAAATATTATGACTCCTGTTCAAATTTCCAACCATTCCAATAATACCTGTTCTTTTTAAACTATCGTCTAAATACTGGACTCAGGTTATACGAGAACGCCGATTCATGTTGTTGCTTGCAAGGATTTTACACTTCTGAAATACTACATCATACATAATCTCTTGTAACCGAATAGCATCATTATCAAACACTAGTAGTAGACACTTGTACTCAATTCCCTTTTGAAATAACATTAAATACTTAGGTCACGGTAGTTCCACATTTACTAACATCATTATCAAACAGTAGACAATTTTTTCTACCGTCCACTAACTACATTATTTTCGATCTATTTACCTTATGCTTTAACTTGTCCTTCCATTCTTAATCCGAAAACACAATTGAATTTTCTCTTTTATTCTTTTTTTTTTGATTAATTTTTCTCTTTTATTCTTACCTTGACAAAGTCGATTTTAGTTTATCTTTTGGCCGATTAATGCTTTTAAATACGTGAATATCTTTTGATAAAAAATAAAAAATTCAGCAGCAGAGGCATGTTTATGCAACCAAAAAAAATAAAAATTAAAAAGGTTTAACTACGGAGTAGTTTTTTTTTTTTTGTCAGCTAGTAGAAATGATAAACAATAAACACACACTCGCAAACGGTAACACTTGGGTTTGAACTCCGGTTTCGACGTCCTTATGTCGCTAGTTATCAACAAACTAAGGAAATATTCGTTTCAAAAAGAGTTCTACCATGTTTATCAGAAGAGGGGGGGGTCACCCTAATGGAAGACAGTTATGTATGTTATTCCAGAAGAGGAAAAATTAAATACACGTTATTTTTATGGAAGAAAAAGAAAAAAAACTGCCGCGTAAGAAATACTGTGGGACTGCCACAAATTATGGGGTCTTTTTCCTTTGTGTTGGTGCCAAACTTGTGTGACATCAAAACGGAGTTTGCAGCTTGTCACGTTTTATCATTGACGGATCCAAAATTTTTCTAGTGTGGGGACAAGAAATAGTTTATAATATTTTCATATAGAAAAAATTATAAGTTTTTATATAATACATAATCTTTATGACAAAATATCTAAAATATCTAAACTTTTACGTATTATAATTATCCTTTATGTATTTTCATGTTTTACAAATGTTATATAATTTTTTCATTGTTAATACTGTAAAAAAATATATCTCCATGTATATAATAATACAACCATTTAAGCATTTTTTCAGAAAAAAAAAATATTTAACCATTCATCCCTTATATGCTCTTCCCTAATATCACTGTTATATCTTAGTCTAATGACATTTATAGAAAATCATCAAGTAATTGTCTCTGCTCTTCGAGTTTCTTAATCTCTTTATCTGTCCTGAACGGTGTTTTTTTTTTGAAATCTAATGTGTTTTATCATCACTGTATGAGTATAATGTTAGATGAATAGTAAAAATTAGAAAAATAAAGAGATTAAATTAATACCAATTTATTCTCTCTTTTAAGTCTTATACTAATTTTCTTCACTTATTTAAAAAAAATATTTTATAAGGGCAACACTTAATTTTTTTATAGGGATAAAATAAAAATTATTAAATATATTCAACTAAAAAATAATTATTTTGTGGGGGCAATTGCCCCGAACCACGTCAAAGTGGATCCGCCACCGCGTTTTATGGGTTTCAAAAAGCAAACTAGACACATAGGTCATGTTTGCAAATAATAATAATTAATAACACTTTGCTGATTTTTATCATGCATGCCCTACTTTAACAGCAATTAGGTGATGAAAAGAAAGCAACAAAAAACTAGCTAGCTAGCCCTCTATCACGTTTCAAGTTTCTTGTTTTTTTCTCCCTTTTGTTACCTTTGATATTTTTTTCCAAGCAAATTATTGTTGCCATTCTTAAAAGCCTAAACCGTGATCAACCCCTTATTGCTTTGTCCCTTTTATTTTCTTTCCCCTTTATCTCTTTCAACATGTCACTTTACCCGTCAAAGGGTATTTGAACGGTGTTGACAAAAGAAACCACATAGCAAATTGGTTTTCTGTCTTAAGAAAGAGACATCAGAGTCAATTATTAACAAGGCATAGGATAGGCCTTTTTTTAATGAGTGACAGTTGTGCATAGTTTATATTAAGTGATTAATTAGAATTTGGTTGAATCTCGAATTTGGATTGCCCGCAAAGTCAAAATTTTCATGTATACACACAATCAGATGATCTGATCCGGATGACACTCATTTTGAGTTGAGTAAATGAGATATAAATTTCAGTTTTGAAACATGCATTGTTCGATTAAGATCGAACGATTTAAATCATCTGAATGCGTAAAAATTTTGACCGCAGAGAATTTAGAGATCAATTTGAAATTGAACATAAAATGCAAATGTTTCTGTTTTCTGATTATGGGGGATCTATAATATTGTGGACTTTTTCTGACCTCAAACACCACCAAATCCAAACCAACCTAAAAAAAAAAAAAAACTTTAATATATACACATGTATACGATTGTGACTGGCACAGGTATGATGTCATAAATTTTATATGAGTGAAAGAATGATGGGTAATTTTTGTGTGAGTTTAATAGGGTATCTATATATGGGATATGATTTATACATATCCTGTCACCAAAGGTTCCAATGTGGAATGACTTGGGCAGCCATGCAAAGGCAGTGCTATATATGTTGAAGGGTTCACATGATGAACCACATGGTGTTTGGACAGTGATTGATAAGAGAGAAATATGAAGAGAGGAAGTTGGGGTGGGAAGAGAGTATTTATTGAGTCTCACCTAGAAGAGTACAGTTTCAGTTGCAGTTTGCATCTCACACACACATGGCCTCTTTTTTCTATAGCTTTAGATTTTAGTATGGTATGGGAAATTAATAATGGAGTGTAGGTGCTGTGAAGCTTTGACCATAAGGGAAAGTTTTTATTCTTGTACTGTTTCACAACCCTTCATTCTACTTACTTGGAAGTTGGACGAGCGAGATCAACACACACTTTAATTATTACCATTATTCCAAAAACATATAAGACATTATTATTACAAGAAAAAGCAAGTGGAAAAAGGGAAGCATGCAATTGAAGGACACATGATGAGTATCTAGATGCCTCCGTTTTCCTTTTGTATATTCAGGTTAACTTTCTGGTTCTTTCTTCGTAGAAGATACCAAAATATATTTTGAGTCGGTGGCTTGAAATTGTAGCAAGTTTTGTTTTAACTATGGATCATGATACGGTGGTACCTTACCCTGTTTCTTGGTTTTTAAACTTTTTCTCTTTTGCTGGACCACAATAAAAGGGCAATAACCGGCTTTTGTCTCTAGTGAGATCTAATCCAATAGCTTGTTCTAGGAGACCATGTGTCTTTACAAAGAAAAAGCTCCTCAATTCAATTTCACAATAATAAGTGTGTGTTTGGATTCCTACTACAAACCTATGTTTGATCCAAAGAAACTGTTTTAACTTTAAATCAAACATACGCTAACTATTATGTGATGGTAGTACCATAATTCTAAAGTCAGTTTTCATATAAATCTTATCTTGCCTCAAGTAAAAATTATTCTTTGAAAGAAAAGAAATATGAAGGATTAGCAGAAAATTTGGAAAAAGTTTCCCAATACAAGTTGATTATGATTTGTAGTTTTTCATTTTAATAATTTATGGCCTAAACTTTCTGGCTCTCTCATTTATCATCTAGGTACATGGTTTTGAATTGTGTTTCACAAATGCAATTGCGACCACAATATCAATTTTTACACAATTGTGGCTGCATCAGCTATATTTGTCCATAATTTTCTATAATACCAAAGATCACGGCATAATTGCCATTGTGATCGCAATCTCAATCTAAAACCTTAGTATAAATTTAATTTTCATTATCTTCACCCCCATAATTAATTTTGAGTGGTTTGCTCTTGATTCTAGTGGATTGATAATTAGAGACAGACTTGTAGTGCCATATAAACCATCTTAATTATGCTGTAGAAGTGAATTGCAAGAAAGGTCGTTTACCAAGCAAATCATGAAAATTGCGGGCATTGAATATAATACTCACAAGAAAGGCCGTTTACTATGGTGTGATGCAATTTTTCACTATGCAAAGGTACTCAATTACCACTTCTCGTTTACCTCTTTAGCAACATATGTAAAGGTATGAAAAGTAAACACAACTTCCTGAGGGAAAAAAAAATGTACTCAGATGAATACAAGTGAAACTGTTCATGTTAAAAAACATTTTCTTCACTTCAGAAGTTACAAACTGGAATGGTGAAAGCCAAAGCAAAAACCCCATTTTTCAAATAAAGCGCAGAAAAAAAATAAATGTTACATAGGTATTACTTTTACTTCTTCATTAGTTCAAAAGTTAATGTCTGAAAACCTCTACGAGCTTCGAAGATTCTGATTTTGTACCTACATAAACGGTACCTTATATGGCAATATTAGATGATCATCTTTCTTTTTGTTAGTGAAAAGAAGAGAAAGAACGTCCAACACTCTTTTCTTTTTCTTTATACTACCTCACAATGATAAACCAACTCTTTCAGCAAAGTCATTTGAAATCAGAATTTTTAAATTTTTAACCCTACAAAATATGAAGAGCATAAAGGAAGAGCAAGAATGTTGAACACTGTAGCTTTATATGTGATTAAATTACACCTTTGATAATCTTCAAACATAATTCTTCGGAAGAACCTTCACCCTCAAGATACATTACGGAGGTTTTCCAGCGACCAAACTAGGTCTACAAATAATCCTCCCTTAAACATCACTCACTCACAGACAAAAACAAAACAAAATAAAAATAATCACCTGTACAATATAGATGATGCAGAGTAAAATTCAACGACAGGAAAACCACATATGACATGACATATGATCTAATTTTCTTTTGATTATGAACTATAAATAGATTATTGACTGCAATTTACATTTACAAAAAGGGGAAGAAAAAAAAAAAACATGTACTTCAGCTTCGCTTCAGGGAAAAAGATGTCATTGGTCGCCATTGTTTATTTTGATCTCTATAAGTTCCTCAATAGGTTGGCGGCATATAGGGCATTTATTTGATTGAAACCGCAAAGCTTTTGCACATTCACTGCACATACACTGGAAAATACAACAAATGGAATATGAGAACAGTCAAAATAGTGGAATGAATATAACGAAACATATACACATTATGTGAAATTAACAACTATCTGTTAGAATATCTACAGAACAACTAATATATTCCCACTAGCCAGGAAGAAAGAAAAGCACTAAACATCAAACTTCTCCCATCGTGTATATTACTTCCGACATATAACAAATATACTATTTTAAACACTACAAGAACAATCAGATGACAATTACTGAGATCAGAACTTTGAAACTGTGTTGAAGGGGGTGGTACTAGAGGAAAGAAAATTCACATAATAATATAAGGATAGCCAAGCAAACCATTTTAGTCTTTTAGAAATCTTAAGAACAACCATGACATTCTATAAGCAAACACTTTCAGATACAAAATGACAGCAAGCTTGTGTGCATGAATCATCATTAATGCATCATGCTAGAACCTCAAGAGTATGTTCGGATAGAGGGTTTTGAAGGGGAGGGGAAGAGAGGGCTTATTTTTCTTTTCTAAATTACGGAAGCTATAAAATGTTTCTAAAAACAAATAAAGTGTGATTGGACTGTTATATGATCACCTATCATGTTATTCCTTCAATTTTTTTAAAATTTCAAATATATATCAACATATAGACTTAGCCCTCCAAAGCCTTCCCCTCCAAAACCCTCCATCCAAACATACCCTAAGGCTCTGTTTGGGAGGTAGGAAGGGAGGAAAGTGGAGGGCTTTGGGGGGAGGGGAGAAGAGGGAAAGAGAGAGAAATCTTCCATCTTATTCGAGAAAGTTTTTATAGAGAAGGAAAAGAGAATACTTATGACCAATATATTTTTAATTTTGAGAGTAATATAAAAAGATGGAAAAGATTTGAAGAATTTTTCTAAGCCCTTCAAAACCCTCTTTCAATACATTTTTTGAGTTCCCCATATTAGGGGGTTTTATTATTGTGAAGAAAAAAAAAACCCTCATTCAAAGTGGGAGACTATCCTTCCTTCTCATTCCTTTTCCTCCTTCATTTTTCCCAAAGCCCTCCCTTCCCCTCCCCACCTAAACTCTCAAACGGAGCTTAAGGGTATGTTTAGATGGAAGGTTTTAGAGGAGAGGGGAGGACTTATTTTTCTTTTCAAAATTAAGGAAGCTATAAGATGTTTCTAAAAACAAATGAAGTGTGGTTGAAATGTTATATGATCATTTATCATCTTATTCTTTCAAATATATATCAACATATCTCCTTTCTTCATCAAAAATATATATATATATATATATATATATATATATATATCAATATATAGACTTAGCCCTATAAAACCCTCCAAAAACCCCAATTCAAACATACCCTAAGAAGTACTTATTCCTTGAAACTGAGGATCGGCTCCGTATATAAATAGATTTAAAAAGAAACCATACCATATGTCGGCAAGGTAAGACAGCAGTATCCTTGGGTTCAGTCATGCATATTACACACTCCTTCCCAGGATCATTATCATCAAAATCTGCTGCTGTTGAGTTTCCAATTCCATATAACTCTCTCAGCTCATAACGAACATCATCAATCCACAGAATCTGCCTAACTACTTTTACCTGGAAAGGACCACTACCATTGCTTTTCTCCAAGACAGCTTGAGTTATTTGCATGTGAGGGGATGAATCTACTAAGGAACTACCAGGAGTTTCATCTGCCAAATGAGTTGTCACATTTGTTTCAGCACATATTACGAGAGGAAATACATCTTCTTCAGGTGAGGGCTTTGAAAGATCATCCAACTCAAAGAAACCTAGGTCAATGCCCGTTCCCGAAGGCTGACAAAATTTCTGGCCAACTCCTTTCTGAAAGGGGAACGTGATTGGCTCAAATGCTTCAGGAAGTAGAGGAATAAACCTACATTTTTCTTCCTCTTTGGCTAAGTAAAGGATTGTAATTCTGCTCATTACAAATGAAAGGAGCATAATTTTAGACAAGAAAAAAAAAAATACTCCATTACATGCATTTGATATTCATTCAATCTTCAAATAATCTCTTTATACAACAAACTATCAATCAGTCAAACAATCTGATTGCCACTCTAAACCATAAATTGTGGTTTCATACTGTTCTTTCATCAGCACATGAATTTGTTTAAATAAATCAGTCAATGCAAGATTGATTTTGATACTTTGAAATAAAACTTCTTATAATCAGATTCAGAGCATAGACAAAAGTAAAAAAATCAGAGCATAAAGAATTGCAATTGTGAACATTGCTGTATTGGATACTTCAAAAACATGACTATGCATACGTAATGAAATTGACTATGAACTAACTATAGACACCATCAATGAAAATATAATTACTTACTGGATTAATGAATGTATAACTAAAAGGAATGTATTTTACTTTACATGTTTCTAGTTTGTTCAAGCAATAATAATTACCGCAGCAGAGCAGGTGGTAGTATCTCCAGAAATAACTTTTTTTTATCCTTAGGACAACTGGTCGGGGTCAGGGGATGGGGAAGGGGAAGGGGAAGTGGAGCATTACGTGTTTTGAACTCGCGCTCCCAGTATCCCGCAACACTTTACTATTTTGTCTGGGAAAAACTAGCAGAGCATACAGAAAATTTGCAGTTCACACGACAGCTTAATCAAGATAAAAACCAACCAATTAACAAATTACTCATTCAATAAACTAGTCAGAATTAGGATTAGTGCCTAACAGATCTAACAAAAAATACCGCGGTTATTTAGGAAGATTAAGAGAAGAAATGTGTTGACCTGCCATCATATAGTGCATCAAAAACAAAGGAAATCAACTGGTGATCAGGATTGTGGGGATCGAGGTCGAGGCGCAGAGTGTGTTTATGCAAGTTGACATCGTTCCTTATCTTCTTAGCGGTTTGATGGTCAACGTAGGGTGGTGGACGAACATCGGGTTGACCCTGACTCGGATTAGTTGCGTAGAAAGGCTGGTGATGAAGGCGAGGCAGCATGGAATTGGGAGGGGCAGTGTACCCATTTGAGTAAAACTGAGGAGGAGGAGGCACGTAGTTAGTGGTGGAAGGGTTAGATGAGGCAAAAAAGTAACCTTGGGGAGGTGGTGGCATCAGTGGCGGTGGCGGAGGAGGATGAGAGTAATAGTAAGGAGGTGGAAGATGTGGAGGTGGGTAACTGTTTCTTCTTCTTCTTCTGTTACTGTTACCGTTACTCCATGAACCACCCATCTCACCCTCACTCACACAGAAACAAAACAACTGAACTGAACCACCAAACCACAAACTGGTTGAACTGTAGGTGTTGCTGTAAGGGTTGACGAGGAATTGAAGGCGTCAACTCCAGATCCGATTATTCTTGGAAATTGCTTTGCTATTGCTTGCCATTCACATTTTACTTTCCTCAAATAATTACTAATTTTTAATGCTTACTTCCCTATCATCTTTTCTTCCACAATAGATCGGCATACAATATTGCCGTTAGTTTTTGAGGGTTTTTTTTTTAATTGAAAAAAATTAGGGTGATGGGATGACGTTTCGTTCCAAGACAGGGAAGACTCCTCATCCCAAGGGGATGAGTGTGGACTCTAACCCAAAACATGTCGGATACAAGTGTTCTGTCATACTCCATTAAGCCAACTCCTTCAAGTTTATTTTTGAGGTTTATTATGCTATGCTTATTAACAATATATATTTTCTCTTAATAACAATATATATTTTTAACATATTGAATAATAAATTAACATAAATTTGTAAGGAGATTTTACTATAGTTGATTATATTTCTACATATTCCTAAAAAGACAATGATCAGAAATATTATTATAAGCCTCGTCAGAAAAAGAAATATTATTATAAGATAAAATTTAAAAAATGTTTAGCTAATATTAAATATTTTAATTTCAAAATTTATTTAGTTCAAAAAAAATGTGATTAAAAAAAAGTAAAAGCGAAAGTTAATAAATAGGTGAAATTAAAGATAATTGTCAATTCTATAAGAAAAAGAACATTATCAACGCCAGCCACGGAAATAAAAAAAAATTAAAAAATATTGACTCATTACTCTTTAAGGAATTTATTTGTGAATATTTTTCTTGTAAAACTTGTATCAAATATGAAAAAAAAAAATCGTATTCTCAATAAGTTCACTTTTACATGAATAGTTTCATAAATGTTTAAATACACTGATCTTTAAAATTAAATTAGTAAAAATTTGAAAGTAACATAGATGTTCATATTGTTTTCTTATAAAATAAAATTAAAAAAAAATTGAGATAAAATAATAATAATTTGCATGTCTTCTAAACTCATTAACGAGTCACACCAAAAACATGGCCCCTGCAATACGTCCACATCAAGTCGTTAAAAGTATATTTCACCAACAATTGTCACTTGATTTGAAGATTTCTTCATCAAATGAGTTGACGGAAGATGAATGACAAGAATCAATAACTAACTAAAAAGTAGCCTTAATTTTTAGTTTTTTGCTTAGAAAAATGAGCACATGTAAAAAATGAATTAAAAACATGGATAAACTTGCAATAAAAAAAAAATTATGCGTTTGTATTGAGCAAAGGCAGAAGCTTAACAAAATAATATAAGGGTAGAAAAAGTATTACAAGTTGTTTTAGTAAATTTTGTTCGATTATTCTAAGCCAAATGTTACAAAACTCCAGTCAGGGTTTGAACTATGCAGATAACAATTAACTAATATTCCCAATGCATAGCTCTTCTTGAGCTGTTAGTAAACAGTATTACAGCCTTGGGAAGTTGAGCCCAGAGACAGTTTCAGAAGAAAAAAAACCTAAAAGCACAACAAAATGATTCTAACAAACCCTCCAGCTGCTAGAATTGAGATCGAATCAGTCCCCACTTGCACAACCCTTGCAACCACAATGAACACACTCTATAACCTTCTCCTCCCTGAGTTGCTTGGGCACTCTGCAAACACAAGTGGTGGCAAAATTGTGATCGCGTGGCTGTATGCACCTCAAGCAACATAGACGTTCATAACCAGGCTGCAATTAAGAAACAAAAACACAATGATTCAAGTACTCGGAAAAAATAAATATCACTACTTGAGAGAAGCCATATATATTAACAATTCTTGGAAATCAAATCTTAAGTAGCAGCAATAGCAATAATAATATACACGTAGATTAATTAACTGAAGGCAATCAAAAGGTGGCAAACAGTGATATTAGAATATTTCAACAATTTTTGATACCCAGTAACAATGACCTTGTAGTTGTAACGTCTTCAAAAAAGCAAAATTGTCTAAAGTGTTAATATTTTCTCATTGTATTCAAAGTCTTGGATATCAGACCAATAATATGACTCTCCTATTGTATTGAGTAGATATAGTTTTTCTCCCAATCAAGACATCCTTATATCTAGCCACTGCGATGAATACGCAGTCAATCTTTGATGTAAAGCAATTGCCTTAGCAATGGGTCATTAGCTCACATTTTATATATTCATATGATGGTGCCACAACTAAGACATACTTAAAGTAGAAAACCCATAAATAACCATTCACAATTGGAGCAGTCAGGGAGGCTGCCAAGATTCACACCATTTGGTTCATTCATTGAATGTTAATCTGGTCCATTATGATGGTGTGGAGGAAATCATGGTAGAATCTCCAAAATCTTAATTCTTGAAACATTGAACAGAGAATTGAAGAAACCTGCAACTAAAGTGACCCATATAATGTTTTTTGAAGATTCTAAGTTGGAATGCTAGAGACTTGGGGTTGCAGGACTCGGGGAAGCTTACAAGAGTTAAGGAGGTCATCTCTAGGAGGACTAGCACATATTTCAATTCCATGAGACTAAAATAGAGGTCAAACACAACACCAGTTAGGAACCCCAAAACCATGGTGTTGGCAGAAGTTACAGAAGAAAAAGTTTTTTGCCAAAACCATGATTTGAGGCCTTGCAAACCAGAAATTAAACACACTAATACTAGTTAGAAGTATTAGGATGGAAAGGTTCAAGAACCGTGACTGATTCTCCTGTTGCGGGAAATTACATGGTAGACTGGTTGTGGTACACGAGGGTGGCTGTGAATATCAATTCTTTCATGAGATTTTTTTTTAGTTATAATCTTGTTTTATATCAGAGGAACAGTGAAATGGTCATCCACTTCACCCTTTATTTTTGGGTTTGAGCTTCTTTACATTCCGTTTTTGCACTCCTTGTATTATGTTTACTGGTGTTTGCCTTGACGCTGTGAGAGTCCATAACAAAAAAAATTAGGTGGTTGGATTATGTTTACTGCAATGATTTTTGATGCACCTGTATTTAGGATTTTGACTTAAGGGGCTTACCTTTATCTAACGCCCCATTTAGTTGGTCAGCTACTAGGGAGCATACTGTTTCTTCACGGTTGGATGAATTTTTAATCCCTATACTTTGGATGACATGTGACCCTAAAACACTTTTAGATCACTTCCCAAATAATTTTGGAATCTTGCAAGATAAAATGGGACCCTACCCCAAGTAGATAGATAAGTCACCATTCCCTCTCTCTTGTCAAGGAAATGTGGACAGCCTCTAGTACAGTGGGATGATGGGTTTGAACTTATAAAGAAATTGAAGTTGCTTAAATAAAATGATTAGAAGATTGGAATTGAAGTGATTTGGGGTATCTTGGATTCTGTACAATAGGAAGGGGGCTCTTTGAAGTAAAAAGATAGGAGATCTACGTTGAGGAATGAACTTAAGTGTTAAAGAAATAGTTCGAGACAAAAATCTAGGTTCAAATTGGCAAAAGATGGCGATGCAGATGCTAATTTTAGTTTATTTTACAATGTTGTGAATAGTAGAAAAAGGAAAAGCATTTTCAAAGAGCTCAAGCTTGAGTAACTAGAGGAATCATATTAGTTGTTGCAAATGAAATTCTCACCTCTAAATGGCTTTTTGTACTTAATAAAGCTGTTATAGTTTGTTTATTGAAGGTTTGGATTGGTATTGGTATCCTATCTCTCAGAACAGTAAATGATGGCTCTAGTGTTTTGAACACACACACACACACACAGAGATAGAGGGTCAGATTTGTTGGAACATTTTTCTTGGAGATTTGAATATGGCTAAACCAGTGAACTACAATCAACTTTTGGTTTTACTTAAGCCTATATATCTCTCAATCAATTTACTTGAGAACTTGGTTCCTTACTCACATAACTTTCAAAAGTCTCATTGATAAATCCATTTTAAACCAAAAGCTCACTAAAAGATCAAGTCTTTTACTTTGGGCAGCATTACAAATGACTTGTTGCAAATTCAAGACCTTAAACCACTGTTTCTCCCAACATGCTTGTTATATATGGACCTAGCTTTATTCTTGCACTATAAGGTGACTTATTTCCTATGGAACGGCCTTTTAGGCTTATCAGAGAGCACTGGGTGTTCTACCTACTCAAGCAATTTTTCATGGTTCTATAGCAAATCTTTGACAAAAACAAGGTGATTAGATTTTATGGCAGGGTACATCATTTGCAGTCCTTTGGTGTATGCGGTTGGAGATAAATACCCATATACTTTAGGAGGTTTCTTCACCCATAAGTTCATTTTGAATAGGGTTACATCTTCCTTCTTTTTTGGTGTTAGGCTCAAGGCAAGTGTTGCTATCTCGGATATGGATTTCTCACTTCCTCCTGGTCACACTTATTATATTTTCTCTCAAATGAAAATTCTTTTCCTATGAAAAAGGAAATAGAAAAACAAAAGGACTTTCATATAAAAAAAAAAATCATGATAGGTACCTTCTTCCATTTTGCAATTAGATTGCGGTCAGCATATCCTTGCTCTAAGCAGAATTCATACAATTCTTTAGAAATTTCCTTCCTCCGATGGTAGAGGTCAAATACATAGCGGCTCTTCTGGTGTGCAATTTTAAATATAGGCCATAAAGTCTCACATTTTCTTTTGCCATCATGTGGATCATTCTCAGCTGCCACATAAAATATATAACAATATTACTTTCAAAGATTTCAGAATGAAAAAAAATCTAGTAAGGCCTGCATAACATATAATATTCCAACCTTCCCTCATCTTTGCTTGAAGTTCACGAAGTGTAGGCTCAATTAATTCCCAGCCTTCTGGGTATTCAACTCGGTTTGTCTTTACTTTTGGCATTTTTATCTGTCAAAGGAAAATATGATATGGAAAGGTCACTTTACATAAAGTCTAGCAAGTAACATAAATGGCACTTAAAAGGGACAAGCCATGAAACTAGTAGTTAATAAATAAAGATAAAGAAAAATCACTTACAAAACAAGTTATTTATAAGGTCAAATTAACTCAATAAGATAAAAAATTTATAATGTTAACATTTGTACTCAAGCTAGCTGTGAAAATACTAAAAAATAAATTAACAAATTTTACAATACCAATCCTGCTTTGACACCACATTTGCTCTAAGTTCTGAAATAAAGTAACAGGACATCTTAAGAAAAGACACAATACAAATATGCTCGAACTATTCAAGAAATTTTGACACACAGGATCCACACTTGATTCAAACATCTTAAGCAATAAGCATCTCAAACTAAAAGACATTACATTTGAAGCATAAAATTTAAACAGCAATTGCCACTTTCAGTTTCAGGGACATAAATGACTGTTTAGTCCAAGTAGAATTGAATACTGCTACATAACTCTTGGAGCCTTGTCATAGGATGAACTCATCACAGCCAAACCAGAACTGGTATAAAACTAAGTGAAGCCAACACCAGAACAAAACAACGAATTCCAGAGCCTCATCAGCAAGCTCCAATACCAACTCCAATGAGCTCGTGAAAATAATTGAAATCAGTAACACACCACCACCAATAACACACAACTCCAAAATTCTCTAGTGAATAGGACGAGAGCATATTTTATATCCAAGTTTGTGGTGCTGTTGTTGTGCTCAGTGACCACTCTTCCTATTATTAGACAATAATTTGTACAATCTTGCATCACAAATTTTCAGGTTGTGTTGCTGATCTACACTATTGAAATAAAATTTCTAATATACTGAAAAAACCCTCCTGAACTACACTATCAACGCCAAGATAATTTTAAGCACGCAAATTGGATGAGGCTTTCACAGACTTATATATTGGTCCGCTGAACCATGAAAATATCAGAAAGCAATGATTTTGGGTTAGGTGTGCAGAAAATAGGCACAGTGACATTATAGAGATGCATGATAGGAAAGAAACAGAAACTTGCAAATCAAACAGGCAAGGATGCACATAAAAACAACACACGACTTGGGTTCTTCGAAGTTACCTCTGTCCAAAGTTTGTCTCCTTGGAAAGAAATGTTCGTACAGCGGATGCGAGCGTCCGTCACACAGGGAACACGTTTTGCTATCTACAGGGAACACTGCTGAAACAAGGAAAATTAATTCTGCAATAAAAGAAAGATACAACGAAGAAAATGAATGGAGGATACGGAAGTGAAAGAAGAAATAAAGGAGGAGAAAGCGAAGTGTGCTACCAGAGCAATTTTAGGGCACTGTGGTGTGGAGGAAGAAAACGCCGTGTTAGTGTTAGGGGACGCCGGGAACGAATTAGGGAGGTGAGTAATAGTAATGAGAATTAGGGAGATGAGTAATAGTAATAAGGGGTACAAACATGAGCTGTTTCCCGTTCCTTTCTTCGCAGCGCGGCGGAGAATCTAAAAAATTGCAAAATTAACCCCTTTTTTTCTATTTTTTCTACTTCTCTCCCTACAAAACTTTTTCCTACTTTTCTCCCACAAAACAAGAGAAACATTTTCAAAAACTATCTTCTGTTTTTAAAAAAAAGGTAAAAGTCTTGTTTTTTTTTTATAAGCGAAAATTTTATTAACAAAAGGAGTATACTCCAACCCGTTACTCCAACCAGTTAAGGTAAAAGTCTTGTTTGGTTTGTTGATTTTGTAATAATTGCTTTCCTTAATCATTTCTACCAAGTACCAACCCCTATTGGCATAGCTTGGTTACATAATACCAAACTCAAACTTTAACATTATAATATAGAAGATTATTATTTAGTCTAGTTACACATAACAGCCACAGAACTTCCATTAATTTCATCTTATATGCAGATATTTTCATCTTTGTTAATTGTATTTTTTGTCCCCAATGGTGATTTTGGTCTCTAACTTTCTCAATTTTACGATTTTGGTCCCATACTTTTTAATTACACTTTTAATCCCTCAAAATCATGAATTTTTTGCACTTTTGGTCTCAAAAATCTTGGATTTTGGGAAAGTGGGGATCAAAAGTGCACAATCCACAATTTTTGAGACCAAAGATGCAATTGAAAAAACATAGGGACTAAAATCACCAAATTGAGAAAGTTAAGGGACCAAAATCGCAAAAAGTAAAATAGTGAGACCAAAATTGCTAAATTGAGAAAGTTGGGGACCAAAAGTGCAATTAAGCCTATTATAATTAACCCCTTTATTTAAGATTTTATTTCTCACATATCATCTCCAATCAGGATTGAGATTGTGTGCAGTCAGTATTTGGTGCAGTCAGTGCAGTCAAAGCAATTCATCTCCATTGGATTTGATTTTCACACAATCCCAACCCTTCATTTGATTTGTCAAAAGAAAATAAAGAAAAGGGTTAAAAGCACTTTACCCCCTAATATATAAGTGTAGTTGCACTTTCCACCCCAGTTTTTAAAATTAAGCATTTTACAACATAATTTAATATTACTTAAAACCAACGGTGGTTGGGTCTAGCGGAAGGGGCAAGTCTTCCACAACGTGGCGAATCAAGGTTCGAATCCTCGCTGGGAGAGGTACCCACATTTAGTGCCCGACACGTCTCGAACATGATTGTCTTCATTGGAGAAGACCTGTGGGAACCCAAAAAAAAAATATTACTTAAAGCACTTTACCCCTAATTTAATTTTACTGTTAAAATTAACTGTAAAGATTTAAAATATTATTTAAAATGACAAATTTATCCTAATAAGGTCTTGACAATTTGCCCATCGCTCATAATAATATTTCATTGAACCCCATAATGAGTTAATATGCACCACTAATCACTTGTGCAGCTTGCAAGATACTAGTACGTCAATGCTGAGACTAGTCAAGCTGGTAGGGATGTGAAATATGATTAACACTACAAGAAATAGTTAACATACCGACGGACATTCACCGACGGCTTTAGTCCGTCGCTAAAAAAGCGGGATTTTCGACGGTCTTACCCGTCGGAAAACGCGACCCGTCGTATTCTGGATATTACCGACTTTAAGCCGCCGAAAAACCGCTTTTAGAGACGGACTCATACCGCTTGGTTAATGTCTGTCGATGGCAACCGTGAATTTTGGAAAATTCCCGCTTGTTTTTGAATACCGACGGCTATTGATCGTCGGTAATGGGGAGTTTTTCCGACGGGTTAGTCCGTCGGTAATCCCGTGTCGTTTACCGACGGGTATGACCGTCGGTAAGTTTAAAATGGCCGTCGGGAAGCTCTTTATTTGGCCGTAGCAGAATCCTTCTTCTTCATTCGGCCGCTTGGATCGCTTCTTCTACCTCTCTTGTCACGGTAGCCCCCTCCGCGCAGCCCCTCCGCCTCCCTTCTTCATCTTCAGTCGTCGCATTTCTCCTCTCTTGTCACAACTTCGCAAGAAATTCGAGAAGCTTGGAGCCACAAGCTTGGAGCCACCGTCGGGTGCAAGAACCACGTGATTGGAAGTGAAGCTTGGAGATTGAAGCTTGAAGATTTGAGAAGCTTGACTTGGAGCTTGAAGCTTGGAGCCACCGCAGACTCACCGTCGCATCGTATTCTAGATTCGAGAAGCTTCGTCGTCGCATCTTCTCCATCTTCTCCATCTTCGATTATTGCTTGGAGCCACCGCAGACCCTTTGTCGATTTGATTATCAAGTAAGTAGCAGCCACTTCTCCATATTTTGTTTCTTCTGTTCCTGTATTGTTCTTGTATTTCGTAGGGATTGTTCTTGTATTGGTTGGTGATTTTGCAACTATAAATATATTTTGGCTATGTATGTATGCTGTAATTTTGGCTATGCTATGCTATGAATTTTGGCTATGCTATAGATATATTTTGGCTATGTATATATTTTGGCTATGCTATAGATATATCTGGGAGAAGGAACAGAAATGTGAGGTGATGGAGGAATGGCAAGGGGGTGTTTCAATGGTTTTTGTTATTTTTGTGTTGTATTAGGTTATTTATTCCTTGAGCTTTGCTATTTTGTATGAAAAGATTTGCATGAAAAGAGCATGAAGAGTAAAATAGTTCTGTGATGGAAATCAAGGGGTCATTATGTATTGTAAAATTGTCAATTTTTAATACAATAGTATAATTAAGATTGGCTTTGGACTACCCACTGGTTCATGAAGCAAATCACAAGATTCAGCTCTACAAGTCCATTCCTCTAAATTAGGCTCTCGAGCCACACTGTATTATACAATAAACCACCACTTAAGCCTTCCAGAAAAATCGAAAGAATAGAAAATGCTCTATATCCATTAGGGACAAAGTGAGTTAGTGAGACTAACCATTTAAGGTTCAGCACTTTAAAAATTGCTTCATGGGCCTTTTGATCCTAAGACCAGAAGAAGATTATAATTTGTAAGAAAAGGTACCTACAATTAAGATGATTTGAACTTCAGTGGTTCTAGGGGAAAACTTACTCTTAAAAGCAAAGGAATGTGCCAGATGTTGGGAACATCATAAAGAGTAATTATGTTTTCCCCCTGGAAACATGCAACAAGAAAGAAAACTCTTGCAAAGCAAAAACAAACATCATATACACCAAAATATACTAATCCTTTAAAAAAATAATACGAAATTAGGCAAAATTGAGAGAGTTTCCCCTTTGCATTTTCATCCAAAGGCTCGAGAAACAACTGAGTTTTAGAATCCTAAATTAAAAAGTTACATCCAAGAACGGTGTGATTACGTATATACGCATTTGTGTCCCTTTTATGAATATATTATTATGTTCTTGTGCCTTGTGTGTTGTTTTGTGCACACTGTTCATCCTGTAGGAAAGAGGGGGAAGAGAGTAACCTGTGTCTTTGTGGCATGCCAAGATATGTGGAGTCGACCCTTGGCTTCTAAGTCCTCTAACACTATGGTGGGTTGGTTTTGTTTTCAACATATTAAAGGTTGTTTTCTATGTTAGATGAAATTAAATCATTTTTTCTACATGGATCTCACAAACAATTTAGAGTTGGATTTGGATTCCCTAGAGTTGTAAGACATTTACTGCTCACCAACAACATTTAAAACAGAACAAGGTGACATGAACCAAACAAAAGTTGCCAAAGACTGCAAATGAGCATCATGTAAAACCTAAAAACAATGAACTCAATATTCACCAAAATCACACTTTGTTGATAAATCAAAGTATTATTTCTCACCTACTCTATATGAGAAATGTCCTAATGCTGAATAAATGGCATGGATTCAATATCTCCTGCATCCGCATCCGTAAATGTTCTAATAAATTTACATTAAACCATGGAAAATAATCAAACCATGAAAACTGAATAATGTTTTCAACGATTGTGTGTACCTATGGTTCCACCCAATTCTATGACACATACATCAGCTGGACCTTTCTTTCCATCAACTGGTATATGGGCCACCCTTTCTATCCAATCTTGAATTGCATCAGTGATATGAGGGACAACCTGAGGAAGGTGAAAATAAATAGCATAATAATAATAATAATATCAAAACCAAACATGAAGATCTTTGGCACCATATTTTTCTCTCATTTCCCTTCCTTGAAATAAGGCCCTTTTTATTTACTTTATTATTTTAAATTTTTGGCCTTTTAGGCTAGTCCTTGAAATCAAAAAAGGGTGAAAGTGAATTAGTGAATCAGAACAAGTGGTGTACCTTTTTTAATAGTTGCTTCTTTCTTGAATGAAAAGAATACTTTTTTTTCCTTCTTCCTAAGTTTTGTATTTTAACTGTAATTTTTGGTTACTCTCTAAATAGTCTGCAGGATAAAAAATTAGTACCTATCATCATTCGTTCATAATGTGATTAGAGCTAAATTTGTTAGTTGACTTTTATTTCAACATGTAAGTTTTTCATGATAGATGACCGATGTGGTATATGTATATTCATTCATAAGGAAATGGATTTGTTTTGTGGCTTTTATTTTTCATATGCATGAATTCACGTTTCCCTTTGAACATATAAATGTATATCTGTTTCAAAATAATTAAGTGACACCACCATACATTCAAAAATATTAGTTTCTTTGTAGTGCTTTACTTTGTATATATAGACAGAAAATTGCTGCTGTTTCGTGGTCAGGCTGCGATGAAACAATATTTATTTAGCTTTACTTTGTATTTATTTAGTTAGGCAAAAAAAATATTGCAAAGTAAAGCTTTAATCTGTAACATTTACTTTATATACGTTCAAATACTAAATCCGTAAAAAAGTAGTTCTGTAACACTATGCTGTAAAAAAATATTTCAGTCTGTGCAACACACACACAAACACAAGGAGGGTTAGCTAAGAGTGAAAGAGAGAATACAGAACGAAAAAAACAACACAGAATCTCTCTTTTAATACAAAGCACATTATTTTTTGGTTTGTACACCGTTCTTATCCATTTTTTCTCTTATTTTTTTATGCATCCAACTTGATAGAAGGAACGTGTGGTGGGATTGATCTTTGCAACAATGCTTCTTTGGAATAGAAATATTTGATAACTTCCATTGCAACTATATATTTTTCTTATACGCTCTTTTCTAGGAAATTTTCTTTGCATCTGTGTATGATAGTTATTCTATTTATCTTGTTGTTCAAATTCAAGCACTAAGGTCATAGGCTACAATTTACTAATGCTCATGATCTTTTACTTGATTTTTGGCTCGGTTTAGTTATTCGTTTGAAGAGTGGTTTGAGGAAAAAACTTTTGAAATTATACGGTGAATATGCTGTAATGATCAACTGTGAGCTTGGATAGCTATTTACAATTAAAATTAAATATTTATTTAATATTCATTAATACTATTTTACAAGCGTATTCATGGAGAAGTGGTTCTAAGTCCAAGACGGGGCCGTAGGTTCTTATATAATATGTGGTTCAAGCAATTCTAACCTATACAATGGGTACTTTTTAGAAGTTTAACCCCAAGTGCTTCTAATTTGGTAAGAATACCCAACGCCAATTTCAAGACTAGCGCTCTGTTGAAGGTGTGAGTGTCTCTAAACCCTAAACCACCTTGCAACTTAGGGTAGAAAAACCAATGCCAACTAATAGCGTGCCACATTCTATGACCAGGTAACACTTTCTAAATGAATCCTTTGATAATTTGCTCAAGTTTGGAACAAATAGATTTTGGAATCAAATCGACTTGATATGAAACATTAGGAATATCCAAATGTAATATTCGAAATGTTATTTGTATTGAGAAGAAAGATCCAAGCTATAAGAACATATAAATTTGACCATGATAAGAACAATCACTAATATTAACAAGAATTTCATGATCTTGGACAGTCAAAAAGTAATACCCGAATGCTTATCTTCAAAATGATAGTTTAGCATATTGTTGTTGTTTGGGGAAGATTTCACTATGAGAATTTATAACAAGCTTGAGTTGAAATTTTAGAGTTTGCCTCCAAAAGTGGTTGATTGTATTGAAGGTGTGGACTTAAATGTGTTATTATTTATATATGTTCTTAATATGATTGTTCTTAGTTTTTAATTTTAATGGTGTGGTTTTGATATTCTTGTTTATATCTTATTAGTTTCTGCTAACACAAAAAGCTCTGTTTCATAGGCCTCTGAGTTCGCCACCTCCACCAGTTCGCCACTTGTACCACTAGGTATGCACTCTAACTCATGTCGGTTAACTCATTGGGTGGAAAAAGGGTTGTCTGTTGACCCCCACACCGACATGTTTATTTGTTTTCGTTCATAGTTCTCTCCACAGAGGGGATTTTGAAGTGTATTGTGTAATTGTCTAAATGATATGTACTGTGTAATTGTCTGCCAGTTCTGCTATCACTCATCAGTCACAATGCTTGTGAGTAAAGAGTGCAATTTTAATTTATGCTTGCCATTTCATTCATGGATATGGATATTGGTGATGTTGCTTGGCTGCAATTTGCTTTGCACATCTCTCTGTACTTCTTTCCTTTGCCACTTCTGCTTGTCTAATTCTATCCTCTTTAAATGACCAAGTCGATTTTCTAATTCCAGTGTTGTTAATCGAGGATCGCGAAAAATAGCGTAAAATTGGTAGGATAGCGTAAAATAGCGGGCAGATAGCGTAAGCTAAATAGCGGGTGAAATAAATAAAATTATAAAATTATATATTAAAAGCGACATATAATATTTAACGTTCAAAGACAAAATCTGAATTGATTTAATAAAATATTTATTTATTGAGCTATTTTTAGAAACTTAAGTGATTATTTATTCATAAATTACTTTAGAGGCTTATTAAAATAAAATGAAGAGAGCATATGAATATGTTTTATGTTGATATATTTGAATATTAATATCAGCATTTATTTTAAGTGATGTAAAATAAGTTTAAATAAACCTTGAATGAATAAGTAGCTCTTCCGTTTTAAGAAAATAAAATATATAAATTAAAATTGCTATATTGATTGAATTGTTAATAATTATTATTTATTGAAAAATAAAATATTTTATTTTATATATGGCGGATGGCGTAGTGGCAACTAAATGATTAACAAAACTACACACACAGTATATGAACCATTGCTCAAAGAAACAAGACAGATTTGAATTGGAAAGGACAAATAATAATAGAATTAAAAAATAGATTTAAAGATAAAAAATAATTAAAAAGCAGAATTTTTAAGAACAATAGAATAAAAAAGCAGATTTTAAAAAAGAAAGAAGAGAATAACAAAACGAAATTAGATAGAATTGAAAAATAACATAATTAAAAAATTAGAAGGATTCAAAAAACAGAATTGAAAAAATAATTAAGAGATGAGCAGAATTAAAAAAAGAGAAACAAGGGAAACAATCGTTAAAAAATATGATATAACAAAAATGAAAAAAGATCTGAAGAAGAGAAGAATTAAAAAAAATTCAATAAAAAAGAAATAAAAAATAACAACATTAAAAATTATCATATAAGAAATTAAATGAAAAAGGAAAATAAAATATTTTTTATTATATATATATATATATATATAATAAAACTAATTCTACCCTTGTCACTTCTGCTTGTCTAATTGTTATGTTAATCATTGATCGAATGGATGTTTGATATTTGTTATTAGTATCGGAGAGAAGCCTTAGCTTCCCGTTTGAGGTTTAATATATTATTGAGTTCATATACTCTTTTAGGGTACCATGTGCTCATTGTATATTGAACCTTGAATTGTCCAAGTCGGACAGTTTGGGAAAAAACTTTTTCTTTACTCGTATAATAGTTGTTGCTTAATTCTCGTATCTTTATATTTGATGAAATTTCGGTTCGATTCATTTCCTTTTGTTCTCTGGGTGCATACTTGATTGCGGTGTTCATAACTGCGTTCATTTTGTGTACTCGAGACCAATGGAAATCTTGTGAAATTTTGTCAAGTATAAGATACGAGAATTAAGGAATGATTATTATACGAGTTCTGAAAGTTTTTTCTCGAATGGGATAAGTCATACCATTTAAAGAAAGAGAAGCGGTTGTAAGAACGTCGTCTTCTTTGAAATTGTCATTTTTTTGACATGCGTAAGATGGAATATTTTCTTTCGAGTCGTAGTTGGATGTCACGATAGGTTGTATCAGGGAGAGGGGTTTGAAACCAGATTTTTCTTACTTGGGGTTGCGTGCTTTGTCCAAGTCGCAATGGCACATAAAGATTTCAAAACTAATGGAGGGATTAGATGTCCGTGCTTTAATTGCGATTGTAGAAGGATTAAGAGCCCAAGTGAGGTCATGCACCACCGTATTCGGTTGGATTTAGGCTTAATTATCGGATTTGGACTACACATGGTGAAAAGTTGTCTCACGTTGATTTAGGGGTTGGTGATAATTGCGAAGGTGCTTGGCGATTCGTAGATTCGGGATGTGGTGGCAGATTGAATTGATGCAAGATATGGTTTGTGATGCCTTGGGGGTGAACGTGTTATTCGAGGAGCAACAAAGATGATGACACGGATGAACTTCCAAATGAGACAAAGACAAAAATTTTATAATCTATTGTTAGAAACAAATAAGCCGTTGTTTGAAGGGTCTACAGACTCTAAGTTATCAATGTGTGTGAGGCTCTTAGCTCTTAAGTCCAAGCGTGGTGCTCTAGAAGTGTGCTTGGATCTCGTGAACGAAAATGATGTTGGACTCGTCACCTATCAAAGATGGTTTGCCAAAAAGTTATTACGAGCCTAAAAGCTTAGTGTCCAAGTTGGGGCTGGAGTCTAAAAGGATTGATTGTTGTGTGAGAGGGTGGATGGTGTATTACGACAATGAGGTTGGTAAAAACGATGGTACGCTAGATGCATGCAAATGTTGTGGTGAGGCTAGGTATATGTCACATACTACTAATCGGACGGGTAGACAAAAACTAGTTCCAGTGAAGGCAATGTTTTATTTGCCAATTATTCCAAGGTCATAGAGAATGTTTGCATCACCACTGCATCGCAGACAAAATGACATGGCACTATGAGAATAGAAGCACTTCAGGTATGTTGCGCCACCCTTCTGATGGTGAAGCTTGGAAGCACTTTGATCGTGTGCATCCTGATTTTGCAGCAGATCCACGTAATGTACGACTTGGCTTATGCTCTGATGGTTTTACCCCGTATGTTCAATCCACGGCGAAACCTTATTCTTGTTGGTCAGTTATCGTTACCCCATACAATCTTCCTCCCGAAATGTGCATGTCTAAGCCTTATATGTTCTTGACCTGTGTTATACCGGGTCCAGATAATCCGATAGATGGTATTGACATCTATTTAGAGCCTCTTATTGACGATCTCAAAAGGTTGTGGAATGGTGTTGTGACGTACGATATTGCACGAAGAGGAATTTTACAATGAGGCGGCTGATGTGGACCATTAATGACTTCCCTGCATATGGCATGTTGTCCGGTTGGGGTACTCATGGTAAAATGGCATGACCGCATTGCATCGAGCATACAAAGGACTTTCCCTTGAAATTTGGGGGGAAGAGTTCTTGGTTTGACTCACATCGCATGTTTTTACCCGATGATCATGCATTTAGACTAATAAGAACGCTTTCAAGAAGGGGAAGTTGAATTAGATGGCCCGCCTCAATGTTGACACCGTAACAGATCTGGGAAAGGGTTATGGAACCGCCAAAATCACAGATTTTGGCAAATTGGATCGATTTGAAGGATATGGACAATGGCATAATTAGACAAAAAGAAGTATTTTTGGGATCCGCCATCTTTGGAGAGATAATTTATTGAGACACAACCTTGATGTTATGCACATTGAGAAGAACTTTTTGACAATATTTTTCTCACGGTGATGAACGTCGGAGGAAAAACAAAAGACAATGAGAAGGCGGACTAGACTTACCACTTTCAGTAGGCGAAAGGACTTGCATTTGATGAATCGGTCGGATGGGAAGACCACGAAACCCAAAGCTCATTACTCTTTAATCACGAGGAAGCCAAGTCGATCTGTCGGTGGATAAAAGAACTTGGATGCCAGATGGTTATTCTTCTAATTTGGCAAGATGTGCCGATGTGAACAAAGGAACCATGATTGGGATGAAAAGCCATGATTGTCATGTATTCATGGAGTGTTTACTTCCTATTGCATTTAGTTCCTTCGTCAAATGTTTTAAATCCACCGATCAACTCAATAATTCTTTAAAGATTTGTGTTCTGCGACATTGAGAGGATGATCTCATAAGGATGGAGCAGAACATACCAGTCATTCTTTGTAAGTTGGAGAGAATATTTCCCGCTTTCTTTGATTCTATGGAGCATCTAGCAGTGCATCTTGCACATGAAGCTAGGCTTGGTGGACCGGTTCAATACAGATGGATGTATCCATTCGAAAGGTACTATAATAAAGTATTCTGTAAAATAAATATTTATTTGAAGGGTTAAATGTATCAATTTTTATCATCAACGTTGTTATTTTGTAGATTTATGGGTGACTCAAAACGGTCGGTGAAAAATAAGGCCAGGGTTGAAGGATCTATTTGTGCAACTTACTTACACCGTGAGACAATCCATTTCTGTTCCCATTATTTTACGAACTTCATGTTGACACCAACAAATAGTAGGAACGAAGTAGAAATTGAAAGTGAAAGACACCCGCTTACCTTATCAGTATTTTGCCTTTCCGGCCGTCATGGTGGAAAGGAGGTGGATAACTGGATAACGGGCGAAGTGTGGAAGTCAGCCCACGTTCACGTGTTGATCAACTGTGCAGAAGTATCACCGTATCTAACGTATGTATCATTTTGACCACTTTCAATTTCTTTAATCCACAATTGCTCTTGATCATTTGTTTGATAATGACTTGATCAGGGCATTCTTGTTAACTAAGCCCACAAGCGTACAAGACTCTTACACTTTATATTCATGAATATTTCCCAACGTGGTTTAGGAACCAGGTATGTTTTTGAGTCGTCATATATATATTATTATTATTATTTATTGTTTGAAAATACAAAAATATTGTTTGAAAATAGGAACCATAATTTGTTTGCACATGGTGTGTACACAGTGTATAGCGAGTCAATCCACTAAAATCCAACACTTGAGAAATTTATCTCATGCACCTAATTCACGTGTAAAAGAATGGCACACATTCTTTGTAAATGGATACAAATTCCAAACCAGTCAAAAGCGAGAGGGAAAAAGCAGTTAACAATGGGGTTTATGTAAAAGGTGCCACAGATGGAGGTGAAGATGACTTTTACGGCGTGATTCAACATATATATGAATTGACGTACAATACTTTAGACTATACTAAAAAAATAGTGCTATTTTATTGTAATTGGTTTGATCCGTCAAATAGAGGCACAAGAGTGGATCGAAAATATAATACTGTTGACATACACATAAGCAGAAGATACCAAATGTTTGATCCGTTTATCGTGGCACAACATGTAAGACAAGTGTATTATGTCCCTTATCCATCAACTCGAAGGGACAAACAAGGTTGGTGTGTCGCAATAAGGATAAAACCACGTGGTCGCATTGAAGCAGATGATACACAGGAAGAAGTGGCTTATCAAGTGGATGAGATATCTCATGTCAATGTAGTAAATGAAGTGGAACCCATTACTCGACTACGTGACAATCCAATCACATATGAAGATGTAGATGGGGATGAGGAATTAAATGAAGAAGTGGCAGAACCATCAAGATCTGAAGACGATGCCGAAATTGAGTGGGCAGAATGGGCAGATTGAAATTGTTTAACTTTTTACAATTTGAGAAATTAATGTGTAACAATATATTTTAATTTGTCAGTTATTTTCATAACTTGTTTATTTTTATGGAATTCATTTGTAATATTGTTATGTTTAAATATAATATTTCATGATCAAGTTATTATTCAATTGCTCTATAGACATATATGGCATCGGGAGGTTCAGGAGCACTTCCAGACCACCCGGTGGTGGTAAATGGAAGGGAAGGATCGCCCTCGACCCCCTCGTCGTCGAGGCCGACCATCATTAGGCGTGACCTGCGGGTTTTCGGCGTTGTCATCTACACGTCGTCCTAGTACATCTACGCCGAGACGACTGATACACCTCATGCACCTATGACCTTACGCACCACCTACGGACTCGGGCACATTCGACACCAGCTACAGACTCGGCACGTTCGGCACCTTTGCCTCACATTGACATGATCCCCACCCGGTTCCAGCAGCCTACATGGCGCTTGAGTTCCCATGTTGTGCACGATCCGGTGGCCGATGCTCATCGGTCAGACCATGATTATAGTGCGGGCCATACACCGATGACACCGATGTTGGGCGGGCGGGGAGGAGCAGGAGGTTCAGCAGAGGAGGTTCTTGAGCGAGGGGAGGGCCAGGAGTCGACACTCTTGAGATGTTGTATGATGGCCGAGTTCTTATCGTGCCATCTGGTAAAGGGTAAGTATTTGCAATTTTTTGAGTTATTAGTAATTTACATGTATATATATATATATATATATTCTTTTTATTTAACATGTTTTTATTGTTCAGGTTTCTTCCCTCAAAGCCACCAAGTTAGCTATCACAAAGAACAATTGAGGAGAATTACCAGGAGTTTTGGCCCACCTGGGGGACACTGAAGGATTTTGAGCGGGACCATATGTTTAATTCTTTCAGAGTAAGCTGCAATTTTTATTTTATTGCATATTATTTTATTTTCGTAAATTTCAATTATGTTTAATAATGTCTTATATTGATACATACAAGGGTTGCTTGGGAGGAAAAAGATGAGGAGCTGATGGAGAAGAATTTTCATATGAAGGCCTCCCACCGCCTTTCTGACATGCTTCGAGATGCCCGCATCGTGATCGCCAAACCAGTTGGATAGGGGCGAGCTCTGGCGGCAGTGGTAGCGCCAACACCCCGAGTTCCAGGCGACCCGGCCAAGGCCAAGAAGAATAGGGCCTCGAGAAGGGTGGCGGCTTGCACACTGGAGGCGATGTCGGTCGGTACGCAGCATTAGACTTATGCGTGTTATAAAATTGTTATTATTATTATTTTATTATTATTATTATTATTATTTATTTAAATTTTTTATTAATACAATCTCGATCGAGGAGGTTGGGGAGAGAAGTTCACTTGCACGAGCTCCATCTTGCAACTCATCTGAAGAGAAGTCTTGGTGATTTCGTTGATGAGCGTTCGAGGCGGACTCAGGTAATTATAAAATATAATAAATATTTTTTTAATAATGTTTATATTGTTTTGTTAAAAAAAGATTTGACTTATTTGTTTGTTTAACAGAGGAGTTTGAGGCGAGGATGTCTCGGCTTAGATCTCGTGAGCTCATCATGTTCTCCATCTCAAAGCCCTGACGATCTATCTACACCGCCGAGGGTTTGGCGGAAGTGGTTGGCGGAAAGAAGAAGGGTCGCCTATATGGTCTTTGGTGACCTTGCCAAAGAACTACAAAGGGCCCGCCGCCTACACATGGAGAGTCGTCGAGTAGTAGTCTTTGCCAGCTGGTCGCTCTGCGCGGATGACCAGGAGATAAGCCCAGTTGAAGCGGGCCGTGGCCCGGCCGGGAGCTTTTGACTCAGTCTTTGCGGCGAGCGGATGTACCGGTTGCTAGCTTCGCCCGGCTGACCTACTCGCCTCGACCTCGCCTCCGCCTCGCCTCCGCCTCGCCTCGCCTCCGCGTACTCATGGTCATGTCGATGATGCAGATGATGTAGAGCATCTCGATCATGATCGAAGTACCAGACTATTAGTTCTGTTTGTACTTATATTTTTTCATATTTTTGGATATCATTTTTTTCGTTTGGATATTATTTTAGTTCTTGATTTTTATTCGTTGAATTTTTTTATTTATTATGTTTTCTTTTTTTAATTTACTTTTTACTTTACGTTATCACATTTTTATATATGGAAATCAATTAATAATTAAATTAAATTAAATTACAAGTAATTTTTAATTAAATTAATAAATAAATATTTTTAATATGAGAGTAAATTATTTTTATAATTAAACAAATAAATAATTTAATTAATTAATTAATTAAAGAATAAAATTAATTTGGTTATTAATTAATAATTTTATTAATAAAATTACTTTTATAATTAAACAAATAAATAAATAATTAATTAATTAATTAATTAATTAAAGAATAAAATTAATTTGGTTATTAATTAATAATTTTATTAATTTTATTAATAAAATTAATTAAAGTAAATATTTTATTAATCAATAAAAAAAAATTCCGATTACCGACGGCCTATGCTCGGAAACTTTTCACTTTGACCGACGGTCACGTCCGTCGGAAATCTAACGACGGCTTTGCCCGTCGGAATACACCGTCATTTACCGACAGGTATAACCGTCGGTAATACCGACGGCAAAGAAGAGTCCGTCGGTAATCCTTTGCGACGACCATATTTCCGACGGGTTTTAGGCCGTCGGTTATCCGTCGGTAAATATGGTCTACCGACGGCTTTTATGGATTACCGACGGCTTTAGACCGTCGGTAATCCCGTGTTTTCTGGTAGTGTAAATGTGTCTTCAGTGTGCATCTTTTCACATATCATGTATGTCAATTATCAAGGCAGGAGCTAAAATAACAAAGAAGTTCAAGAGTGTGCTCAATGGTAAGGTAGAAAAATAAAGACTAAAAATTGAAAGGATTTGTTTTTCACTGTCGTTACGATATAAATGGTGAGAAACAAAAAAGAAGAACATATACCCCATTTTCGATCATTTGTCATTGTTGTACCAAGCAAGTTAAGCAATTCAAATAACAAAACAAAAACACTAATTTAAATAAAAAGAACCGTAAATATTTAAACAAAAAGAACACTAATTTAATTTTACTATTAAAATTAAAATTTATCTAAAATGACAAATATTATCAAAAAAGATTTTCAAGCAATTCGAATAAAGATGGAAGTGCAGAACTTGAAGGTCCAGGTCCCATACTCCGGGTTCCAATTTTAGGAAAGACTTGTCCAAGTTATTCAAATGTTTTATTGAAATTGAAGGATAAATTTGTCCTTTTAGATCATATTTTAAATCTTTACAGTTAATTTTAATAGTAAAATTAAATTAGGAGTAAAGTGCTTTAAATAATATTAAATTAGGGGGTAAAATGATTAATTTAAAAAATTAGGGTGTAAAGTACAACTACACTTAGGGATGGCAACGAGGCAGGGCGGGCACGGATAGTAGCCCTCCACTACCTGCCCCGTTGGATAATTTGCCCCCCGCACCCGCCCCATACCCGCCCGGGTACCCGCATAACGGGTTTTTAACGGATTTTTGAGAATCCGCGGGTACTCACGGGTATCCATGGATACTTAATAAATTCTTAAAAAACACACTTATTTTCAAAAAAAAAATAATTTTTTACCTAGATTTCTAGACAAAGTTTCAAATGAGAATTTACAAAATACCACCTCATGCTCCTAAATTAAAAAGTTTATGGAAATTACAACCAAATATCCATAAAATTTAAGTAATTACATATATACGGGTACCCGCGGGCACGGGTAGTATGATACCCGCCCCCGCCCCGTTTATACACGGGTAATAAATATCCGCCCCGTTACACCCGCGGGTACCCGTTTAACTGCCCGTTTAAAATCCGTGGCGGGTTTTACCCGCGGATACCCACGGGTACGGGTTTTTTTGCCATCCCTAACTACACTTATATATTATGGGGGTAAAGTGTTTTTAACCCTAAAGAAAAATACAAATATGATAGAGATCGAAAGAATCGATTGCACCAAATTCAAATCCCTCCAATTTACATATACCTATCGGTATAAATTTTTGTATGAATTTTTTTTTAAATGCATTATAAATTTGAAATCGAATTTTTATTCAGTATATAGCTAGATACAAGTATAAACTTGACCACATTTCAAAAGAGATCAACCTCATTACTATATTTCTTATCTCTACATACAATACAAATACATTGTTAAAGTAAATTCAACAGTTTTGGACTGTTTTCATAGCAAAAAAAAAAAACGGTTGTGGACTGTTCGGAATTTAACGTGCCTAATTGAGGTAATGCTTGGTTGGAAGGAAATGGAGAAGAAGGTAGAGATTATTTTAAATTGGTTAAATTGTAATTTTGGTCCCCCTATTTTGTCTAATTTTTTATTTTAGTCCCTCTATTTCTAATTTCGGACATTTAGTCCCCCTATTTTAAAAAACTCTAACATTTAGTCCAAATGAAAATTTGACTCTCAATTTTGATGATATGGAGCTGATGTGGTCTTCATTAGCTTAAATAGCAATTAACATGTGGTTGCCAAGTCATTAAATGAGTGCCATGTCAGCTGACATGTCACAGTGGTGTACGACTTTGCATAGGAGAATTTTCTTTTATACGTAAAGTGGAAGACGTACATGTGGTGTACAGCTTTGCTTTAATTTTTTTTAACACCTACTTAATGTTAATTCTTTTAGAGATTTATAAAGTAACGTAATCAAACATCACTTGAATAATGAAAGATCAAAATATGCATTGATTACTAATATTTCATTTTTCTACATTAAAAGCCAAAGCCTAATGGTGGGATGATATCCTACAATGAGATCGTCATCTATTATGTGTCGGTCGAACTCTGCGAGGTTGATCCACGTCTTCTGGTTGGGTATCTCTTCTCCTAACATGGCCACATACGTTCCTTTGTTTAGATGGTAGTGGTGCGGGTTCATTCTCTTGGTCATCACCACTGCGATCTTCATGATTATGACCATCATCACTGCCACTGTCATCACCAAATGATATGGCTGGACAATAATCTTCCATTGGTGATTGATGTTGTGCTGAAAATGGTGTGTCAAAAGTAGTTATAAACATTGAGGGACGCGATTCAAAAACGTTGGAACTAGATGGGACGTTATGGAACAAATATTGTGGCATGTATCGTCCTGAGAAGGTGTCCGGTTGATGTGTCTCTACCTGCGAGTAACTTTGAGTCATTGGTGGAGGAGGAACAAATATTCTCTCTTCCTCTTCACTGAACTCACTGACATTATCTTTAATCTCAACACCATCAATAAATCGTTCTGATGACATCTGTTAAAAAATTAATTAAAAATATTAACATTTAATAAGAGAAAGAAAGAACTAACTATACTTAAATATATCTCCTATAAAGAAGAACTTCTTCGGTTGAAAACGCGTACCGATGGCAGTGCGTTGGTTAGAAATGGAGACTTGGCAATGCGTTTGTTATTTGGAAACTTCAGATTATATAGAGGTGAAGTCGTAAATACCATGTGAGACTTTGCAAAGAAGTCGACATGGGATATACGACTTTCATGTAATCCTAATTATTGAAGGTGAAGTCGTACACACCATGTGAGACTTTCTTATGTAAATATGCAAAGTCGTATATATGGTATACGACTTCTGTGAAACCCTAGTTTTTTAAAGCAAAATCGTACACCACATGTACGACTTCTACTTTACGTATATAAAAAAAATTTCTCTCATGCAAAGTCGTACATGGGGTATACGACTTTGCCAACAAAAATAAAAAATTCAGAAGTCTCCAACCCCATGTACGACTTCAGTATTTTTTTTAAAAAAGTTGAAAAGTGAAGTCGTACATACTGTATATGACTTACCCCAATTTGGTAATTATTTTTCAACCTACATTAGTTTAGTAATTTTTTCCCCTAAATTATACTACGTAGGTAAAAAAAAACCCATTAAAACTCCTCCCCTCGTTTAAACCAAACATACAGTGAGGGTCTCTCGCGAAAAGGGGGAAAAAAAAAAAAAAGACTCCAACTACTATTCATTGTTTGCGTTTCTTCATTCTTGTCTGTCATACTGGCTCCCTTGTTCGGTAACATTCCCCCATTCACCAACAGCAAAACATAAAAAAGAACTAAGTTACAAGTTACAACAAATACAACACCAAGTGTATGCAGTGCATGAAGTTCATTCTTATGTTTTCAGGACACTAATTAAACTAAACACATGATCAGAGACCATTGCTTTCTCTAATTAACAGCACGCAATACAGGAAAAGCGAAAAAGAATGATCCCAGAATGAAATGGGAAAAAAAAAAAGAAAGAAACAAAAATGTCATTTCCAACTCATGACAAAAAAACATCAGAAATAATACAGTGCCAAATTCAAATTCAGCAGAAATCTATCCTCGTTCTCTTACGAACTGATATGGAACCTCTCTGATGATCCCTGAAGATTCTGATCTCAGAAGAACCCTTCAGATCCTCAAGACTAATATACTGCTGCTTAACCATCTTGAAGGAATGATGACACCCGGTGTCATGAATCCAAATATAAGGGTGGCTAGTTTCATCATAATAATACAAGTAGTTCTTCAAATTCCCACCAGCACTGCCACTCCTGCCAGGCATATATGCCTTATATATGCTTTTACATTTCAGTCTCTTTGAAGAACCTGGCTTCAATGTGTGCATCTTCTTCAGTATTGATCCCACCCTTATTTGCAGCTCCACTGGCTTATCACTGAGGTTCCATATCCTCGTCCCAAATCCCGAGCCTTGAGTGTGGTCACGGCAGCTATCAAAGCAACCACCAATAGATGGAAGGCTAAAACGTTGCACTTTCCCCATTAGGGACTTCAACTGCTTCTCATTCTTCATCATCTGCAATGTATGTTTTTTAGCTATAGAAACTTCACTATGTCTATAACCCACAAATAAAGTCTAGTTATTTTTGTGAATCAAGGTCTTTCAACCTTTCTTGCAAACCTTACCTAGCAACCTGATTCCCTGCGGTCAACGGTCACTACAGTCAGTGATCTTGACTGTTGATCAAAATTGGATGGTTGAGATTTTAGGTCTCAAATTGCTAGAGTCATGATGTGAGCCGTTGGATCTCTATCCAACGGTTTAGACTTTAGATGGACCGACTATAGTGAATACATGAAATTTCGATTGCAGGGAATCCAGATCCAGTTTACCCAAGAGACTGGCTTGGCGAGCGTTCTCTGAGGCTTTGGCCTATGATCATAGAATAACATAAATAAAACAGAAGGTGCAAAGTTGCACTTTAGAAACCTTACAATTACAGAATACTGTTTAGCCCTTCCATCAAGGAATTGGTAGGGTCCCTTGAACCCCAAGATTCAGCAAGGAGACAGTGTTATTTGTGACAAAATTTTATAGAATTGGTAGTGTGTTGCTTTTCTTTTGTTTCTTTGGGAACGAAAAAGAGGCTATTGGCACCAATAGTAGGCGTGCAAAGGTTCATGATGAGGTCTCATATGATGCTGCCTTACCTTTATCACAAGGATGGTTGCTTGTAATTTAATCCAACTCGAATAAATAACATTCCCCGCAATAAGAAATGCTTTCCTTTTGTATGCGGCGTGCATTGAGCTCTTAATTAACTTTTTTGGGCTAAGTTCTTAGGTTAATTACACTTGATAGCGTGATAGTGAGCCTGGTCACAACTTACAAGTATGACCTGAGGCCGTTGCCTGTTGGTCAGAACAGAAAATAGATACGGTTGATAGTGTTGGTTGCTGCCAGTCAAATTCTATCATTTCTTTTTCCTACAAAATTTTGAAATAGCATAGCTAATAATTATCTATGTATAGAAATTTCTTCCCCCACCCTTTTTTTTTTTGGGTCAACTTCCCCCACCCCTTTTGATAGGTTCTTTGTTCCCCCCTTTTTACTTTGCTTCATAAATACGCAGCAAATAGACAACAAAATAGCAGGGTAGATTGAACATGCATAAAAAGTACCGACAGTTTTCCTTTCCTTTATGGGCCATAACTGTGATCATACCAGTCAATATTTATCACTTTAGTGCATGCATGATTTTTCACTTTTGAAAGTGTTAAAAAAGTGATTCTAGAGACATAAAAATCATTTTAAAATGTTTAATTTTTCTTGAAAGGAATTGATTTTAATTCTAAAATTGATTCTAACTTAAAG
This sequence comes from Calophaca sinica, assembly GCA_037113605.1. Classification (NCBI taxonomy): domain Eukaryota; kingdom Viridiplantae; phylum Streptophyta; class Magnoliopsida; order Fabales; family Fabaceae; genus Calophaca; species Calophaca sinica. The sequence goes on from CM073731.1 coordinate 4,427,424, forward strand.
CTAGAATTTGAAACTTTTGCCTCTAAACATGATTTTTACTCTCAAATTTATTGTTCAACTCACTTTTACGTGATTATATCCAAATATAATCACTTTACATTTAACTCACTTTTAACTAAAATAAAATCAATTTTATAAAATCAATTTATTCAAAATCAATTTTCACTACCGTAAAACCAAACGAACGTTTAATAACGTTGTTAATATAAAATGTTAGCGAATAACTAAAGACACCCTTCATTTTTACTAGTATGCACCCACCCTCCAGAAATTTATTTCCAGAGGTGTATCGTTTTCCCGTCAGGAATAGTTTCATATAATGGACTTTTCTGTCGCTAGACATATTCAATAACAACATCTTGATTGTATAATTAACCATTTCTTTCACAAACTACATTCTAATGTTGGAACTGTACAGATCACAAATAAGAGTAGCTAGCAGCTACTGCTTAAGCTTTTTTTTAAAAAAATAAAATAAAATAAAATAGCCATCAGAAGTTGGGGGTGGAGAAAGAATTTACACGTTTGGATTTACTTTTGATGATTGTCTTGATCCTGATCTATCTGAACTATGAGAGGCTGATTGAGATCTACTGAAGGTTCAGTGACAATCGCTGGCTCTGGCGAAGATGTAGTGCCATCCATATCTTCTTCACATTCAGCCAAGGCCTTATCTAAAGCAGACTTGGCAACTTTAGTAACGCATATCATCAGAACCACTACAAGTAACCAAAATTAACACTTCAGCCTGGCTAATTAGAAAAAATAATGGATTCTTGGTCTTAAACTACTTTTCAATGATCAATAACTTTGCCTACCCTTATGGCTTATAATTAACTAAAAATTCTCTAATCTAATACTTTTGTTGTTATTGAAAACATGTGAAACACATTATGTCAAATATAATACTTCTAAATAACAATAACATGCAAATAAAAGAAGTAATCTAAGTGAAAAACTTGACGCCTTTGTTTGCCTATTTAAACTTTCAAGTCAGTTTTTTCTTCTGTCACTTAAAAAATAACAAGTGGTGTCAGCAACCCCAGAAAATAGAGCCCCTGGAACATAGTAAGAGAGTTTTAAGCTCTAAGCCACCCATATGCAGCTCAGCCATTGCACCTGGCTTTAATGACAGCCCCCGAGCTGGTGGCAGACAAAGCCAGCCAACCTTCATATGCAAGAAAAGGGGAGCAAGACGCGCAGGGGAGACAGAGAGAGCCAGTGAGAACATCAATATTCTATATTTATGTAGGGAAAGAAGCCAAAGAACGTGACTTACCAGATATCACTAGACTAAAAATGATCAAAGCCTGCATCCAAAAGAGAGAAATTTACGTTATATATATTGAAGATGATATGAAATAAATCTCACCATTTGATCCCGTCAAGAAAATCAAAAGATAACACCCCCCAAAGGATGGTATCTCTTACCCAACGAGTCTTTGAGAACTCGCCCCAACCATGTGTCACCTCAGATAGATCTTTGAGTGTTGTTCCAACATATACAAGTGCCAATGTTATTGGCTGTGAAAGTAACAACATTGGAGGTATTAAGATATTGCTGTAACTGAAACGCCATCTAGTGAGCTAGAATTACAAGCAGACCTTAGTTGGAGCAAACTACCCAGTCTCTAAATACGGGAAGGGAACAGATACACATGTCGTTGAGTTAAATAAAATTGTACCAATGATGACATTGTGAGCACCAAGGAATGTTATAGGGGTTATTTCAACTTGTTCATGGTTTTATTCATGAAGATATGATGATTACATACCAAGATATATATACTTCCCAAAACCTAAGAAGCTAGCATACAAACCACAAGGTATGCAAACAGGAATATATTCGTAAATCGTAACCCAATATAAGCATAATAGACCAGAAGCACGATCAAAACCACAATCAGTTGATCTCAAATTTCCAATATCTTTACACGTATCATTTCAAAGTATAATGATATCCATTATCCACATCCATGGATGATGTGCTTTCAATGTGGCACTATACTATTGAAAGGCAAGGCGCTTATTTATTTTATTTATTAGGGCACAAATCAAAAGGAACAACTATGATAGCTTTTAAAGGGGTCCTGTTTTCCATTAATCATATGCAACTCTTAATTAAAAATCATCTAGATAACCTTTTTTTTAATACATAGCATGCAATAAGTGACTAACAAGGAGAAATCCAATTAATGCTCAACAATTTTGAATATTATAAAGCATGAAAACAGAAAATTAATGTTAGATCAAATCCCCAATACATATTTAATCAGGGATGCAGAAGATACCATCATTCCTAACCAGGATGCCAGTGTGTATTCCCCTAATGGAACCGGAGTCACAGACAGGAGGTAATTTAACATGTTAAATGGTAGTAATGGTACAAGCCGGAGCAGAAACACAATCTGAAAAAACAAAGCCGGACATTCAGTTCAGAAAAAAAAATGAAGGAACACAATGGAACCAATGAATATAGTACTACTAAGCAAAGATCTATAAGAACAAGCCTTCTTAAGCAATGATTAGTGATTGTCATTTGTCAATAAATAAACAAGCCATTGACTGAGTGACACACACACACACACACACATATATATGGGTCAGGATCAAATGACACCAGGTGTCAAACTTAGCATAATAACACCTCTAATAACTGTGTATAATGCAAATTTCGCCAATCCAACCATTGAATCATGTTATATTAACTCGATAACCATATATACAAATTTTTAGATAATTTGGACATTTGTAGTTATGTAATTTAATAGTGCACATTTACTTATATTTTAAGTATCATATTATACGTCAAAATAAAGTGATCCGACGAAGTATCAAATAATTTTAGAATTTTATGAATTTTGATATGTTGAATCTATTTACTAAGAACTTTCAATTCAACGGTTGGATCGGCAAAATTTGCATTATACATAAAGTTATTAGATGTGTCATTATGCTAAGTTTGACACCTGGTGTCATTTGATCCTGACCTATATATATATATATATATTAACCACCCGAGGGTAGACAAAATGTCTTAGTCGTGCTAATAAGATATAAGCTGATCCCAAAACCAAATAAATGGATATGACTTGGTTCATGACGCTTCAAATGGAAGCTACTCTCCAAAAATCCCTATTCACTGATACATTTATAGTTCCATGAAATATTATCCATAACAACTAGAGTAGTACTTCTTGTGCATTGGCTCCACAGGATTATGGGCAAATTCTAGCCATGTCAAACTATACATAATTTCATGACCCACTTGTTTTACCTTGAGCTTTGAGCTGGAACCTAGAATTCCATAAGAACAAATAAGATGAAAACAAGTGGAACATTAGAAAATAGACATCAAAACATTAAAGAACTTAAAAACACTATTAACTAATTTTAGAGATGTAGTAAAGCCATTCGTTTGCCTCTACAGCTTCACCAAACAGCTTAAACTTTTGAGAGAGTTGGTCCATGAATACTAAATACTAATATTAACTCTACAAACCTTAAAGCCAGATCTCTGGATCGCAATTGACACTGATCTAAACTGTGGATAATCCTTCAACCTAGAAACAACAAGGGATTGCCCAATCTGTATAATGGGACAAATATATGAATTAATAACCTCAAACAAAGAACTATACACATGGACCAATATGCAACCCAACTGGAAGGCTGATGAAATTTCAAGAATCATGTACATGAGGAAAGATCATCTGGTACTAATAAAGAGAAACCTTAACTAATGAAATATTCGATAGAAACTAGTGAACTGGCTTTTTACTTTTTTTAATTTGACAAGTACTAATAAATGCAAAACTTACTGTTCTTCCAAGAAGAAATGCAGCTACAGCACCGATGGTTGCACCAACAGAGTCAGCAACAAGGCCAACTGGAAGGCCAAATAGATAACCACCACCAAGCTGTACAAAAAGTATCCATTAAGGTGACTCAATAAATTTATTTCCCAACCTGATTTTGTAGGTTTGCTTCTCCATCAGGTATATTGCAAGGGAGATGTAAATTAATGAATGAACTGTTTATAGTGCAACCGCATACACTTTATTATACACCAGAAATTACAAATGAATCATTTAAGAAGTGATGGAGGTGCTCGGAACTTACATCAAACAATGGATAAATATATTTTATAGTAAAAAATTAAAAATAGTATAATGCAACAATGTCACCAAGTTTAAAGAATTTAAACAGGTAAAATGATGACCTGCGACAAATTCAATTTAGAAATTTACAGATGCCAAAAGGAGACAATCACAAATACCAAACAATTCTTTTAAAGAAAAGATCTACGCAACAATGCAGTGATTGGAACTGGTATTTTTATTAGAGGGATACATCTCAACTACAGAGATAAACCACGACAGAACTTCAAAGGTCTGCAAACCACCCTATACCCAAAGGCCTCCACTGTCTCGAAATGACAATATATCCTTCCTCTTATTTAAATACATCGCAGCCTAACTCTCAAACTAACTAACTAAATAACTAATTCACTGAGTAAATAACTAACTAAAGGAGTTACTATCATGCAGATAGCTCAAAAGTGTCTTGCATTTGAGAATTCAAAATTGCTCTACAGGAAGTTTAACAAGGTTTGAAAGAAATGCCAGGTCAATAAAGATTCTTACTGTAAGTACAGAGGCCGGAACTGCCAAGATAGTCAAAGGAATGTAAGCAATCGCCCTGAAAATAACGAAACAAATATGAGCGGTCGAGTCACAAATTGATGCACTCAAGTCAATCATTAATACATTATCAACATTACTGACCTAGCAGCCATGTAATATTTTAATATACTCATTTGTATAGTACTATTATGTTATGATTAATATAAAACTAATCAGACTATGAAAGCACATGGACAATCTATTCTCCTTTGAAGATTACGTCTATATATTGCAGTCCAAACTGAAGCGATGACATGAACAGAAACAAGTATCAAGATTATGAGATTGTAAAAATACAACAGGAGATAGGTACCAGGTGAAAATTTTAGTAGTCAAAATCAAAAATTAAAATTGACTTACAGAGCAAGTGGACCCCATGGCCCAAGGTCACGATCAACCCATGTCAAGAAATCCTTCAGAATCTGCACAACGAAAAAGGGGGAGAAGACTCATTCATATTCCGATGATACACCTAGCTCGAGACATGCATCACACTATCACAGTAATGAGACAATCATCATCAAACCCCATTTGATGAAAGGACTGGAGAAACATCTCCAGAAAATGAAGCGATAAAATTGAGTGATCAAAAAGTGATTCAAAGCGCGTACATCGGAAATTAATCAATTCAACACGAATGCACCCACCACGTTGAGATTGAACAGAAAGACCTATTCTAAAGAGTTTAATAATTTTTTTCACTGAAAAAAGGAAAATCAAAGGGACCCAGAAGTGAAATTGAATAAAAAAAAAAAAAGGAACCTTTTCAATTGGGAGAGTGAAGCATGCGGTAACAACAGCGGCAACAAAGAGAAGCAGAAGAGTGATCCTGAGAGCAGAGGTCCATGACAAAAACATGTTTAACCTGCGAATCCGAGGTTGCTTGCTTCTGCCTTCAATAATCAATAATTAGTGATAAGCCAGCCAACCCTTAAATCTTTCACCTTGTGGTTTGACATTTTGCCTGCAAATCCAATCATGTCTTCAATAAAATTCAGCGATACTTGCTTCCTTTTGTGACTCACTTTCTACTTACTGCACTAAAAACATCATCACCCCACTTTCTTAGAGTTCGTGATATTTTGGATCAAGTTAAATTTCTACTAAATCTCATATTGCTCCCAAACAAAACATATACATAAGCAATACATGTATTTTGGACTAAATAGATATATTCTTTTGCTTATATTTTGTTTGGGAGGTAGTATTTTTGTATGATAAATTAAAATTATGATGGCATTCAAATAATAAAGACTATACTTAAATTTACCAAAATATTGTATAATAAAAAATATAAAGACAAAATTTAGCTCAAGTTTTTTTTTTTTTAACAGAACAAACTTAACTCATATCATTGAAAAGGTGTTCAAGCATACAGGTTGGAATCAAATCAAAATTTTGGGAGCTAGCATAGTTTCTAGATGCTCTAGCCAAGTTATGAGCAACTTGGTTCGCTTGCCTCCGAATAAAACAAATCCTATAGTTTGATAAATGACGAAGCTCCTCCCTACAGTGATCAAGGATAGTACCAAACTCTGATTTGTAAACAGTTTCTCCTAACACACCGTCAACCACTGGCTTGTAATCCAGTTCTATAGACATTGTAAGGAAACCCAATTCACTCACCCAACGAATGGCTTCTAATAATCGTATAGCTTCCGCTTCTTGAGCCGGAGGAAGACCCTTCATCCAAAATGATTTAGCTCTCACAAAAGCCCCATTACTATCACGAATACACATACCAATCCCAAACATACCCTGGTCGTTGAAAATTGCCGCATCTACGTTGCCTTTGAAATCACCATGGTTCGGCTTAATCCACCTGCTAACATGCTGAATGTTTCCTGATTGTTGGCCTTCATTGCTTCTGTTTCTTGCACACACCCACTCCATAAGCGATCTTATTGCTAAGTTAACCGATGTTGCTGGGCTTTGTTCCTCATTCCTCCACAGTTTGTCGTTTCTCCTCCTCCAAAGACACCACATGAGTGTTATAAATTCCGCCAAGTTGTTTGTCATATTCTCTTCATAAAATTTATTAAGATTTTTCTCTCTCTATCAACTCCTCTCATTATCTCCGACCTCTCATCACCACATTATCAAAGTAGTTTCCATCCTATTTTGTGAGAGAAACATAACCAATTTGACCAAAAGAACTTGACGTAAGCTTTATTCAAAATACAAAACAAACTCAAGCTAAGTGCAATCCGATTTAAAAGCAGGGTTGCTATTTGCATCCCCATTTTTTTAATACTCCCTATCTACTTAAATTTATTTATTTATTTTCAAAATATCCCCTTTTTTTTACTGATGATGAAAAATTTAGGTGAGTTGGATCCCGGGACTCACTAAGGTCAGGGAAAATCTCAAGGCTCAAATAGGGATTAGAGTGATACTTACATATTATCGACCAACAGAGTTTTCACATCGGCAGCGAGATTCAAACTCACGTTCTTGTGAGATATGACATGAATCCTTACCAACTGGACTAACCTTCGTTGGCCGAAAATATCCCTTTTCGAAAGTATACTTTTGATTTACATCAGTATTTGTCTGGAAATTAACTTTCAGAACACATAAATTTGTGTTCCGAAAATTAATTTTCGGCCTGTTTGTGCTTTCTAGAAGTATGCTTTTGAACTGCATCAATTTCTGTTGCGGAAATTAACTTTCGAAACATATAAATGTGTTCTAAAAGTTAATTTTCAAACTATTTATGCATTCCGGAGCAAAATGCATGAATATGTCTTCTAGAATTGAAGTTCCGGAAGCTTTTATCTTTTTTGCAACTTTTTTTTACATTTTAGAATGTAATTTTTTGTATTCTAGAAGTTAAGTTCTGAAATGCGTAAATTACTTTTGAAACCTTAATATTCAGAATGCATTCTAGAAATTAATTTTCGTAGGAATTGAGAACATTCCAAAAAACTAATTTTCGAAATACTTTTATCGTGTTTTGGAATTTAATTTCCAGAATGTTATTGAGGCTTCCAAAAATTAAATTTTGAAAGACTTTAACTTGGCTCCAGTCTTACAAAATTCCACTCTCTTGAATCTCAAGGCCATAGTTCTCTCACTTTTCTACACATGAGCAAGATTGTTGTGTCATCGTCAAGACTGAAACTGATGAAATGCCTCAACAGATCCACGAAAGAGATGGAGATGTAATGGAGCGATGCTAAAACCACCGTATTTGACTTCGAGAGAGGTGCAGATGATACAAATGTCCAGGCTTGGAGTCAAACTTCTGTTTCTGCAAACAACAATGTTGAGTCAGAGATGGGGAGGCGGGAGGCGGGAAAGGGGAGGAGGAGATGGGAAAGCGGGGGGAAGGAGTGGGGGAGGGGGAGGGTTGCCAATAGGGTAAGGGATATTTTTGGCAAAATAAAAATAAAAAAGATGGAGGGATGTGGATAGCAATTGTCGGGATGTTGGTAGCAAGCCCCTAATTTTTAAGGTTAAGCCCCCTAATTTTTAAGGTTAAGTTGGGGTTAAATTCTGAGCCCGGCCCACTGTCCACTGCTATTTATAAGAAATATTGCAAAAATCCGTTTACTTATCTTATCTCAGAAATATAGTCGACTCTAGTTTCTCTTATATAGTAATTATTATGTTATTATGTTTTATAATATTGAATCGTATGTTTAAATTTTACTTTGGATTAAGAAATTCAGGTCTCTTTAATTGATGATGCAACAATAGGCTAGGACTTAGGAATGTAGCCGAACCAGAACCATGAATTTATTGGAGACATTTTAAGAAATCTCTCTGCTAGGATTTGGTCCCTAGCTTGGCTAGGGTTTGGTCGGCGCATAATGTGCCGCGTCTTTGGCACCTCCGGCACTGGATCTCGCCGCAACCGGCGCCGTGGTGTTCCTCCTCGTCTTCCCATCCCTCTCTGCTATCCTCCCACCATGATTCACATGCTTTCTCGTCTTGCCTCCTCTGGTTCCAGATCTTCTTTTCTGTTCGGTGGTGGCCCCTTCGCAGCTGGCGACCACCGGCCCCCCTCCAGAACTGCCGGACAGAGAGCTTCCTCCTCCTCCCAACCCTGAAGTCCCCCCACCCCCACCGGAACCTCCACATCTACTCGCTGGTTTTCTTGATTGGGAGTTCTTCCCCAAAGGCCACCACAAATCCGTCTCCTTCTCCTCAACCACCGTCCGCACCATATTGTGGGCTGCAGATCTGGTTTTAGCAGTCATAACCCTTCTGATCTTTGGGTTTTCAAATTCCTCTGCAGTGCAACTTCTTTCTCCACAAGTTGTGCAATCTGGTGGTGTTCCCGAGGCAAAGTCAGTGTTAAATCTCTTTTTTGAGCACCTTGACTCTAGATTCGGTGGTTGCATGCAGAGCATGGCCACCGGCGAGTCTGAGCGGTTCAGCGGCGCTGACCAGGTGGTGAAGAAGACTCCAGGGACATTTTTGTCTTTTAGCTTGGAGAGCCTCTTTGATACCCTAATGGGCCTGGCCCAGTATGTTCTAAGAGCTAACATGATCTGTGGGAGAGGGTTTGGGCTTGGGTGCTGCTTGTTGGGCCTTTAGTTCTTTTAAGTAGTCGGTAGACTAGATGTCTATTGTATCAGGAACAGCTCTTGTACTTAATTGTTTAATCTTAGGAGATTGCATTAATCCTGTGTTGTGTTCTATTAGTGGGCTGCATGTTTGCACTTGATGTAAGGTTTAGTGGCCTTGGCCCAGTTTGAATGAATTAAATATTTCATCGTTGACAAAAAAAAATTAACTTTTTTAGGAAAATTTAAGAAATAAAGGGAAGCTGTTAATTATCAAAAAAAGAATTTTCACGAATTTAAGAATAATCTGATCAGTGGAAAACATGTTCAAATGGGTAAAGTGGATGTGCCGTGTCTTTTTTGACGGGTTTCTGGAAATTCCTATATAATTTCTCATTAAGAAATGCGATAGCTACTCGTAAGAGATGTATTCAGTGAGAAGACTATTTGAAATTGAGACTAATAGGAGTAAATTTTAATCGTACAATGATAGGTGAATAGTTAAGATTAAAAGTCTTTTTTATTGTCATGTAACCACCATTTAAGTGTTTTAATCTTGACTATTGATGATTAGATCTAATAATTAAGATTGGCTTATCTCACTCTCAAATAAAATTGAACCTCTCCCTTGATACCCACCAATATAGTAACTATAAAATATAGTTTCTTAATTTTATTTTATTTTATTTATAGCCAAAGCCAAACTATTTCATTTCTTCCAAAATCAAATGATCAGCAAACATAGGAGTAACATAGTAATTGTGGGGACAAAACTCCAATAAAGACGCTCTTCCAAGACTATAAGCCACCCTGTTTGTTTGTCTCCTGATGAACGCTAACTTAAAATTTGTGTGAATAGAGAGAATGACTCTACACAGTCCTAAGATAGTTCTTAGTTCAGTATCATACTCAGTTGGGTATATTAATCTACATTCTTAAATTATCTCCACATGTATTAGGATAAGTTATTGGAGCGAAGCCATCAATATGGTAGATGAAAATTGGGCAATCCATGGCAGGCTCGCCATATTAAAAGTCAAAAAAGAAAATGGGGCCGATGTCTCAGTAGTTAGCTATGTTATTCGGTATTAAGAACTTTGGTAGTTGTTTGGTGCCATCATTAATTATAGTTGTTCACTGTCAACAAAAAAGGCATAAAAGCAAACCATTCAAGTGATTCAACATAACTAACTAACCAGAAGATTACATAGATGAGTGAAAGTCATAGCAGTAATTCTAATATTTCAAGCCAATTGGTGTCCAAAACAAGAAGCCATATGCAAACAAAGAATAGCCTTTGAACTATGATAGTAAAATGTATTTTGAGGAGTTAAAATCCTCTGCTAATGTACAAGTGGAAGGAACAACCTCATGTATACACAACTCATGCTAACAAAAATATATGAGCAAGAAAGAATGCCAAACCTAATTTTATAAAAACTGCAAGAATTCAAAAAAGTGGACGCCACCTCAATAGTCTTCAACCAAGCACCTTTGCAATTGCAGGCCAAGTATAATGCATGGATTATTTCACAGGGTATGCCTACACTTCCCTTAAGTGTAAGTTCATATCATCACTTCTAACAGAAGCTTCCTGGGGCTATCTTGCACATAGCACATTGAGAAGAACATGAGCTAACATGAGGTCCACAAAATATTGATGCCCAATTTGACCATCTCTCCACTTCATCTTTGCTGGAGCCCTTCCGTAATGAACTCCATCATTACACCGGTTATCGAAATGCCACGGAAATGTCATATCAAAGTTATCAATCACGCCAGATACAACACCAGCTTGCTTCAATTTCTCTAAGAACACACCATTGAACACCTCCATCTTGTTAGGATTAAATGCTAGTGATCTTGCATATCCGCCAGTTGCAACTGTATTCCGGTAAAAGACTCTTGGCCATGCCAACCCCCTTCTTTTCACCGTCTTCATAACATCTGCCCAGAAGGATGCTGCATAGTCTGCTCCAACAGCGAATGCTCTTATATTACGCCAGTGGACACCATCATGTAAACCAGAGTTCATGATCACGGTGTCTGGGATTGTGTCTTCTGAGAAGTATTTCATCAACAAATTTCGAAACCCTTCATTTCTTAGAGAATCCAACCCAAGATAATTTTGTGTTTCATTCCAATGCCCATTGAAGATGCTTGTAATTCTAACGGTTTGAGACAGATCTTTTGGGTTTGAAAAGTTCATGTCAAATCGTCTAGGGACAGAATGTACTTCAGGCAAATCTAAAACAAAATTGAGTGTATTACGTATCGTGTCAACATGATTCGAATCGCCCCAGAAGAAAATCCATCGATTCTTCAAGCAATTCCAAGCAGACTCAGCTGAATACATCTTGAATGAGCAGTGAGCTGAGTACACCCAACCATTACTCTCCAGAATTCCCAAGGAACCATCACACCAAGGAGCTTTGCAAGGAAAATCCGGTGCTAGGCATCGGTATCTACCATCATTACCAATGGGGCAGTCATCATTCTTGCCATGCCTAGTCCACCTTCCACACCAAACATCCCTGCCAAAATCATCAGCCTTGCAAGTCTGCAGTTCTGGTAGTATCTGAACATTGCTTCTGTAGAATCTAATTGCAACACTTCGAAGCATTCGATCAAAAACAAATCTCCACGGGGTGAATTTCAGACCCTCAAAGTGTCTATAAAGCAGGACAATAGTGAGATTGTAAGCACCATCAAAATGTGGATGAACTTGCAGCGAAATCGAGTAAGATCCATTGCTGAAATCTTTCACCATAGGCCGAGATTTCCACGATTCGCCAGAAAGATCAGTCTCAAAGTAATCCCCACCTAAACAACGAGGCTTCCCTGAACCATCCAATGTTTGAAAACCAAATTCATGTATATCTCCAGCTGATAGCTCTATCACATTGCCACCAATACCATCCAATCCGGGAATTGCAATCTCCACCGTCTTAGAATCTTTACAAGGTTCACCTCCTTTAGCCGACCATTTTGTTATAAGATTTGAAGTCAAGTTAGGCTCTAATTCACTTGAAATCCAACTTGCACGCCCCTCAAGTTTCTCAGAGAGAGTGATGTTCACAGAATTGTGGGTTATATTGGGTTGGTTTTGATCCAAACTAAGAGGAATTACATTTTGATGGGAAAGAGCGAAATTAGGAACAAGATAATCTTGACGATGATACCTCCAAGCTTCAATGAGGTTCTTAACAGTGCATCCATCAATGCTCCAAACTATGACCATTCCAACCAAAACAAAAGCAGTGAGCAACCCAACACGCCAATGAAGTATTGGAATGGACAATAGAGCCCATTGATTCGGCGGTGGCGAAATCACTGCCTTCTGTGGCATCATAAACTTCCAAAAACATACAAATCGAAACCAAGCCGCAACAAAAACAAATCCACCATACACACTACACTTCAAAGTCTATTTAAAGCACAAATCGATTATTCTCGAGGAAACAAAAAAAAAGAAAGGGAAAAACAAATCGTAGAAAAACTCACGAGGTAGGTCTCAATCAAACTTCAATGTGTTGTAGAAGAACCGAGTTAGAGATGCAGGACCAATCCAACATGCAGCGAATGGGTTGATTCACATCACATTGTACTAAACGAAAGCAACTTCAGTAGATTCGATTCAAGTCCAAAAAGAAGTCTCTGTAAACAAAAAAAGTTCAAAAAGAAGTCATCAACCTCAAAGTTTTCTCTCAACTTTTCCTTTTTTTTTTTTTTGGTAAATTTGATTTGCTCACACAGCTGTGGTTTTTTTTTTTTGCCCCCCCCCCCCCCCGGTCCTTCTCCCTTTTCCTTGTTTCTAATCAAAGCTCTGGATTTTTGCACCCTGTTAGTATTATTCTACTTTCTTCTTAAAACTCCTCCAACTCCTGTGGTTTCGGACTTTGGTCTCTTGGCATCATGTACTACTAGTATTTAACATAAATTCGTTTAGCATCATTAAATACACAATCTAAGGATTCGTTTAACAAAGTAGTAAATATATTTAATATTTTAAGAAACATAAAGGATGATTGATTTTCTTTATTTAATGATTGAAATATGTTAAAACTATAAGAAAATGTTAACAGATGGATAAGAAATGCAATAACTCCGGTAAAAAAAAAATAGAAATGACATAACTGAAGTACAAAATTTCTATTAAAAAAATTTAAATTATAAAAATCTAATTACAAATTTAATAAAACTATAAAGAGTTATATATAATTTAACAGAAAAAAAAATCATACAATAAAATTAATTAATTACTTGAGCATAATTTATCTGGTAACTCTTGATTGTTATCTAACTTGTGATACGAATAGGGCTCAATTCAATCCCTAGACGTCGTATATCTCAACTGAGAAATGCCTCAATATATTTTTAGTATATTATTTTTGAATTTTTTTATTTTTTATTGAAATTTCTATAAATAATTTAGGTTTTTTTTATTTAATGTGTTTCAGAATAAAGTTATTCAATAATTAAACCTACTCCTTTTTTTTTTATAATAACCTACTCTTTTTTTAACTTGTGCACCCTTGCACACGATTAGGGGTGGGAATAGGCTAGGTCGAGCTAGGCTTTGTGAGGCCTAAGCTTGGCCTGTTTAAAAAATCCAAGGCCTAAGTCTGGCCTGTTACCTGTCATGGGCTTATTTTTTAGGCCTGGTATGGCCTATTAGCCTACTTAAAGACCTATTTCATATTAACGTCTTTGGATAAGTCATTTGATTTATCTTAAATAGACTAACAGGCTGATATGTTAAATTCTATTTCTAATAAACTATAAAAAAACATTGCTACTAAGACACATGACCTAGGGGTGAAAATAGACAAATGAGCTGAGTTTTATAAAGTCTGATTTTTATATATTTATATGGTATAAATCTTTTTCAATGTCTAACTTGACATCTTAGAGAATCTAACCTTATATGATAATCTATTTAAATTTTATTTTGTAATAAGACATTTAAATGTGTTAAAAATTTATATAAGCCAATATACTTAAATTATTGAAAAGATCAGTATATAATTTAACACATTGTACAAATCTAATATAATAATAGCAGTAAAAAATAGTATTATTTATATTTACTTAAATTGGCCAGCCTGTTAGGCCTAAAAGACTTTTTGAGTGACCTGAAGCTTGACATTTTTAACTAAATAGGCTTTTCAAAAAGCCTTGACCTTGTCTATTTAGAAAAAAAGCCTGGCATGGCCTAGGCCTGACGTAGGCTAGGCCGTAGGCCCCATGTCGGACGGTCTGGCCTATTCTCACCCCTACACACGATAAGATTGATTAATTGCCCAATTTTTTCCTTATTTATTATTCACTTTCTTATATAGATTCACGTTTATGTAATCTCTCTACTCACAAAATAGAAAACTAACAAATTAATAAGGAAAAATGTGTACAATTAATAATTCTATTAATAAAATGGAAATTGCCGTCATTTTTTTTTATCTTTCTTAACCTCAATTAAGACCCCCTTAAGATCTCGCGACTATTCTATTAATAAAACGGAAAAACATACTCCGAAAAATATTCGAGTTTGAATGATGTAATATATTTTATTTCATTTATTTTTTTATATCCTTTCTCTTCCCTTGTCTTTTCTGTGATTTTTTTTTTTTTGAGTTTTTCTTCTGCACTACCTTATTCACATGTCCCATTTTTATCAGTGTGAAATTCACAGGTTATTTTTTTATAAAAATAATTAACTAGTAACTTAGTAAAACAAGTAAATAGAGTTGCTCATAGTTTAATTAGAACTTTTATTTTATAATTTAGCCCCCACGTTTTTTTTATTATGTTCTTATGTTTCATTTTTTTCTTTATGTTTCTTGTCCCTTAAATTAGTGATGAAATGAAATAAATTCTCTTTTCCCAAAAAAAAAAAAAAACCATGATTCATTGCAGTCATGATTCGCTAGTCACTATAATCCCATCAATGATAACCATTGGAAAAGTAAAATAAAAATGAACATGGAAAGAGAAAGAAAGAAGTGAATCACAATCCAAAAAAAAGAAGAGATTAGTAATACACTCAAATATCATTTCTATTAATACGTTTTTGTCATTGGTTGATTTTGATTCTATAAAATTCATTTTAATTATACCATAACTAAAATATTTAGTAAGGATTATATCAGGAATTATTTAGTTTCTTTTTTATTTTCTGGTTTTAATTTAAATTATAAAAAATGTCACAACATTTTCACTTTAAAATAAAATTATTTCATTATTTCTTATACAAACTTTTAACAAAAATAAATAAAGTAAAAAAGAAATGATATTTTTATAATTAAAAATAAAAATGAAAATAAAGACTAATCGGGATCTTAACTTTTCAAAAAAAGCTAATAATAAACATATATTAAAAACTTGTCAATATTACAAAAATAGTTCAAGAGCCCTTGGGGCATCAACATCAAGTTCAGGAGCGAGCGTTGCAGCCGACACAATAAACCGATTGTAATTGGGATCTCGAAATAGCGAGCGTCACCGATGATAAAAGACGTGGGACAGATGGATGGGGGCATTTATGTCATTCGGAACGTTATTGAAATGGCGATGCCTGATCTGGTGGATGGAAATGGAGATGTGACCACGTGCAATGTCCCACCCAAACCAAAACCGTTTCCTTCTTGCCACCAAAAAGCAATAATGTAGGGAGCACTTCTGTTGATTATCGCCAGCACTTCATAGAGATTACTAGGTTAGAGAGAAAAATATGTGTACCAAAAAAAAAACAGAGAGAGAGAGAAAAATATATGGTGGTGAGTCATTATGATTTCAGAGATGTTCTCATGAAAATTAAGCTAATTCGTTTTTTTTTTCAAGCGCAAATTAAGCTATTCTATTAATAGTATAGTCCTGTTGATTTTTATTTTTTTTTGATATAAGATTTTTTCTTTTAGGTGCATGTGCTACTATCATATCATATCATACCGTACCATACCATATTCATATTAAGGTAAATGAGGTGTATTATTTTCTTCAATCAATAGGACAAACTTAAGTCACTCACATGTGTGTATGTTTGGTTTACCGTTGAGATTGAGAATTGCAAACATACTGTTGGACCCAAAGCATCTAAAGAGTTTCTTTGGGACAAATGTATATTTGGACCCAAACGTAAGTCTAGTACACTAAGAGCATCTTTAGTAGAGAGAGCTTGTGAGTGTTTCTTAAATCACTTTGGTGGGCCTCGTTTTGCCACATAAGATTTAAAAATTTTGATCAACTTTTACTCCAATGGTTGGGTTGCTTAAGCATGTCTAAATGGGTCCCACAGCTTCCCTTAAAAAAAAATCCGATCCCTTTCACTATTTCAACGGTAACATTAATTCATTTTTTCATTATTTTTTAATCAATAAAATTGGTTTTTTTCCACTCAAATGAATCTAGAACATTCATTTCTTCTCTGACTCGGTCTCAACACTCCCTCCTTCCCTCACTCAGGCAGCGTCTCTCCTCTCCCCTTTCCTTCTCTTCTCCCATCGGCATCTCTTCTCTCATCTTCTTCCCAGAATCGTCTCCACTGCGGATCTCCTTTCCACCACCGCCTTCCACTGCGGATCCTCTCTCTCTCTCTCAAATCGATTCTCTCTCTCAAATCGGCTCTCTCTCTGAAGAAACCCTCCACCACCAGATTTGTTTAACAAATCTTTACATTGAACGTGAACACAAGAAGGGGGTTGAATTGTATTGAAAGCTTTTCGTAAACTTTTAGTTAAAAACACTTTAGAGCACTGGATTTTGAATCTGTTTGAAAACGGATGCTGGAGTATGACCAGACGCTGGAAATAAAGTTTATGAAAACTTGTTTTTTTATGCGCAAGATAAAAGTAAGTGTAAAGCAGTAAAGCAAGAGACACAGAGATTTATACTAATTCACCACTAACCTGGTAGCTACGTCTAGTCCCTTCGTTCCTAAAGGATTTTCCACTATAATCAACTGATTACAAATTTCCTTAAGAGTATTCTACTGTCACAAACTTTACAATACTCTTAACTTCTCAAAACGACCCAGTACGTTCGAGCCTTTGAGGAACAAAGCCTTAACTAGGCAATACAACTTTCACAAAGTGATTTTCTTTTGAATATAATCAAATAACTCTCACAGAGAGGATGAAAAGATTAAGCACAAAACAAATAATATTCGAAAAGAAAGAATATCAGACGATGGGATTCAGTTCTTGGTGTCCAGAAACTTGGCACGAAACTTGATTGCTCACTTGAGTAATAGCTCTTTTAGAATATAGCTTCTAGCAGTTTTTAGCAACCTTCTTCAATGAATACCTTGGGGTATTTATAGGATTCTCGGAGGGATATTACCGTTGCAGTAAATTTCAGCTCCATATCATTGAGTGAGGTAATTTGAAATGTTGTCCTTTTCTTCCTTTCCAGAGAATATCAGAATAGTACATATTATCGTTTTTGTACTATCTGCTTTTCACAATTGCCTTGTACGAATTTTGTCTTATACCAAAGGTGTCACCTTTGATACCTCGTACATCAAAATGAGCGCATAAAATCAATTTAAATTCCATTCCAAAGCAGCTGAGGTAGGAGAGCATAAACGTGACCTTCACGTACTTCATTAAAAGATCAGATGCTCGCTCAGAACAAAGGACGGATGCTCGCAGCAATTGAGTAATCCACGTGTCAAAGAATAACACTACCGGACGCTCGCTATACACAAGACGCTGGAGTGAACCGGATGCTGACACACATGGAATGTATTTAATTTCTTGTGAATTTCTACTTCTTGCTTGAGTGACATACAAAGCATAAACAATTTTAATATCTGCACACTTCAAAACTTATTAGAAGATAATTTGTTCACTTGAAAGTACTTTGTTATCTTCAAAATTAATGAGGGTCTAAACTTCTCAATCGTTTAAGTTCCAACAATTTCCCCCTTTTTGATGATGACAAATATCCAAGGTTGATGAACAATTTGATTTCAAATATAGTTTCATGGGTCTCCCCCTGAGTTCAACAATCTTCAGATAAAATTAAATAATTCAGGTATTAGAACGATTTTCAGTAATCAGAGCATTGTGATCGCAAAAGACATATAAGTATCAGAGCATATATTCAATTAAACGATGAGAGCGGATGCTGAGATCATTGTATCAATACCGAATATACTCAAACAATTTTCAAGGAACAAATACTGAAATTCATTGTACCAATTATAATAAAGTCGTGCCAGCAAATGATTAATGATTATCAGAGCACAAGACAATGAATATCAATGAGTATCAGAACAACAAATCACATACAATGAATATGTTATAAAATGATTTATGCATGACATATGTGATACTTCAGCGTGTTCATCAGACCTTTCTTTTACTCCCCCTTTTGTCATCAGACAAAAAGAGTGTAATCATCATAGTCAAAACAGTAAGTAATAATACTAGAAAAATTTGAATTGGACCAAAAATTAGATCAAGTAAGGTTTGATCATTCAAATGATGAACCAAGTAAAAAATATTGTACCAAGTTATCAGTAATACAAAATAAAAAATGAAATGTTTTTAAGGGTTTTGTGGAGGAGGAGGAGGAAGTAGTTGATTAAAGCGTTCCAAGAGAAGATTCACAGTGCTTTCCAACTGATGCACTTTCTGATTGGTAGCCATGATGGCTTCAAATTCAGCTCTTGGCAAGACGACAACGTCATCATTTGCAGCAGGAGGAGCAGAAGAAGGTTCAGCACGGAGCGAGTTCAACGATAGCGGCTGCGTTGAGATTCCATCTTCTGGTGCTCTGCTAGCACTGCCTATGACAGACTCAGTTTCACAATCTTTATTTCCTTGATCCTCTGAGAGACACCATCATTTGGTAAGCTCCATTTGATGATTTTTCCCAGCTTCTGCTTCTCAATTTCCATAGTTCATTCCCATCTTTGTACAATCTCTTCAGGGTAAAGCATACGCAGAAATATATTTTCTCAGTGCTTAAGTAGATCTTCAACATATGCATCAAATTTTGCAAAAGCATCTTCTCCAAAATTGCTTCTTATAAAAACTCCCATTCCATCCAAAATGAAGATAAGTCCTTCATTTTCAGCCAGGTACAGCCTATGCAAATTCTCCCTATCATCTTCTTCAATTTTGAAAGGCCTGAGATGAGGTAGAATGGCTTTGTCTTTCCAAGACATAGGCATGTTACTCCAACTGAATCCAATGTCGAAGTGTTTGCAAACAGCAGCCTATTAATCTTCTATCTTCATAACACTCAGAGGCCTAATAACAGAACACATAGACATGTCATCCTGATGAATAGTAGCTAGGTTTGTGTCTGCTACCTTGCTGATTGAGTGAACAGTAGTGATAGTAGCTTTTTCTGTGTTACAGCAGCCAGAAGAACCAGTTCTCCAATCATCTATTTTGAGGAGGTTCAGATACACACGCCGAGCATGGTCTTCAGACAGCTTATTAACCAGAAGCTCAAAGAATGCTTTGACATCATATTTCCTAGGAGCTTCTTCAGACTCCTTGAGACCAATAGATGTTGGAAGTTTACCCGGAGCTGATTCCTTCCTTTTACCAGGGATAGTCCAAGGTAGCCAT
This sequence comes from Calophaca sinica, assembly GCA_037113605.1. Taxonomy (NCBI): domain Eukaryota; kingdom Viridiplantae; phylum Streptophyta; class Magnoliopsida; order Fabales; family Fabaceae; genus Calophaca; species Calophaca sinica. The sequence continues at coordinate 4,447,206 of CM073731.1, forward strand.
CTTTGCCTATCAGGCATAATCTTCACAGATGCAGAAGCAGGATCTTTATTCAGGTAAACCAGTTTCATCTTCTTCATTTCAAGGCAGTGAGCCATGAATGACTTCTCATCATCTGTGATCCATCTGCCGCAATCCTCCAGAGTAAGAGGTTCATGTTTTGGCAGAACATGAGGAAGATCAACAGAGAAATGAATAATTCCTCTGTTTGAGAGAGGTCTTAACTTTCCACCAAATGACCTTTCCACTTTCTCACCATCTTCAGAGACAGTGAGGCTTGAACGAGGGGCAATCTCCAGTCTTGCAACCCCAGATGTGAAAGTCTTCAAGTGCCACAGAGAAGGGCGATCATAGATAGAATGATATGCTTCTTTTCTTACAAACCGGGGTTTGTTTATGGATGACACAGATTTCTTGACACCATAGTAGTCGGTAGGTTTAAGAGTGAGAGAAAGTGGGAGAGGGAAAGTCACCTTGACTTGGTATGTTTTTGGTTTGTTTGGAGGGATTTTGAAAAGTTGATTGAATGGGTAAGAGTGGAGTGCGGATATGTATGTAGTGAGGGATGTGTTTGATGAGGTAGAGGTTTGTGGTGAGGGAAATGTAAGTGTTTTGGGTTTTATGGTTAATTGGGAGCTTTGTGGTTCGGTGGATGGAGGTTGTGGTGGTGAAACAGAGAGTGGTGGTGCAGGTATAGTGTCATCAGAACCAAATGTAGTAATAGAGTCATTAATGGTAAAATCTAGTACCTTTGGATTAAGCTTCTCAGAATGCCTAAACAATCTCTTCCTTTTTTCTTGTGGGGCAGCAGTAGGAGGAGGTGGAGGAGCTTGCTTCTTAGGGCCAGACGCTGAAACAGGCTTTTCAGCTTCTGCCTTTCTCTTCTTCTCCATAATCCTTCTAATGGGGACTCGGTCCTCATCTTCTTCTGGTACTGTTTTACCTTCTAGTGCAGGAGGCACCTTCTGCTTTTTGCTTCTTGTCTCCCTTACTGGAGACTCACCAGTCATTTTCATACCAGATGCTGAGCTTCTGGTGTGTTTTGTTTCAGCTTCTTCACCAACTTTAGTTTATGTTCCTTTTCCTTGTTCATTTTTCAACTTCTTGATCATATCAGCATTGATCAATTTCATTCTCACCAAGCTATTGACTCCAAAAACCTCAGGACGAATAATAGCACCCATTCCAAAGTACTTATCTCTTTCTTCTTTGTTTATCAAGGCACTGAGTCTTCTCGCAATTCCATCATTGACCATCATAGCAGTAAGAAGAATTCCATAAGGAATAACCTTGATAATGTTCTTCTTGTCAGCAGAACCCTTCCTTGAACCAACAAGCGCATTGACAATATTGTTGAAAATCAACCTAGCAAGTTGATTTTGTGACCAGCCATATAATTTCTCATAATGAACTTCTGCTCATAGTTCACTATGTCACTTGACCCAATCTTCAGAATAACGCTCTTAGCAATAACTTTGTGTAGAACTCTGTAATGACTTTTCAGATTCTAGGCAGTAGGAGTTACATCATTTTCCTTTAACTGACGATAGTTCTCGAATAGATCCTTGTTGACGTTTTTCATTCCTCTGAAAGCATCATCCCAACCAACATAGTAACTAATGCTTTCACAAGGGCACTTAATCGTTTCAGTAATGGTGTTTATAGTGAACACCAACTTGAAACCTCTGACATGACCTTCAACTATTCCACCCGGAAGCATATGAACGTTTCCCCAGAATTCCTTGATAGCATTAACCAACACATCAACAGGTTCCCAAAGGAAGTAGTTTTTCCAGCCCAGATTCGTCAAACCTTCATCTAAATCAAACCCATAAAGCTTGAAACTTTTCAAGCCGATTCTATTCTCAGTTAAGACTTTTGCTGCTGTCATGGTGTTGAAGATAGCAGTGTATTGTCTGACCTTAACCTCAGTCATGGTTGCAGTTGAAGAGTAGGTGATGAAGGTTTAGGGGTTTAGAAATCACAGAGAGAGAGAAAACAGTTTTCACAGACAAAAATAGAGTGAGTGTGGAGCGAAAGAGGTGGAGTAGTGGGAAAGTTTTGATAAAATAGTACAGTTACTTTTTCAAAAACCTCTTCACATTTTCTCTGAATAAAAATAAATCAAAAAGAAAATAAAATAAAGATTCTCTTTTTCATTAAATACATTTGCCAAAATAAAGATAAAATCAAGAAAAAGATTTTATTGAAACCTAAATAATCATGACTCAGATTAGGTGTGATGAGATGCTTAAGTCCCACACGCGCGTGACACGTGTGTGCTCGGACGCATGCAAACGAATTCACTGGACGCTGAGTTATGTGATGTGAATGACATATTATATGTGTACACGTGTGAATGCTTATGTCATACCAGATGCTGAATGACGCATATCATAAGATGCTGAGATTAATCATTCTTCTATAAGATGAAAATTTAAGTTTCTTCTTATAAAATTGAATCTATCTTCAGCAAGGGGTTTTGTAAAGATGTCAACCCACTGATGATCAGTGTTTACAAATTTTATTTCAAGAATACCCTTATGAACATAGTCTCTTATGAAGTGATGTTTAATCTTAATGTGCTTTGCTCTAGAATGCAGTATCGGATTCTTAGTAAGACAAATTGCTGATGTATTATTATAAAAGATAGGAATGTTACTCTCTTTTATCAAGTAGTCTTTAAGTTGATATTTTATCCACAGAAGTTGAGAGCTGCAACTTGCTTCTGAGATGTATTCAGCTTCTACTGTAGAGAGTGCAATAGTGTTTTGTCTTTTGCTTGACCAAGACACAAGATTTGCTCTAAGGAATTGGCATCCTCAACTTGTGCTCTTTCTTTCAATTTGTTCTCCAGCAAAGTCAACATCACAGAAACCTACTAACTTGTAATCTTTTGATTTCTTATAAAGCAAACCAAGATTAGTAGATCCTTGTAAATATCTAAATATTCTTTTAACAGCACTCAAGTGTGATTCTCTATGATCAGATTGAAATCTAGCACACAAGCAGATGTTGTACATAATATCAGGTCTTGAAGCAGTAAGATAAAGTAGAGATCCAATCATACCTCTGTACATTTTCTGATCTACCTTCTTACCAGTTTCATCTTTACTAAGAGTACATGTAGGATGCATAGGTGTGCTCATTGGCTTGCAATCCACCATCTTGAATTTCTTTAGAAATTTCTTGATGTATTTGCTTTGATGTATATAAATACCATCATTGCATTGCTTAATTTGAATTCCAAGGAAAAACTTCAATTCTCCCATCATACTCATTTCAAATTCAGCCTGCATTAGCTTTGAAAATTCTTTGCAAAGGCTTTCATTAGTAGCTCTAAATATAATATCATCAACATAAATTTGAACAAGTATAAAATGTTTGTTTGATGTTTTTCTAAATAGAGTAGTGCCTACTTGACCTCTGATAAAGCCATTTTCCATTAAAAAGGAACTTAGTCTATCACACTAAGCTCGAAGAGATTGCTTAAGACCATATAGAGCCTTTTTAAGCTTAAAAACATGTTCTGGAAATTCAATGTCTTCAAAACCAGGAGGTTGTTTCACAAAGACTTCCTCAGTTATAAAACCATTTAAGAAAGCACTTTTCACATCCATTTGATAAAGAATTATCTCATGGTGTGCAGCAAATGATAGTAAGATGCGAATAGCTTCTAACCTTGCAACAGGTGCAAAATTTTCTATAAAATCAATACCTTCTTCCTGTGAGTAACCTTGAGCAACTAATCTTGCTTTATTTTCACTACCTTATCATCTTCATCAAGGTTGTTTCTAAATACACATTTAGTACCAATAACTTGCTAATCTTCTGGTAGAGTGACTAATTTCCACACATCATTGATTCAACTCTTCTTGCATAGCCAGAATCTAACCTTCATCTTCCAATCCTTAATCAATCGTCTTAGGTTCTATTTCAGAGAGAAGTGCAATATCTGCATGCTCTTTGAAAGAGGATCTAGTTCTTACTCTATCTCCAGGTTCTCCTATGATTTGATCCTTAGGATGATTGGTTTTGTATCTCCAACACTTTCTGGTTTCAACTTCTGCTTGAGTTGAATCCACGTGTCCGTCACCACCAGATCTTTGAAGATCTTGAGTTCACTATTTGTTGTACCACCAATATTTAAATCTGAAAATAATTCATCTAGCTCTGACATGGCAGTGTCAGACTTCTTGTCATCAAACTTGAAATGAATAGATTTTTCCACTATCAAAGTTTCTTTATTGTAAATTCTAAAAGCTTGAGATCTTTCAGAATATCTCAAAAAGATACTTTTGTCAGCTTTGGAATCAAACTTACCAAGTTGATCATTCGTATTCAGAATATAACATATACAACCAAAGGGATGAAAATAAGATATGTTTGGTTTTCTACCTTTCCACAGTTCATATGGAGTCTTCTTCAAAATAGGTCTAATAAGAATTCTATTTTGAATATAGCAAGCTGTGTTTACTGCTTCTGCCCAAAAGTGTTTTGCAATATCAGCTTCATTGATCATGGTCCTGGCCATTTCTTGGAGGGACCTATTTTTCCTTTCTACAACACCATTTTGTTGTGGTGTTCTAGAAGAGGAGAAATTGTGGGAAATGCCATTTTCTTCACAAAATTTTTGAAAGCTTTCATTTTCAAATTCTCCCCCATGATCACTTCTAATTGAAGAAATACAAATTCCTTTTTCATTTTAAACTGATTTGCAAAAAACAGTAAATACTTTGAATGACTCATCTTTATGGGCAAGGAATCTAACCCATGTCCATCTAGTAAAATCATCAACAATGACTAACCTATATTTCTTTCCAGTTAAAGAGGTTGTCCTTGTTGGACTAAAAAGATCAAGATGCAAAAGCTCAAGTGGTCTAGAGGTTAAAACAACATTTTTCGAATGAAAAGAAGTTTTAACTTGTTTTCCTCTTTGACATGCCTCACAGAGAGCATCAGATTGGAATTTAAGATTTGGTAAGCCCCTAACAAGATTGTGCTTGTTTAGTTTTAATTTCAAACTAGCATGACCAATCTTTTATGCCAAATCCATTGTTCATCTTCAACAGACATGAGACACTTGACATCTTGTTTCGCAAGTTCAGAAAGATCAATTTTATAAATATTTTGTTTCCTCTTTGCTGTAAAGAAAAGAGAGCCATCTTTCTTGCTTTTTATTGAACATCCAGTTTCTATAAAAATGACATCATAACTATTGTCACATAATTGCCTTATGCTTAATAAATTATGCTTTAGTCCTTCAACATAAAGTACATTATCAATATAGGGAAGAGAGCCTTTACCAATGCGATCAATTCCAACTATTTTACCTTTCTGGTTTCCTCCGAAACCAACAAATCCTTCTTCTCTAGGCCTTAGTTCTTGGAACATATGTTTTTCTCCCTCATGTAACGCGAGTATCCACTGTCTAAGTACCAAGATATGTGTGTTGACCTTGTTGCTAAGCATGTCTCTTCAACTTCTTCTTCAGAGTCTAAGTCAGTATTTGCCATGAGGGCAAGATTGGCTTCTTCATCATTATCTTTCTCAGAGGATGATGAATCCAGATCTTTCCATGTAGCCATGAGACTCTTCTTCTTTTCCTTGAAGGAACTTCTTGTGGGCTTCTTCTTAAGATTATGACGTTCAAATTTGAAGTGTCCAGGCTTTTTAAATTCATAGCAGATAACTTGGCTTTTGTCCTCGACATCTTTCTTGTGGAATTTCTTCTTGAAGTTTCTTTTCTTCCACATCCTTTGGATCTTCTTGGATATGAACGCGAGCTCATCATCCGACCCATCAACGTCTCCTTCTGAAGCTTCATCTTCTGATTCTTCTTCAGCCTGAAGGGCTTTAGAAGTACTGGTTTTATGTTTATTAACTTTCAAAGCAATAGACTTGCTTTTCTTTACAGGTTCTTTCTCATTCAACTCGAATTCATGAGCTTTCAGAGAACTCAAAAGATCTTCAAGTCTCAAGATATTTAAATCTTTTGCTTCTTGAATAGCAGTGACTTTGGGTCTCCACTGCTTGGTCAAACTTCTCAGGATTTTTTTCACATGGTCATGTGTGGTATAACTTTTTCCAAGGGCCTGTAACCCATGAACAAGTGTTTGGAACCTTCCAAACATAGATACAATATTTTCACCATCTTCCATTTTGAACAATTCATATTGGTGAATCAACATGCTAGCTTTAGTTTCTCTTACTTGGGCAGAGCCCTCATAAGACAAAACATGAGAATCCCATATCTCTTTGGCAGTATCGAATTTGCCATATTTATCATATTCTTTTTCTGACATAGCACAAATAAGAATGAATCTAGCTTTTTGATTGATTTGATATCTCTTTTTCTGCTCATCGTTCCAATTTTCTCTGGCAATAGCAACACCAACAACATTAGTAAGAATAAGGTAACCACTTTCAACGATATCCCATAACTCAAGTTGTTGTGTCTAAAAGAAAGCTTTTTATCTTATGTTTCCGGTAGTCAAATTTTTCTCCAGTAAATAGAGGAGGACGGTTCACGTGACCACCTTCTGTAGACATGTTCACAGTATATGATCTTTTCTCTTAACACTGTTAAGTGCTCAACCAAGAGGCCGAGCTCTGATACCAACTGAATGTGAACACAAGAAGGGGGGTTGAATAGTGTTGAAAACTTTTCGCAAACTTTCAGTTAAAATCACTTTAGAACACTGGATTTTGAATCTGTTTGAAAACGGATGCTGGAGTATGACCAGACGCTGGAAATAAAGTTTATGAAAACTTGTTTTTTTATGCACAAGATAAAAGTAAGTGTAAAGCAGTAAAGCAAGAGACACATAGATTTATACTAGTTCACTACCAACCTGGTAGCTACGTCTAGTCTCTTCGTTCCTGAAGGATTTTCCACGATAATCAAGTGATTACAAATTTCCTTAAGAGTATTCTATTGTCACAAACTTGACAATACTCTTAACTTCGCAAAACGACTCAGTACATTCGAGCCTTTGAGGAACAAAGCCTTAACTAGGCAATACAACTTTCACAAAGTGATTTTCTTTTGAATACAATCAAATAACTCTCACAGAGAGGATGAAAAGATTAAGTACAAAACAAATAACTTTCTAAAAGAAAGAATATCAGGCAATGAGGTTCAGTTCTTGGTGTCCAGAAACTTGGCACGAAACTTGATTGCTCACTTGAGTAATAGCTCTTTTAGAATATAGTTTCTAACAGTTTTTGGCAACCTTCTTCAATGAATACCTTGGGGTATTTATAGGAGTCTCTGAGAGATATTACCGTTGCAGTAAATTTCAGCTCCATATCATTGAGTGAAATAATTTAAAATGCTATCCTTTTCTTCCTTTCCAGAGAATATCAAAATAGTACATATTACCGTTTTTGTACTATCTGCTTTTCAAAATTGCCTTGTACGAATTTGTTTTATACCAAAGGTGTCACTTTTGATACCTCGTACATCAAAATAAGCACACAAAATCAAATTTGAATTTCGTTGCAGCTGAGGTAGGAGAGCATAAATGTGACCATCACGTGCTTCATTAAAAGATCAGATGCTCGCTCAGAACAAGGGACGGACGCTCGCCGCAATTGAGTAATCCACGTGTCAAAGAATAACACTACCGGGCGCTCGCTATACACAAGACGCTGGAGTGAACCGGATGCTGACACACATGGAATGCATTCAATTTCTTGTGAATTTCTCCTTCTTGCTTGAGTGACATACAAAGCGTAAACAATTTTAATATCTGCACACTTCAAGACTTATTAGAAGATAATTTGTTCACTTGAAAGTACTTTGTTATCATCAAAATTAATGAGGGTCTGAACTTCTCAATCGTTTAGGTTCCAACACACATGCAACTGAGGGGGAGGCGCTGGAACCAGCAACCATGAGAGAAAGAGAGAACGAAATGTTTCGGAGACTCGGAGACAAAGAAGAAGAAAGGAGAAAAGAATAGAAGAAAAGAACGGCTTGTTGGGTTTCGCCTGGATCTGTATTTTTTGTTCTTGCTCTTTAATTTGTGGATCTGTTGTTCTTGCTCTTTAATTTATGGATATGCATTTTTTGTTATTTTTGTGGATCTTTTGTTCTTGTTTTAATCTGTTGAGCTTCAGCACCACCGTTTTTCCCCTATTATATTTCCCTGATTCTGTATGGTTGGTTGTGGTAACAAAATAATTTTTTTATTCTTAAGCAACCTGTAGTTGCTATTCACTATACAATGTACGACAACTAAGTTTAAGCCCCTTCTCTGCCAGCTAGACCAACTCCAGCTGTGATTTCTTGGAGTTGCCGTAAACTAAAATAATGCACCGCGTTAAAGGTGCTCTAACAACTTACCTGGAATTTCAATAGTTCTCCGGTCTCATTTTGGAATAGTGTTTTCTTACTTTCGGTAATCATTATCCAATGTGTGCTCTTTATCCTTCTATTCTATCCGCGCGAATTTAAACTTGAATTACTTTCCATTTATCTTTTGACCTTTTGATGCAAACCGTCCCATTAATGAAATGAATTTGAGTAAAAACTAGTAGATTGACGAGTGCTCAACACATGTGCGAGAAAATTAGCCATTTATCTTTTGACCTTTTGATGCAAACCATCCCATTAATGAAATGAATTTGAGTAAAAACTAGTAGATTAACGAGTGCTCACCACAGGTGCGAGAAAATTAGTGGAATGATTGGAGATAATTCAAGTTTAAATTAAAGTTAGTGTAGATAGTTTTCTTAAATAGATAATAGATGAATGATTGAAACGAAAAACATATTGAAATTGGAAAAAGTGGAATTTTTTTTTTACTTGTGGATGAGTTTTTATCACGTGACAAAAGTGTAGAAGCCATAGCGGTCGACCTTTTTCAGAGAAGTATCACGATTGTGGTGTGAAGTGAATTTGAATCCACCTACCCATTAATGAAACTAGACAGGCAGACCCCAATTCACTTCAGCTAAGCCACGGGTTGGTAGTGGTGAATTACTATATTGATGAGAAACCCAAAGTCACATGAAGAAACTCTTGCATTTTTTAGATTGATGCACTAGTTTAGTTCAGATTGAACAATCTTTATATCTTTAAAGCGAGCCGCACCTCCAGCTCTTTTCTCCCGCCCTTCATCGTTCCATTTATCAGATGACAGATTGCTTACAGTTACATTTACAAGTTGCTTGCATGCATTGGCCTTTAGCACCAATTGAAACCACCATTGCAAAGCCCCTGGTTTTATCCCAAACCGCCAACTCCTCCAGCAAACACATCACACACGCATAGCCTTTTCTTTCTCATTTTTCTCGCTACTCTTTCATCACCCGGAATCCTCACCTTGCCTCTCTCTCCATCTCCATTTCTGTAAACCCGACCCCCCGCCGCACTGGTCGCCGCCAATCATCGCCTCTACACTGGTCGTCACCCAATGTCGCGGCCGCCCTGTTCGCCGCCCACCATCGTCTCTCTCGCCGCCCATAGAACTGTGCAACCACCACTACTTCGAGATGCACTACCTCCTCTCGCTGTATGCAACAGAACCCAGTAGCAGAATCACGAACAGAGAACCCTTCATCGGCGGCCACCATGCCAGAAAATCGCTCCGCCATGCTGGAGTATTGAGTTGCTACCATTTCTTTTCCTTCTTTTGAGTATGGTGAGTTGATTTTAGCTTCTTCCTTTCAATTTTTTCGGTTTTACTAAAAACCTTAATTTCCCAAATCTTTTACATGTTCACTATGATTTTTTTCCTGGTTTGGTACCATGATGAATATCATACACACTTGGAATCAGCTTTTTCATGATTGTCTTTCCTTTTTCATTTTCTTCCGTTGTTTTAGGAGCAAGTCAGAAGCGGTGATGCAACTGCAACCGGGCTTTTTGAACTTGGTTCGGTGATGCTGCGGAGGAAATTTTACCCAGCTGCTACCAAGTACTTGCTGCAAGCAATTGAGAAATGGGATGGAGACAGTCAGGATCTTGCCCATGTTAGATGACTTGGTTGATTGCCAAGAAATTAAATTATACATGCTTTATTTTGAAAATGGGAGAATGATACCAGTTTATAGAAATGGACCAGTAAATATTTTCAAGATTATTGCATTTTTGTCAATATTGATTCAAGTTTTTTTTAGGATAGCTTGTGTGGAGTTCATGTGTAAAGAAGTAGCAGATGATGCATTATGGTTAATCCAAGGCCCTTGCACTTCACCTTTATATCATTCTATTTTGGGTATTAATCATCTTTTATATTTTGTTTTTCAGTTTTGGCTTGCTGTTTCTCCTGGAAGGAGGAAAATTAGGAATTTATTCATTGAAAGGAATCACCAATCTTTTGATTTGACCCAAATCAGAGGAAACATATGCTTATGTGCTTTTATGTTTCGAATTTCTTTGTTTCATAGTATACTTATTTTGTTGACTTCAATAAAAAAAGCCAGTTTATTTTTATGATTTCTTGCTACTTTACAAAAAGGTAGTAGTTATTAGGGAAAATATGCTTTTGGTCCCTGTAAAAAATATTTTTTTCAAAATTGTCCCTGTAATTTCATTTTTCGTCACTTTTGGTCCTCGACGTCAGTTGCCCGTTTAAAATACGTGACGTGGCAAATGGCACACACACATGGCCTCTCACTCAGCCAGTCTGACTCATCTTCAACTTCAATCTTTTTTTTTGTTACAATCTCCACCTTCAATCGTTGAAGAACCAGAAGAAACGCAGAAAAAACCAGAAACTGATAAAAAAAACGAGAAGATCAAACCCAGAAAATCACAACACGATCTCCACCTTCAATCTTTATCTTAATCGCATGAACTAATAAACAAAACGCTAAAAAACTAGAAGAACAAAATGATGGAACAATCCAGAAACCCAGAAAAATCACCTTCAATCGTTAACCCAGAAACCCAGAAAAACTAACCCAGTAAAATCAAACCCAGAAATCAAGAATCCCCCTTTTTTCTGTTCAAAAACATAAGTGAGAATAAGCGTTTTGTTCATCATCATTTTTCTCTGTGTTTTTAGGGTTTCACGGGATCTTTGAATCGGTCCGAGAATACCCCTTCTTCTGCGTGTTTCTCTGTGATTTTAGGGTTTCTTGCGATTTACGGGATTCACGGGATCTTTGAATCGATCCAAGATTTAGTTAAGACTTTGAGGGTTGAGACGAATCTAGAGATCTAGGGTTGAGATTAGGAGAAATCGGGAGAGATTGAAACCGAGAGAGAGTGAGGACGTGAACGAGGCAGTGAAGAAGAAGAAGAAGAAGAAGACGCAGAAGAAGACCACATAGAGCAAACGAAGCTCTGCAGCGAAGAAGAAGAGCAGAGGCAGCGAAGCTCAGCAAAGGAAATAGGGTCTCTCTCTTGTGCCTTTCCCCTGATTCCTTCATCCCTTCCCCGTTTTCATTTTTGTTGCCACAAGCTCATGTTGGATGATGCCCAGAAGAACATGGTGGCTGAGGAAGAACATGGTAGAAGAAGAAGAAGAAATTAAAGGGAAGAAGAAGAACATGGTGGCGGGGGAAATAGGGTTTCTGGAAATGAAATCTGTTTCTTCTATTTTTATTTATTTTTCTTAAAACATAAAATTAAAAAACAATTTTGATTTTTGTTTCAGTTTGGTGTCACTTGCCACGTGTGTCCACGTGTGTGTGCCGTTAGCCACGTCACTTATTTTAAATGGGCAACTAACATTGAGGACCAAAAGTGACGAAAAATGAAATTACAGGGGCAATTTTGAAAAAAATATTTTTACAGGGACTAAAACTAATTTTTGGTCAAATTAGAGGGACCAAAAGCATATTTTTCCCTAGTTATTATGGCTGATTTGTGCATTTCTGAAATGAAACATTTGATTCTCTGTAATGTGGTTTGTCATGACTGGCTCTGTAATTGTTTCAAATGAGCTTCCACATAGATCAATTATTTTCACTTGTTTTTCTATTTTGTAGCTTTATCTATTCTTGATGTCGAGACTGAGACAACGGTGGACTTTTGGGTTTTGAGGAAACACTTTACTGGGTCTGAATGCTTACTGGGTAGGTGTCTAATTTTGGGAGTTGTTTTCCCCTCTGTTTCTATTTGCTGGGTTTGTATCTAAATTTCTTTTTAAACAATTTACTAATTGTATGATTTGCTTCACATTGTTAAAAATAGTGGAAAATTCACTTAAAGTTAAATCAGGTGCTTTTTCTATTGATTTCATTTCTTGAACATGGATGTTCAGGCTTTGGTTCTTACTAAGTGCTGTTTAAATGAGACACTTCTTTAATTTTGATCCATGCATCAGTTTGAATGTTTTATGATATGGAATTATTGTATCTATATTTTTTTATTTATTTGTATCACTACCATAATTGTATTCTTAGTGGCTATTTGCAGCCATTGAAATACATTTGATTTGATGAAATGATGCTTAAATTCGGGTAAAATAACTTGGGATCTCTATGTTCCATAGCTAACTGGATATGAAGCTAATCTTCCTATGAAGGGAAGTCCTTATTGGATGGCTCTAGAGGTATATTCATACTCTATATTACTTTGTGATATCTCACACATTCCTTACTAACACTTCAATTCTCATACAACTTATGCAGGTTGTGATGCAAGAGGATAACAACCCTGACCTGGCTTTTGCTATTGATATTTGGAGTTTGGTTTGTACAATCATTGAAATGTTCACAGGGAAGCCTCCTTGGAGTGAATAAGAAGGACTAAGCACCGCACAATAATATTTTTATTGTGGTTTTCATTGCTGTTTAGAAATCTTTCCCTTTTGTTCTGCATTTTTTTGAGTGGTTCTAATTTTCTAAGTGGAAGTTGAACTAATGCACATAGTTACGACTACAATAGCAGGCTAGACAAAATTTGATAGGTTACTCCATTGTTTTATCAATTGTGCAAGCTAAGAGTTTAGTTGCAAATCTGGCAATGACTTATTTGAGTAACTTATATCTTTTAGAGTATATGTTTTAAAAGATTATTTTATCTTGCTTATTGTTTGTTTTAAAGATTATTGTCTCTATTTTTTTGTTGCTTGTCTGAGCATTTTGAAACACAAACAATGACTGAAATCATTATTTGGGTTATTTGTTGTAATGAGTGTCTTATATTGTCTCTTTCTTATTATTTCACTTTTCTTATTTTTCTTGCTCTTTTAATCCATTAAAGGTTATTCAAAATCAAGTCAATTGAAGGGATGGAGAGTACTGAGAGGAGATAGGTAGGTGATTTTAAAGTGATGAAAGGATTGGGATGAGCTGAGCCTCCAAAATAGTAAACATCAAATTGTCAATTGTTACCAGCTTTATGTTTATTATTCAAGCTTGTTCTTCTAAGGTGGGTTTGGCTTTCTATCTATATAGTTGTTTGATAGAATTGGAATATACTTATTTGATACAAATAGAATAATTAGTGTTGTTTAACCAAAAAAACGAATAATTAATGTTGCTTTTCTTTTGGCTATGGCCTGAGCAGGATCATTTCCATTGAAACTTGATTGATTTTGGACATCAATCAATCATGCTTATTTTTCTCAAAGGAATGCAGCCTGGATCTTGGAGATAGTTGAGCTGTGCACTATTTTAAATGATTCATGAGAAGATCTCAGTGAAATAACATGGCATGAATTGGTCTTTACAATGAACTGATATTTTTACAAAGAGGTTAACTAGGGAAGGTACTATAAACTACAAAGGTTCTTAAACTAGCTGGAAATGCAAGCAATGTCATGAAAATGTCAAAGATTCTTAGAGACCAAGTTAAAAAAAGCTGTGTTTGTAGAGCTTTATATCATATATTAATTGTTGTCATGAAACTGTCATTTGTTTTAATTTCTACAAATTCGATTTGGTTGGTGTGTTTCTTTCCATTTACTCTATCCATTTTTTCCTACACCTCTTGAGTTGTTGTTTGATGTTTATTTCATGTGTTCATCCTTAGTAATACCAATGGTTAATTTAATTGAACTTGAGAGATGAGTGATATGTATTCCTATGCATGTTTACATTTTTTGAGCCTTTTCCCAAACAGTTAGATGGTTCAATGAAATTTAGGAAATGCGAGCCTACTTGCAGATTTGTCATCCTCAATTTGGTAACTCCTTTCCATTGTTAATATTTGCTCTGGTGGTGAAAATCTTATTGCTTCTGTTTATTTTAGTACTGTTTGTTACTTTTAAGGTTTCCAGTTGTTATTGTCACCCAGGAGTAGATCATCCATAGGTTTTAATTTTGTTGCTATAATTGTTTCAAAGTATTGCCTTCTATCAGTTCCTGACTGTGGTGGCATTAGAGATGCGTAGATGGCATTAGAGAATCACTAATTTTTTCTCTGCATTATGAATCTAGAAAATTTAGTGGAGACCGTGAAGGATATATATAACTTTATTGTGACAACAAATGATTCATATTCCTAAATGGTAATAACTTACACGAGTTATCATCTTGGTGTTTTTTCTACTATACTTCTTTTTTTGTGTAGACATGGTACCAAGCTTCTACTAGTTTAAGTGCTGGGTTTTATTGCTGAAGTTTATGCTTAAAGAGTGACGCAATAGTATGTTTCTGATTGTTGGTTGTCCTGCCGTGGAGGAATTTGATGGGACTCATCTGGTGTTTATTAGGCCTTCCTCTTGGTAATGTTCACATCACTCTTCTATTTACTTTGCTATATTAGTGATGAAATTTAACACTCGCACCTCAACATAAATTGAAAGTACGACAAATTATATTAAAGCACAAGAATTACTAATAATTTACAAACTTGATTACAGTAATCCAAGTCATAAATTTAAAACTTCCATCATAAATCTAATAAATAGATTATAACATATACAATACTTGGAATATCAAATTCCATTATAGCATAAACCTAATCTATGAGTCCCAAGCCTAGAGCTTCGCCACATCAGTCTTCGGTACCTATTTATCTGTAAAACAATAAAAGAAATGGGGTGAGATTAAAAATCTCAGTGAGCTCTTCACAAACTCCTCACCATTCTCTCGTCGAAACATTCTAACCTGAAAAGACTAACTTAGGCATTCCATTCCTAAACATACCCTCCCTATAAACCTTAAGGACTTGCTTGAAAACTTATTAGACATCCTAAGCGAAAACACTCTAGAATGTGCTAATCTGAACTTACGGCTTAGTATATTGCGGGGTAGGATAATCCCAAGACCAATATACCACTTAAAGGCTTGTGAATAATCTAGACATAAAAATGTATAGCCAACACACATCAATCATATGAACATTCATTCTTTAACCTATGCTTAGCACGACTAAACTTGATGCAATATAAATGCAACTCTCTTAACTAAGAACTTAAAGTTCTTCCTTACTTGTACTTAGCACATCTTTGCTTTTCTTTATGCTATATTCCATAGACTCCAATTAACATAGCTTGCTTGCTTTCTTAAGTGATCTTATCACAACTCTTACTACTTCTATGCATTATTACTATAGAGTAATTTAGCAACTAAGGAATTACAATCCATGACATCATTTGACTAACTAAGCTAATTCCAATGATATTTACAAGGAATTCATCAACAAATATAAACTTTAACATTGTTAAGCTCACGATTAACTTTACTTTACTACTAAGCGTGTTCTAGCTATTCCCACCGGTTGAATCGTTATTCAATAGGGAATCTTCATTGCCGGGTTTTGTCAAGGCTTTGGTCCCTAGACTCCGATCAACGTCACTTTCGATATGGTGGTTAGACGTCTTAACCATCCAAGTGGCGTCCCACGAGGCTAACCATACCGATTTCTCCTATAAATTGAGGAGACTTGCTTGGCCATTAAGTGATTTATATATAGATCACAATGCTTATGCTTTTATGCATGTTTACAAAAATGCAACTTAACTAGCTAGGATTATCAACCATCCTCATCACTTAACTATTCAAGGAAATTTACAATCATTTCAATGAATCTAGCTTAACAATAACAACATTCATTACTAACTAACTACTTGCTTAGAGTTGAAACATAACATATTCATAATATGAACTATTCCAAATCATGAACAACTACTTCAAACATTCTTCCTATCCCATAGTTTCCTTGGGTCTTTTATTCGGTATCATTGCCATGAACTTAGGGCTCGTTTACAAGCCACAAAACTGACCAATATAATGGGCACACATATATCAAACTCATCCCCCTTGGAGCTCTATGGAGCTAACCAAGGAGCAAAACATCAAACATACATACAATTTGTGGGGGGTTGGGGGCAACCATCCAACCTCTTTAAGTTAAACCCACTATAAAATCATCACAATCATAATAATAGAGACTCTATCTCAATTAGGTATTCAAACCCTAACTTGAACCTAGGGTTCACATATTGCTTAAGGAAAGAAATTCCTATACGTGGGACTTATGGTTGCCCATCACCTAAGGGTTGAAGAACTCACTTTTACTCTTCAAGGTCTTGAGCTAGAATGGTTGAACTTTGCTTTCTTTGATCTTCTTCACATTTCCCCTTTTTCCCTACTTAGGGCTTCTTCAAATTTCTCCCAAATCTTGATCTTCAACCTTCAATCTTCCTCTTCAAGCCTAAGAACTCGAGCTAACCTTGAAGAAGCTTGGTCTTCTTCTCCTTCAATTCGGTCCTTCTTCTTCCTCTTGGTTAGGGTTCCACCAAACCTCCATTAAAGCTCAATCTCAACTCTCTAAGTTCTCATTCAAGCTAATTGAAGAATCCTAGCAAGAATCTCTTCAATCTCTCTCATTCTCATGAAACCCTAGGGGTTTTTCCCTTTTTCTTCTATCCAAAATCCCCCTTTTCTTCCCCTTTTTTCTTTCTCTTCGCGTTCTGCTCGTTCTGCTGTGTTTTAAAGCAAATTCAGGTCTGTGAATCGATTCACTGCTTAGTGTGAATCGATTCACACAGTCAGAAATGTGACAGCTCGAATTTAAGTAAGTGAATCGATTTCTGCAGCTCCCAATTCGACTCCCAGAGACTTGTTTTTGCATGAATCGATTCACAGAGTGTGTGAATCGATTCCTAACTGCTCAAATTCGATTCCCAGAGGATTGGAAGTGCTTGAATCGATTTGTAACACCCTCTATTTTTTATTTATTTATTTAAACTAGTAGAACTATTGTTGTTGTTGTTGTTGTTATTATTATTATTATTATCGATGTTAGTGTTATTATTAATATAATTAATAATAATATAATTATTGTAGTGTCAGAGTATATTTATAGAGGTGATTATATTATATTTGTGTATATATGCATAGTATGTGAATTATATATTAATTGTGCTTATAATAATATGAAATTGTGTTGATAGTTAATGGCGCATAACCATATTTATACTTATATTTATATGGTGTTTATAATAGGATAAGATCATTCATGTTACTATGTAGTTATATAATGTCAGTGATTGTATTTATATTAATATTTGGTCATGTATATATTAATGTTAGATTGTATATGCATTGATAAGGGTTTGCATTAATATGCGATTATCTATATTAATATGAGATTGTAATTATAATTATGTATAATTGTGCCTATAATTATAGTACAAGATATTGTATGGTTTTGCATTAAATCAGGATTTTGTAATCGGTTAGATGTGATAGAGACTCAATCATTGAGTTGATGAGCCTACCGTATCTTACTCCTTAAAGTTTCCAATAGATATGAGACAGATTTAATAGGAATCATAATTAAGATAGGATAATCTTTTCATCAGTTATCTCTTGAGATCTTATCTTAGTCCTCAAAAGATTTTATTTAGAAACAACTATCAATTCTGTATCTAAACTTCTATTGTCTTTTTGACCTATCTAGAATCCAAATTAGGACTTGCTTGTGAGACACACTTTTGTAGATCTCTCTCTAAGCTTTCCAACTCCACCAAGAACTCCTAAATCGGATATATCTAGCTCAAGTTACATCAAAAACTGTGATGCAGTGTCATTGTACTCGAGGCAGTAATTCTTATACGTGTTTTTGTGAGTTTTGACCCATTGGGCTTGACCCAAGTAACCCAAATCGACCTAAAACTCTCGGAGATGATTAAACCACCTAACCCTAACCCTAAAGGCTCATTTTAAACCAGTTCTACTCATCCTAATCCTATCTAAGAGCTGCCCAAGAAACCTAAGGAGGATCTCGCCATTTTTACCAAACTCACTCGTTTCTCGTCGGAATTCAACGCCGTTTGAAGTGCCATGACCAGGGCGACTTCCTTTACATTCTAGCATCATTCCTAGTCCATCAAGAACAATTTTCTAACCTTTTTCTCTCCATTTTCGTGTGACCTCAAAGGTAAGCCATTCCCATTATTTTCTTTTAATTTCACTCATTAGAAAGTCACTAATACTTAGTTTTCTCAGTAAAGCTTTGACCTTTCCTCTTGCTCGTGCCATTCAAATTCCTGGGCTTAGAGTTATTTTGTTAGGAAGGAAAGCGACCAAGGTAAGGGCTTTTCTCCTACAAGTTAGAGCTAAACATTGGTGGTTGTTTAAATATGGATATAATTTCGTGTGGTGTCTTATTTAGAGGAAAATTTTTATATTTTTATGAAATATAAATCTATGATGTTCTTCTATCCAATTTTAATTTTCGTGTACTCCTCTAAATAAATGTGTTGATGATTTTTCTTGCTATTTTGTTGATTCTAGATTCATATGTTGTTGAAAATTCGTGTGGGTATATTTTTTTAGTGCAAAAGATTTATTCCATTTTGTCTCTTGATGATGATGGATGCTCTTTGGTCTTTGATAACATGAACATGATTAATTCTAAAGTTGATCAATCTTTATAATATGGGATAATCAAGAGTAATAAAATAAATAATAGTTAATTGTTATAATTTGTGGGAAGCGATTTATAGATGTTTAATAATATGGAATTGGTTGATGATTTGTTATATTTAATTTGATGAGGAAGAACGATTTATATATATATATATAATAATAATAATAATAATAATAATAATAATAATAATAATAATAATAATATGGGTGCTTGTTGTTCTTGTTGTTGTAATTTAGTGCAAATCGAATTATGTGTATTTTATTAATAGGAGTATTGTTGATTGCTGTTATTCGCTTGATGGATGTGTACTTGTTGTTCTAAACCGTTAAATGGTGATGTTATTTTGTAAAAGAAATTTTGATATGTGTTATATGGATATAATGTGTGGTGGATTTTCTGGTGAATTACTTCTCGCGGCATGAATTGACTTGATTAAATTACATGCATCATGTAGAATGACATGTGTAGGGCCTTCGTGGCGGTGATATGTTTTGATTCCCCATTGGTATGGGAGGTAGTTATTACTTTTGGGATGACCCTCGTGGTCAAGGCCTTCATGGCGGTGATATGTTTTGATTCCCCATTGGTATGGGAGGTAGTTATTACTTTTGGGACGACCCTCGTGGTCAAGGCCTTCGTGGCGGTGATATGTTTTGATTCCCCATTGGTATGGGAGGTAGCTATTATTTCTGGACGACCTTCGTGGTTAAGGCCTTCGTGGCGGTGTTAAATTAAATTCCCCATTGGTATGGGATGACTATATCGCGATCTTGAGAGTCTTGCATAAGACATGCATACTAACTTGAATATCCTGATTTTTGTGATGTTGTAAATGTGATGATTTTATTTGTAAGTTAGTATAAAGAAGAAGAAAAAAGGGTGAATAGATCCTCTTATGTCTTAAAAGTGATTATTTTTAATTTCATGTTCGTGCTTAAGTGTGAATATATTTTCTTATTAATGTTCAATATGATTATTCTTGTTTACATATTTTTATTTAAATGTGAAAAAAATGTATAAGTCGTATTTGAGCAATTTTTCCATGTTTTAGTTATTACAACTTGTCATATGAACTGACCCTTACACCACTTTTTAGGTACAAATGGATTTGAGAAGCATCAAGCATAAGTTGTTTGCATTATTGTTGATCGTGCCATCGACGAATGATTGTGGGTACATGGGTTTTAGATGCTCTGTGCTACTATTTGAAACGTTAATGATATTTTGCGCAATTTGAACTTGGTATTTTTTTTTATATTGCGGACGTGCTGTTTCTCCGCTAAGTAATTGGGATAACTTAAACTTTGGTTATTTTTGCTACAATTTATAATTTCAGAATTTTATTATATTTTAGTTACGTTGTAGAGTAGTTACCGACTTTTACTAATTTAGTACTCACATGCTTTGGGAATAAAAAAATAATTACAGACAATCTTTAATTTAGTCTTCACTTGGTTAATAATAAAATTAAATTTTTATAATTGACAATAAAACATTTCCGTGATTATCAAACGTTTATTAGTTATTAGCGGTAACTTTTATTTTATTTTATTTTTAAAAAAAAAGGCTGATTTTCTTAGAATAAACGAGTTAATGCCTTGAAAATTCGGGGCGTTACACGATTCATGGCTTGTGGGAATCGATTCCCACTGCACTAAAATCATAAAAACTGAATTTTAACACCAATCTTGAGGCTCACTCTCTAAACTAACTTCAATTAACTCATAATCAATACTTCCAATCATTTTATGATCAAATCCAACTTATTCCTTATCTCAAAATTAATAACTTACACATTAAAGCTTTGTGTAATCATATTTACTCAATTTGAATCCAAATTAAGGTTAAACACAATCACACAACTTCTCACACTTATTCTCAAATTAAGCTTAGGGAATTTGGGGCGTTACATGAAATATTGAACTTCAATCCGATGAATGAATTAAATATTGGTATTTTTTGCAGGATGAAAGCTCGACTTTGAAGTTCAATGCTTTTTTAAGCTTAGGGAATTTGGGGCGTTACATGAAATATTGAACTTCAATCCGATGAATAAATTAAATATTGGTATTTTTTGCAGGATGAAAGCTCGACTTTGAAGTTCAATGCTTTTTTAAGATGGGAAGATTCTACCTTATGCTTTAGTTTTAATCTTCATTTTGCTTTAGTTTTTAAAGCATTTTTTATACCACTGAAGACACTTCAGTCACATTATTGATATGTGATTTGCTATTTTTACAAGCTGGAGCAAAGTGCCTATGTCATGTTCCCCATTCAGCATTATCATCATCATATTCCCCATTCAACATTATTATCATCACCATATTCGTAATGAGAGAATAAGGTCTTTGGGATTATGGATCATTCGTATGCCATGAAGTATGATTCTGAGAGATTATTGAATCTTGTGGAGGCTGCTTTTTATTGGGTCTTTGTCGAAAATTGTCACACATAATGTAAAGTATCTATGTTTAAGAACAAATTATTTTAGGTCTTTGTAGAAGTTTCAATAATTTTTAACTATTATTCAGTGCACATTTGTACACTGTATGTTCTTAAGGATTTTCCTCCTTTCCTCCCTCAAAAGCAGTAAAGAAAAAATGTTGTCCAAATTTATATTAATATTATTATATGAATGACCTACAGGCTTGTCACATAGAAGGAGTCAACATCCATCCTGTTTTACTAGAGAAGTTTATACAGTCTTGTGATGGCGATATTCGAAAAAGCATTATGCATCTTCAGTTCTGGTTGCAGAGTAAAAGATTTAGAAAAGGTGCGTAGCATACTGTTATTCAAGTTATTGGACATGTTCATGTATACTGCTCTGCAATTCAGACCACCTATTCTTATTTCATATTAGCAGTAATTCATAGCATGTACACATCAAATAATTTTTTTTATCATATACTTCTTTTGACTATGGAACAATTTTAAGGTGATCATAGCCACAATTGAGGGTAATATAAATAAAGTTATGCAATTATGAGAAGTAGAACTATGGGACAACCAGCAAAATTAATTGAACCATAATTTATTCTCAAGATATATCTCTTTTCTGTGATTTATCTTCCTTGATCTTGCCAGGATAAGAATTATTTTCCGAATTGGCATTAACATGTATCCCCCTTTCCTCTCTTTGTCTCTCCCTTTCTTTTGTTGTTTGTTGGTAAATGGTAAAATATATTTTTAGTTTCCACATGGTTTTAAGAGTGTAAAGTGTTTAGGAAAGTGTTAAGTAATTAAGAAAGTAATTTGTTGTACGCACAGTATCTTAGTATAATACACTATTTATTTGGTACCAGTACTACTTAATCTATTCATAGTCTTTCAGTAAATGCAAGTTTCCTTCTTTACTTTCTCTCTTCCTTTTTCTCAGTTTTGACTCAATGTTGGCGTGAAGATTTTTTTCACCTAAGATGCTTTCAGAAGTTAGCAACTCTAATAGCTTCTTTTTGTTATGATATTTGTGCTTGGTGAATTAATATGGAATATAATATTTGCAATTTCATTTATCTTATTACCATTGTAATGGCTTACAACCTTATGAATGCTCCCTTTATTGTACACATGGAAAAGTACAAACTATCAATATGGCTCACTTCCATTTGATCTTGAGGTTCGTCATCAGATACTACCAAAGATAATGCCCTGGGATTTCCCCACAGAGATATCCAAACTATGAGGATTTTCTATCAGTGGCAAAGTAAAATGCTTTTGATGGGATATTCAGGAGGAGCTGCATTCAGAAGGTTTCAGAACAGCTGAGGCAAGCAAAAATTGCAGCTTCTGAGAAGCGTCCTGGGATGGATTGGAGAAAGAGACCTAGAGATTCGGAAATGATTTTGTCTCAGAGTATAAAAAATATGAAGAAAGATTTAAATGGTATCATCAGTTTGTAACTAGATTCCTCATTTTCTAAACCATATTGATAACTTCGTAGTAAATATATTAAATCAAGAATCTTGACTCAATTTTCATAAGAAATATTGTTGTCCTGCTATTCTTGTGATAAATAGCTTAGGCAGGACATAATACACCTTTACAACACAAAAATATGAATTTGTTGAACCCAAGGGCAGAGCTAGGATTGAGTGGTGGGATGGGCCATAAGCAATTAACGTGCAGATAGGTTGAGATATTCTGGTTCTCAACTTTTATTTTATTGTCATAATAAACTATAACTTTACTTGCTTTCAAGTCTATGGAAGAAAGATTGAGTTTTTGTAACTTTGAATATTGTGGACATATTGATTTGTGTTTGTCTTACAGTTCTTTCATATAAGTTACATATTTTATGAACCTTTGCTTATTAATACAATTCCTATATAAATTACATTTTTAATAGTATTCCTATATAAATTCCCGTGCATCGCACAGGGCACATGGTCTAGTACATAACATACGAGAGAACATAATTTAATTAATCACGATAACCTAGTTAAATTCAAATCAAATCCAAAGGATGGAGATTATTATCACAAACACTTGTAAATACTCCCTCTGGTCTGGGAAAAAAAACAAAAAAAAGGTCTCTAAAATATAAGCAAAAAGTCTATTTTGGACTAAATACATAGACTTTTGCTTATATTTTAAAGACTTTTTTTGCTTATATTTTAGACCAGAGGGAGTACTTCTTTAGATAAGACCTAGTCAAGTAGTCTTAGGCTTTGGTTAGTAAAAATAAGCTATAAGTTAGCTTATAGCTGAAAAACTAGTTGATAGTTTATACTAATCTGATAGCTTATACCGAAAAGTTTGTTGATTGAAAGCAAGGTAATTAAAACCGGACCGGGTATTGAACCGGAGAGGGCCATGGTTCAGGGTTTTTGGGTCGGACCGGGGTCGAATAAAATATTATTTTTTAAATATTTCATACAATATATATATAAATAATAAACAAAAAATAACTGATATTCATAATTTCACACAATAAAAATTATACTTCACTTAACAATAACAACTATAAATAGAGGCTAAGTTCAACAAGACAACAACACATTCAACCAATTCCAACAAGTTCAAACTAAAAATTTTAAAATTACAATTAAAAATTGGCCATTTTTTTTTTTAAAAAAACAAGTTTACGAACCGGCCAGGTTGAACCCGGTTTTTACCCGGTCCGGTCCGGTTTTTTACCGGTTCTTAAACCGGACCGTCCGGTTTTTTCACAGGCGGTCTAATTGCACGACTCGGACCGGCCGGGGGTCCGGTTCCCGGTCCAACCGGCCGGTTCGGTCCGGTTTTTGTAACCTTGATTGAAAGTAAAATTGTTAGTTAAAATTTGTTGTTTAACTAACTGATAAATATAAAATGACTTAAAAGTATGTGTTTATCTTTATTTTAAATTTAAAAAAGATAAAGATAGAATAATGAATAAAATAATGAGGATAAAAATGAGAAAAATATAAAAAGTTATAAGTTCAAACGCTACTTAAAGTTACATCTCAAAAAAAAGCTATAAGCCAATGAGATAAATTTGTTTACCAAACACTTTTCTTTTGTACTCGAGTTGGTAAGACCAAGAAGTTAGCTTATAGCTTGTTGGACTAGTTTATAAGTTTGTTTAGTCAAAGGAAAGGTGTTTTGGTAAGTAGGCTTATCACACTAGCTTATAGATTTTTTTGAGATACTACTTGAAGTAGCATCCGAGCTTATAGCTTTTTACATGTTCTCCCATTTTTATCTTCATTATTTAATTCTTTATCTTTTTTTAAATTTTAAAATAAAGATAAACTCTTATCCTTTTATGTCATTTTATGTTTATCAGTTAGTTAAACAGTTAATTTTACCAAACAAATTCAATTTTAACTAGTTAGTTTTTCAGATATAATCTATCTACTATAAGCTAGTTTATAACTTATTTTTACTAAAACGAGCCTTGGCCAAACAAGCTTATAAGCTAGTCCAAAAAGCTATATGCTAGTTTTTTCACCTTAATTAATATGTGTTTGTTTTTCTATTTGACAACTCTCGTACCATAATTTGGATAAAAATCTTTTTCTTATAGTTTTTTTTCCCTTTCATTAAATTGATAATTTAGAGATTCCAAATAGAAACCAATGGGAGATTTAGTCTTGGGCTTTTCTTAGAGATGATAGTCGATAGAGTTTGAAAAAGATGTTGAATCCTAATACGCGTAATTAAATGTATTCAAGAAAGACTCATACCAAACCAAGGTAGAAGGCAAAGCTAATGGGCTTCTCCAAGCTTTACAATAGGTGTCAAGTCTAGGGCTCCAAGTTGAGAGTATTAGTTCCCCTAGAGTAGATGTATCTAAATTTGGTTCTATTATCCACTAGTGCTCTAAGATTTTATCTTTATTTTCAAACTTAAGTGTGAAGTTTATTCAGAAACAAGTCAATAAAATTACCCACTGTTTGGCTAAGGTGGCTCTATTAATGGTTAGCTCCCAAATTTATCATTTCATTCCACATAGTATTGCTTGTCTGATATAGTTTTATTCCCCTAAAAAAATAGTCATCATACCATATTCAATAAGTGATTATGTATTCAAACCGATCGTATTTTAATCAAATAAAACATGTTATATATAAAAAAATGAAACGTGTTCTCTTTAAGCGTACTATTTTCGCAAATTAAATAAAATAAAATATTTTAGTATTAAACGTAATTCCAAAAACACAAAATAAATATATTGACTAAAAGTGTAATGTCTAACTCAATTTAAAAAAAAATTATACATTGAGAGTGTAAACATGTTTTATACATATATCCGGTCATATTTTTTCATCTCATCACATCATAAACTTGTTTAAAGAAACAATCTTATGATAAGATGGTAAAATATGATTGAACATATATATGTATAAACCAACTTGTTTACACTGTCAATGTATCACTTTGGATCCTCTCCTTCCGTCCTTCGTTTCCATCACAAAATATAAGCGTGGGAGGAGAGATGATGATTAAAAAATAGGGAGATAATAATGAGAGAGAAAGATATATTAAGAGAGAGATAAAGAGGATAAAAAGAGATAAAAGGAAAGAGTGAAGGAGAAAATCCAATTCCGTTGATATATACATATTAAACTCTTCAAAAAATATTCAATCATATTTTAGATCTTAATTATAAAGAATACTAAATATATTATACAAGCATAGATGGAGTTTTTTTTTTCGACTGAACAAGTACAGATGGAGTTGAATAGTACTATATTATTCATATTTGCACCTATACCTACAGCTTATTGCGAGTAATCATCCAGATAGCATTCCATTTCATATGAAAAACAACCAATACCACATGGCAGAAGTCAATCGGTGCATGGGCCCAGTAGACATGCATTTATGCACATTTTGGGAGGAGGGAGAGTGTTACCTACACCCATTGTTTTTCTACATACATCCAACATTAATTTCTTTCTCAAAATATCCTATTTCAGAAATTTTAATTTTCGGAATTCGTAAATTTTATTTTATTTTTACCTTCGAAATTTAATTTCTGAATTCATATTTTGTATTTTATTTTTACCTTACAAAATTTAATTTCAGAAGCCTTCTTCGATTGCTTGCTCACGATACTGGTAATTCTTTTTCAAAACCAAAGCCTTTCTTACAATCTTCAAATGTTCCCTAAGTGATATCCCTAAGCAACATGTCGGTGAAAGCAACAAATTGAGAGATGTGCTAGCAACCTTCCGCATAGCGATGAGGTAGATGTGTGACATGACTGACAGTGTGGGTGTGGGGGTGTGTGTGTGCGACACGAAGGATTTCAGTGTTGTCGAAAGATAGACGACACGAAGTCTTGGTGCAGGTTATGCAGAAGTCTGACTGGCGATGATGGGTGTTGGTAGTCTCACTTGTTGGGTAGAGTAGTTCGTTCGTGTGGGCGAAAGAAGGTTGCAAGGGATACGTCGTTGTACAGCTGGTGGTTGACGATGGGTTCATGCATAGGTGGCAAAAAATGGTGGTTGTTCAGCTGGCCTGTGTGGGTGCACATGATGCCAACAGACAGAGGGTGAAGCTCCAATGGGATGTTGTGTTTCCCTTTTTAGCTTTTGTTATCACTATTTCTTGTTTTGTGGTCTTCTTTATTATTGTTGGGAAAAGAATGACGATGTTGTTTGACGGGGAGGGTTCCGTTTGTATGGCGTAAGTTACATGGTTGAATCTGGTGGATTACATCTCCATCTATTTCTCCGACGTTTTGTATAAATATTTAAATCATGTGACTCGTGGTATGATACGGTCTCTAACTTTCACCTTTAAGCTAGGGGTGCTTCACCCATATCCCTCTGATATCGCCCCATCACTCCGTCCCAACTCTTCCCTTAGTCACCCCTAAATGTTTGTTTTACTCAATTTATAATGAGGTTTTTATAAACAAAATTTTCAGGCTGAGATGATGCTAGTTTAGTTAGCAATATATTGTAAAAATCATGTTTAAGTTTGAATAAATGACAAAATATTAAAAATATTCAATCTTTTACTTTTAATTTTTTATCATAATTGAATGATTAATTTATAATTTTATTTCAATTGTCTTTTGAGAGCCCCTCCCTCCCCGGCAGGAGAGGTAACAACTCACAAGGCAAAAAGCATCTGAATTGGCCAGAATGTAACAAAATTTTCTACGGTTGTGATTAATTAATTCAAAGAAAGATACACTATTTTTTTAAGACAGCGTATATTACGATCTACTATATTAACAAAAAATAAGGCTGCAGTAACAACCCAAATTGATTCAACACCCCCCCCCCCAAAAAAAACCAAAAATACCCCAAAAAAATAAAAGAAACGAGAGAAAAATGAAAGATTGTAAATATTGACGAAAAGGAAACAACTACAATTGCAACCAAAATAGACGGGGAAAATTGATAAACACCCACATTAATTCCACGGATCGTCCCAACCCTTGGGTCCCTCTCTTTTTAAGAAGTCAATAATAGCATGAACAGCTTCTTCAACTCTATTAGAAAGGGAGTGGTTTCCATATTCGATCTCTACTTTCTCCGCACCTCCCATCGCTCTGCATAATCTGCATGTATTCAAAATGTACCCCATGACCATCATATCTATTCACTCCTCTCAAATTACGGTTATTGCATAACAAGAAGTTAGCACCAGATAGGAATAGAGATTTTACCGCTCAACTAGTGCTTTCTTATCAACATAATCTGGCACATATTCATCAGCCATTGAAAACATAACCTGCCAAAAAACCAAGGCATACCAATATGATAAACTTCAGGTAGCCATTTTCTTTCTCCTTTTTAAAAATAATTAGGCAGCCATTACATCTCCCATCTTTGACTCCAAATTAGAATAAGATTTTACTTTTATTGCAGTAGTGCCTAGCATTTTACGTTGGTTTTTTTTTTTTTTTTTTTTTGGTCAAAGCATTTTACGATCTGTTTCCCCGACTCCACCGAGTGGAAAAAGCCTTTTGTTGTTGTTTAACATTTTACAGAATGAGAATGACCAAAAGGTATGATCATTTCACTATGAAGGCACCAACATTTAGCACTATTCAGGCCAATAATGAGTTACTGTTAATGATTTGATGGCAAAAAACTTTAAGCCCTCTTTTTTTGGTACATTGGGTGTCACCAGCATGATATGAACTTGTATCTTCAACCCAACTTCCCAACCACCTGAGCCAACTCTAGGTGACATTTAGCTAGCAATTTATGCCTCCTTGTGTTGCCAAGTTACATTTCAAAAGAAAATTGTTGTATTCCTTTGACATAGAAGAGAAAGAAGAAAGGAATCTTCTGCACCTAGCCAAGGTTTTTCTTAGCCAAAGGTTGTATAAAAAGAGAACAAAGAACAGATATATGCTCACCTGGCAATGTGTGCTAGACATGTGCCCAAGTCTTGACCTCAATTGATCATCACTCAGGTCAGAACTGAACAAGTCATCGTCACCATTATATGAACAAAGGGAATGATACCTGCAAAAGTAACTGCTTGTTAGGAAAAGAGAAATAACACGAGACAACAAATATCTTTTCTGCAGTATCTAATCAATATCAACATAGGAGGTAGAAAGAAGAGGAATAGAAGGGGTAAATAATGTCTTTGAGAGCAGAGATTACTTAATAGAGGACAAGTAGCCCATTGGACATCACCGATATAGCTTCGATCAAGTGTAATATCTAACAACTTGAAACTTTGTACAAATATACAGTATAGCAATATAGCACTGACTTATTTGGAGGCTGTCATCACCCGGATTTAGCAGTAGAGGAATCTCAGAAAGTCAGGAATAAAACTCGTGGCTTTTGCAATTGACATTCAAACTAGAAGGAAGGATATTTGGGTTTACCAACACTATTATTTGAAGGGATCATCATACAAGAATTAGGTTTGGCTATCATATAATTCAAAGTATGATGAACAAATAAAAAGAATCATACTAGTGAATTAGGAGGCATTTAAAAATTGAAATTGCTTATACTTACAGGTAATTCCTACTTGGCATGCCCTAGCATAGCCAAACCCATTTTGGACTGCCTAAGAGATTATGTGGTAGACTCTGCCTACCTAAGAATTTCTCTACACGTACAAACTTTTTGGACTGATAATTAAAGAGCGAAAGATTTTTTACAATTGAATAACATCCATTAGTTTCTTGAAAAAAAAAAAAAACCAAGATTACACATATTTGGAATCAATGAAATAATTGTATATCTGATCCTATTTATTGATATCCAGGCTTATCTCAGTAATTTGCACTGCTACATTATTTATGTACACTCACCTATATGCAGTAATTGGAGCACTAGGATCTGCTTCCCTCGGCATTAACTCTGAACCTCGGCCTTCACTTATCATCTTAGCAGCCAAGTCAATCAAAGCAGCTGTCTGAGGGAGTGTAGCTTGATATTCCCTATCACTGACTGGAGCCTGAACAATTAAATAGACATAGAAAACAAAGTTTTCAGTGAGAGAACACCTGCTGTAACAAGACATTATATATTGAAATTGACTAAACTAAGCATCTACTATTTGATTATGGTTTGGGCGACACTACAATAAAACATTTCAATCCTCAGACATCAAAATTTAAAAATCATATAGACCTTAGAAAAACACTGTAAATACATTAGTAGGAACAACACTTATGCAAGGTAAAACCATGCGGGTCATTAAATTGGCTAAGAGACTAATTCACGGTTTAATGATATAACCGTGCTCAAACTAATATGCACACATAGACACACAATTTTATCAATACTGTTAATCTCCATGAATATAATTTTGATTTTTGAAATAGAATATTATTCTATTATTGTTAAAATACTACAACGTAATAAAACATTTTACAGTATAATTAATAAAAGTATTATAGTTATTTTAAATATATCTTATACTTAAACTATATAATATCAATATTTTACATATCTCATATTATATTTGTATTCATACTTAAATAAAAAAAATAATGGTACTATTTCCTATTTTACATTTGAAATTACCTTGGTGGACATCTCAAAGAATGTAGGAGTTAATACAATAGATGAAATCAATATATAATAACTACAAAACAATTTGGTCTAGCGGCTGGTACGTTGGCATCCCACCTTAAAACCTGCAATTCGGTGAGCATGTTGACTAGTTTACCAGTTCTAGAGCCAACTTTTAACATTCTAATTATTAGATATTGATCAGATCGGTATCCAGAAGTCAGAACCATCCTTAAGGGCCCGTTCGGATTGATTTATCAACAACTTATTTGAGTTTATGTACTGGGAAAAGTACTATACAGGTATTTGTGAAAGCTTATGAAAAGAGCTTATGACTGTCTCATAACCTGTTTATACTCCCTCAATCCCATAATATAAGAACCTTTAACTAATTCATTCTCATTAAGAAAGTTGGTTAATTTAGTTAGTGGCCTTAAATTTTTTAATAATTTATAATTTTTTTTCAAAATTATCCTTAAAATTATTGGGACTCGTTATCTCACTCTTTCCACCCAATTAATTTGTATTGGGACCCATTACCCCATCTCTTTCTCCAATCCTCACGAGAGATTGTGAAATAATCAAGGGTATTTTGGTAATAAAATAATAAATACAACATAAAATTTGAAATGAGTCTTATAAATAGGACAAGCAAATTTCTCCAAAGGTTCCTATATTATGGGACGGAAAGAGTTGCTTATTTTCATAAGCTCTCATGACAAGCTTATGATTCAGCTTATGCGAAGGTTATTGCATCAGTAATGTTTCCATATTTTGCGACCGAGTCCTCGACGCCCTTTTTTTCCCTTAACATTTTTTATTTTCATTTCACGCTCTCCTCTCTCATTTTACGCTCCCATTTTTTATGTTCTCTCGTGTTCTTGTCTTGTCTAAATGAATTAGTTGGTTTTCTCTCCCTATATTTCTTCAAATTTCTTGTAGGACACCAGGTGAAGTGTTGGTTGCTAATGGTGTCAATCCATCATTATATGCTAACCTTAATACTTTGTTGAGGTATCCAAATATTTTTTTTGTTGGAGAATGTGTTATATAAGTACTATTTAAATCTCCAGTAAAAAAAGTACTATTTAAATCTTTCAACTGCATGTAGAAAAGAATTCTTTAGGAAAATAAAATTATCTGTCATATAGGTACTGTTTCTAGCTGGATAGCAGAGTATTTTTTTTGGAAATAGATAGCAGAGCATTTTACAATATAAAAGTTGGCCTATTGTTAGTTAATTTTTGTTAATAATATATATGCCACTGATTTTTTTATTTTTTAACTTATTTTAACCATGGTTTGATTCTCAAATTTTCTAAATAATATTTTTCAAATTTTTAATATATTTTTAATTATGGTTTGATTCTTAATTTTTTTAGTTTTAAAAATTATAACAGCATTTTATAAATGCTTATGTAATGATACATCCAAACAATTCAATTTTTGTATAAGCACTTCTCAATGTATATATATCCAAACGCAATTAACTTATTCAATTTAATCTCTTATGCATAAGCTCTCATGTCATAAGCGCTTAAATAAGTTGTTTATCCAAGCAGGGCCTAAATACATATCAACGAGAGTCGAGAAAGCTGGCAGCATCATACATACATAAAACATCTATACATATTATGGGTGTATGTCACTGCGCGAGCTAAAATGCAATTTGAGAGAAAAAATAGTTCAGTTCTTCTTCAATATACTTGAATGGTATGAATTAGTTCCCTTTATACGTTTCAGGTTTCGGCTATATAAAGTCTGTTACACCATGTTAAAGAATGCTCATGCTTCACAATATACCAATTGCAAAGGTTCCTTCACCCTCTGATAGGGTACTTGGGCCGAGAGATAGTTTGGTTTCAAAAAAGCCTCCTATATGGCAAGTGTACTCTAGGAGAAAGAAAATAGGATAAGATAAGAGTATCTAATTAGTTATTGATCTGTTCCTAAAATATAGGACAATCTATTAACTAATAAGATATATAAGGAGTCTAAGAGGAGTAGAGTAGGCAGTTTTTGTTAATTGGAATATTAGGGTTTTAGGAGAGTACCTTACTCTCTGGTAGGAGCTTAGGCTCTGGTAGCTTGTCGTCTTTTCCTTTGTTGGGCTAATAAGTCCCATAATTCATCAATAAACTCCTCTATTTTGATTATTG
Organism: Calophaca sinica; assembly: GCA_037113605.1. Classification (NCBI taxonomy): domain Eukaryota; kingdom Viridiplantae; phylum Streptophyta; class Magnoliopsida; order Fabales; family Fabaceae; genus Calophaca; species Calophaca sinica. The sequence goes on from CM073731.1 coordinate 4,479,584, forward strand.
AATTATTGAGCTCTATCATTGGTCCGACCTGCCGGATACTGAGACGGAGCTAGCGTGTTTCATGCCAAGGAAACCAAAGATGACTGATCGAATGGATGCCTTGGAGGAGAGGATGAAGGCTTTGGAGAGCTCTCTGAAACAGACAATTGCGGATTCTGTGAAGGAGGCAATGGAAGTTTTCATCAAGACGCAAGACTCCCGCAACGGTGATAGACAGAAATCTCTGATGGTTAACGATGAAGCCGTAGCTGAATTCAGGACGGCGGCAAAAAAGGTGGAGCTTCCATCTTTCGACGGGGAAGACCCTGTGGGATGGATCACGCGTGCAGAGACTTATTTTGAGGTACAAGGATCATCTGAGGAAGTGAAGGTGCGGTTAGCAAAACTGAGCATGGAGGGAGCGACCATTCATTGGTTCAATCTCCTTCGTGAGACAGAGGAAGACCTAACTTGGTCAAAACTGAAAAGGGCACTGATTGAGAGATATGGGGGAAGGAAGAGTGTTAATCCCTTCGAAGAATTGAAAGACTTGCAGCAAGATGGGAGCGTGGACGACTATATTACCGAATTCGAATTTGTTTCTTCTCAAGTTAGTCGCCTTCCCGAGGAGCAATATCTGGGTTATTTTATGGGTGGCCTCAGATCTGATCTTCGTCTGAGGGTTCGCACACTCAACCCTCGAACCCGGGTGCAAGCTATGCAGGTAGCGAGAGATGTGGAGGCGGAACTCCGTGGCTCTCTGGCTTCCAGAAACAGTGGTGGGGCGCGAGCTTGGAGAGGAGGAAAAGAGCCAGACTCGGGTGGGAGAAACGGATTCGGGTCGAGCCATAATACTAATGGAAGAGGTGGGTCTGGGTCGAATTATAACCCAGGTTCATTTAAAAATACTACTGGGCCAGCTGGTTCAAGTCAATCAAAAACGGGCCAGCCCAATAACAACCCTAATACAAGCAATGCTCGACCGAACAGCAGAGACGAAGGGAGAAGTGGTGTCGGCGAGCGCAGCAGAGGCGTGCGACACCTACCATACTCGGAATTAATGGACCGCAAGGCTCGCGGCCTTTGTTTCCGCTGCGGTGACAAATTTCATCCCCTACACCAGTGTCCTGAGAGGCAACTACGTTTGATCATTTTGGGGGACGACGAAACTGTGAACGCCGATGGGGAGGTGATAGCAATCGAAGTCAGGGAGGATGAGGAAGAGGTAGCAGTAGAATGCAACTCCATAGGGGTGTTCGGTTTGACCGAGATGGGTAAGCTCTACAACCCACCATCTACGCTGAGACTGGAAGGGAGAATGATGGGAGTCTCTGTTTAGGCGCTGGTTGACAGTGGAGCTAGCCATAACTTCATTTCACCACAGGTGGCGACAGCTTTAGGATTGACAGTGGAGCAGGATAAGGCGTTGGGGGTACGGTTAGGAGATGGCTATAGGGTCTCCACAGTGGGAAAATGCTCTGGTATAGAGGTTCAGTTGGAAAATTTCACTACGCTGGTTGACGCCTATGTGTTGGAACTGGGTGATCTCGATTTGATTTTGGGGACAGCATGGATGAAAAAAGTTTGGTAGAGTGACCTTTGATTGGCATGAAATGTCTCTTAGCTTCCTTTGGAAGGGAGAAACGGTAACACTGCATGGTCTTAAGACTAAGTATGAGCCCTCTCAAACATCATCTCTGCATAGTTTACTGAAGGAGGAACGTATAGGAGTAGGTGTGGTGGAAGAGATTGCTTTGACAGTGAAACAGCAACGTGATTTGCAGCAACTGTTAGGACAATATCAGGGGGTATTCCATGAAGCTACAGGCCTGCCGCCTCAAAGAGATACCGTTCATTCGATTGAATTAAAAAAAGGGTCTGGACCAGTCAGTGTGCGACCTTACCGTTACCCTTACCACCATAAAGAGGAGATTGAGAAACAGGTTCAAAATATGTTGGACCAGGGAATTATTAGGCACAGCTCTAGTGCTTTCTCTAGTCCTGTGATATTGGTTAAGAAGAAAGATGCATCTTGGCGTATGTGTGTTGATTATAGGGAATTGAATAAAGTGACGGTACCTGACAAGTATCCCATTCCCGTGGTAGAAGAGCTCTTGGATGAATTACACGGAGGAACTTATTTTTCTAAGTTAGATTTAAAGTCCGGTTACCATCAGATACGAGTAAAAGAAGAAGATGTGCACAAAACGGCTTTCCGGACGCATGAGGGTCACTACGAATTTTTGGTAATGCCGTTTGGATTAACCAATGCCCCAGCTACTTTTCAATCCACAATGAACCGAGTCTTCAAACCTTACCTCCGGAAGTTCATGTTGGTATTTTTCGATGATATCTTGGTTTCTGATGAGGGTGGATTGAGCACTTGGACCACTTGGAGGAGGTTTTGAAGGTACTTCTGAACCATGGGTTTGTTGCGAATCAGAAGAAATGTGTGTTTGGCAGTCGACAGGTTGAGTACTTGGGCCATATAATTTCAGAAAAAGGGGTAGCCGTAGACCCAGCAAAGATAAAAAGCATAATTGATTGGCCGGGTCCTCGCAATGTCAAGGGAGTGAGGGGATTCACGGGTCGATCGTTACTATAGAAAATTTATTGCTGCACGGAAAATTGCCAAACCGCTAATGTAATTGACTAAGAAAGAGGGTTTCCATTGGGGCTTGAGGCTCTTAAGGCTTTCGAAGAATTGAAGCAAGTGATGGTAACTTCTCCGGTGTTGACATTACCGGATTTTTCCCTACCTTTTGAAATAGAGTGTGACGCTTCCGGGAGAGGAATTGGGGCTGTTCTTATGCAGAAGAGAAGGCCCATTGCCTATTTCAGCAAGGCATTGTCAAAGAATAATTTGAGTAAATCAGCCTATGAAAAGGAGTTGATGGCATTAGTCTTGGCAGTCCAACATTGGCGTCCTTATCTATTCGGCGCACAATTTGTGGTGTACTCGGATCAAAAGAGTCTTCGACATTTGTTGCAACAACGGATTACAAGCGTTGATCAGCAGAGTTGGATAGCCAAGCTCTTAGGCTATCACTTTGAGGTCATTTACAAACCTGGCCCGGAGAACAAGGCGGCTGATTCGCTATCCAGAATGTATGAAGAAATAGAATTGCAGAGAATGGTCTCTTCTCCAGTTTGGGTGCAGGAGCAACAGGTGCAACACGAAGTAAGCCTTGATCCTCATCTGCAACAAATCATCAATGATCTACAAAAAGACCCGTCTTCTCGACCTGGATTTGGTGAGAAACAAGGGGTGCTGTTTTATAAAAGCAGATTAGTGTTATCCGCTACTTCGGCTTGTATTCCAAGATTACTGGAGGAGTTTCACTCTTCTCCTGTTGGGGGTCATTCAGGGTTCTTAAGAACCTATAGAAGGATGGCAGGAAATTTATTTTGGCTAGGAATGAAGAAGTCAGTGCAAGAATTTGTTAAAAAATGTGACGTGTGTGTCAACGGCAAAAGTACTCCGCATCCTCACCTGCAGGACTACTTCAGCCGCTACCCATTCCAGTGCGAATTTGGGAAGACATATCCTTTGATTTCATTACTGGCCTGCCAAAATCCAAGGGCCTTGAAGCAGTGTTTGTGGTGGTGGACAGGTTATCAAAGTACGCTCATTTTATTCCTTTAAAGCATCCGTACACAGCCAAAAAAATTGCTGAAGTTTTTACCAAGGAAATTGTGCGCCTCCATGGTGTTCCTCAAACCATAGTGAGTGACAGGGATCCCTTATTTATCAGTTTGTTTTGGAAAGAGCTCTTTCGTTTACAGGGGACAGTGTTAAAAATGAGTTCTTCCTATCACCCTGAGACGGATTGTCAGACTGAAGTAGTTAACAGGTGTCTAGAGGCATATCTGAGATGTTTTGCTTCTGAACAACCCAAGAACTGGTCTTATTGGGTACCTTGGGCCGAGTTATGGTACAATACTACCTATCATGTGTCTACTGGTACCACTCCTTTTGAGGTGGTATATGGACTAAGCCACCCATCGTGGTTCTGGTTCTCTCAAGGAGAAACTAAAGTGGAGGCTGTGGCAGAGGAATTAGTTGATCGAGATGAAGCTTTGAGACAACTAAAACAACATTTGATGCGGGCACAGGAACTTATGAAGAAACATGCAAACAAGAAGAGGAGAGACGACTCTTTTGAAGTAGGAGAGTGGGTATTTCTGAAATTGAGACCACACCGCCAACAAACAGTGGCTAGGAGGATTAATCAAAAATTAGCACCAAGATATTTTGGACCTTTTCCAATCCTTGAGAAGGTGGGAGCAGTTTCTTATAAGTTGAAGTTACCAGAGACAGCCAGAATACACCCAGTTTTTCATATTTCACAATTAAAGAGGGCAGTGGGGAATTATTCCACTGAGGCAAAGTTACCAGAAGGACTAGAAGGGGAGTTGGATGAAACAGAAGAACCAGAGGAGCTGCTGGCTTCTAGGGAAATTTGGGAAGGAGAGCAGGCTGTCAAGCAGTGGCTGGTCAAGTGGAAGGGCAGAGCTGAAGAAGACACTACTTGGGAGGACGAGTCCTTGCTCAAGAGCCAATTTCCTCATTTCAGCCTTGAGGACAAGGCTGCTATTGCAGGGGGGAGTAGTGATAGGGTACTTGGGCCGAGAGATAGTTTGGTTTCAAAAAAGCCTCCTATATGGCAAGTGTACTCTAGGAGAAAGAAAATAGGATAAGATAAGAGTATCTAATTAGTTATTGATCTGTTCCTAAAATATAGGACAATCTATTAACTAATAAGATATATAAGGAGTCTAAGAGGAGTAGAGTAGGCAGTTTTTGTTAATTGGAATATTAGGGTTTTAGGAGAGTACCTTACTCTCTGGTAGGAGCTTAGGCTCTGGTAGCTTGTCGTCTTTTCCTTTGTTAGGCTAATAAGTCCCATAATTCATCAATAAACTCCTCTATTTTGATTATTGAATTATTGAGCTCTATCACCCTCTGTTTCAGCTATATATCATATTCCACCTAACCAAACAAGCGAAAAAAAAGTTCTTTTCTTTCTCTCTATTTAAACAACATACAAAATCTATCCATTTTCTTTCCTTTCATTTTCTTCCCATATTCAAATGAAGCCTTGGCCTCTGTTTGTTTCAAGAGAATATGGAAGGAGAGAAAATGGGTGTAGAGTAAATGAGAGGAATATACTATTTTCTCTTGTTTGGTTGAGGAGAGAAAATTGGAAGGAAGAAAAAAAAAGATGTTAAGTTCTCTCCTTAAGTAAGGATAAAACACAAAATTCAAGGAGACATTTCAATCTTTCCAATTTCATCCATCCATTTATCTTTTTTTATCTAGTGTGGGGTTCGCTTGATTCTTCTCATTTTATCAAGAGCGAAAAAGACATTACATCAATTTTTTATTTTCTTTCTTCGCACTTTTCCATCCAACCAAACAACCAGAGAGAAAATTTTCACAATTGGAGTTGTCGCTGTGTGACTAGGAGGTCATAGATTCAAATTGTGGAATCATTCTCTTGCAATACAAGGTTACCTAACATAGATTTGTAATGGGTCTGACCCCTTTTCTGGACCCTGTCATGGCAGGAGTTTTATAGCCTTAGGTTGCCCTTCCTCTCCATTTTCTATCCATCTAAACAACATACAAAATTCAATTACTTTCACTTCTCTCCATTTTCTTCCCACTCATTTTCTTTCCACACATTTTCTTTCTGCCCCTAAACGTGGATATGGAAAAAGTTTATTAGCAACAAACTAATATATATGTTTTATCTATAAAAACATGTGATCCATCTGAAGTAGATATTCTAAAGCTTTAAGGACAAAAAGGAAAGTAACATCAAGAGAAGACATTGCCACTCAGATTGTAGGATCAACATACTGTCACGCCTATTTAAAAATAACATTATGCAAGTTAAAGATTGCAACTCGAACAGGTGAGTTGGCCAGACTCATGCAAAAACAGGACTGTTTTAGAAGATTAAGACCCCCAATAACGAAAGGCTGTTCATCTAAGTGACATCATTTACAATGCATCAAGATAGGGCCACCATTTTATAGAAGACATGCAGATGAACAAAGAAAAACGAAATAAAGAAACAAGCAGAATAGATTTAAGAGTATATGTATATGTACTATTTTTATTGATCAATTTGAGGATAATTATCTTAATTAGGATATTTATCTTAGGATATTTAATTTTATCATCTTATTTAATATATTGATATCTTTCCTTATTTTTAGGAATCTTATTTTTGATAAAGGGTTTGTTTGGATTGGCTTATGAACAACTTATTTAGGCTTATTTATTGGCATAAACACTTGTCAGACTGTTTGGGAGATCTTATGCAAGCAGCTTATGACGTGTCCATAAGCTGTTTTCAGCTTATTTCCATAAGCTCTCCAAGATAGCTTATAAAAGCAGCTTATAGCTTCTATAAAAAAGTTTGACTATATTTTCTCTTTTGTCATAGAACTAGCTTATGCTACAAGAACTTATATGATAAGTGCTTACGCTAAAAGACACTTAATTAAGCTGTTTATCCAATCAGGGCCAAAATGTAATCTTTTTTTGATGGGATATATAGTTTAAGGAAATTTAGGTTTTACTTGGATTACGTATCGAATTATGATTCATCTAAAATGTTAGTATATTTAGGATTTTATTCTCTGTGGGTTATAAACACCCTTTAGGTTCATTATTTAATATACTTTTTGATGTGATTTGAGTCAGAAGAGTATTTTGCACCTAAAGGAGTGCATCAGGTTGAGTCAGAGGAGCACTTTGACACCTACGGGAGTACCTTAGGTTTATTAGGGGGGAGTCCCTACCAAGAGGAGTACTCTTGGATTACTTGGTTCTGCATCAAAGAAGTTCATAAACTGATCTATTATCAACATGTACCTGCAAGATGGCAGCACGAACGGCTCGGGTGCAAGCAAAATTTGTGCGCATGTAGTGCACAATATCCTACAAAAAAAATGTTCAAAAGAAGAAACGTTTATTGTTGTATAAAAAATAAAAAATAAAAAGAAGAAGAAATGTTTATTTAACTTTCTCAAAAAATGTCAGTAGCAAGAAGAGGAGTGGAAGTAAAGTATGGTTCAGGTTTTAAATGAAATAACAAATAACCTGGCAGCCAGTGCTATGCCCAAGTAATGCCACACCTTCAGAATCTTCTTTGTTAATTAAATAATTAATAAGCTGATCCAGATCCTTAGCATCCTTCAACATGAATTCAACAAGCAATCGCAAACTCAAGCATCAAGATAATTATTTTCATCAATCACATGGAAATACTAACATTGCACTTTTCACTTAAACCTGAGAATAAAAATAGATTATAGCTTTAGAATAGAGGTCTTAAATGGACATAATATTGAGGTAATATATTCCAAATATATGTTGCTTGAGGTCATGGTCACTAATTTAACGGTCCTGGGCTCTCAGGATGCTTTGTTTACCATATTTAACTAAATAACTACATTCTGAATACATTGTTGGTCGTAGTAATGCTGAAGATCACTGATTTAACAGTAGAATAAATTATTTATATAAATGTGATAAAAAAGTCAAAGATGTCATCCTTTATTGTTATTGAGATTTCCTTCTTTACCGTGAGTTTCCCTATTTCCTAATTACCTCATTTCCTTGTATATTCTGACCTGATTGCTTGTATATACATATAAATTGATTAGGAAATTCAGGATACTTGCTGTAAATAGTTCATCTAATCCCTGAAATATAGGGATTCAAGTCATTCAACAATGTTATGATGTAAATAAAAATTATAAGGCTGAGAGCTAATCTCTCAAGCAATTCGCATATCGAATCCCAAGCATTGTTTTGGTCTTCTAAACAAACAGCAGAGTTTTCTATCACAAGAAACCTAATGTAATCACCAAGACCAACAATTTGTTTATATTACTCTTTGGAAGGTCATGTTTGTTTGTGCAAATATTAAGTACACTATATCAAGGTAAAAAGGCATTTCACATTTCATTGAGCACTATGAAATTAAAATAATTTCTTCACATGAATGTTGATGGCATTATATGGAAGCTTATTCTTAATATTTTCATATAAATTATATGAAGTAAAACCAGAATTTTGAGCTCATAACACGTAAAATTAATAAGCAAAAATATGTTAACTAGAAAGTTTGTAACACTTCGCAGCAACACCAACACCAGGAAATAAAATTTAATTGATTACCTGTTGCAAGCTGGAGGTGCCATATCCACTATAAGAAGATGACATGAGAAATTGAACTAGTGACCAATTCTCGCGGTCCAGAGCAACTGCCAGAGGTTCTAAGTATCTACAAGAAGAAAAAAAAAATAATGTTAGAAAGAAACTCTGCTATGGTTCATATCCAGAGGCAGAGCTTAAAAAAAGGAAATTGTGCAGGGACGATTACAGATAAAATAAACTTACACTAATACCAACTTCTTGAGAATTTATCATCAAATGAAAACAGAAAATCATATATCAATTTAAAAACAAGTTATCACCACCAAGTGGAATAGAGGTTGGTCGCTGTTATTTACAATTAAGTTGTCCCTGCAAAAGTTAAAACAATAAATTTGGAGACAAAGAATTACATTTACTTAAAGCGTTGCACTTTATTCTTTCAGAGAGACAGATTTACAAATATTGAAAATGTTAGTGTCCTTTTAATATAGAAAATACTATATACTGATTCTAATAATATAAAAAGTATCACAGTTACAAGATTTACAAAAGAAACAATTGCGTAATTTTTTTTACAAAATCCATTAAAATAGGTAGATAATATAATAATATAAATATAAAGTAATTAACATGGATACAGGATAGTCATTATCATATTGCCTTTTTGAAGTTTATACAGTGAGAAGAAACTAACTAAGAAATGGCAAAAGGGTAATAATGAACAATATGTTTTGCAAGCACTTCTTTTGCATGTCTTAAAACCAGCATTTTATTTTATTCAACAATTTTATCTCTTAATTTTAATTCAATCATGTCCATCATCAAATACTTAGAAACAGCAAATACGGTCTTGAGCAAAGAAAGTCAAAGCCATTGCTAAATTCTTTTAAAATTACATTAGGTTTTATGTTTTGACCCTATAGTGAAGAATTTGGTGTTTAAAGCCCACACGAGAAGACCAGAGCATTGGTGCTTCCACAGAAAACCAAAATGAAGTTGGGAATGAAACACAGAGCAATAAATAGAATTTGAGACAGGTGGAGGGGTTGAGAAGCAGACCACAATCATATAGATCAACATAAATAAGAATATTTTTCCAAACGATTATACTCACAAGCTCAGAAGATTACAACAAAGCTCATGCACCAAATGCATTGGAGTGGCTTAAATTTCTTCTAATATTTGGGAGCATAATATTTTTATAATTATATATTCACAGGCTTGGAAAATTCACACTTGCTCCCGTTCACATCTATGACATACAGTCAATTTTTTTTATTTTAGATTATATTTAATTCTAGAAATTCTCAAATATTAAACTTACGAAGTAGCAAGAAAACCATCGGTTAATCCACCAATAAAAATGACTTGGCGTTTGAAATCACCAGTTTTGAAGGCAACCTGCAAGTAAAAGAATTTATCACAAAACACGAAAATCAGAAAAGTGAGAAGAGGCAATAAAGAAAAAGGCAGTGACACTGCGACAGAGATTGAGTTAGAGCAACTCAGGCATGAGATCAACAAAAGGGTAATACAATCACAACTCCAAACCTTGACAGTTGATACGCAGTCTCCACAACATTCAGAATAATTCTAAAGCTTAAAGAGAAAAAAAAAATCAATTTAAATTAGGAATCACGCAGTTCAAAACAAAGAAGAAAGCAACATTAATTAATTTTCTGTGCAAGAAAGTTCAGCATCAGTTTTTAGGAGACTAGTCTCTAACGTAGTCCAACACAAGAGCCACCAAAGATGCAAGGTGAACTAACATAGCTGTTAAAGCACATTACACATGTTAAGCACTGAAAATTTACAATTCAAATTGTTTCAGATATCTTTCATGCTAAAAGTGGCTGATATTAATTATGTTACGTTTGATCAAATTCAATCAAACAGGTGGCAGAGTAGCAGGCAAGTTGAACAACATCAAGTAACTTTGAAGCTATAACCAGAAACCACAAGAAGATGACATTAATGCAGCACACTCAATTCACTGGATAATTCCTTTTGTTTCTTCATTTTTTTTAAAGTAAGAGATCTCGAAGATCGAAGACAATGTAGAAGAGTAGGTGCAATAGAAGATGAGTTTGAAATTAAAATCATCGACAGTTAAATCAGATCAGAAGCGAAAATTGAAGAAAGCAACAAGGTAAGCAACGGACCTGAATAGGATTAGGACCGTACTTGAAAAGAACCCCTCGGAACTTATTTTTGAGGATGACGGGGCCGGCGACGGCGACGGCGGAGTCGGAGTTACCGGACATTTTCAAACTGGAGGACTTATCAGTACGACCGACTCGAACGATTCCGGAGAACCAGGAGGTGGCGGAAGAAGAAGAAGACGGAGACGACGGGATTGAAGGAGTGAGAGAAGGATTCATTGCCTTATCAGCGGGCCATTGTAATAAGGCCTCGGGATTTGGTGAAGAAAATGAGTTGATCCTTTCCGTTTCAGTTTCAGGGAACACGGGAAACCAGGTTACCGGTTACCGATGGCGATTAGCACTGTGGAGTGTGTAGGGTAGTCTAGAGGCGTGTGATCATCGCCTGGTTCTTACGCGCGTGGAACCAATTCTAATCTTGCAGCTTGTTGGTGTTTCGCGGTAGGTGAACGGGACTGAAATGAACTGAACTGTTCAAAGAAAAGGCCAGGGCTTTCATTGGGCATGGACTCTGTTGGGTTGGTACTTCGTACGGAAAGATTTGGGGTTGCTATTTGCACCCCTTTCTTCTGATACACTCCCATCTCATTCCTTTTTTTCTAAACTACCCTTGTTTAGAAGTTAACTTCCGCCTCGCCCCATTTAAACGTTCAAACTTCACCCCTCCCATGGTTCCTCTCTTGTTTCCTCCCAGTCTCGTATCCCCCAAATCACCTCCATTAACGATATTCTCCTTCTATCGACTCCTTACCACCAGTCGTGTTTTCTCGTCCTCACCACCGGTTGTCATTGTCTTCATCATCTTCCCCTGCACAGTATCCTCTTGTCCTTTTTTCTGCGATTTAAGACTCTCTAGAAGTATACATCCATGCGCTTTTTAGTGGGTTTAAACAATTCGAAAATATACATCAGGAAGTCACATTTATCAGTTCCGAAACTATACCTTTGAACTCTCATTTCCTTGTCTTCCTAAAGGGAAGAAAATAAGAGTCCATGAGTTACTTTCGAAACTCATAAATGTGACTTCTAAATGAATATTTCCAGACTGTTTAGACCCACTAAAAAAACATTTGGATGTATACTTTTGGAAGTTCACGTTTATGAATTCCAAATTAAATTTGGCGTACGAAAGTATACTTCCACAGTGCAGTTAAATGCTATACTTTTAGAGTGCCGTTATTTGGTTAACATTGCATAGATATGGCACAAACTAGTGGTGCACGTTTTGGACGTCAAAGAACCACAACTTCTACATGCAAACGGGTGGCGAGTGAACCTTACGAGGAGCATGAGCTTCTTGCATAGGAAAAGCAAGTAGCAATGCCTACACTGGAGTAGGGGTGGCAAAGTGGGCCTGGCCCGTTGGGCCGGCCCGCCAACCCGCCAAAATGGCGCGGGTTGGGTTGGGGTTTTGAACCCGCCAACCCACATAACCCGCCCCGCTTGGACCATCAACCCACCGGGCCAGAGGCGGGGCGGGCGGTCGACCTTGACCAGATTTTTCTCTATTACAATTTACAAGGCCCATATAACTCCACTGGAAAAAAAAAAGGCCCATATAACTCGACACCCACGTAACAGTGTAACACGTTCCTCTGCACACTCAATTTTTATCAGCGTGTATTTGAAAACCTACATTGCTATGATGCAAATTATATATGTAATCCTTCAAAGGAAGAGTGGAGTAGAGCACAAAAAATGAGTAGGTTCTTGTTGCCATTTTATGAAATTACCACCTTGATGTCAGCGCGGCTATCCTACTTCCAACCTCTACTTTTTGCAAGTTTGGAAAATTCGGTGTCTTTTAATTGATAAGCAAAAAGATGAAGATGAAGTTATAAAAAGCATAGCTGAAAAATATGTTGTTGAAGTTTGAGAAGTATTGGGATGAGTATAGTGTTGTTCTTGCCTTTGAGTACAGTGTTAGACCCACGAATGAAGTTGGATTCATTGGGTTTTGTTATGAAAAAAATTGATCCATACACTTGGGAGTTGAAGGTGGAACAAATAAAGAAAAGTTGTACAAGCTTTTCTCACAATATTCTACCAAAAGTGCTACTTCAATGCTTCAAATACTATCCATGCCTCATCTAGCAAATCAAGTGAACCAAGCCTATTTGATGTAGTTGCTTCAATGCTTCAAATACTATCCATGCTTCAATATTATGTGTATTTATAAGTTGCTTTCTTTATCATGCTCATCTAATCTTTTGTTATCATCATTTTAGGAATTAAAAGTGCGTAGGCATCTAGTTGCTAGTAAAAAGCTGGGAAAGAGAGTCAACTTGATATTTATTTGGGCGAGTCGGTTTTGGATCTCGATTTCTGGATCAAATGGATGTATTACAATGGTGGAAGAATAATAGACATCGATTTCGAGGCTTTCAATAATGGCTAGAGACTTGTTAAGCATTCGTATTACCACAGTTGCGTCTGAATCTTCATTTAGTATTGGTTCTCGAGTGCTTAACAAGTATAGAAATGCGTCTTTTTGCGAAAATGTGGAAGCATTGCTTTGTTCTCGCAATTGGATGCATGCCTTTAATGATGGTAATTTATTTAATCTTGACGTGATATTTACTATTTATTTACATTATTTTGATAACCATTGAATTGATCACATTATTTTATAATGTAGATGGAAATGATGATGACAATGATGATACAAATGGGGATCCTACTTTTTCCAAGAGTGCATCTAATGTTCTTGATGTGGAAGATGATGCCTGATGATCTTTCTTAGTAATCTAATAGTTTAATGAATTGTTGTGAATTTCATGATGTTATTTTGGAAGTTGGGACTTGTAATATTGGATGTGTATGTATTGTGCACTGAATGTGTGTTTTGTGTATTTGAGACTTTGGTTGGACTTGGTGATATCTACATTATAATCAGGTGTTTGATATTTTGAGATGTTGAAAATACACGAGGCTGTCAGCGTGTCGATAAAAATATGAAACATAGTTATTTGGAAAACTATTACGATGAGTATTTTTTTAGATAGCTATAGTGTCTGGATTTGATTTAAAAAAAAATATTTAGAATATAGAGTACATATGCTATTCAAATAAAAAATAGCTCAACAAATTAAATCACTCTAAAAAATGGTATAAAAAAATTATTTGGATAATTATATGTTGAGTATTGAGGCTTTGCAATCAAAGAGCAAAAAGCGATTTTTGCATCTTGAATTTTACAGCAATAAAAATGCAAAAATGTTTTTTTTGTTGGGTGGTGATCTGCCGTATGGCGTGATGGCGGGGTGGTAAAATGTTGAGCCGCCATGTGAAGCCATTGCCATCATGCTTTTGGCGGGCTAAAGTGGGTTGGGGCGAGTTGGGGCGGGTTGGCCCGCTTTGCCTTCCCTACACTGGAGGTGCCCAAACTAGTGCCGAAGGTACCCGCACCAGCACTGAAGTCATTTTCCGGAAATCTAAAGTATATATGCGTCCTCCCATTTTTTTTCGACCACGCTATAACCCGCCTACGAGTGAGAAAGGTAAAATATTAAATGTTTTTGAATTTTGATTTTCAATTATAATTAACGTTATAATTAACATAATTGTGATTGCAGGACTGTGTGGTATATGCATTCTAGAAGATAATTTTCGAAAGACATTTCAAATCGGGAAAAAAAAATTCTAGAGGTTAACTTTCACATAGGGATATTTTGAAGAAAAAACATAGTAACAAGAAAGCCATAGAAGTGTATTGGGAAAAATGCCTACCAGCCTAAAGGATGTGGGCGGTTACGTCCTGAAAAGAAATTCTAGATTCCTTTTAAAACCATGGACACTTAGCCTTTGATTGTTTCATGCGAAAATTCAACGTAAAAAAACGCGACGTAAGAAAATGGCATGAAAATGGCATTTTCTCCTGCGTGGATGTCCAAGAAAACGCGTAGACAGAGAAAAAAAGCACTGGGTCCCATGAAAAAAAATTTCATCGCAAACTTGCGAAGAAAACGTGCAGGCACATGAAATTTTTTTGTTTTTCCAACTTCTACCCCCAATTTTCTCTTTATATAGGACATTAATGTCTTTTAAAAAATAATCAACACTTCTCTCTTCTCTTTTTCTCTTCTCTTTCACTTATTCCAATCAATACCCAAAATCTACCTAATTTCTCACATTTTTTTCTCTTTTCATACTCTCTCTTCATAATTTCTCTCTTCATATTTTCTCTCGTAAACCAATCATACCCTTAAGCACCGTTGTTTAAGAGAGATTCATGGCTTAAGCTTACATAACTGTAACTTTGCTGACGAACACAGCCCACTAACGACTTCAAGCGGTCATGTTTGATTTAAAAAAAAGGCATGGGGGGTAATGATAATTTACTCTAATAATAATAATAATAATAAATGACATATATTATAAGAGTGAGATTTTTAAAAATAACATTTTTTTAAGGCAAATAAAAGGAAAAGAGTCTCGTTAAAACCTTCTGATGCAAAACCCTCCTTAGGGAAAAAACACCAAAAAGGAAAAAAAAAATCTAATTAAATATTTTTTAAATTAATTTTGCAATGTATAAAAAATCACCTTTTTCTTTTCTTTTTTTTGTTAAACAAGACTTATCGTCATTTGTTGGTTAAGATGTTTCGTATGATCTGAATCGAGCTAGGTGGCACTAGTACACGAAACGGAAAACAATTGGGTCTTTTACACCGGTTTTGAATATAATCGGTGTCAAACATGACGCGGTGGTAATTTTGAAATTAACGCGCCATGTTTCACACCGGTTATATGCAAATCCGGTGTAAAAAACTTGTTTTTTAAATAATGGAGACATTTTACACCGGTGTTCCAACCGGTGTCACATGTGACGCGGTGGTAATTTTGTAATTAAATTAAAACATCACTTTTTACACCGTTCGTGTACACAACCAGTGTTAAATCAAACCTTTAACATCGGTTACTCAAATAACCGGAGTGAAATGGTAATTATCCAGATTTAAAGAGAGTTCAATACATAACTCATTCACTTCTGCACAGTGGCGGATCTAGCTTATAGTGAGGGTGTGCAAGTGCACCCCCTCACTTTGAAAATATAACAAGTAAAATATTCTATAGACAAAAATTTAGAAGAAAAATATTAAATATTTATATTTTATCTCTTCTATTTATATATATATTTAACCCCACTGATCCCAGTATTTATATTTTGTCCCCGCTGACTCAGGGTCCTAGGTACGCCACTGCTTCTGCATGTTCTTAGCAAACCATATCTCTCTCGTTCTCGTTATCTCTCTCTCGACGAACCACCACCATTGAAGCTTCCTCCGGCCACAACGTTCTCCATCACAAGTAAAACTCCCTCTATCTCTTTCTCGTTGTAAACAACTTGTTCATGCTTTGTCTCATCGTTAATTTCTCTCTCTTTCTCTCTTTCTCTCTCTCTCTCTCTCTCGTTCCAGCGTTCTCCCCGTCGTCGTCGACACGTGGTGACAGTCGCCACGCCATCGCCGTTCTATGAGTCGTAGCCCATTACCATCGCTATCAAAGCTCGTTCATACTTGAGGTAAGATTCTAAAACTGCTCGTTCAAGTCGTTGTCGTTCTTAAAGGAACGAAATTGTTCAAATTCATAGGACTTTTCGTGTTTATTTTTGTTCTGAGAATTTGTTCTTTCAGTGTGTGTGGTCTCGTCATTCTGTGATTGTAGTTTTCAGTTTGGTAGTGCTGCATTTTGTTTCTTTGGTTCTGTATTGGTTCTATTTTCTTTATAATTTGACACACTTGAGTTGTGTTGTGGAGGATTGTTGATGGGCAAAAATATTGTTCTTGTTGTTATGCATTGTTTGTTGTTATGCATTTTTAATTTGTTGCCACTATTGTGCTTGTTGTCATTCATTTTAAACTAGTTTGGTTTCTTATGATTTACAACTATTGACAACAGGCGATGAATGAAGAGGGTAATCAAGGTCGGGGGGCGACATACTTGCATGGCATCGAGGAGGCCACCCTGGGCCCCCTATTAGGAGACCGTTGATGACCGCAAGGGAGTATCGCGCAATGCAGGAAGTGAAGGGTTGAAACATTAGAAGAAAAGATACATCGAGGAGGAAGCTGTTGAAGTTTGTCACCAAGATGATGGTGAAACCATGAGTTCTTCTCCGGATTCTATGATTGTGTCACCATCATAGAATCCAGTGAAGAACTCATGGTTTCACCATCATAATCTTGATGACAAACTTCATCAGTTTCCTCCTCGCTGTATCTTTTCTTCTAATGCTACAACCCTTCACTTCTTGCATTATTTGAAGAAAATCCTGAAGCCTATTTATCTTGGGGAGAAGCGGCAACAATAATCATAGAAGACATAATGAAGCTTTGAAGAAAAAGATATGACATGAGAATGAAAGTTGAAGTTTTGTCGTCATTACTTGTTATATGTAAAAAATGAATTTTGAATTATATAATTTTTCAGTTTTTACAAAATTAATGTGTACTGTTTGTCATTGCTTTTTTATGTGTAAAAATTGAATAGCTTAAATGGTTTGGATTTTGGGCAAATTTGGTGCCAATTCTTAGCAAATTTGGTGCCTGTTTATTATTGATTTAGAGTGCATCTGGGCAGAAATGAATAAAAACAAACAGATTATTAAAAAAAGGCATGTTTTACACGGTTATTCTTAAAATCGGTGTAAAATACACACGTTTTACACCGATTATCAACCAAAACAGCTGTAACAAGTGGGTCTTTCACACCAGTTTTTGTTTATAACTGGTGTAAAAATGCTTCTTTTTACGCCGGTTAAACAACCGGTATAAAAAGCCTAACATACAACACCGAGACTATCTACACTGGTACCAAAACCGGTGTAAAATATCAAATTTAACAGGTGTTAAATCCCTCTTCTGCACTAATGTGCACTCATATAAGGGGGGAAAACTAGCTGACTGTCTACATTTTTTTTCTGTTCACAAGACTTCAGACATTAGAAAAAATGTAAGATAACTACCGTTTTATTCTTTCAAAATAGCATTAATTTTTCTCCTAATTTTGTTATTCCCATAATAAGTGTCGTATTTGAAGGAAAAATAAGTCCCAAAACAAGTGTCATTTTATCTTTTCAGTGTAATATTAATTAATGTTTTCTATTTTTACCCTCAAATTAATACTCCCTCCGACCCAAATTATAAGAGTCTTTCTTTTTTATTTGTCCAATTTTATAAGGCCCTTTTGAAGTTTGTGATCTGTAGCATTAATTATTTTTCCCCCTATTATCCTTATATAATTTACCATTGTTTTAATCAATAAGTTAAATGAAGCATAATCTAATTTACCTTTCCAATGAATTTAAGGGTAGTTTAGATAAAACAATAAAAATTGTAGACAAATTTATTGTTTTAACTACATTAATTTCATTCCTTGGTGGGAGAGATTTTATCAAAAAACTCTTATAATTTGGGACGGAGGGAGTAATATGTGAATCACTCTCAAGTCATTATACTTCACTAAGCATTTATGACAATGATTAATAATCAATGGTTACAAAGGATAATTTGTAAAAGGATAAAACTTAGGTAATTAAGGCTCTTTAAGTGTGGTTGGTGTTGTTCTTCTCATAGAACAAGATAAAAATTGTGTTGGTAGTGGTAGTTATGAGATGTTAGAGATAGTAGGAGTGGATAGAGAGAGAAAAATTTATCTATTTTGTGAGAGGAACAGCACCAATCACATACACCTAAGGAACCTTACCTAAGTTTTATCATTTGTAAAATTGTTACACTCATTCACTCATTTATAGTTTTTTCTTAATCTATGTGAAAAAACATTGGATGACACTTATTATGGAACGGAAGGAGTACCATGTGCATCATTCTCAAGCCATTATACTCCCTCCAGTCTGAAGTACAACAAAAAAAGTCTCTGAAATATAAGCAAAAATTCAAATTTGGACCAAGTATATAGACTTTTTTTGCTTATATTTCATAGACTTTTTTGTTTATATTTCAGACCGGAGGGAATACTCTATTATATACTTTTATAACAATGATTAATATATCAATAATTAACAAGTACAATTTAATAAAATTGATATACCATTTATTGTTTTTCTTAATCTATTTAAAAACACATTTAATATGAAAAGGAGGAATATACTAACTGCATACAACCTAATTAATTACTTATACAAAAATATTAAAAATTGAAATAAAAAATAATGTAGTCCAGGGAACAATATACCAGTTTCATATCCAATTAGCTTCGTTAACCCTTTGAGCACAATCAAATAAAAGTTAAAACCAGTCATTTTAACTGTAATTTTTGTCTCCTGTTGACACATAAAATCATTTCTATAGCCAGACTGCTAATAAATTAACTGAAAAATAATTTCTTTTATTCTATAGACCAAACATACTCTTTTTTACAGAACCAAACATACTCTAAAAGGCCGTTTCTCTATTTTTTTAATATCACAAAATGTCAAGAGATATTTAATAAAACTTGAGATTTCCTTCTCAGCGGAAGTTGAGACATTTAATAAAACCAATGGATAAACTACGAAACCCTTCCAATATGTTGCTCACGACATCCTAAGACAATACTAACTTAATGAAGCCATAGCTCATTATATTCTCATTGATCAAAGACTAGAAATGTCTTAATATTGCTTTATAAATATACTGAGGCCGGCTTTGGAACTAATACTCAAAAATAGTAACAGGATCAGAAAACTGCATCCAGAGACCTAAACAAGCAACAATACTGTCTCCTCATAACCGGGAAGAATATTTGTTTTGCAGAAAGAAATAAATAATTATGCCCCTAGCTACACTTGAGATTACAGAGGGAATGTAGGAAACAAACCCAACATGTCACAAAACTACGCGTGTGTGCAGGCCAAGAAGAAATGGAAGCCGCTAAGTCTATTTTTTGATATCTGACGTTGGCGATAATCACAACCAAATAGAAATACTAGTTCACGACTTTACACGATTAAGACCTGCTTACTTTATCTCAACGCTTACGAAGACAATAACTAACTTTCTCCTATGCCCATCATACCATTTACCCGTGATGATGAGTGGCCTAAAACTCGTTCTAAAAAAATTCATACCCCCTAATCCCTAAATGAAATTAATCTGCACGATATGTAAGTAGGGGAAAAGAGAAGTCAGCTTTCTCGCATGCCTACCCCATCCGCGTGGAAAGATATATATATATATATATATATATAGTTGCACATATTTTTTTTTTTACTATACAAACCGAATAACATGTTGACTTTTATTACAACACATTTTTTAAACTATATCCAAATATATATACTCAGATATTAGATATGTTATATATAACTAATGTAAAACAATCATTTTCTTGCATTTTTAAACTTAGACAAGCTTCGAAAGAAAGAAAAGGCAGTTAAAGTCATGTTTAGAGTGCAAAAGCTATATACAAACTATATAGACATATAAATATATGAGAACTGCTATTTGTCACGAAGCATTTTTTCACAAAACTCACGAATGACCACTAGTAAACGAAATGTAAAAGAATTTATCATTTTACACCGGTTTCACATATAACATGTGTAAAATGTGAATGTGGTGGCAATTTTACAATTAATATGTGAATTAGTCAATTTACGCGTCACATTTTACACCAGTTATCGCTAAAACCAGTATAAAATGTGGACGCGATGACAATTTTGTAATTAACTCGTGATTTTGTCTAAACATTTTACACCGGTTTTTTGTGGACAACCGGTGTAAAACATGACGTGGTGGCAATTTTGTATTTAATATTACTAGTTTAATGTGAATAATATTTGCTGACTATTTATATGCTAGAATGCAGCTATTTAGAGTCGAAAATGTAGCGTTGGCCCCAACTCCGACCCATGCTAAATAGCGGAACACCCTTTTATACATTTTTAATTTGTTTTTAATTTTCTTAAAACTAATCCCTTTAATAAAACACACGTTTCAGCTTCATTTCATTCTCTAGTTCCTTCATCTTTCCTTTGTCTTATTTTCTCCGCTGCTCCGCCCCCTCTCCACTGCGCAGCCCCTTCGTCCTCCCTCTTGGGGTCTCTCTCACATCTTTGCCAAAACCCCAACAATAGATTCCGTCTTCGCCCCCTCTCCGCTGCGCCGCCCCTTCGTCATTCCTCTTGGGGTATCTCTCACATCTTTGCCAAAGCCCCAACCCTAGATTCTGTCTTCTCTGCCTCTCGTCCTCAGTTGTTTAACCCGATTTGTTTCTGGTTCAGCTTCGAAGATGGAGGCCGAAGATGGAGTTTGGGAAAGAAGGCCTCACAGTTGCCAAAGATCTGAAGAGGCTCCAACCAGACATGGTCTGACGTTTCTCAAGTCTGACCTTGATGCCGTCCTCACGGAGTTCCAGAGACATGGCAATGTCCTTCTCTCCATGAAGGTCCCTCACTCTCTCGCTCTCGGTTCTAGATCTCCCATGCTTATTCATGGTTTTCAGAAAATTTACTCGAATAGGTGAGTTTACATTTCTTCGATTTCGTCTTTCCTTCCTCATATTTATAGTAACCTGCGATTTCGTTTTTGATTTCCCCTCTCCCTTCGATTTCTTTGATTTTGTCTTTAATTTCTTCTAAGTTTAGAAAATCTAAATCTCAAGTTGGTTTTTAGGTGAGTTTTCTTCCATTTCGAACTCAATTTTTATGGATTCTGTTTCTATTCAATTATATTGGATCAAATAGAAAACTAATTTTATATCTTTTTTCACTACTAGAAAAATCAGTAATAGAGACGGAAAAAATCCGTCTCTAAAATGGGAAAATTTCGTCTCTAAGCGTGTTAGCGACGGACTTAGAGACGGAACACGTTCCGTGGCAGAATTTGCGGTCGCAAAACGTTTAGCGACGGAATTTTCTAGTTCGTCTCTAATTAGCGACGGAATATATCCGTCTCTAATTATAAAATTCCGTCGCTGATACCTATACTAATATATTCGGTCTCAACTGTATTCCGTCTCTAATAGAGACGGAAAAATTCCGTCTCTAACAGTGAAATTCCGTCTCTAACAGAGACAACTTAAAAATTCCGTCTCTAAACAGTGAAGATGTTATTTTCCGTCTCTAACAGTGAAATTCCGTCTCTAGCAGAGACAACCTAAAAATTTCGTCTCTATACATTAAAGATGTTATTTAGAGACCAATTTATTATTCCGTCTCTAATCATTTTTTAAATTTTTCAAATTTCCCTGTAATTTTAATATTTCCTGTAATTTTGGTCTTTTTCAAAACTAAAATCAATCTAATGACTGCATTATCAAGTAATTTACATAATAAACACTTTTGAACTAAGGATCCATTCATACATAAAAAACATTAACAAGTACTGAACAAGTACACCACAAAATAACAAGTACACCATAAAAAACATTGCTCTAAACAAGTACACCATAAAAAACACTGTTCTGAACAAGTACACGTCAAAATAACAAGTACAGGTCAAAATAACAAGTACATGTAACTAAATCTAATCAAACAAAGAGTCACCATCAAGACCATCTTCACCCATCTCCTCATTGCAATTGCCAGCCTCTTCTTCAGGTTCAATAAGTAAAGCCTTTACATTTTTATTGAGCATAAGCCTCTCAAACATCCGCTCATATTGGTCCACCTTTTGTTTTATACCTTCTTGTTCAAGATTCTTCTGTTGAAGTTCAGTTGTTAATGCTTGAACTTTATCTTTCAATATTGCAACCTCTTCTGCTGATGTTCCATCTGTAGAAATAGAATCTTTCATCAATGCTTTGATACTAGCAGCTTGAGATCCTAATCCAAATATGCGTCCCTTTTTGTTGATGCCTCCAACAACTTCCAAGTATATATCATTATCAGACTGTTGGGTAGAATTATTGCTACTACCCTCACCACTCTGAGGCTGTCTCTCAGTCATTTGTGTTTGAAATATTCCCTGAAATTAGAGTTATTAATCTATATGTAAATTTATATTTTAAAAAAAAAACTTAACTTCAAGAATAGAATATACATACAGTTATTTTTGCTTGTTTTTCGTTCAGCCACTCATTTGGTCTCCCCTTTGGCCTATGAAGTCGCTCGTAAAGCTCGTACAATGTTGGCTCCCTATTTAGATCCACCTTCTACAGAATAACAAACATTACATTACCACAAATTTAATTAAATAGTCCCACTTTCAATAAGAATTACTAACCATTTTCTTCGCATGTTCTCTTGCAGATATGAAACCTCCAGAGTGCACATTGTGTCCATCTTGGGCCTGCCTATTTTGCTTATTAATCAGAGAAAGCTTTTGTCAATCCTCAGCTTGCCATTTAACCCTCAATTCTTGTAAATTATTTTCACCAATCCACCCACCTTCATCCTTACCGCTACGTACCTTGAACAAAGCATTTTTCAGTGCTAAAGATCCCCGACTGTTAAAACTCTTTTTAATGGCATCTCAGCTGCATATGTTGGGGAAAGGGAAACACCAAAGAGACAATGAGCTTTACACAAATAGAGGCCAACCACCTAATCTTATCCCACAAATAAGCATATGTGACTTTACTAATGCAGAACAATGTATTATCAATTAAGTGTTTTAACTAGTGCAAAATAATTCAGGATCAGCAGCCACATCTTAACCAAAGGCTGAAGAAATCAAACAAGCTAAACATATCCATTATAATTCTCTCAACTTCCTCTACAAACCAATACTAGGGCGAACTATCTCCCTAGTATTAGTATCTCAGAATCCAATGCTCAAAAAGTAATAATTTCTATATGTAGGGAATGTCATACAATACCTTAAAGTCATCAAACCATGAATCAAGCCACGTTTCATCCACATTACACCAAGATGTCCACGCCCCTTCAAACTTTTCCTTGAAGATTTTTGTAATAACACCCCTCACTCTGAATTCTGGCTGAAAGCTGAAGGACAAAAAAAATAATTGTGTAAGATGCAACTTTAAACATGCGCATTATATGTTTTACATTAAAAAATTTAAAATTACTTATTCCTGTGTGTTTGCCTAATCCAAATCAGTCCATCTTTATCCCTTGACCCCACTTAATGTTCTTTGGTATTAAAGAAGTCTCAATGTGTGGATTTGCATCCAACCAAGTGGAAGGATCATGTGATGTATCTACAGATGTCCCATTTGGGAATGTGGAGATGGGGCGGATATAGGGACAAACTGTAAGGGAGGTGATATGGTTTGTGTTGGCCTAGTTTGGGAATTTGGAGATGAGGATGATGTGGGGACAATTTGGGAATATGGAGATGGGGCAGATGTAGGGGCAGACTGTAGGGGAGGTGATATGGTTTGTGTTGGCCTAGTTTGGGAATTTGGAGATGAGGATGATGTAGGGACAAATCTAGTGGTAGTCTGTAGGGGCGGTGATATGATTGGTGTAGGCCTAGATTGGGATTTACGAGATGAGGATGATGTAGGGAGAGATCTAGCAAGAGTCGATGAGGCGGTGATATGATTGGTGTAGGCCTAGATTGGGAATGTGAATGAGGGTATTGGGCAGATGTATGAGGACTTTGTAAAGGTTGAGAAGATGGGACATGGGATGAGATAGGTTGAGAAGATGGGATATGCAAGGATGGGACAGGTGGTTGAGATGGATGAGAGGTAACTATACATCTACCTCTACCTCTACCTTTAACTCTTCCTCTACCTGTACTTGTCATCTATATAAAGTGCATTTCAACTACAATATGTAGAATAGAGATCATCAATCATTTTAGAGATCATCAATCTAGCAAGCAGCACAATGCACACATATAATTATGTAGACTAGAGAATAACACATAGGAAATAATTCATTGTGTTGGTACCTAAACGATTTACTAGGACTCTAGGTGGTTTCGACATACTATAAAGAGTCCCACACAATCATCATGCTATGAATTCACATGTGACATGATTAGACCACACACACAAGTCTTAATAATTCCCATAATAGATTTACCCATCATGAAAACTCATACAATTTGTTGAGAGTCTTGTGTGTGTGTGTGTGTGTGGGGGTGTGTGCATTTTAAATAGATGATAGCAAAAACCCATTACACACATTTAAATCCACATAGTTGCTAGATTACATTATGTAAGCCAAATATGTTCCTCTAGTCTTTATTTAAAATTCCCTCAGCTTCCTTTAGTTGATTGTAAAAATAGCCTGTCGCAAGCAGATAAAATGCACCATTTAGTACACTAATTTTGTAGTTGCAAAATGTAAGCACAGAGACTGGAGATCAAACCTGACCAAACAACACCAATAGTGAAACCATCTAAAAAAGCTAATCCTCTTGAAAAGGTTTGTGAAAGCATTGAAGAAGGTAAGAAACAACAATCTATGAAGACAAAAATAGTTGTCTTCAAATTGCAACTTTAAAACAGGAAAGGTTTTTCTCAAGCAATACACAAAGCTAGCATTAGAATTTTGTTGCTGCTGATACCATAAAAAAGGTAAGAAACAATAATCTATGAAGACAAAAACAATTGTCTTTAGATTGCAACTTTAAAACAGAAAAGGTTTTTCTCAAGCAATACAATAAAGCTAGCATCAGAATATTGTTGCTGCTGATACCATAAACAAATTGATAAAAAGGTTTTGTATTTATATATCAAACTGCTGTACAGATACATGACTGTATAGAAAGGATAATTGGGACATTGATGTGTATGTTCCATAATAATGGAAGTAGTGCAATTTGGTGTACAATATTTTTCTATGAGAGTAAAAAGTTTCCATAGTATTCTATTGGTTGACAGTATTGTTCCTAATAACTTACCCCTTTATTAATTTTGTGTGAGTTTTAAATAAACTCATTTTATGCACTATATTTTACCAAAAAAGACAGTCCAATTTAATTAAAGAGACCAACATATAGTTGTGAACTACAATTTAAATGAGAAGCAAATAGTCTGGAGATGAAACCTGACCAAACAACAACAAAAAATTTGAAGACATCTGATAAAGGCAATGCTCTTGAAAAGTTTTATGAAGGAATTAAAGAATGTAAGAAACACCAACCTAAAGTTGTGTAAGGCAATGCAGCTTCAAATGACAAGCCAAATCAAAACGGAAAATAATTTCAGAGAGAAATTTGTGTGGTTACAATTCCTTTCTAGCGTTATTCTAATTGAAACACCCTAAAGTTTGGAAAACTGAATAAGAATCACACGTCATATCTAGCCACACAAATTTACAGGTAATATTATTGCCTGAAAATGAACTAAATCTCTAGGGAATTCTTAAGATCCATATCAGTTAATTTGCATAAAGGAGTAATTTAATATCCACCTGTTATATTAGTAATTCAAGACAAATGCATTCCTAATGTAATTCCAATAATTGAAACATGATGTTAGACCAGGTTATGCATTTCAAAGCAATTTAATATCTTCCAACATATTTCTATTTTGATTTGCCTTTCGAATATAAGCTTCCATAAGTCATTGCTATTCAAAATTCGATTTCATGCTAGAATAGCAAAATTAAAACTAGCAAAATTAATATGGAGAGTAAATTTCATTAAACAATGAATATCATTTTGTTTAATGAAATTCCAACAAAGAATCATTTGTGTCTCATGTCTACTGCTCTTATTTACTAGGAAAGGAAGGTAAAATCATTTTAATCTAAATTAGTCCAGGTAAAGCTTTTCATTTTCACTTAAACAGCAAACTTTCAAAACCACAGACACAGACTAGGAACTAATGGAAATGATGCACTAAGGATCAACAGACAAGGAAAAAACCAACAGGACTACAGATCAACACATAGAAAGGATCAGCAGCAACTCAATACAGCAGCAATAAACTACCAAACAATCAAGACATAAAGCTCCAATTGAGTGAGAGCCTTAAGCGGCATTATACACAACATATTTGTAGTTGTCATTCAGAATATAAAAAGCTGTAATATACTGATAAACTATACCTCAACTAGATATGAGAGACAAAATTATCGCCTTGGCAATCCTGGATTTCATGTCAATTTCACAAATCATCACAATACATCAAATAAAAATCAGGTTTACAGTGCTTCAACTTCCCATCCACTCCAGCTGAAACAAGTTTGAAAGGAAGAAAGAAGAAAACCATATTAATCATTCTTATGAGCATTGGATTTGGAAATTGCAAATTGCAAAGTTTCATGCCTGTAAAATACATTACTGTAATAATCAAAATCAGCAACACTTGCCTGATAAAATATCCAAATTCTAAGAAAATAATTTAAATAAGCTTGGACAAAGTATTAGCTACAACTGAAAAGGGTAGGAACTGTTTTCGTTTAGACCTACCTATCTAAGCATTAAACAGACCCAAAAAAGAACCCAACTATTTTGGAAGCTCTTCTCACTTCATTATTATGAAAAATCAAGTCTGGTGTTACAACTTAAAACCGTCAATCTTTAGGAAATCAAAACTAGCTGATGCAGAGTTTTTAACGGAGCAGAAAGCAACATTTTTTAATAGGAGCCACAGACAGAGAGACTTACATCTGTTGGGGCCTGAGTTCCCATAATAATTTGAGAAGCAGTGAAAAAGGAAGATGTTGCAACTGCTACACAAAGGATTTCGTATGAAAAATAATAAGCCTCTCTTTGTCAGCTTCGTAAAACGCAGTACTGCCTCTGTTATATAGAGTAGAACTGCCTCTGTTATAATTTCAAACACATAAACGCTTCTGATGATGGTCTTTCAAACGCAGAAACGCAGAACTGCCTCTGTAAAACGTAGGAAAGGTGTTGAAGATTCTATGTGTATTCGGGAAGACCGCGGTGGCTGGGAAGACCGCAGGTGGACCACCAGGGCGCAGACACGGGTGTATTCGGGAAGACCGCCGGTGGGGAAAGGAAAGGAAGATTCTGTGTGTATTCGGGAAGACCGCGAGGGGAAGGGAAAGGAAAGGAAGAGGCTGCAGCCTGTTGGTGGTGATGTTGAAAAAACTAGGGTTTCAATTTCAATGATCGTGCAATTTTTTTTTCCGCTACTTGTTAGAGACGGAATTAATCCGTGTCTGACAATATTTTAATTTAAGTTATATGAATTAACAACGTAGAGACGGAATAAATTAGAGACGGAAATAATTTGTCTCTAAATTCCGTCTCTAAGAATAAAGGTTTTTGTTTTAAAATTTTATTCGCTTTTTAGAGACGGGATTAGACACGGAAATTAATAGAGACGGAAAATTCCGTCTCTAAATTCCGTCTCTAACATGCAAAATTTAAAATCCGTCTCTAACTATTTTTTTTGGTCTCTAGTTCCGTCCCTATTAGAGACGGATAAAAATCCGTCTCTAAAATCCGTCGGTAATAAGAATTTTTCTAGTAGTGTTTCAAAACCTAATTGTAATTGATTTATTGATCTGTTAACTGAGTTCAATGCACTCACAACTGTGCTCTGGTTGCAGTACACATGTGTTGAAATTGCAAGTAAAGTTAATCGCAATCTTCTTTGCAAGTAATGCAATTGGATGCATTCACAACTCTAATTGCACCAAAATTTCGTTGTTATTACATTTGGACCTAAACTTCATGTTTTCAACTTCAGTAAACTTTGGTGATTTATTTTCTACTGCATTTTTTTCCTACTTCTCTGTATCAGCTGTATTAATTCCAAATATTCTAGATAGTTAAAAATTTCTTGGCAATGCTTGTAAAGATTTACCTACTTTCAGAATAATCAAATACCAGAGCAAACACATTATACATAAATGTGTTTCGGCGAAAGTGTTGTTTATGAATTAGTTTACTGGTATTTTGGTAAATAGATAAATGTCATGTTAATTAATATATTAATAGAGTTGATTTTGATTGAGGTGTTGCATATGTTTTGCATATTCTAGCCATTGTACTTGGTGCAGTTCCATTACCAAAGCAAGAAGGAAACACTCTCTAGGATAGCTCATAAAAACAGCTTAAAGCTTATATGACACTAGTTTGACTATATTTTTTCTTTGATTACAGAAATAGCTTATACTTAAGCGCTTATATGAAAACGCTTGTCCTATAAGTGCTTAATTAAGCCCTCTACCCAATCAGGGGCAAAGAGAGAGAAGAGAAAGAATCAAGACTTTGAATAATCACTACTAGAAAAATCGGTTTTAGAGAGGGAAGAAATCCCTCACTAAATGATTAAAAATCCGTCACAAATCAATTAGCGACGGAATTTTGTGACGGAGCTAAAATCGTAACTGATTTTGGCGTCGCAAAAAAATTAGCGAGGGAAAGATAAATCCGTCGCAATTTGCGACGGAATGAATCCATCACAAATATATATTTTTCGTCACTAAAAAGCGGGGACGAATCAGAACAAAAAGTTTATTTCCGTCGTTAATAGTGAGGGATATATTCCGTCACTAACAGTGAGGGATTTTTCCGTCACAATTTGCGACGGATTTTAAATTTCGTCGCTATTTATGAGGGATTATTTCCATCGCTGAGGGGTGTTTTCCGTCACAATTTGTGACGGATTTTAAATTCTGTTGCTATTTATGAGGGATTATTTCCGTCGCTTAGGGGTGTTTTCCGTCACATTTTGTGACGGATTTTAAATTTCGTCGCTATTTATAAGGGATTATTTCCGTCGCTATTTGCGAGGGAAACGGTTTTCCGTCGCTATTTGTGAAGGATTATTTATTTGTGAGGGATATATTCCCTAGCTATTAGTGAGGGATTGTAAAAAAAAATAAACCTTGTCTCATAATTTGTGAGGGACAAATTCCTTCTCTAATTAGAGATGAATTACTATTTTATTCTTTTTTTTTTAATAAAATTACCATTTTATTCTTTTTTTTGGAACAAAATTACTATTTTATTCTTTTTCTAATTAATTTATTTTTCAAATAAACTTGTAGACAACAACTCGTGCACTCCACGGGGCAACATCAAACTATATTTAAGCAAGTTCCAAGTAACATTAATGTGATCCCAACAAATCATATTTAAGCAAGTTCGAAGTAACATTATGTTCAATCTGCAGAATATTTACATATATTGATATATCTTAAATCTTAAGCAATATTACTGTATTCCATAGTCAAAATTTAGTCTTTGATGATTATAAAATATTTGTTAAAAACAATTTGAGGGCACCTTGCATATAGCTTTGGATGATATGCAGATGCAAACACATTTAAACTGGGTGACATTGATATGCACAATATACTTGGATTATTTGCATCATAATAAATTACAAAAAGTAAAGATAAAATAAAAATGCAATTTGATTCATATGCAGGCACTATACAAAGGCCGAGCAAGATTTATATGTAAGCACTATTAAAAGGGCAATCAAGAAAAAAAAATATAAAGGCCATTGATCCCAGATTAATAAAGGCTTATTACGTTGGTCTTCAAAAACTCCATGATTGGATTTGGGTATGGTTCAAGGCACCAAGCATCTGCATACACACACATCGGATCCTTTATTTGCCCGAATCCAAGCCTTTGTGTCAACAACTTTGAAATCATCTTCATCTCTGATGCCTTTTGTATCAACAACTTTGAATCATCTTCATCTCTATACAACAAATTTGGTATGATCACTTAACAAATTTGGTGTAACTACTGTTATAAAATTTAGTTTCCAACTGAACAAAGGGAATTAGATACTCCAACCAAGGTCATTGATATGTTGGCTTGATATACAGATGCAACTGAATTGTCATACCAAACAGTTATACCATGTTCCACATTTTTAATACTGAATCAGAGCCAAATAATTATTATATATTACTGGGTTTTGTTTAAAAAAACTTGCTTTTAATTTTTATTTCTTCCATCTCTTAGGGTGAGCTTAAATCAATTACTTCCATAAATTAACTTGCTTGATCTCAAGGTAATTGACAAACTCTTTTTTCATCCTAGGGTATACCAATTTAAAATAAAATTTAACAAAATTCTTACAGGACCATATGGCCAATCTCAAAACCATGACTTTGTCAGCCAAGATGATTTCCAGGTACTGCAAAAGACCTAGCCAAGAAATGAACCTGCCAAAGATTTGTTGAAATGAAGTAAGGACAAAGAAGAAATCATTAAAGAAATTATATGAACTTTGTAACTTCCCAGGGAAACCATGTAGTTCAGAAGGAAATTGATCAATATCTATTAGGCAAGGGTAACTATCAATTAAATGAATACCAATTTATGTTCTTCCTTCATTACCTATCAGAAATGACATACTTATACTTGGGATTTCACTTTATTAGCAAAAGTAAGTCTCATTTTGTCGTACCTGATCTCCACAAAAATTGTCTAGAAACTTTTGTGTCACATAAACTTCCGCAAAAGCCTGTTGGTAACTCTTTGGAGAAACTCTCTGTATTAGCCTTGCAAAGAAATCTGAGACCTACGATTTCCAATTAAAGAAGAAAAAGTAGATCTTGAATACAACAGGTGATAATAAATAACTCAATACGGTAACATACAACAACCAAAGTCTTTTCCTAACAAATGGAGTCGGCTACATGGATCAAACAATGTTATAATGTCTTATAAAATTCAATAAAGTAACATGCAAAAAAAAAATTTGTTCGAAATACCTTAGGAAGTGATAGCATGTGAGCTGTTTTAGCAGATACCTCTCCAAACATAAGATATCTGCAAAAGATTTATGAAAAAGAATACCTTAGACTTCATAAAGATGGCCAAAATAAGAAAGTGAGAATTCATATCATATTCTAAATTATAAAATATATGTAACTAAAAGTGCCTAAATCTGTTGTATTCTTGAAGTGATAATGACGGATTTCTGACAGTATTCTCGTTCTTATCTTAGGCAGCTTAAGGATTAGCACTTCCATTCACACCTTGCAAACCAACCATCTGAAGATTAACTTACATTTCCATTTCAAAAGGAAAGTAACAAAATTGTTGTATTGTTTTTCTATCCAAAAAAAAAATAGTTTCATTGACAAAAATTGCCAAAAAAGAAAATCTTCAAGTATGGATCAGAAAATTGCATGAAATGACTTGCCTTCTCACTTTCAGACAAAATTGGTTAGCATATCTTCAAGTATAGATCAGCCAAACAGATCAAGTTTTCCTTGATGATTGCATTACTTGTGCTCTATAGCAATACATTGTGACCCATTTGTAGTCTCCATCCCAGGACATTGGATATTGCCTCATCATATCAAAGTAGACTTTGTTAGTAGCAGGCCAAGAAGCAAGAGCTTTGTTTGCAATTATTGGGGAAGGTCCAATTGAAGGACCACCCGTTTTTGGACCAAAAGCATAAGAATGTGAGCTACTAAACCAAAGGGAGAATGAAATTAATATCCCGTGAATCATATAAGAACCACCAAGTAAACAACACAATTGAAAATAATAAATGCAAAAGAGAAGACGACCTATATTGTTTTTCATTCTTTTCAATTACACAACATTAAAAATACATATCTAGCTAAATTGAACTCTAAAACAAACTCTCCCAACTAACACACTGGAGCTTTAGGCAACCATAATGTCTTTCATGAACATAATAAGTTCATAGCTCCGGCACCTGCATCAAAATAGATGAAATAATTAGTTTGAAGATTCAGTGAACAATTGAACAAAATAAGGCTAATCTAACACGTTTTTAAAAGGCAGTAACAACAAAGGCACGCAAAGATTGTCAACAATAGTACACCCATCTTCAAAACTTAACCTGTCAACAATCATAGTTTTTAAAAGGCAGTAACAACAAAGGAGAATCTATTATTTTCAGATGGAGAATCTAAATATGAACACACTAATATAAATAACAGTTTCAAATTAAATAAAAAGTCAGCACCTCAAGTTCAACAGGTATCAAAGCCATCTCAAAGAATTACTGTTGTTACAAAATTGGAGGTTGGAACCATATATGAACATGTAATTAATCTGACATGGAACTAAAATAACAAACTGATTGCTTTTGTAAAAAGAAAAAATCTGCATGTGAATATATATATATATATATATATATATATATATATATATATATATATATATATATATATATATATATATATATATTCAAACTGACCTCTTGAAAAGCATTAAGATTCACACTCTGCCTTTATTCCTTTTCAACCATCCAAACTAACATTTTTAACAGTCTTGTGTCACCATTATATGGCTAATTACACTATAAAGGATAATACACTTTTAAGCAATGGTAAAATTGATAAAAATAGCGTACCAAGAGTGTAGTTCAAAGTCCCTAATATAGACCAAGTACTCCCTCTTCCTTGGTTATTGTTTGTAAAGAATGCCAGGTACACTCTGCACTCAATAATTCCCATTTGATTAAGAAGTCTCAAACATAAAAGGGGTCACAATATTCAGACTTCAAAATTATGCCAACAGAATGCAACACTATTAAAGAATTATTAATTCCATGTATCAATCCTAATATTTGTGTTGACTAAGTCCTTGCTAATTGATAACTCTTAGAAATAAGAGTTATTTATGCTTTTATGACTATGAATCATGTGAGTTTAAGAGTAATGTAGATCCTTTAATTATTAGATTCATGTAAATAATGTGGTTTCCCTGATTTGGAGCTGTTTGAAGCACTTTGGTGCTTTTGTGAGCATTTTGATGTTTTTGTGACATTGTGCAGGATTTGTATTAGAATTGCTCAGTGCCAAGTCTGGTGCCATGCCACGGCACTGTGTTGCTAACAGCCCTGGACTTTGAAGCAAAGAAATGTGATCTTTCAAAGAAGCTAAACAAAGGACTCTGTCTCATGTGTCTTCTTTGCGCTCGCTTTTGGTGGTCCCTCCTTATCCTAGTGCATTTTCTCTCACCACTACAAGACAAAAGCCTCACTTTGGGCTTAAAGACAAAGATCTTTTGGGGATTAGTATTGGTCAGCCCATTTTGAGGAAAGAATATAAAAGGATAATGACCTAATGAAGTGAGGAGGCTGGTTCTGATACTCTCTTTCTGCTAGGGCAGCGTCTGACTCCCCCTGAAAATAGAAGCAGCCGCATCTCATCTCTCTTCTTCCAAACACCATTGACTCAAGCTATCAACCTTGTCCATGGAGAGAAGTCACTTGCTCAGTGCAGATTGAAGCAGAGACAGCAAGGCATTGCTGCTTAAAGAGTGGTTTTCGAGCTCATAAGGCTGGGAGCAACTCTGTTCTTTCTGTTTCATTCATAGCTGTAATAGTTTCTATACTCTACTCTAGTGCCATGGATTTTGTTGGCGGCACCAGTTTATGTTGTTTTGTTTTTAGGCTCATTATGAGCTAATTTTCTTAAGTTAGGATGAAGTGATTTTGTATTAAAACTTGGTTGGTGAATGTCTATATGTCCTTGCCTATGCATCTGTGTCTCATGCATATTTATTTACAATATGCTTAACTTGAGCCTGATCAACTTTAGTTAGGTGCATGTATGTTAGGTGCTGAAAGGTGGTGACATACTGATTTCATGAGGCACTATAAGGATTATCAATTTAAAGGACACTTTAATTGATTTAGATTAAACTAGACATAGGCAATCTGACTTATAGGGTGTTCTGGGCCACATTAATTAGACAAGGGGGAACATAATGGGGGCTTAGACATAAGGAACCCTTTACTTAACCCTGGTGAAAGTGCTGAAAAGCACACACATTAGTGCCTCATACTGTGTGCCATATGGCATCGACTTATGGCAATCAAAACCAACCTAGTGGAAATATGAATGAACTGAATCCTAACTGCCTTTATCCATATTATTCTCAAATCACTTGTTTAATTCTGTCCTATTCACTTATCAAAATCACAAAAAATTTGATGT
The DNA here is from genome assembly GCA_037113605.1 of Calophaca sinica. NCBI lineage: Eukaryota > Viridiplantae > Streptophyta > Magnoliopsida > Fabales > Fabaceae > Calophaca > Calophaca sinica. The sequence continues at coordinate 4,513,644 of CM073731.1, forward strand.
TTATTTTCTGTTTTTATTACTTACTCACTAACTCATTTACTAATGGAAAAACTTGTGAATTCAATTAATCAATCCTCGTGGGAACGATCTTGATTTAATCTTTACTACTTGTTGCGATTGTGTATACTTGCACAATTGTGTTATTATTTTACACAACAAGTTTTTGGCGCCGTTGCCGGGGATTGAATTGATTAAATTTACAAAGTTTTGAATTTAGTAGGTTTGTTAGTTGAGATATTCTAATTCTTTTGGGTGTTGTGTCACCGTTAGTGCTCAACTCGCACATGCGCAGCACACTGCACTGTATCGCTTGGATCCCGAGATTGACAGAACTTTCGTAAGGTTGTTAAGGAGAGACAATCATTTGTCGCATTAGGTATCACAGAAATATGGCAAAGAATCGGTCCCCATAATCGCGAAACAATTCCTGATGCAGAAGATGAAAGCAGTGTTCAACAAAGTGTTCACAGTCAGTACCAAGCCTTGGTGCTGCATGCTGATATCATAGGCTTAGCCAATGATAGGGACAGGCCAATGAGGGACTATGCTGTTTTTGATCCTCAGACTATGCACACGGGCATAGTAAGGCCTGACATAACTGCAAATCATTTTGAATTTAAGCCTATGATGTTCCAAATGCTGCAAACTGTGGGACAATTTGGTGGCACACCTCAAGAAGACCCTCACTTGCACTTGAAACAATTCCTTGAAGTGTGCAGTAATTTCAAAATTCCTGGAGTTACAGATGATGCTTTCAGACTCAGGCTATTCCCATACTCCTTGAAGGATAGAGCCAATGCTTGGTTAAATTCCTTGGAACCCAACTCTATCACTGATTGGAATGGTATGGCAGAGAAATTCTTAACCAAGTATTTCCCTCCAATCAAGAATGCAAGGATGAGGAATGAAATTACATCTTTCAGGCAAAATGAAGAGGAATCACTGTTTGAGGCTTGGGAGAGATTTAAAGAGTCGCTCAGAAGTGCCTTCACCATGGCATACCTATTTGCATTCAAATGGAAACATTTTATAATGGTCTTTCAGAATAACAAGAGACATGCTTGATGCCTCTTACGGTGGTGCCCTCTTGCGCAGTTTACAATGATGCATATGAGAAAATTGAGACCATTCTTTGCAAAGCAGGTTATCGCTGGCTCTTGCTAGATTGAGTCTTTGCAAAGAAGGTTCTGAGTCCATGAAGTGAGTGAGATGACAACTTTATCTCGCACAGTGGCTGCAATCGCAAACATGTTAAAAGGTCCGAATGTTGTGGTGCCAACACAAAGACTGTGAATTTGCAGAGTCTGCGCAGTGCAAAGCAAAGCTATTTCTTGTGTGTATTGTGGAGGAGGTCATCTATATGAGGAGTGCCCTAGCAACCCCTGTGGTCTCACAATTACGAGGGAATTTCAACAAAAACAATAATCCTTACTCCAACACCTACAACCCTGGTGGAAGAATCACCCAAATTTTTCGTGGAGTAACAATAATCCTGCAAAGACTGGCCGCCGTGTCGCCAAAAGCCTACACATCCCCTGGTTTCCCGCCCAACCAGTTCAAAAGTCATGCTCCTATGGTAGACAACTCAATGGAGGCTATCTTTGAAGGCCTTCATGAATGAAACCAAAGCCCGCATGCAAAGTCGTGGTGCGAATTAAAAACTTGGAGAATCAGTTGGGGCAGATGGCAACAGCTATGAACCAAAGACCAAGTGGTTCACTGCCTGCTACAACTGAGCCTGCCAAGCCAGCAGGGGGAGAGCAAATAAAAGCCATATATTTGAGGAGTGGTACTGAATTACCAGGTCCTTCTAGGCCTGAGGTTACCACTAGCCAGCCCTCAACAGAAACAAAAGACGAACCTGAAGTGCCAAAAACTACAGAGCAGACTTCTGGTGTCGTCCCAGCACCAATTCTGGCACCTGCACCTGCTGAGAAAATTACACCAGCAACTGCAAGCAATAAATTAGTTCCTGAATTTTCACCTCCACCATTCCCTCAGAGACTTAAAAAAGCCCATCAAGACAAGCAGTTTGACAAGTTTATTGAGGTACTGAAACAGTTGCACATCAACATTCCATTAGTTGATGCCTTGCAACAGATGCCAAATTACACAAAGTTCATGAAGGATGTTCTAACCAAGAAAAGGAGGTTGGGAGAATTTGAGACAGTTGCTATGACCCAGAGTGCGGTATCTTTGATGCAAAGTAAGATCCCCAAAAGTTAAAAGATCCTGGCCGCTTTACCATCCCTTGCACTATTGGTGACACTTATTGTGGGAGAGCTCTATGTGACTTAGGGCCAAGATTAATCTAATGCCTAAGTCCATCTTCCAACAACTTGGAATTGGTAAGGCCAGGCCTACAACTCGACTCTGCGGTGGCGCAAACTCTAGCTTATTCGTAAGGGAAAATCGAAGATGTGCTTGTCAAAGTTGATAAATTGGTATTTCCTGACTTTATTATCCTTGATTTTGAAGTCGATGTCGAGGTGCCTATTATTTTAGGTAGACCATTCCTTGCCACAGGAAGACAGCGATTGATGTGCAAAAGGGTGAACTTATTATGAGAGTCAATGATCAAGAAATCAAATTTAATGTCCTTAATGCTCTCAAGTATCCTGCAGAAAATGTGGAGGAATGCTCCTTTGTTAGAACCATTGATTCATTGGTTCAACATCAACTCATGAGGGACAAGGATGTGCTGAAACAGGAACTGAATGTCACTGATTATGAACGAGTGCAGGATAAAAACACAGAAGGGAAGGCTTCGGTAAATCAATTATGGTTCAGAAAATATGAGTCATTGGAACTCAGTGATCAAAGCTCCAAATCCAATATTCCATCTGTTGAAAAACCTCCTGAGCTGGAACTGAAAGTGCTACCTCCACATTTGAAGTACGCTTATTTGGGTGAGAACAACATTCTTCCTGTTATTGTTGCTTCTGATTTGAGCTTGCAGCAAGAGAAGGAACTGCTCACTGTGTTGAAGCAACATAAGAAGGCTATAGGATGGCAAATGGCGGACATAAAAGGCATAAGTCCTACTCTTTGTATGCACAGAATCTTTTTGGAGGAAAATGCCAAGAATAGCATTGAAGCACAACGAAGGCTGAATCCAGTGATGAAGGAGGTAGTGAAGAAGGAAATCATTAAATGGCTGGATGCTGGAATTATTTACCCAATCTCAGACAGTTCTTGGGTTAGTCCAGTGCAATGTGTTCCGAAGAAAGGAGGAGTGACTGTTATAGCTAATGACAAGAATGAATTAATTCCCACCAGAACTGTGACTGGTTGGAGAATTTGTATGGATTACAAAAAGCTCAACAAGGCAACAAGGAAAGATCATTTCCCATTGCCCTTCATTGACCAGATGATCGACAAGTTGGCAGGGAAGGAATTTTACTGTTTCCTTAATGGGTATTCAGGCTACAATCAGATTGCCATAGCACCTGAGGATCAAGACAAGACTACTTTCACATGCCCTTATGGCACCTTTGCTTTTAGAAGGATGCCATTTGGGTTGTGCAATGCACCAGCAACTTTTCAAAGGTGTATGATGGCAATATTCTCAGATTTTATTGAGAAATCAATGGAAATTTTCATGGATGACTTTTCTGTTTTTGGAGAAACATTTCAAGCTTGCCTGGATAATTTGGAGCAAGTGTTGTCCAGGTGTGAGGAGACTAATCTAGTACTGAACTGGGAGAAGTGCCACTTCATGGTGCAAGAGGGCATTGTTATGGGTCACAAAGTCTCTAAGAAAGGAATTGAAGTGGACAAGGCAAAGATCGAGGTCATTGAGAAATTACCTCCACCAACTAGTGTGAAGGGGGTACGAAGTTTTTTGGGGCATGCTGGTTTCTATAGAAGGTTCATCAAGGATTTTTCAAAAATCTCAAAGCCCCTTTGCCAACTCTTACAGGTTCAACATGGAGCTTGGTACTTCCTCTGCTACACCATCAGTGTCAACAAGACTTTGCAGAAAATCTTCATTTGAAACAATTATAGGTACTTGTTCTGCATCATCATCTTGGTATGCATCATTTGTTTCAAGTATATTATTTTCCAAAGTTTGAATTATATTGCGTGCCTTTGTTCTTATGACACTCAACCAACCTTGTTGCCCTTCAGGAAAGGATGTGAAATAGACTTGCTCTGCTTGTTGAGCTAATATGAAATGATCATAATTTTGATATCTCCGTGATTTTTTTATTTCAACATTGCCATAATTATCTATCCTTGTCCCCTAAGGACTAGGATCAAACCACTCACATTTGAATAAAACCACCTTCTTGGTAGGGTGACCAGTGTACTCCAATTCAACAATATCAATCAATACCCCCAAAGTAATCATTTTCCATTGTATCACCTTGCCCACCTCGAACACATACACCATGATTTGTCGTACTCATCCCTTCATTTTGAGATTTTGTCATAAACTTGTAGCCATTGATAACATAATTTGGCCACTTGGTAGCTTTCCTAATAGGACCCCATGCCAAACTCGTTAAAAGCACATCATCAATCGCATTTGTTGAGTCAAGCACCTACATTAGACAACAATTTTTAATTTCAACCTAACAAATTACAGTACTCTAATTTTTAAATTGATTAAAATCACATACATATGTTTTAAACCATGAGGTAAACTTTGCAGAAATTTCTTTGTCCAGGTCTGCTTCATTTGTTTCAGGATTTAGTTCTCGTAACAAATCTGAGTACATACTACACACACAAGATATCAGTTAAACATGACCCTACATAAGATATATGTATCATGTCTATTGGAAGTACTTACTTCAAGTAAAGCACCACCTCAGAACAATTTAAAAGAATATACAAATGTGCTTTCATTTCCCTATCATCCAAGGTAGAATTGGCACATTTTCCGATAAAACGGCCCGGATAATTAAAGATTGACAATGGAGGATTCACAGAAGAACCTTCTCCTCCGTCATCGTTTCGTGGCACTCTTGTTCTCCTTGATAGAATATCGTGAGGATAATAATCTGAAAGCAAATGTAGACATCTCCTCCAGTAAATATGCTTTACAAATTGAGCCTTCCACAAAAGTCGGGTTTGTCACCTTTTGTTTTAAAGATCGTATAAACCTATTGAGTAAATCAAGATTAAGCTTAAAGGAAAAGAAAATAAATAAGGACACATGAACAAGATATAAAGTAATATTATGAGGATCTAACATTTCGAATGGATACATCCATCTGTATTGAACAGGTCCGCCAACTCTAGCTTCATATGCTAAATGAATTGGAAGATGTTCCATTGAATCAAAAAAACTTGGTGGAAATATTTGTTCCAATTTGCACATAATGACGGGGATGTTTTCCTCCAACATACGCAACTTATCTTCTCTCAACAATGATGAAGTAATTTCTTTGAAGAAATGACTAAATTCGATGGCGTGTTCAATATAGGTTTGGGCAAGGCTTTGAATGCCGTTGGAAGCAATAGTTGCATGAACACATGGCAATCATGACTCTTCATTCCACTCAACTTCGCTTCCCTCAAGTCAACACATCTGCTCAAATTGGAAACATAACCATCTGGAAGTTTGAGATTTTTAACCCATTCGCAAACAACAAGTCTTTCTTGTTTAGTTAGTGTATAGTTTGCCTTTGGTTTTACAAAGTTTCCACCTCGCTAGGTTGTAGTTCCAATCCACTCCGCTTACAATGTATTTCCAAGTCCTTTCTAGATTTGCAAGTATCCTTTGTCACTCTTTGGTGTCCATCATCTTGAACAAAATATTGAGAAACACATTTCTTTCAATGTGCATCAGGTCAAGATTATGCTGGAGAAGATGAGTGTTCCAATATGGCAATTCCCAAAATATACTTCGCTTTGTCCAATGGTGCTCTACCCCATAGCCTGGTGTATTATCTTGCTCTGGGGATTCCTCCACACTTTGTAAATGTTTTACCCTTTCCCAGACTTCTTGACCACTCAACCTTTGTGGAGGAGTAGAGGTTTCAACCCTGCCTTTTGTAAATGCAATCTTATTCCTCCTATATGGGTGATTTTGTGGTAAGAATTTGCGGTAACAATCAAACCATGAGGTCTTTCGGCTATATGCGAGGCTAAATGCCTTGGAACGCTCCATACAAATTGGACAAGCTAGTTTACCCATTGTCATCCACCCACTTAACATCCCGTAGGCCGGAAAGTCATTGATGGTCCACATTAAAGCGGCCTTCATCAAAAAAATTTGCTTTAAGGACACATCATAAGTCATATATCCCTCCTCCCACAACTGTTTTAATTCATCTATTAAGGGGCGCAAATACACATCGATTTTCCTCTTAGGATTGGAAGGGCCAGGAATTAAAACAGTTAAGAACATAAACTCCCTTCTCATACACATCCATGGTGGCAAATTGGAAGGAGTGATAATCACGGGCCAGAAGAATATTTCCTACCGCTTTATCAAATGGAGCAAAGCCATCGTAACACGTGCCTAATCTAACATTTCGAGGATCTTGAGAAAATGCAGGCCATGCTTCATCAAAGTGTTTCCAAGCTTCTGCGTCTGATGGATGAGATAAAGAACCCGCCTCCCTTTGATTTTTACGATGCCATCTCATTTCACGAGCTGTTTGTATTGAGGAATACAATCGGCGTAGTCTTGGAACAAGCGGGAAGTACCACATACTTTTTAGTGGCACTAATTTCACTTTACCCCGTCTCGTAACACGTCTATACCGCTCCTCTCCACAAAAAATACAGTTTTGGAGCATCTCATATTCCTTATAATACAACATACATCCTTTCGGCAACAAATAATCTTCACACTTCCTAATCCTAGTTCGTAAATTGATTTTTTTTCCTGGTAAAGATTTTTAGGCATCTTATTACCATCTGGCATTACATCTCCCAATAACTGCATCCATCCATTAAAGCAACCCTCTGATAAATTATATTCTGTTTTCAAACTTAATGTCGTTAAAGAAGCTAACAACACAGAATGTTTGTCACAACCATTCCATAAAGAAGATTGTGCAGCATTCAACATTTCAAAGAATTGTTGTGCTTCTGGGTTAGGATCTTCTGTCATTGTGTCTTCTTCATCGTCACCCTCTCGCTCAAGATAGTTGCCAATTGATGGTCCCGCAGCATCCATTACCAACTGCTCATAATTATCGAACATTTCCCTTTGGCCACTTCTACCATAATATGATTGATCAACAACCACTGGGGGAATCGGGGGACTAGTTTCACCATGATTAGTCCAACGATAATACTCACTCATGAATCCCTTCCTACATAGATGCACCTTCACTGTGGCTGGTGTTTCATGAGACAAACACTTGCATTTCTTACAAGGACATCTGATCTTCCCTCTTCCAATGTTATCTATATCTTGTTCCAAGGCAAACTTAACAAATTCATAAATCCCAAGTTGAAATTCAGCCGTGATATTCTTGTCACAATCCACTCTGTTATCCATCCACTTTCTATTTTCAGGTACTTCCATTGCTGATGCATTGTTTACACAATATAGCATTAATCATTGACAGTACATGAAGAAATAATCAAAAGAAGAGAACGTCATCATTGAGAAATGCAATTTAAAGAATACATATACCAAGTATCTTACAATAATATTAGCATGTGAAGTTGTCATTTATCCCAACAAATAAATGGGCTATCAAGTTAATGTCACTCATGCATATCAAGTTATGTCACTAGCAAAAATATATATCATGCAATAGAAAGTTCATTTCCACAAGGCCAAACAAACAAGTCCAAATAGTAATTCAAAAGTTCACGTCCAATTCCAAAGGTTCAAACAAAACACAAAACATAATTATCGACATCCAAGTTCGTCATAGCCATATTCAATAAGAAACCTTGAAATCATTTTTTTTATATACAAAAATGAAGTAGAACCTTCAAACTTTTACTACTAAATAATCATCAACAAGATTATCTTCAACAATACAAGAATTGAAAGCAAAATAACTAAAGTAATCACCTAAAAATCCTCCAAAAGCCCACCGTTTTAGGAGGTAAACAGGAAAGAATGATTCTCATAATCACCAAAACAATGACCAAAATAAATATCATGAGCAGCTCCAACTTCCACAACCAATGAATAACAAGAGAATCCTCCTCCAAAGTCATGTCAAATAAGAAAAGGCTTACTCAGTAGATAGTCTACAAATAAGAAAAATAAGAAATAGGTAAGACATATGTATTGGGTTCATGAAAAGGAACCATTATAACGAAACTCATGCATTGGGAATAGTAAGAAACAGAATGATTCAAATTTCAGGAATCAACAATATTCTATAGGGCTTACTATTCTATCCTAGCCTCCAATGGTAAAGGGTGTGGTAGTTTTTTCCCGTCAGTGTTTTGGTTAGTTGGTCTATATTCGACTCTTTTATCTCTGTTCGAATAGTCTTTGTATTTGGGTTGGAATAACTTTGTATTCCTCTTTCAGTTCACACACACACACACACACACACACACACATATATATGTCTGATGCTTAAAAAAGGTTAGTATTCACATATACTACTTCAAACTTTATTATAAGCAAAAAAAGTACATGTATTTGGTCCAAATTGGACCAAATACATGTACTTTTTTACTTATAATAAAGTCCGGATGGAGTAGTTACTTATTTTTTAAAAGTAAAAATATATTTTTTGTCCTTAGTACAGATAGTTGGAGCGGGGGGATAGGAATGAGCAAAGTGGACCCGTGCTTTCAGTATCTCACAGTAGTTTACCACCCAGATGCTTTCTCTAACGAAAAGTAAGGAATATATGTGAATACTAAACCTTTTTTAATTATTTAAGCAAAGGTAAATTGAAAATCCCGGTCCTACTCTGATAAAGTCGACCGAAGTATCATGACAGCTTGAGTTCTGAAATTAATGCAAACATTTCTGCAAGCTAAAAATTATGCTGCTTCTTAGCTTCTTTTTTTTTTTTTAGCGAAAAATAAAACGTTCCTTAGTAGATGCACTTAAAAAGTCGTTCGTTAAAATTGAACTTACTCTCATATTACTTATTTTCTATAAAGATGTTAAACATACTTGCAAACTACATCCTTTAGAAATAAATATGCAAAAAAAAAAACGGACAAAAATATACCACCAAAAGCTGTCAGTAGGTTACATGCCACTAGCTAGCTAGGTTACCATGTCATGGAGAATAAAACTCAAATAAATAGAAAAGAATTGATGAAATCTTTAAATATTCTAACAACATCTAGGTATCAAACATTTCCCCTACACACGCAAACATATATATCCTCATGCAGTGCTTACTTAGCTTTTCTACTTTTAAACATAAACAGTTTCTTTTCAATCATTGATCTCTGTGATCCTGTGATCCTCCTTTATTTCTTTAAATCTTTAAATTATTTTATTAATTAAAGAAATCAATTTACTACAGAAAACATGGCTTAAATAATGTGTTACTACTTTAAAGTCATAAGTTCATACCTGAGGCTGAAATACTTTTCAGGTTCTAATATGAAGCTTTCTCTCACATGCACATGTCAATACGTCATAACCATTTGGAATATGAACTGTTGCATGCAAAAACGAAATTAGCAAGCCATCAAGACCTCATAGGCATACAAATTAAGCTTTGACATTCATCTATAACTTGAAGATCATGATTCAATTGAAAGGAAAACTAATTATTTTTCTTTTGCAGTATGTGATTATAGGGACTATCAAAACACATAAGTTTCTGGAAAACCACTTTGAAAAATGTCAAATATATAAACAAACTCGAACATCATTTCATATTTATCCTATCAAAATTGATCTTTATTCTCTATACATCCACACTTCAATTCTATCACGTCACTCTAGCTATAGGTGATAGAATCAAATTCAAACGCGAGCACACATATATACATACAAGAATTATTCAACCTTGTATACATACTGCCCACACAAATCATTATATCTCTTCATTGTTGAGCTCAATCTTAACCTTAATGTACATCATGGTTTTAAATTGCGATCCACAACGGCCGCAATGAGCGTCTCAACGACTATAATCACTGCAATAGCGACCGCAACCGCATCCATGAGTACTGCTACCGCAATTTAAAACTTTGATGTACATATATACCACCTTAATGTACATATATGCCAGTATTCCTGGTTGCGTGCAATTGTTGTAAGACAATTTCATTGCGATGCAAGTTCAAATGCCTGTTTCTGGATAAAGGAAAAAAAACTAACTGTATATACAATTCAGCACTAAGTTGAAAAACCTTACTTCAGCTATGTATATAAACATGTAAAGTAAAGAAGAGTGTAGCTATAGCATTATCATGCATAATTATCGCATATATATAACAAATTCCTCCATTTTCTATATATAATGTTTATAATCAATCAAAAGTGAAAGTAACATCACTTTGTGTGTAGTGAGGCATTTTAGTAAATGCTCCATTAACCTTCAAATTGTGCGCCTCCGTATATGGATAGACATTATGATGAGCATTATCTTGTGGACAATGTTTTGCGGATTTTTTTTTGCCCGATTTCTGTTGTTAGTTAGGTACTGCAAATTGTGCACTTTTAGTATATTTTATATCTCTCTCTATCACACCTACTACCAAAATATAATCTCTATGAAAAGCATTAACATTGGGATATATCCGAAACATTAATTGGTCCTCTCTCAATCATAACAGAATTGCATGATAAAAAACATAATTATACTAGCTGAGTGCCAACTAAAAAAATGAAATGTAAAAAAGAATACATAGTAGAAGCTAGATATTTTCTATGGATTTGTAATTGCATATCACAGTATAGCCACGGCAGAGCCGTTGAAACTATGAGAAATAAAAATAATTTGAATTCTCTAAACTAGAATCCAACAGCTCTACAGTGACTGCATCGGTGCAGCCGCGACAGACAATCCAAACACATTTTCTATGTATTTTACGGAAGGAGGAGATATCATAAAAACATGATAAAAATGTAAAACCACTAGATTGATCATAAATTAAGCTAATTAATCTCCAAGGTAAATTGAGAGTTCATAGAACAAACCTCAAAAGGTTAAACCTTGCTTGATGAGAAGAAGAAACAAATATAAAAGTTAGCTAGCAGCTAGCTATAGCCAAAGGAACTACAACTACATCTCTTCTCTTGTGAGCTTGTTAAGCAAAGTTGTGATTAATGCATCTCTCTTATCAGCCCTAGCTTCTTCTCTAATCCTTCTTTGTTCTTCCCTTTCTCTCCATCTCTGATCCATCATTATCCTCTCATTCTGTCTAAAAATGATGATTAGGGAAAAATGTTTATCCCAGTGGCGTAATGGTGGTTGAGTAAGATATTTCATTGGCACTAGAAATTTCATTTGTATGCTTTGTATTTTCAACTATGACATTAAAGTGTTAATGGTTGTCGATGCTGAGCTACGAACAATGAGAATGCCAATGAAATATATATATACTGGGAAAAAAAAGCACCAACGAAGCAAATGAATTTTAAAAAAAAATTAGCAGCAGCGAATCAGAGACCACAGTCTCACAGAAGCAAAACAGCGAAGAAGAGAAGCAGGGAACCAGCAAAGATGCAGCAAAGCAGCAAAAAAAAACAACAGCAAAGAAGCAAAGCATCGATGCAGCACAACAAATAGCAAAGCTATAAGGGTTTCGATAAAAGGGGAAAGGGGAGCTCACGGATTTAGTGACGAAAATTTAAGAGAAGGATTTCACCAAACGTATATTTAGTCAATTTGTGACGGATTTAGTGACGAAAAAATTAGCGACGGAATTTTTCCGTCACTAAATCTGTCACAAACGTGATCCAAATTAAGTTTTCCTAAAACTTTGATATCCGTCACTAAATCCATCGCTATTAGCGACGGATAAGTATCCCTCTCTAAAATCTCTCTCTAAAATTGATTTTTCTAGTAGTGAATGAATATGGTTTGATGTGATTAATTATTATGATTTTTTATACAAGAATACTAAACACTAACCTTTATTTGTACTAATACAAAATTCCAAATCCTAATTAAATAGGGAAACAAAGTATGATAATAGGAGCCAATCCCATCTCTTGCTATTTCACGTATTATACGTTGTATGCCTTCCTTCTAGGTCATGTTTCTTTTAATTTGTTCTGATATAAGCAACTGCTATTTTCTGCTAATGTTTCCATCTCAATTTTCATGTTTTAATCCCCCTCCCCCCCCCAAATAGTCTGTGACCTCTTCTCATACTGTTTTCCCCATTATGAATTGACAATGCGTTCATTGTATGTGTTTATTCGAGATGAATCTCTGATAGCGAAATCAGATGTGCAACAAATCTAATAACTTCTTTCATATTGTTTGTTCAGGGGCCTGGTTGGTTACACGAGTGTGTTCAGCAGTGATACACGTGGAACTGGGTTCATGCATCGCGCTTTCCTTGGTATGCATCTTCTGCTAAAAATTTATCTCTTCTTCTTCCAACTAACATGTAAAGATGCCAATTTTCAGTTTGATTGTTATATCTTTTGCAGAATATGTTGTTTAGTTGCCCCCATGATTTATGTTTTACTTATTTTATTTTTGTGAATCTTGATGCTTGTGTATTTTAATAATTTCTCACTATTTTTGAGAAGTTTCATTTTTGCAATGCAGCGTAGTTTAGCATTAGAGTTGATTTTATTTATACCTACATCCATACATATATATTTTATAATGTGCACTATTGTAACTTTGTAGCGTATGAAAAATTTTGAGGTGCTCTTGGCAATGTTAGGAAAGGAGTATTGGTATGTTTGTCTATTGTTGTCCCTACTTCCAGAATTACACCTGAGTTACTACTCACATGATATACTTGTTTTAGTTCATGAAGCTGTTCTGGGCATGATTTTACTCAAGTTTTCAAACTTGTACTTAGTGAATGTTGTTTACTTAATTGAACAGGTGTCAGTGGGTTATGGTACAATCACAGCTTATGCATTGGTGAGCTTAGAACCTCGTGGGACTCTTTTTGTAACTCCTGGAATGGAGGTAGGAGCCAATCCTATCTCTTGTTATTTAACGTATTAGACGTTGTATGCCTTCCTTCTGGGCCGTGTTTCTTTTAATTTGTTCTGATCTAAGCAACTGCTATTTTCTGCTAATGTTTCCATCTCAATTTTCATGTTTTAATCCCCCTCCCCCCCCCAAAAAAAAGATAGTCTGTGACCTCTTCTCATACTGTTTTGCCCACTATGAATTGACAATGCGTTCATTGTATGTGTTTATTCGAGATGAATCTCTGATAACAACAAACCACTGTGTTCCGTGCATTTTTCTTGCTTAATCCTGGCTTACAATTTATCTGAATGGGGAATCATTTACTCCATGGATTGCCTTTCTTGCTTTAGTTCATGTACTTGTTTTATTTTTATTTTTTTGGATCATCCTTGTATTCAAATGGGGAGATTCAGACTGCTAAAGAAGTTATATTTAGAAAAATGGAATTTCAAGTGAAATACTATCTTGCCACGATTTTTCTTGTGGAGAACAAATGGGGTGTTTGATGTTGAAATTCTGGTCAAACGCTTTGACCTTGGAGTGATAGTGAAACATGAGAAAGGTGCTTTGTTCCAGACTGGGCCGAGGCCCAATCCGGAGATCCAACGTTCTCAAGGCCCATTTCCGCTCGCCTCTCCGCCTTCCCTCAATGCGGCCGACCCAACGGTTCTCAGCATTAAAGGAATTTAATGCCAACTTCCGGGTTTCACGGAACGGTTACTCATCGGTAACCGTCCTCAACTCATATTTAAGAAGACCGTGTCGAACGGTCGAGAGAATGATTATTTTTCCACCTCTTCACCCATCTCATTCATACACTGACTTGGGCGTCGGAGTGATTGCAGGTACCACCACCAAGGTCTTCCACCGGAGCTCGGAGCACCACTGTAACGGTCTAATTCTTCCACCGTGAAGCGATACTTTCTCAGGTATCTCTTATGTTCGTCCAGAACATTGGCGCCGTCTGTGGGGACGACAAATCGCTCTCGTTCTTTTTCACGTTCACGGTGGCTAGAACATTCAGATTGAATCTTTCTCCTCTCTGATACGTGTTATTTGGTTTCGGTGAGAGATTGCAATGGTGTTTTCCGGAGAGGAATTCCTTCGAACAGGCGGAGAAAGAATCTCGTCCAATTCTAAAGTTTTTCTGGATCAAGAATTCAGAGGAACAGAGACATTGACACCTCAGATCAAGTTTCAGATGAGGAATCTATCTCAATCTTGTTTGATCGGTTCCGATCTATTCGACTTCGGTGAAAACAGGAACAAGATTAGGGTTTTCATCCAATTTTGGATGAAATCTTCCTCAAAAGGCAAGATTTCACCTTCTGCGTCTTCGTTCACGCCATTTCAAATGATGAGATTCGGTAAATTGTTGGGAAAAGGATTGCGGAGGAAGGATAAGATTTACGGTCATCAAGGTTCTCGCCTTCACGATGCAACAACCGTCTTGGTTCTCGCCTTCACCATACTGCCACCACCTCGATCGAATCAGAGCATCCCGAGTCACATCGATGTCACAGGAAACGGTGGCTCAATGCAACGCAGTGTAGTGGCCGATCTAGACTCTGTCGAACTGGATCAAAACCGCCATCACTGAACAACGCGTGTGATCTTGGATCTCAACGGCGGATCCTGAATCTAAACAGAGACAAATCAAAATCGTTGAAATCAGCAATTGTGCACATACACCAAATAGCGATTACTCACGCTTGTGAGATCGATGTCACCCTTCCTGAGTCGGGAAGCATTTGAACAAATCTGGATATCGACGTCGAGGTCAAAGAAGACGAAGGAAGTCGACCAAGTTTTGCGTAACAGAGGTCTCTAGTTGCAACCTCTTCCGAAATTGCGGATCTCGACAGTCCCATTCACTTGACATCGGGCGTTGTGGAGATCGATACACGTCAATTCTGAATGCATGTAGATCCAAGGCGTCGAACAATGCTCAAATCTCTTGATTTTGATCTAATCTGACTTCAGCTATGGGGTCTCCAAGGATCCATTGTTCCACCTCTGAGTGTTTACAGACACACGATGTCATTATGCTTGAAATCGACGCTGCCCTCACATCTGAGGTAAGGCCCAAACCTTTCTTTTATCTTTGTAACTAATCTGTTTGTTCTTGATGAATTCGAGCGTCGATGTCGAAAAAGACGGAGGCAGCTGATGAAGCCCTGAACAAATTCAGACTATCTTTGCTCCCACAAATTCAATCTCCGAGTTGACTCTATTGATCGACGCCAAGCCCGATCTCCTGGACAACGAAGTCCGCATCGCTCGACTTCAGGGAGCACCACCCCTTTTTCGGCGTCCATAGCTATCTCAAATCAAATAAGGTACAGTGCAATTCCTAAAGGCTAAAAGTCTTAATAAACAGAGTGGCTAACACTGCCCGTACATGGAGCATGGCAAGGATACCAAAATGACCTCGTGCCGGAGAGCACGTTGGATGTCAAACGACCTCGTGCAAGTTGGATGTCGAACGACCCATGTGTAAAAAGCACGTGCACTAAAATGATTTCGTGCCGGAGAGCACGTTGGATGTCAAACGAAGTCATACACATTGGATGTAAAACGACCTGCGTCTTGAAGAAACACGTTCGTTGTCAAATGACCTCGGATCTCAACATCTCGGATCTCGGATCTCGACGACACGACAGATGATGAGGATGACAACCTCGGATCCCGAATCTCGACATCTCGGATCTAGGACCTTGACAGCATAGCAGGTTTCTCCCACCAAGATTTTCAGCTTAGATGAGGACGACAACCTTGGATCTCGACATCTCGGATCTAGGACCTCGACATCACAGCTCAACCTCTAGACGAGGTATACATTTTCATGTTTTAATGCCTGTTTTTTAAAACTCGAACGACACTTGATGCTATTTCAAGAACTTTGGTTTCTGAACCTAAGCGGCACTCGATGCCAATTAAAGGGATTCAATCCCAAACGCATATCCCCAACACGCCAATTAGATCGGTATGGGGGCAACACTATCAAAACACACGTTTATATCGTGCACATCTTGTATCTTTTGACTAACATGCAGGATAACGACTCCTTACAAGTCGGCTCCTCATCATATGAGCACCGAGCTTAGGGGCATAACCTCGTGCCGAAACCGCGTGCACGAGCTCGTGACAAAGCCTTGTGCCTTGCACAAGCACCTGAGCTCGTGACAAACTACCTGATGATGAGCCTCGTGCCGAGACCGCGTGCACGAGCTCGTGATAAAGCCTTGTGCCTTGCACAAGCACCTCTGCAACAGGAGGATACGCAGTCCAGTACTCGGGCGAAGTACCAGGCCCACCTCTGCAATTTCAATATTCAGACGGCTTTAAACTCGGCTACGTCGTGGACCTTGATTATTTGATGACCTCAACCTTGCCGCTTGGACAGCCAGATCAACTACTCTCACAGGGAAGTATAAAACTCGACTACGAGCACTTTACTCAGCATAAAAATTAATGCTAACTTTATTACATCAAGTTGTTGCAAATTGTCTATACTTTGACAGGAACAACGTGATAAAGCCTTGTGCGTTGGCACAAGCACCTGATGAAGAGATCGACCTCGTGCTGAGACCGCGTGCACGAGCTCGTGATAAAGCCTTGTCGACCTCGTGCCGAGACCGCGTGCACGAGCTCGTGACAAAGCCTTGTGCCTTGCACAAGCACCTGATGAAGAGATCGACCTCGTGCCGAGACCGCGTGCACGAGCTCGTGATAAAGCCTTGTGCGTTGGCACAAACACCTGATGAATGAAGAGATCGACCTCGTGCCGAGACCGCGTGCACGAGCTCGTGATAAAGCCTTGTGCGTTGGCACAAGCACCTGATGAAGAGATCGACCTCGTGCCGAGACCGCGTGCACGAGCTCGTGACAAAGCCTTGTGCCTTGCACAAGCACCTGATGAAGAGATCGACCTCGTACCGAGATCGCGTGCACGAGCTCGTGATAAAGCCTTGTGTGTTGGCACAAGCACCTGATGAATGAAGAGATCGACCTCGTGCCGAGACCGCGTGCACGAGCTCGTGATAAAGCCTTGTGCGTTGGCACAAGCACCTGATGAAGAGATCCGCGTGCACGAGCTCGTGATAAAGCCTTGTGCGTTGGCACAAGCACCTGTGATCGACCTCGTGCCGAGACCGCGTGCACGAGCTCGTGATAAAGCCTTGTGCGTTGGCACAAGCACCTGATGAAGAGATCGACCTCGTGCCGAGACCGCATGCACGAGCTCGTGACGAAGCCTTGTCGACCTCGTGCCGAGACCGCGTGCACTAACTCGTGATAAAGCCTCGTACCTTGCACAAGCACGTCAAGCCTCGTGTCGAGAACTGCCTCAGCAGAGGTGGAACACGAAGGTCCCGAACGAACTGATGAACAAAGCACGACCCGACGACGCTTGCCGTTCCTTACGAACAAAAACGTCGGACGTCGACATCAATGAACTTCAACAACAAGTCACCACCTCGACATTCGAGCTAGCGACTTGGGGGGCAACTGTTCCGGACTGGGCCGAGGCCCAATCCGGAGATCCAACGTTCTCAAGGCCCATTTCCGCTCGCCTCTCCGCCTTCCCTCAACGCGGCCGACCCAACGGTTCTCAGCATTAAAGGAATTTAATGCCGACTTCCGGGTTTCACGGAACGGTTACTCATCGGTAACCGTCCTCAACTCATATTTAAGAAGACCGCGTCGAACGGTTGAGAGAATGATTATTTTTCCACCTCTTCACCCACCTCATTCATACACTGACTTGGGCGTCGGAGTGATTGCAGGTACCACCACCAAGGTCTTCCACCGGAGCTCGGAGCACCACTGTAACGGTCTAATTCTTCCACCGTGAAGCGATACTTTCTCAGGTATCTCTTATGTTCGTTCAGAACATGCTTAATTTTAATTACTTTATAAATGTTTCATCATTGTCCTTCAAAAAAAAATATTTTGCTTATATTGCATGTATAAGTTTCTCGCACATACTGCCTGTAATTCTTGTTGTTCTTTGGCTTACAGACGTATGATGGAATAATTGTTGGAGAGCATTCACGGGATACCGATCTTGATGTAAGAAGAATTCTTAGCCTGAATGCTAGTATCTCGTCAAAGTTTGTGACTCACTGACAAAGATTGATATAAATCGCAGGTCAATCCAACGAGGGTTAAAGAATTTTTCATCAAATTAGCTCTTCAAATGTTTCAAAATTGTCTCCAATTTTGCCCCTTTTTGTCACCATTTTAGTTCTTTGTATGGATGAATTTGGTGACAATTGTGTATCTTTAAGGGTGTAATTTAGTGAAAAAAATCTTGTGAAAATCTTTGAAGGATTAATATGATGACAGCCCACATTTGTTGGATTTAATTTTTTTTATTTAAAAAACTGAAATAGTGTCGGCTAGCCCACGCTAACTGCTGACACTAACAATTAGTAAGGGCCAAGCCGATGCTAACGAGCATGGGCGACCGGCCGACGCTAATATTAGCGCAGGAAATTTGCGTGGGCCTAGCTGACGCTAGTTAGTGTCGGTTATTCATTTAGCATCGGCTTTAGCGTGGGCTAGGCCGATGCTAATTAGCATCGACCATAAAATGGTCGACATAAAAAATTAGTGTTCGGCCAGGCCTGTCGACCGCGACTCCGACACTAGGCCGACGCTAACCGTGATTTAGCGTGGGCTTTTGGCCATTAGCGTCGGCTTTTGGCCTACGCTACTAGGCAATATTCTAGTAGTGATGGTATTCATATTTCTAGGCAGGGACGGGGGCACATATATAATTCCAGGGGTTGGAGCCCCTGCCAGTATTTTTCAAAGCTTGTTTAATCATTACTATTGACACATCGAGTTTTTCTAAAGATCTTTTTCACCTAACAAACAATATAATGTTTTTAGTTTGTGATTTCCACATTCTATTAACTCTTTTGCACGTAAAGAGATTGTTCACAATCTGTTTACCTTTCTTTCACTGAGTATTTTTTGTCTTTGTGATTATTTGTACCAAAATTCTTGTACTTACATAAAGAAAAAAGAAAGACTTTGTCAGCCCCCAACCAATTTGTTCTGCCTCCACCCCTGTTTGTAGGCGGCTTGACAAAATGACGGCTATGCCTGTGGTTACTATGTGATAAAAAACATGTTAACCATTGTCTCAGCCGATATTGTTGAAGGTTGGAAGCAGGTATTAGAATTTTTAAAACTATTCAATGTGTTATTTCTGGTTTTAGCATATACTTATTTAATTTATTATATGTTTGGTCTTGTAGATATTCAATGACACATCACCATATGGGGAAGATGATATAAATAAAGTCAGACAAAGTTGGGCAGAATTCTTTCTGCAGCTGTATAAGGAGAAACAAATGAAGTTTCTGCAACAGAAAGAAGGTGGAGAAACAAATCGACAACCCCCAAAAACGTAATAGAAAACAATAGTATCACTTGTAGAAAATAATAGTATCACTTATATGCACTTGGTGCCAATTTTGATGCCAAATTTGGTATCGAAGAATTTGTACATATAGGCACATTTGGTGCCAATTTTGGTGCCAAGAGTTGTATATATAAGTTTGTATAGTGATTATAGTTTAAGTTTGTGAATTTCGTTGAAATATGTGAATTCTGTGAGTTTGTGTATTCTCTGTAATGCTATTTGTGAATTCTGGTACCAATCTGGGCAGAAAAAGGGGAAAAAAGACAGATTTGTTAAAAAAAAAAAGCAGATCATTTTACACTGGTTATGGCAAGAACCAGTGTCAAATTTTTTTACCTGAAAAAAATTTGACATTTCGCACCGGGTTTTGGCTGTAACCGATGTATAATGTCTAACATATTGCCTCGGTTTAATGTTTTAACCGGTGTCTAATGTCTAACATATTACCTCGGTTTTTTGTTATAATTGGTGTAAAAAGTTTGACATTAGACACCGGTTTTTATTAATAACTGGTGTAACAGAGCCTTTTAGACATCAATTTGTGACCTCATTTAACACCGCTTTTGACAAGCAGAGTAATTAAGAGTCATTTTACACTGGTTAAAAAACTGGTGTAAAAAGCTCTACATACAATACCGGTAGTATCTACACTGGTATTAAAACTAGTGTTAAATGTCAAATTTAACCGGTATAAATTACTCTTTTCTCCACTAATGGACGTGGTTGGTTAGTTTTCCTCAAGTTTTGTGTGTAGAGCTTTCTAAAAAGAAATTTTGATTAGGACAAAAGGCAGTGTGCGGCTATGCACAACCTAGATATATATAAAAATGGATAATAACCGTCTAAACCTAAATAAATATGGTTCTGGATAAATTTAAATTTAAACTTTGAGTTAATTAAGTAAGGATAAGTTAGGAAAAAATATGGACACCAGATATGTTATTTATGAAAGGCAATTTTCTTATTTATAGGTAAAGATTATTATTATTGTTGTTGTTATCGTTATTGTTATTATTATGTTGATCTAAAAAACAGTCACATTTACTGCTATGGACAATTAAAAATTGGAAAAACTTAAGTGTTGTTCAATAGTTGTTGTTTCTACTGTTCACAAATTATAACATGTCACGTGAATTAAATTTTGGCTTAATTGCACTTTTACTCTTGTGATTGTACGATTTTGGTCTCTTAAGTTTCAATCGCGCGAAATGAGTCCTCCAGATATTGCGACAGTACAATTTCAGTCCCCCAGGTTCTAATTGTGCGAATTGGGTACTCTAGTTATTACAATTGTACGACTTTGATCCCTTTTGCCTTTCAATTTATAATAAAAAAGTTGATGTATCACGTGTGGGTATGACCTAACACATAATTTGATCTAAGTGGCATGTTAGTTGACTTAAAAACTAAAAAATATTTACAACATTTTCAGTTACAATTTGAATGTCAATTGAACGGAGAGGCCAAAATCGCATAATTGTGGTACTTAAATGACCCAATTCGCCAATCTAAACCCGAGGGACCAAAATCGCACAAATGTCATACTTGGAGGACCCAATTCGCTCAATTAGAACTTATGGAACCAAAATCGCAATACTTGGGGGAACAAAAGTGCAATTAAGCCTTAAATTTTTTATTTAAATTTAAATTTAAAATGTTCATATTTTTACTATTGGATAGTTTTTTTTTTTTGGAAAAGAAAGAAAAGGAGCTTCATTAAAACCTTCTGATGCAAAACCTACTATTAAATAGTTTATTCGCGTATTGAATTGTGATTATAAAACAGAAAAACTGCACACACCGAACTACACCTAAGTTTTGTAGTTACAAATTTATCAAAACTTATTCTTCGCCACAAAATTTGACTATACATGTGCTTCTTGCGGAAACAAAATAAGTTGGGGGAAAGTCTTTCTCAAACTCAAATAATTATAATTATAAAGCTTATAGCTAATCCTAATTACCTACTTAGGTTTGCAAGTCAAAAGGAGCTTCCAGAACCCGGCAATACACATACTAACATAACATGATATAGGGAGACTATTTTAGCCCCGTTAAATACCCCCAAAAAAAAAAGGGAGACTATTTTGTTGATTAGATGCACAATCATGCGTACGTACGCCTAGACAGTTATCATCATGATAATCATCGTTAACTTTAATTTATGGATCTTGGTGTGTCTAAATAAGAGAATAAAGCTAGAAATGAAGGGCCAAAAGAAGGTCGACACACTCGGTGGTGGAAGGTACTACAGGAGTCATGAGGCACACCAATTCAAATGGGCGCACACGGTATTTATATAGGTGAGCACTCTGTTACCCGGTAGAAGTATTGTGTACGGTATTTAAGTGAGCTTGTATCTACTTATCATATTATTAAATTCATTTTAATTACTTTGAATTAGTCATTTGACTTTTTTAAATAGATGCACCCCTTTTTAAAACTAAATAATGATTTTTTATCAAAAATTTCTCTACGGCTTCTCTTTGTATTATCTCTTCTTCATTTTTATACTCACTTCACAGTTCTTCTTCTCTCGACATATATTTGATTTCTATTCTTCTTCTTCTTCCGATGGAGCCTAGATATCGAAAACAAGTTAGCATTGGTATATATTTACTGCTATTTGATTATTCACTTTTTTCTAATATGATGGACATTCTAAACATCCAAAAGAAAAGAGAAAGAACAACATATTAACAAATTTGTAAAATATTTTTTGGGGCATCGAAATATTTATTGATAACTTATTGCTTACTATTTAAAATAATAAAAAATATATGTCATAACGTTTACGTGGAAAATATTGCATAAATAGACTATTTTTATTAGAATAGTTAATATGGGTACGCTACCCGACTAATTTAAAGGAGTATCTAAGAATTTACCATTTATATAATTAAATCCCTCGCTATGGCTAAAGTCGATTTAAGAAAAACAAAAAGAACGGACAGAGAGACCTACCTTTCTCAGTGTGTCATGCCCATAAGGTTGGTTTTGGTCCAAAATACTCCAAAAGGACACAGCTGGGACTGCACAATGCCACAATCTGCAGCAACTAGACCATTCCCGGCCATTGTATAACCTGCATTGATGAATAAAAAAAGTATTGAACACATTAACGACAAATAATAACGAGCCAGGGAACGTATTAATGAACAGCACTAATGATACCATTAAACACGTCATTCAATTAAGCCGCTGTTTTTTTTTTTTTCCGGAGGTCTTTGACCCAGCTCACTTGTTTAGAGGAAAAGAAGTCCTGACTAATCTAGAGTTCGGCCGAGACGTGAGTAAAGTTTATCCAATTATTCTATTGTTAGTGATAGAACTCAGGTACTAGTCAAGCATGTCCCTTTAAATGGAATGCGTTAACCACTTGCACCCAACTGTTCTGAAGTCTTTCGTATGACATGGTTGAACCGAATGAACAATGACTGAGAGGTCTCACCAGTTCGATCTCTAGTTCGGATTTTAAAAGATTGCTCCAACTTGTATACATACAAAACCACAATAGAAAAAACCTATATGACATGATTGAACCGAATGACTAATAAATAAATAAGTAAAAGTAATTAAAAAAAATTTAAAAAAAATCATTTCAAATGATTCAGTTCGGTTCAATTAGCGGTTCAAAACGGTCTAGCCACAATTCAACCCAATTCTGAGCGGTTCAACAAGACTGCGTTTCAATGGTATTGAACCAACCGCCGAATTAGCCAGTTCCCAGTTCAACCGGTTGAATGACCAGTTCAGCCGGTTTTCAAAATATTGAGTTGAAATACTCTTTGTATTCCTTTTAATTCAATTTTGCTTATAAGAAAACACTAGCACACAACCTTAGAGCTAATTAAGCCGCTGTTTGGCTTCAAATATAGATGATATTCTGAATTTCTTGGAAAAAAAAATTGTGGCTGATATAAAACCCGGCACCACTTTGGCAAGCTTCATCTGCATTACAAGCCATTCAACGATTCTAACAAATTTATAATAATACGGCCTATTCCTTAATTTGCACATGACCAAGGCGTTGACAACGATGTGAAACATCGGAAAGATTCGTCTAAATTATTTTAATAGGCATATAGTACATAGTTAATTTGTGACATATATATACACATTCATTGCAGAACACAACCAGACTGCAACTAGGCAACAGGCTCCGGAATCTGCTTATATTGACATCCGAAAATGGCCCTCTCATCACAAATATCCGACTCATTGAGTTCTGTGATATTCTATTCTTTAAGGCTTAAACCAGGTTCTATAACTATATTAATTGAAGTAGTATATGTGAATATTTTTTATAAAAAATATAAACAGACACGTATATATGGAAACTGCTAAATGGAACTCTAGCTAGGACGAATGCACTGAACAATTGTGGGGTCGTTAGGAATCAAAACTCAAAAGTGGCTCAAATAATATCAAAGAAATAACACTTCAATCAATAATACATACATTAATGTGTTTATGCCCTCTTAAAAGTCAATCATTATTATATCATATATAATGGGTTTTTGCACGGGTTGATACATTGTGGTTATCATATGATATCTGAAATTAATTTTTAACCAGATTGATGAAAATCCCATTATTGACTTTATAAATGCCCATGATTGCCTTTGAACATTGCTTTTGTGCTGAGGATATATAGTGATCCCCAGACCCTAGCAGATATGGTACAGTATAATTCTAAACATCAAAAGTTCGAAAGTCCAAATCACTATAATGGTTTTGGATTTGGTGGATGTGAATTGGTCAAAATACTAGATATCGTAGCACAATGCTATATATTTTCACTATTAATCATTGCAAATACAATTGCATATAATTATGTAAAGGATGACAGAGACCCGTTAAAAATTTGTGCATCTTAAAAACAAGCATATCTAACTGACATTGCTAATTTGATCTTCATATTTCACGCTCCCACAGATTAATGATTAGTCTATGGCATGGATTTATAGTTTTTTTGAACAGTCACAGCAATAATCTCTGAGATGTTCAATTTATAGTGTGCTTTTTATCTCTAATTCTCATAGTTAGTGCGACTAGCATTTTGGAATTTGAAATGCAGGAAAGCAACTTTTGGTTCACACAAAACCCCATGATTGATTGATATATATATATAGTCATAAGTGTTGGGTTTTTTATATTTCTATTTATATTTTTTATTTATATTTTTTTGGATGTAGCAAGAAACGTCCTAGACTACATTTGATCCCAAAATATTAAGGTGATAGGTTCATGGGTCTAGCATCTTATATATTCTTAATTTTGTTTGTTATTAGACGATGTGGGACTATCTCACACTTGGATACCCAACATCTCCATCTCAAGTGTGAGTCTGTCTCATATGTACGCACCCCATTACAAGAGAGCGTGGGTTGTTATTGGGTCTACCACTACAAAAATTATGCCTATTTCCTACAAATTTTTCTTAGGGCCACTGACCCTAGGAAATTACCTAGGAGAAAACGCGTAGGAAAATACTCATATAGGTGTTATCTACCGCCATTTACATAAGCCTGTGGGAAATTATTGGAATTTTTGTTAAAAATTTTTTTGGCATTTCTTAGGGGTAGGTCGTGGGTTTTGGTCAAACCCATTTTTTTTATTTAATAAAATGGCCAAAACCGAGGGACATAGCCCTCGGGACATGGTTTAAAAGCTGCCAGTCCTTATTATTATTATTATTATTATTATTATTATTATTATTATTATTATTATTTATTAAATAAAGAAAACAAAAAAGATAAAATAAAAACAAAACCTAACACACACACACACACAGAGTTAGAAGCGAACATGGGCGCCACACCAGAAGCGAAAAAAGGGCAAAAGGGAGAGAGAGATCAGGGAAGGAAGTAGAGAAAAAAGGGGAGAGAGGGAGGAAAAGGCCACAAAGCGCGAGAGAACAGCACGATGAGACGCAGCTTCACTCGCATGGACGATGAGGTGCAGAAGCGGAACAGGAGCAATCAGACTTTCAGTTGCAGGTGCGAGCTTCAGACTCCTCAGTGCGACGCCGTCAGATCCACCGCTGTCGTAGCCGTTGTCACACAGGACAAGATCGTCGTCTCCAAATGCAGCAATTCCCACGCCGTCCTCTGTAGCAAAGGGGTCGCCATCCCCCTCTCCTCCGATCCCTTTTTCTTCCACTCTATCTCTCTTCATAGATCTATCTCAACGGAAAAGTTGGTCATCAACAGATCTATCTCTAGTGAGCACCTAGAAGGAATTTCATAAGCGTCTATCACAACGGTGCGTCTTCCTTCACAGATATGAGGAATTGTCGAGCAATTCAATGGAAAATCAAAGTCATCAACAGATCTATCTCTAGTGAGCACCTAGAAGGAATTTTAGAAGCAAGAGGAGTTGAGAAGCCATATCAGAGAGCGTTTCTTCATTGTCTTTGGTTTTTAATTTAATGCATATTCTGTTTTTAGCTTTTAGGCATCTTCTAGAAATTCTTCTCAAGTTGATCCCTTTTTTCCTCAAGTTTTTAGCTTTTTTCCATTTATTTGCGTTCTGGGTTTTATTTTGGGGTCTATAGGAATTATTAATCTCTTTAACATTGTATAAGTTCTTTCTTTTTCTTTGTCTTTCTTTATTTCTTCTAAAAATTGATGTGCACATGTGAAGTTTTTCGGTGTTAAATGGTGTTGATTTAGATTTTTTGTGAATTTTCTTTGGGTTTAATTCCTTCTTTGCTCTTGAACTTCAAAGCCCTGAATAATTATTTTAATTTTTTTTGGTGATGAGCATGGCGAAAAACCACCCATTATTTTTATTAATTTTGCTGCAGTTTTCTAGGGCCAAGGCCCTAGGAAATTTTCGAGGGCTCTGAGACCTAGGAAATTTCTGGAAATTACCTAGGGCCCAGAGCCCTTGAAAATTTCCTAGGGCTTTTCAAATTTAGCCCTCGGAAACCGTTTCTTACCAGCGATTATCCTACCACCTCGTGGCCTCGGTGGGCCCTCGAAAATCTGGCGTTTTCCCATGGGTTTTGGCTATTTCCTAGGGTTTTTGGCTCTAGGAAATGCCAAGTATTCTTGTAGTATATGCCAACGGGCTCTGATACCACTTGTTGGGTTTTTTATATTTTTATTTTTATTTTTATTTTTATTTTTATTTTTTGGATGTAGCAAGAGACGTCCTAAACCACTTTTGATCCTAAAACCTTAAAGTGATAAGTTTATGGGTCTAGCATTTTATATATCCTTAATTAGAGAAATGATGAGTGTTACGAAAAGTAACAAACGAATTCAAGAATGAACGAAAGAATATAATTTGCTATGATCTTTTTGATTTCCGTCAATTTTGAAAGTAACTGCTTGGAGCTTCTTTTTAAATGAGACACGTCACAATTCGTGTGTTTCTTACAAAAAAATTTACGTACTATATAATATTTCTCTTCTTAATTTTATTTGTTATTAGACGATGTGAGACTATCTCACACTTGGATACCTAACAATAAGAAAAAAAACAAATAGCTCTTTTATATGGGGTAATATTGTGGACAAATATTATATAAAAAAAATCCTTTTATGAGTTAAATATTTTTTATGTTGATTTATATATGAAAGTCAAATTATATAATTTTAAAATTTTAAAAATAAATATAACTGTATAAATATTAATATATCTGTTTTAATTTTATGTCCTCTTTATAGTATTCCCCCATGTCTTTATTATAAGAAATAAAACCATAATTCACACAGAATAAAGAAATGTATTAAAAATAGTTTTTTTAATTAATACTTTTAAAGATTTAGTTTTTTTTTCTTTCCAAAAATACTCATTTATGAACCAATCGACTTGCATAATAAATATGTTTTTTTATAAGCGAAAAAATATATTAAAAGTAATACAAGGAGTACTCCAACTTATAACATACAAAAGCTAGCGCATAGTCTATTTGCGTAAGAATTTTAAACATTCTAGGGGACACATACACAAATCAGAAAAAAAAAAAAAAAAAAGACACCAACTCCTCCAATACTATTAGACAACCAAGTCCAAGATCTAGTTTTTATAAGGTCTAACAGCTCAAGAAAATCAAAAGACGCATTTACCGAAAATAATTCTGTTTCGAAGAATCCAAATGCTCCAAACAACAGAGAACCAAAAGCACTTGTTACACCCTCTTTAAATTCTTTCCACGAACCAGTCCCTGAAAGTTAAAAAATACTCGTCGAAGGAGGAAGGTAGAGCAATTGAGAAGCCAAGTGAAAAATAAATGGGCTGCATTTTCCTCACCATTACTGCAGAAAACACACAGAGAATTATTTGTACTCAAATGAACCTGTTTGTGCAATAAATTAATATAAGTCTCACTATAAATAAAAGTATAAATAGAAATTAAATATTTAATATATTTAAAAATTAACTTTATTTCTTATAATTAGGATTAAAAAAAAGTACCTTTTTGTTTTCTTATAAAAAGAACAAAAGGGAGTATTACCATTCTTTTATGTATGCCACACTCTAGACCTTAAACACGGTTCTAACCTATGCTTTTCGCACAATCCTCAGAATAAATTAGTTTATAACAAGTTGGTACCCACAGATAATATAATGTAAATTCTTTCCTAATGATTATTAACATGGTACCATGACCATTTCACTTGACTGCTTTAGACTCGGGATTTTACTACATTATGTTTTTTTTTTGAATTGTTTATACTAATTAAGTAATAGAGATTAGTTGCTGACAAGTGTAATAAGAAAATAAAGACAATAATTTACTAGAGTACAATTAAATGGAATTCTAACTCTGTCCTTACGCTTGAGTGCTCCATTAAGTATAGGAAAAGAGATTCATGCAACTTGCCATATAAGTAGCATATCTATATGTTTAAAAGTATGCAGCTACATAATTACTCATAATTAATTTTTAATTACAAAGACGTACCCAAAAAATATTGATTACTCTCTCCATTTCATATTGGGTGATATTTAATGTTTCTTCAAAAATTAAGAAAAACAACAAATAGTTTAATAGGTGAAATAATTTTACTAAATTGTCTCTATTAACTATTAGAGTATTAATCATTATCATAAATGTATAGTGGACTATATTGATTTCGGAGTGATATACACACTATTTATTTGGGGGAAAAAATGAAAAAAAATAATTAATGATACATTGAAAACATAAAATGATAATTAATTTGAAAAAAAAAATATTTTTCTAAAGTGTCAATCAATTTGAAACGGAGGGAGTACATTTTCGTGGTTAATTGTCAAACTGATTAAGACCAATTATAACCGGTGGTCTAAATGCAGCAGCAGATCTATATACACTCCAGGGTGTGCACATGCACCCGTTGAGTTTTTTAAAATTCAACTTAGCTCATTGTAAATTTTTTATTTTGACCCCTCTGACTTTAAAGTTTTGCACCCACTGCCACAATTACACCATCTCTCTCATCTCACTTGCCCAAATTGGTCTCTGACAAAAACATAGAGACCTATTTAGTCCCTAAGAAATGAAAAATATCAATTTGTTCATCAAAAATCTCAAATTTTGGTCAAATTATTCATTTTTAAAATATTTTTAGGGACAATTTAGTCCATATTAGAGACTAATTTGACCGATATTTGAGACTTTTAATGACTAAATTGATATTTTTTGATTTCTCAGGGACCAAATAGTCTCTGTGTTTATTGTAAATGACTAATTTGGATCTTTACTCCTTTTATTTATAAACAACAAAGGTAAAACTCATTTAATTGTTATTTTAAAAATTAAAAACAAGACTCACTAGGGATACCTAAAATAAGGAGTTTGTGCGGTACCTAATTTATTGTTAATTTCATTTTTTATCGTTAACTTTGCTTTTAAATTTTAGCAGATTAATTGTAGGAGATAATGAACAGGTTTTTGAAGAGGGGATATCATCAAATGAGCAACAAGCTTGTGAAATCAAGTTCCTGACTACAACAGTAAAATTATTTTATAAGAGTTATCAATAGATTCAGGAAAACAAATTAAAATATTGACATATTATCCTAATGATTGAGATAAGATAAAAAACATACTTACGAAAAGGAAAATATAATTATTATTAATTAAAATAAAATGTTTTGACCCCACTGGCCTAGGATCCTGGATACGCCACTCTCTAAATGTCATACTTGATGTCATAAACTGAACTCAAGCCAATGGCAGAAGCTATGACTATAATTAAGGACAGAAGATAATATATGAACAAAGGTCAAACTCTTATATCTTATTTCTAAAAACAATCCTCATCTCGAGTTCTTTTTCTTTATTCAAATCTATTTTCACTGTTTATATCTTTTAAAGTTGCCTTGCTTTTAAGTTTGTATAGTTTGTGTGTATGTCATGAACTTGTTCGGTGTTACCAACGAATTCAATTAAACGAAGCTTCTACTTAAATGTTGCTAATAATGTTTGTGTTTGTTTGTTGATGTTAGCTTTAATAGTTCGCATACATGTCTATTGGACGTGTATCTGAACCCGTTGAACCAATGTCAGAGAGACGTTTAACCAAGAATCAATTATTGTTGGATAACTAGTTATAGGAGAAGTTGGTAGGCAGTTATAGGACCTATCTAACTTTTTGGCCATCCTAGACATTGACCCATTAGCGAAATACTCGAGATTCTAATTTGTTGTTCTTTCTTTTTGTTCGAATTAGTTTCCAGATTGTAGTTAATTCTATTTGTAAACTTGTTCGAAATAATGAACAACTGTGTTGATTTTGTTGTTTTATAATTTGTGTGCTACACTACCAAAAAACCCAATCGAAATGTCTAAGTGAACTTCAAATGGGGATAAATCGAAGGCTTCACTTAAAACACACACCCTTAAAACAAATTCAATAAGAGAATTTTATCTCGTCTCCAAATTGATTTTGAGATATATTTTTCTTTTACCAAAATAACAATAAACAATACCTCTATTTAAAACAAACTCGACATTTTAAGAGCATTTGCATCGCGGGTTCCTTAAGTAGGTTCCATATAGTACTATGCAACCTTTTCATAATCTTTTGTTCCCGTTGGAGCACATTGATGTGACACGTTGCGTTCCATAAAATTTTGCAGCGTGCCTTATTTAAGACACCGTTCCATATGAATAAAAAACTAATTTTACACCTTGCAACCAACCACAATCAAATTTAATCACAAATAAAAATATAAATATGTGTGGGACCCAACAAAAAAGAATTAAGAAAACACAGTTGGAGTAGAGGAGTTACTTATGAGTTTTTTAAATGCGATGTGGTATTTTAGATCCACAAAGAGAGAATAAATAAACCGAAATTAAATACGACACTCCATTAAAAATGCTCTAAAGGAGCTATCAACTCAGTAACAAAATAATAATAATAATAATTCTACTTTATTTTTGATATTGTACCTCTTAAAGACATTAAATCGGTTAAAACTTGTAGCAGAATTTGCTCCCGTGTGAGCAAATGTAAAGGTTTTGCTCGACTTCTGTAAATGGCGGCATGGGGATGGGGCTACTGGCAAGTGGCTTGTAATCGTTTTCTCCTATTTTTTTGGGAATTCACAATTGAGCTAAACACATAACGAGGAGGTCTAAGGGTCTAACATAACATGGCCCCAAAAGAAAGTTAATTGCCTATGCGAAGAGTCAAAACTCAGTACCTAACCCCCCCCTCCATTTACTCCCCCACCATAGGACAGAACACATGCAAGCTTTGATCGTGTGACCGTAACTAGGTAGCAACACGTGGAAACCTGTGGATTAATACCAACATGGATGGATTAATTAATAATTAATAATGGGAACTAAAATCGGAATAACGAGAAACAGAAGTAACATTTCCTATCCTTCAAAACAAAAACCGGCTCTGATAAAAGAAACAAAAACCCGCAAAAATATTTTTAGTAACTAAAATAAGATGTTGAGAAAGTTGGTTAAACCTAAAATAAAATACACGATGAATTTTTGTTTTAAAATAAAAGTTATGAACACAATTATGATCAAAGATAATTTAGTAAATATAGTTTTTATTTTATACTTACTCTGTTCCTATATATAAACCTCTTTTGACTAATTCGTACAAATTAAGAAAATTAATTAAAACATTAAATTTGTCAACAATGTGTATTATTTTTCAAAAATTATCATTTATGGGACTCACCTCTCCAATACTCTTAAGAGAAATGACCACTTCATTTAGTTAGGGGTATTCTTGTAAAAAAATACTTTATTCCAAAATGACTGACGTTTAAGATTTTTTAACAAGAATTAAGAAAAACAATAAATAACTTAGTGAGTGAAACAATTTTACTAAATTATCCTTGTTAACTATTGATGTATTAAAAGTTGTCATAAATACATATTGGAGTACTCCCTCCGGTTAAAATATAAGCAAAAAAAAGTCTATGTTGCTTATATTTCAGACCGGATGAAGTATGATGTATTGAGAGTGATGTACATAGTATTTATTTGAGAATAAAATTGGGAGAAAAATATTAATATTACATCGAAATAATAAAACAACAATCAATAGGAAAAATTTTCAATTCTTTGAAACAATGGTTGTTTTGAAAGGGAGGAAGTAATTAATATATCTAGTAATTTTGAAATGTTCTATTATAAAAAGGGACAATTTTATTTTTCCAAATAGGGCTTATATATAGAAACATTGTAGTATGAAATCAAGAAAATTAAATGCGCTTAACTAACATCATAAATCAGCGTAAATTAGGTATTTTTTTTTCTTTTGCTTATAATTGAGTTTAGGGAGAGTATAGCAAGTTCAACAAGTTCGGAATCAGGGCAGCTGGGAGGAAGTATACTGCAAATTTAATAACCTTTGTACGAACGTACGGGGTTACAACTACTGCAGACACAAACAATACACATGTCGTTCTGTTGTAGGGTAATTATTAGTCATTACTACCTCAAATTTCGAAAATAAACAACAAAAAATAAATATATGTCGATTAAGAATAATAATTAATTTTATTTAATTTTTTGTTGCAATAAAAAGGATAATTGCATTTTCCAAAATACTCTTCATAAAAACTTGTTTTATACACAATAGGTTATTGAAAAATGAAATCTAAATTAATTAAGGGTATTTTATGAATGATATTATTAAATAGAGAATAATTAATTGGGATTTACTTATATTTTGAGACACAAATTTTTTTGCTTATATTCGAAACCGGAGGGAGTATTTGTTTAAGTTTTTTGAAAAGATACTTCATCCGTCTCATATTATTTGTCATGTTTGGAATATTTACTTGTTTCAAACTATTTGTCACTTTATATTATCGAGAGAATATTAATTATATTTTTCCAACAATACCCTTATTCATTTATATCTCAACTACCCTATATCAATTGACTATTCCACCTAACTCCCACTACAATAAAGGCATTTTAGTCAAAATAACTTATTTCACCTTGGGAATAAATGCAATCAATAATTTTTTTAAAACGTGTGCATAACCTTAAACGACAAATAATATAAGACGGAGGGAGTATATATTGAAGTTTAAGTCATTATATGTTGATTTGTGACTAGAGACGAAACTACTTGTTGGTTAAAAGATATATATTGAAGTTTAAGTCAATTTAGGGTGTGCATTTGCACCTTTGAAAAATTAAAAATATTACTTATTCTCTATAAAATCTATATTTTGGTCTTTGTTTCCCCCTTTTACTAGTTCAGATTTTTCTCAATTTAGATTAAAATCCTAATTTGACTCATTTGTTAATTTTCTCTTGTAATTTTTCCAGTTGCAATTGGGTCTATGTTAATTCAGTCTATGTTGTTTTCTTATTTTCTTTTGTATTTTTTTAATGCTAAAACCTTTCTTATTTTTTAAGTCCGAAAACTTGTTTTGTGTTATTAGAAATCATGTTCATGTTATTTTGCAAGAAGAATAAACATTTGCTCATGTTATTTTTTTTAAAACAAAAATAGATGCTCTTGTTATAATTTCGGTGATTTTAAATTTTTATGCACTCGCTGACCCAGGGTCCTAGGTCCGCCACAGTCTGTGACAATTAGAATTTGTATAATTTAATAAATAATGGCTACTGAGTAATTACCCTGAATAAATGGCTAATAAGTACCAGTAATGACTTATATTATTTACTATAATTCTAATTATCATCATTTAATTATTACATTATTTTATAATCTCTTGATTTTTGAAAGAGCAATTTTCAATCATTTTTCATTTTAATAAACAGATGAACTTTAAAAATAAAAAGTACTATTTATTATTTTTTGGTGACATTATTATTTTTTAGTTGTTAAAGTTAATAGAATAAAATCTTTTTTATTTTCACCTAAACTTCAAGGGTTTATGTGTCATAAATCAGAGATATATGAAACAGGAAAATAATTTGAACTTCAGGGAGATAATTTATAATCAAGTATTTATTTTAAACATTTTTTTCGATATACTGTTTGTAATTTTATTTACACTGTTAGTTAATCATACATGTAGTGTCATGTTATTTTAAAAAAAAATTATTATTACAAAAATCCCAGCATCACATTTTAATGATGTAATCATGTATGATTAAAGTATAATATAAAAATTTCACACTGAGAATATTTTTAAATTACCCCTTTTTTGAAATTATGATCAACTTGTCGCATGGTTGGTTGTAACTTCTTGGGATTGGACAAATATTCTCCTATTTTCAAGTTTCAAAACTGATAATTACACTAGCACCCAATAAAAACTAACAATTACACCCTGTCAAAAAAAAAACTAACAATTACATATAAATCATATACTTAATTTTTGGTCATTTTTTTAAAATATAATTTATATGAGAGAAAACACAAATTAGTTTAGAGCAAAATTGATAATTTTTTTAAGAGCAATTTTTTTACTTAAAATAAAAAGAGTCATTTTGTCAACAACAAAAAAAAACTAGTCATTACACATATTAGAATATTGAGCTTAATTTTTATGCATTGTCGGTGTAAAAATATTTTACACGTGCATCCAATAATGTGTTGCCACATCATTTAATAAGCATGACAACTCATGTATTTTTCAACTCATTAAATGGCGAGACAACACATCATTGGATGCACGTGTAAAATATTTTTACACCGACAGTGTATATAAATTAAATCCTTAGAATATTTTTATGTTGTAATATGAAACCGACATGTTAAAGAGAAGTCCATAGTCAAATACTCAAATGTAATTTTCTTCAAGTGTGCGCGATGTAAGCTTTATATTTCAAATTTCCTACAATTATTTTTTCTACTCAAAGATAGAGTTTTATTATAATATTCAATGCCTTACCACAACATATCTTACTACAGAAAATTTTTATCTTGATATGAAACCTACAATAATAAACATATGTTGTCACAAAAAATGGTGTCTCCTTGTTTCCTACTAGTTAAAGATTGGGGATATGCATATCTGTTAATAAGTTATAATTTTATTTTATTACATGACAAATTGTCATTGGTAAATGACAGAAAATGTGACAGAAAATAAGACAGAAAATTTTCATCCAACCTACAATCGAGTAAACACTACACTAGTAGTCAGCGAGAATACATTGTCATGTCAAAAATCAATTTAACACAACGCGACAAAGAAAAAGAAACACGGGAATTTTATGATCTTATCCTAAGTGGTACCAATAATGTAATATGTATAATAATTAATCAGTTAATTTAATTCTAATTTTCATCATTTAATTATTGCACGGGAGTAGTTTTTTTGACAACATAATTAATTATTTATATCTTATAAATTTGACGAATGATTAATTTATAAGTTTCGACTAATCGTAAATAAATGAGTGATTAATTGTCTTGTGTTCTTGTAGGGTCTTGTTTTAGTATTGTCAGACTTGTTGTTGACCTATAGGTGTCTCTCTTTGGTTGGGTTCCTTGTCTCGATTGATTCGGTGTAACTTTCGGGTTGTAGTATCCCTTGTACTCTCTTTTAATAAATTGTTTGTCATTCACACAAAAAATTGTCTTGTGTTCTTTGCAAAGAAGAAGTGGAGACAGTAAAGCGTTTATTCTTTAATGGTAAGTTTTCTTATTATGTTTTGCAAAAAAAAAAAAGATACACATGGCTTGGTGTAGATATTAAAAATTAATTTCCCGGGGGGGGGGGGGGGGAATCACTTTACGCAGCATTTAGGACCGGCTGAACTCAAATGGATCGAAGTTAAATAATAATTGTTCAATATTCTCGATTTGTATAGTTGCATATAAATCTATTCATTTGTCAATTCTTCATGAGTGGTGGGTGAATCCTATTTCTTATTAAAAGTTTTATTACAGTACATAAAGTGTTTAGATGAGTATTTAATTTAATAAACGTGAGCTTTAAAATTTATTTGGTTAAAATTGAGTTTGAAGTAATGAAATTTATATTTAGATGTTGTTTTACTCCGAAAGCAAGTTTAATTAATGTGAAATTTGATGAAAATTTGTTATTCTAATTATCACAGAAGTTATTATTATTATTATTATTATTATTATTATTATTATTATTATTATTATTATTATTATTATTATTGCCTCTAGTCAAACTAAGTTTTAAGGATAATTCAACACATCACTAACTAAACTTCAATATTTTTACTGAAGTCACGTTTGAGAGGAGGAAAAAAAATCAATTTAGACATTTTTTTTTACTTTACTATATTCTGTTTATCTATTCTATTTACTTCAATCTATCTATCTATTTATTATTATTATTATTATTATTATTATTATTATTATTATTATTATTTTTGCCTCTAGTCAAACTAAGTTTTAAGGATAATTCAACACATCACTAACTAAACTTCAATATTTTTACTGAAGTCACGTTTGAGAGGAGGAAAAAAAAATCAATTTAGACATTTTTTTTACTTTACTATATTCTGTTTATCTATTCTATTTACTTCAATCTATCTATTTATTTACTATCAATCGACAAAAGGTTTTTTTTTAACGTGTGCAACTTTATACATGATAATGGTCAGTAATTGCTCACATTTTTTCTTTATTAATTATCTAGTTTCATATTTTGTGGGTAGAGAGAGATTATATAAATGTGAATCTATAAAATAAAAAGGAAAGTGAAATATCAATAAGAAAAAAAGTAAGCAGTTAATTATTCTTATCGTGTGTAAGGTTGCACACGTTATAAAACCGTAAAACAAATTCTCATTGTGTCAGTTGTCACACTTTCATCAATCCACTTTCGCTCTAAAAATCGTGAACATCAATATCTCTCTCATCGATCTTAATTCTATTTCATCTCTCATCTCTCATCCCTCAACAATTCACTTTCCTCTCTCATCAATCTCTCTCTCTCTCTCAAATGATTATTTTTCTTTATTTTATTTTCTTTATTAATGACCATTTTTCCAGTGATAAGCAAACTAGTGGCTCACATGATAGAGATCTCGAAAGAAGTACTTCATCTTTTCTTTTCCTATAGAAAGCAATAAATTGAGTAGCAAGTTGGGATTTGAATTATTTTGCAGATCTGATTTTTTTGCCGTGCAACCTCTCATCCCTCTT
This sequence comes from Calophaca sinica, assembly GCA_037113605.1. Taxonomy (NCBI): domain Eukaryota; kingdom Viridiplantae; phylum Streptophyta; class Magnoliopsida; order Fabales; family Fabaceae; genus Calophaca; species Calophaca sinica. The sequence goes on from CM073731.1 coordinate 4,550,639, forward strand.
CGCGAACAGACACTGTTTGGAAGGACAAGGGGATGGGGAGGTCGTTGGTCAATGGAGACTAGGGAAGGTGGTGGTAGTGGTTGGAAGGGATGGGGAAGCAATGAAAGAAGAGAAGGGGAAGTAAAAATGAAATTAATTAGGTTTAGGGTGAGTGAGGTGGCATGACACATGGAAAAGAAAGATGAGGTGTTTGCTGCGCAGCGTGCTGAGGTGGCTTTTCGTCAGCCACCTTAGCACTTAAAAGAGTCATCCTAACTGACTAAAAAAAGAGGAAAGAAAATATTCCGAGGACCAAAACAGTAAAATAAATTTAATAGGGACCAAAACGAAGTAACATGAATTTTATAGGGATGAAAAAGTTCATTAAACCTTAACTATAAATTATTGCAACAAGTTATATAATTGTTGTAGGTACACGCGTAAATAAACATTCAGCCAATACATACTACATGTTAAATTTCATTTTTTCAACTTTTTTTTGACAGAAGTCCTTGTGACATTTTTATAATATTGCATTTTAATGTCTTTGCACAAGTTTAATTTTTTAAATTTTACACAAATGTGTGTGTGTGTGTGTGAAACATTTAACAACTTATAAATCTCAAGATCATTTAGTATATTATTTCCGCAAGTGGAATGGTTTAATAAAAATAATAATTTTTTTATCTCTTAATACAAAGCTCTTTTGTCTTTTTTAGAATGTATTAGGGATGGAAATAGGTTATGCCTCACAAGGCTTTACTTAAATTGGCCGACTAATCCTAAATATTCAAGACCCAATTGACTAGTGTATTACCTGTCATAGTTTTTTTCATATGTCTCACTTGACTTTTTTAAAACATGATCAGATCTGTTAATTTAAATGCTTCTCATCCAACTTATCTCTAAGTAGGTTAAAGTACTAATAAGTCAATAAGGATAAGCTTTGTGCATGATAAACTATAAATTATAAAATGAATAAACCACTACTACTCAGGGACATGATAAATAAGGATCGAAGTAGACTAGGTTAGGTTGAGACTGAGACTGTCTTGTTTATAATAATTTTTTAATGCTTGACATAATCTTTCTAAAAGCGTGACATGATATAAATTCCTTTTAAAAACATATTTTGCAATAAGGACTTTAAATACGCTTAAATCTTTGGTGGATAAATAAGTATATGATTTTATCTCATTATAAAAAAAATCTATTCATAATAATAACAACAAAAATTATTATTTACATTTATTTAAATAGATTTTTTTTGGATAAACCAAGGTATCCTCCACGCGCAACTGTAGAGACTAATCCTTCGAGGTAACTGAGATCCATTTAAGGGGTTGACCTCTCCCAACAGATGTTTTTTCATACGCACCGGCCAGAGATCGAATCCAGGACCATTATTTAAATAGATTGTCTTGTTAAGTCTAAGAGGCATTTTAGGTAGCCTATAGTCTGACCTTTTTAGCTATATATATATATATATATATATATATATATATATTTGATAGACAAATGTTAGTGGTTAGTTTGTTAGAGGGAGGAAGATTTTGTTAGTGGCAAAGATCTGAGCCCTGCACATCCTGCTTGCAACTCCTTCATGTCTATTGGCTCAACCACTAAGCCACCTACATGGGACAACTATATATGTTTTTTTAAAAAATCTTGGTCATATCTATTTAAAAAAAAATTATGACTTGGCCTGGTGTAAGTTAGGCCACAGACCCTTGTTGGGTTAATTGGCCTATTTCCTCCCTTACATGTATACCAGGAACACTTACTATTTTTTACCGGCCTTTCTAATGTGTACAACCTTGCACATGATTATTAATTACTCACTTTTGTTTTTATTTTATAAATTCACGTTTATATAATTTCTCTACCCACAAAATAAGAAACTAGGTAATTAATAAGACAAAATAGACAATTAATGATCCTTATCGTGTATAAGGTTGTATACGTTAGAAAAAACTATTTTTTTTAAAATTAAAGTATAAAGTTTTTTATTTTAATTTTAAACTAAAATAAACCCATTTCTATTGCTAACAGTACTATTTTTTTACGGATATTGCTAAAAGCAAAGTACTTGTTAGCCAAACCTTTTATTTCAAATTTTTCTTTTGTATTTCTCTTGTTTTAAAATATTAGTTGTCTTTTCAAAAAAAATATTAGTTGTCCGTGAAAGAATTTTTTAGATTTTCTTCCAGTATTTTAAAAAATGAAAAAAAATATCAATTCATTTCCTTTAAAATGTTCGCGAAATATATGGAAACCTTTACCAAGTAAATTAAAAAAAATACTTCTTCCGTCTCAAATTATAAGAGTTTTTTGGTAAAGTCTCTAAAAAAAATGTAATTAATATAGTTAAAAATAATAAATTTGTCTACAATTTTTATTGTTTTACATAAACTACTTTTAAATTCATTGAAAGTGTAAATTAGATTACACTTTATTTAACTTATTGATTAAAATAAAGGTAAATTAAATAAGGGTAATAAGAAAAAAAATAATTAATATTATAGACAAACTTCAAAAGAATCTTATTAAATGAGACAAATAAAAAAGCAAAAAAACTATTATAATTTGTGACGGTTGGAATATATGAATAAACGGAAAGAGTAATTTAATCCAACAAAGTTACATTCTTTTCAAATTTGTGACAGCGTTAATTAATCCTTAGAAGATGAGATTCATGAGATGAAAAGGGAAAACAAGACCAGACGTTACAATAAGGTGGGGTCATGTATACGAGTCTCTGATCCGTTTCTTATAAATAGCAGTGTATGCTATAATTGCCTTACCATCAGCTCCAGTACTTACTCACAAACCCTTTATTATCTCCTCTCCCGCAGACATTAATTTTCTTCCGTGAGCTAGCTGCTTCATTTCTAATCAAGTTCCTTAATTTCTTTCTCTCCATTCCCCATATGTATAACCAATTAAATCATATACACATATTCAACACAAAAATCATCACACTCTAAATTTCCCCCATCCAATACTCCCAACACCCTCTTCTCTATAAATTATTAATTTATCCTCTCAATTAATCTCGAGTCTATCGGTTCTGCCTGCGAGCAGTGTGCGCAAAGAAAGTACAAACAGTTAACTAGCCATCTACAGGTCCTATTTTGCAAATATTCCACAGCTCGCCGCGTGTTTTTGACAATATTAAAGGTACGTTCGCTTATGAATAAATACGGGTGGTCCATGGAATTATATATATATATGCGGCCCAGAATAATAATTGTTTCTAAAAATTGATTAATTTTTTTTTCTCGTCAGTACTATATGCTTTTGCTTTACATGGATAAAAACACAAGTTAGACATGCTAGCTAGCTTGTGTCTGTTGTCTAGGAACTTAAGGAAAACTCTTTGTATGTCCTTTCATACCATATACAAGGCATTGCTTGCAGATTAAGCTCAAATATATGTATATTTATTTCTTCTCCCTCCTTGTTAGATTCTATTTGTAGTTGGATGCAATAAACTAATAAACTTATGAGCTGGTTTTGCTAATGCAATTGATAACACGAGTAATTAAAGAAATGTTGTTTGGGTCAACTTAATTGGCAGGTTTCAGTTTCACTTCTTTGAGAAGGAAGAAAAAATATAATGAATATCTTTTCGGTGTCGGGTTCCTGCTGCAAGCCCCTAGTGAGTTTCCAACCGGCACTTATGGATTCCTTGTTTCACCATCGTAAGGAAAAAGTAGTTGTGATCATGGGTGCCACCGGCACCGGAAAGTCGAAGTTGGCCATCGACCTGGCCACAAATTTTCCACCGGCCGAGGTTGTCAACTCCGACAAAATGCAAGTTTATAAAGGACTTGACATCACAACAAACAAAGTCACCGAGGAAGAGTGTCGTGGGGTCCCACATCATTTGCTTGGAACGGTTGATCCTAATACCAATTTCACATCCAACGACTTTTGTGAGCAGGCAACTCTGGCCATTGGTAGCATCGTGGGGAGGGATGGGTTACCTATTATTGCCGGTGGGTCCAACTCATTCATCGATGGGTTGGTCAACCATCACCCTGAGTTTCGTTTAAGGTACGAGTGCTGCTTCCTCTGGGTGGATGTTTCTCTTCCCGTGCTTCATTCCTCTTTGTCCGCACGTGTGGATCGCATGATTGAGGCTGGTCAGGTTGATGAGGTTCGTCGGTTTTTTGATCCATCACTGAAGGAAGAGGATTACACGAGAGGGATACGAAGGGCCATTGGGGTACCTGAATTCGACGAGTTTTTTAGAGCAGAGGTAGAAGGGAAAGCAGATGAAAGAACCATGAAGAAGCTTCTTGAGGCTGCCATTGTTGCCCTCAAAATCAATAACTGTAAGCTCGCGACCAGACAGGTTCAGAAGATTCATCGGCTTTATGGTATGTGGAAGAAAAACATGCACCGTCTTGATGCCACCGAGGTTTTCCTTAAGGAGGAGGAGGAGGCTTGGGAGGATCATGTGTTGGCAAAGAGTCGTAGGATTGTTCACAAGTTCCTCTACGAGGAAACCCGTAGTACTGTTGGTGGTATTGTGCCCGCAATTGCTCCTCCTGCCACCGTGGCAGCGGTAACCCATTGAAGGTCGTAGGGCCAGCCAGTAAGAGAATCAAATTAATATATATATAGATCAAAACTCTCCATACCACTGACATGCCTCTCCGATGACATTACATGGCATTCCACATCTCTTTTTTTTTTTTCTCCCCTAAATTATACTTTTGTTTGCTTACATGTATTTTAGGTTTTGTTCTGGTCCTTATGTATTAAAAATTTCGAATTGGTCTCTTATATTTAAAAGTTATACTAATGTGGTCCTTTTTGTTATTTGGTTCCGAAATGGTCTCTTTTGTTACTTAAATTATACCATGTAGTCCCTTTTTTGCCCCTTAATTTGCAAAAAAAATGGACTATATTGGCTTAATTTTTATAACATAAGGGCCCATTTTAAAACAAAAGGACAACATTGGTGTAACTTTTACACATAAGGGAACAATTCGAAACAAATAATACACAAAAGGCTAAACTGAGACCTAAAATAAACTTAAGGGACTAAAAGTATAATTTAGATTTTTTTTTTTCCTTTTTTTCACCACTTCGTTAGGGTCATGTCATTGGTGTAGTAAAAAGCTTTACTTACTTACTTACTATATACATAAAGAATGTTTGTTATACCCTTGTCCTTGACAATTTTTATATTTAATATAATATACATATATGTGAAAGATGTTACGTGTTACAAACTTACAATAGCCGAATTACTTAACAGTGATATCTGTGAATTAAATTAAATATGTTAATATTGGAGCTCGGCATAGCCATACGCTACTATTATATGGGGTATAACAGTTGCAAACTTGCACCGAAAATATGATTGTTACTGCTATTAAAAAAAATGACATTTGGTACATGAGATAAAATAGTTATTTGCTGTCAAAAGAACGATTGTTGGTTCAGTTGGTAAGAATACGATTAATATCTCATAAATATATGAGTTCAAATTTAAGGGCCTAGACCCACGGTAAGTCTAATCTTTTTTTCCTAGGGCCTAGGCCCATGGTAATGAAAGTTTTTATCTACCATTTTGAAGCCCTTAGTAATATTTGTAGGTACACATACATATTCTTGTAGTGAAATCTTATTACTCATATGAGAACTTTATTGGTGGATAACTTGTAATATAATTACCTATATAAGCGTTTTTTGAGCTCTTTAAGCCGTGAGGTCTATCTGGCTCTGGTGAGTCCCATGATCGAATTCACCTAAATTTTACTTTATAAAAAAAATAGTTATTTGCTTTTTAATTTTAAAATAATTTTTATTTTGATCGAGGCTTTTGCCAAATTTAATGGGTAAGATTTTGTGTAAAAATGGGAGAAATTCAATCAGCAATCAAGTATTATACTATCTAGTAAAGGATATATTGATTCTTGATGGAACCAAGAGGGTTGATACATACAAGAATGCGTTAACTAGCAACATTTGGCGGCCGTACAGGCGAGAAGCAAATATAATAGGATCCGGGTAGCACGAGTGGAGGAGTGGATCATTGGATGGGTTCTTTCCTCCAGTACTTGAGAATGAGAATCAACTTCCCAGTGTTTGATTTGTTTTGCCCTTTTTGACTTAGGTAGTTCGGCGCATGCTCTATACCCTTTTCTGAATCTTCCGTACCGATGATCGAGTGCGGTGCACCTGTATCAAGCATGATAGAGTTGGCTCTTCGTGGGGTCCAATCCATTGTTGTAGATGCTCAATGATTTGTGATACGGGCCAATGGCCTCTTTTATGTAGCGTCTCAGTCTTTTTTTTCTTTTTTTTGGTAGGAACGAGCAGCGTCTCAGCCTTTTACTTGTGATATCTGTAAATGTGTCCGTTTAATGAACTTGTGATATCTTAATTAATCACCGTTCATTCGAGATCCAGCGGATGAGAATTGCCAACTCCGATGCCAGAATCAAAGAACCCAAGATGAATGTACATAACGATTTGATGGGGATACATGAATCGTCCGGAAGGGTTATTTTTATTTTTATTTTTATTTTTTAATAGAAAAATGTTAGTCGTTAAAAATTGTTAAAAATGTTAATTTCCTGAGTTTGAACCCGAAATTTTCAGTTTATACTCCTTCAACATCTCTTAGCTCACCAACCGAATTAAGGGTTATTGATCAATTCAGCACTTCGTATGCTAAATCTGTCACGTAAATTAAATTTCTCTTAAAGAATATATTGCGAATGGAGACTTTTTATCAAATTTGACAGTTAATTGATTCTACCTGTTAAATCAAATTAATTTAATATTTTTTACAGACTTTCTATCAAATTTGACGGTTAATTGATTCTACCTGTTAAATCAAATTAATTTAATATTTTTTACAGGTGCATTGATGTTGTGTCAGTGTGAGTAAAATTACCCAATAAATTACCCAATATATTCTTATGCGAAGTGTTTATGGGGAATCTTGAAAATGAGACAAAAGGCGGGAATGAGTTATAAAAATGGTGGTGGCAATGCACTCTTTGTCTTCTTCATCCCACATGATTCCAACTAATATATATAACACACAGTTTGCCGCTTTATACTCCCACTCATCACCACCCCATATTTAAAAGGTTAAATGTACCCCACATCCGCAAAAATACATATTTTGTTTTTAAGTGCTTTTGTTTTAATTCCGCGACCTCCCCTTTTTTTTTTCCTGATAATATCCGCGACCTCCCTTTTAACCCCCCGGCCCGCCGCCCCCAAAAAAATGCTCATAAATACAACGGAATTGGTACCCAAATTGATAAAGGAAGTGTCACATTAACAAGCGCAGGTATGGTCAAAATCACCTTTTAGTAAAGGGAGCATAGTCTCTTGGCTTTGCATCCCATAAGAAAAAAAGGAAAGGATAAAAGGAGTAATTATTTTTTTCAATGCTTCCTGAGCATCTTGGTCCACATCGAACATGCATAGAATATAGAATTTGCCAAAGTATACAAGTAAGTAAAAGTATAGTATCTGTTCTTTTTTCTTATTATTTGTTTCAGTAACTGTATGGAAAGTGATTTACATGCATTATTATTTCATGATTCATCACTTGGCGAATGACCTATATTATTAATTAATAGTCGTATCATTATCGGTGTATAAACATGGTTTTTACGGCTCCTTTTGCATGACATTTGTGAATAAGTGTGTATATATCATTGCTGCCAACTGGATACGCAACGATCCTCTAACCAGTCAAAAAAAAAAAAAAACCTCTAAGGGATATGTGTTTTCTTTTTCTAATTATTGAAAGCAATAACGAAACACAAGTAGACTATACATGAGCAACATCTAATTTATTACGAAATTATAGTGGGGTTAAAAAATTGAGACAACACTTACTTAAGCACGCCAAAAGTTTTTTACCTCTCAAAATCCCTTAAACAAAAAATTTCACCTTCCACATCTTAGAAGCAAGACAACCAACGAAGAAATCTTGTCACACAAAAACTCAATATACAGTTTAGCCATGACTTTGTATGGTGTTGACCTCGCCGAAAAAGTTAATGCAGTATGGTGGATGAACTATTTCAACATAGATGAGTTTGTCTTTCCTAGACTCGTTCAGGAATTTTGGAGCATTGCAAAGGTTTTCAATACAAAAATAGTAGAAGAAGTTCTGAGTATTGGTAAGAGTAGACAAGACGAATATAGTCCAAATTACAACAAACTATAAAGATGAAGGAAAAACTTCAATATTCACAAATGAGACAGGAGAGACTATTGGAATCGATCCCTTTCTCTTCAAAAAGGGTGTAGAAAACAACCCTATAAGCTAGAAGCAAGCTTGCAGAAAAAGAAATATAGGGATCTACACCAAATCCTTTTGAAAATCATCTTGCCAAACTCAAGGAGTGAAAATGAACCAAGTGAACTTCACATTTTTTGTTTATATAACATGACTGTTCACATTGCCAAAGTTAATTTTCAAGTATTTCAAGAAGACCATCAAGAAAAAAGAAATTATTTTCACTTCATCTATCCCTTATTACTAACCACTATATTTTAGCAACAATTTAAAATTTTGATGATCTAGCAATCTCACAGAGAATTTACTATCGGTAAAGTCTTTGTAGATCATCTTTTGAGGTTTATGATATTGCAGATATCGACATTAAACGACCATTTCCCGAATACCTTGAATCACAAAATGAAGAGGAAGGAGAGCCTTCCAAGAAAAGACTCAAACTTGAAGAAGAGAATACAAAGGAAACACTTGAGAACTTAAAGCAACAGATGAATCAAATTAATATTCTTGTCAAGGAGTTAAATGAAAATGTTAAGAGTCTCAATGCTATTAAGTTTGATTGAATGATGTTTCTATATTTTTTGGGCATTTAGTTGTAATTTTTTGTATTCATGACTTGTGTAATTTTTTATCTATCTTTACAGCAAATTAAATAGTTATTGGTCTCTACTGATTAATTTGTCTCTTGCAGTACATTTTGTATTTTCTTTGCAGCAAATTTGGTGTTTAGAAAACTAGCCAATAATCTAACAACTTAATCTAAAACTATAGCCAATCAACTACAAATTCATCTGATAAATCACAGTAGTGTTCGACTAGGGAGGTAGAGTACACATTAGGGTTAGTTGTGAGAAAAAATGGAAAATAATAAAAGGCAAAAAGTACATAAATTAACATGGTGTGCTGTCAGTGATAGACGTCACATGTGAGCAGAGAGTGATGGGTTCGTGTGAACACTTGGAGGTGAGAGACGACAACTGAGAGGGGGACATTTTGAGTTGTGATGGAGAAAACGTTCTTCCGCGCATTTTTAAATTTTGTTTCAATCTTCTGATAACGTGTGCTCAGAAAAGCGTTATCTGAAGTACATTCAAATAATGTTTGATTAAGAAAGTGTTGTCTGAAGGTTTGACTCCAGACAATATTTGACTAGACAAATGTCATCTTAATGCTCCATATTTTTTTATTAAAAATAAAACTAAACATGAAGCTTTTAGATTATTTTGCCTGTGCAAATGCTATCTGAAAATTTGTTTTAGATAGTGTTTGCCCAAATAAATGTCATCTTAAAGCTCAATGTTTCTTTAGATAACGCTTCACACTTTACGTGTTAACTAAAAGTCGTTATAGCTTCGTGTTTTCGACGTAGTAAATTTGGTTGTTTGGTCCATTTGGGAGATGAAAAATCAGGTTATTTTTTTAGGCTTTTCAAGTGATAATAGTCTTCTTGATTGACCAGATTAAGGCATCCACCTGGGAATGGTTTGTAGCTAGATCACGTGTTGTTCCTTATTTCTTTTTGTATTTGATTGTTATCTCTTATTTTGCTACATCTTTGCTTTGGTTGTTGTAAGTCCTGTCACTTTTTAGTTGAATTTTGTAAATAGGTTTGACTACCTCTTATACTCGTTAATATTTTTTTTTTAAATCTCGGTATTCGGACCTTGCGAGACTGTGCGAGACTAACCGACCTTTTCAATGGATCACTTTTTCCTCACAGACTCAGTGCCTGAAAGACTGTGGTATCAAACAGACTAGCCCAGGGCGGAAGGACTCGCAAACATGACTAGACTCTATCATAGTAGAAAGTTGTGCACGAAGGAGGTTTGTGGTCGGCCGGTTAAGGTGTACAAAAAAGTTACACTAGTTGACCGAGCACTGAGGGGTCACATGGAACGAGCCTCTATGACATGTGGCCATAGCCATAACGACCCTAGATTGTCACCTAGGCTATAAGATAACGTGTCACCGTGTCATAGGTCTAGAAGATCACATAATGATTGACAAATATATTCCCTAATTCTCTCTAACGCCTTGGTGGGCATGGATCCCCCTGCAACCTAGAAGAACCGAGGGCACGAAGGTAGCTATATGAGGAAAGGATTAAGTCATTTGAAGGACACACATTGTATATCCTGGGATACCACCTTCTAGGTCATCTTGGTACTTAGTAAGGATACAAGAGCCATAGTTGAAAACACGAACAAATTAAACATTATTCTTTAGTGTACTAGACACATTAAATTTTTAATATACGAAAATTCAATAAAACATGCCTTATTATAATATTAAAACATATCACAAATTGTAATTAAAAATTACAATAATGTTTTCAATAAATCATATGAGTAAATTCAATACTTGAGCTAAACCTTTTTTACTCTGAAGAGTAACGTGACTTCAAATAAGAATTACATTAGTTATTTTTTTGAATCATTAATTAAATAGTGACATTTTAATAATATTTATATTTTTAAATTATAATTTTCCTTCATAATCACATTTTTTGCCAATTTATTAATATATAATTGAAAAATAAAGGAATTAACAGAAATAGCATCCAATAAAATTTCCTAAAAATATGAAAAAGTTATTCTCTAATTTGTTAAATTTATAAAAAAAAATGTCGTAAAAGTTAAAAAGTGGTGTTATCCGCTTATCAAAAAAAAAAAGTGGTGTTATCGTATATGTTTAGAATAATAATCAAGAAAAGTTAAAATAAAATGTTGTAAACTATTAAACAAATCAAATGTTGAATATTTTTAATATAGTAAATATTCAAATTTTATTTAACATTTTTTTTATTTTCTTCATGAGTTTGTTTAAAACATCATCATGGTTTGGCAAAAAAGTAATTAATATAACCAATGAAACCAATAAATTTTGTTGTTCTTGATGAAATTATTAGTCTTTTTACTGTGATATTTTTAACTGTTTATTATCTCATTACACATATTTCTTTCTTTACAATAAATAGTTAAAGGTATAATTGACAAAAAATAGTAACAAAATTTCTTTAAAGAATACTACTAGATCAGCAGTTGAAAAACTGTAAATCACAATAAAACTATTAAAAATATAAAAGTAAAATTAAATAACATAAAATTAAATATCACAGGTTGTCTCCTGCAAAATGCTTGTTTATCGTCGTGAGTCTGACGGTTTGTTTAAAAGTGGTCAACCAGGTGGCTCTCTAATTGTGAATTTTGCATTCATTGCATTTTTCCTTCTCCACTTCTTAACCATGTGGTTTATATTGTTCTTTCTTTTGTCAAGTAGTGGATGGACTTCAAAATATTGTGAAATTTTTACTTATTTATCACCCACCAATATGCTAGGATCCTACAAGTTAATAATTTATTCTAAAAGGTTTTGCACTCTTAAATTATCAAAGCCGTTAAAAGCATCCACATTATTATTAAAATAGGAAAGAGTAAAAGAACATGGAGTTTTAGTAGAATTTAAAACTTTTAAAATATCATTTTCCTTACCACTTCTTATAGTTACCTTTCCCTTTTGAACTTCAATGACTGCTTCACCGATTTTGGTCAAAAGTGTTTATTTCAAGTTAATTGGCACTTCCTCTTTTTGCTTAAAATCAACAATCATGGGGTCTTCCTTGTTTTCTTCATAAGTGCTCTCTTCAGTAGGAGTTTTAATCCTTTATGGGAATGACTGTTCTTTATGCTTAGGCTCAGACTTAGGCTCCTCAATCAACTCCTCAACATTCTCAAGAATAATGACTTCATCTTCCTCCTTTAGATTAGGCTCAACTTGATTGGGCAAAGTATCTTGTTCCCTCTGAGTCATCAATGTTGCTGGAGCAGAATCCTGACTCTCCACAAATTCAATAGGAGTTTCGAAAAACTCAAATTGGTCACCAAATTTCCCTAATTTAGCAAAAATCTCATCAATGTTTAGTTCTTCAATTGATTCTTCATCACTCTCTTGGACGATGACTTCTTATTCCTCTTTGGGATTGGGCTCAAGTTCCTTTTTAATTTTTTGAATCATGCAATTTACCAAGGCAGAAACTTGTTTTTGTTATTTTTTTAATGACAAATATTAGTTGTTAATTGTTATGTTAGTGGGGTAGGTAGGGATAGAACCCTAGACCCCTTACTCCTTCAACTCCTTGGTGTCCCTTAACTCACCGCTTGAGCTACCTAGTTGGGACGCAGAAACTTGTTTCTGTAAGTCCATAAAATTCTTTGTGATGATGTTTACTATCTTCTCCATAGATTTGAGTCTTTTATCCACTTGCACCATGATTTTGCTTATTGCCTTATTACGTTCTTGCTCCTCAGGTTCTTCTTTAATTTTCTGAATCATCCAATGTACCGAGGCAGAAACTTTTTCCTATAAGGCCTTCTGTTCCTCTGCGGTGGTGTATACTATCTTCTCTATAGATTTGAATCTTTTACCCACTTGTCCCAAGAAAGTGTGCTCAGTCTCTTCCAAATTAGACTTTCTCTTGCTTTGAGCTTTATTTTGCAGATGATGTGTCCAATAAAAATCTTCTTTTTGATTCTGTCTTCTCTAAGAGTTGCACATATAATATGCTTTGATTTCAACCCAAAACTTGTAACAGTCTTGTCATTCATGTACTACAAAACCACGATAATCACAAAGAAGAAGAGAACCCGTGAGGTTTTTTTATAAAATAATAATAATAATTCTCTCTTTTTAAGAAAATAAAAATAAAATAAAAACAAAAACACTAAGTAAAATAGAACTAAATAAAATATAATCAAAGTAAAGTCAAATAGAATCAAAACAAAATAATGTAGGATCAAAGTAAAATAGAAAGAATCAAACTTAAGAAAAATCAATCAAAACAAAATAAGGTAAGTTGGAATAAAATAAAAGAATCAAACTAAAATAAAAGAGAATCAAAGTCTAATGAAACCAAATAAAAAAAAATCAAACAAAATAAGGAAAGTTGGAATAAAATAGAAGTAAAGTCAAATAAAATCAAAATAAAATAAAATAAGATAATATTATCTTTATCCAATCCTTACTTCAAATTCAAACTGAGCTTATCATATCTTTTCTTAAATTCAAATTCTATCGTTATCGTATCTTATCTTATACTCTTTAATATTATTTATTTTTTAAAAAATCTTGCTATCTGGACCTTGCGAGACTAACCGACCTTTTCAATGGATCACTTTTTCCTTATAGACTCAGTGCATGAAAGACAGTGGACCGTATCAAACAGACTGGCCCAGGGCGAAAGGACTCGCAAACATGACTAGACTCTAGCTATCATAGTAGAAAGTTGTGCACGAAGGAGGTTTGTGGTCGGCCGGTTAAGGTGTACACCAAAGTTCACTAGTTGACTGAGCACTATGGGGTCACATAGAACGAGCCTCTATTCCATGTGGCCATAGCCATAACGACCCTAGATTTTCACCTAGGCTATAGGATAACGTGTCACTGTGTCATAGACCTAAAAGATCACACAATGATTGACAGAGATATTCCCTGATTCTCTCTAACGGCCTTGGTGGGCACGAATCCCCTGCAACCTAGAAGAAGTGAGGGCACGAAGGTAGCCATATGAGAAAAGGATTAAGTCTTTTTTTTTGTTACAAAAGGATTAAGTCATTCGAAGGACACACATTGCATATCCTGGCATACCACCATTTAGGTCATCTTGGTACTTAGTAAGGATACAAGATCCATAGTTGAAAACACGAACAAATTAATCATTATTTTTTAGTGTATTAGACACATTAAATTTTTAATATACGGAAATTCAATAAAACATGCCTTATTAAAATATTAAAACATACCGCAAATTGTAATAAAAAATTACAATAATGTTTTCAATAAATCATTTGAGTAAATTTAATACTTAGAGTCTATTTGGTTCAAACGAGGGGAATGGAGGGGAGAGATTTTAATGGAGGGGAGGGAGGGAGGGAGGGAAGGGATGAGAGATATTTAATTTGATTTTGTGTTTGGTTGAGAGGAGGAGAGGGGAGGGGAGAGAAGCCTTTGCTTATTTGGTTCAGGAGGGGAGGGGAGGGATTTTAATAGAGGAGATGGATTAATTTACTAGTATATCCTTATAGTCTTTTATTATATTATATATAAGGATATTTAAGTAATTTTATTTTAAATAATTTAATCTCCCTTCTTCTCATCTCTAAAACCCCCTACTTTGGGAGGGCAGCCAAAATTGGCTTAGGAAGGATTTTGCTCCCCTCCTCTCCCCTTAAAAAAATTGAACTAAACAAACATAATTTAAAATAACTCCTCCCCTCTAAAACCCTAACCAAACACACCCTTAAGCGAACTTTTAAGAATCTAGCTGTAAACGTTTTTTACTCTGAAGAATAACGTGACTTCAAATAGGAATTACATTAGTTATTTTTTTGAGTCATTAATTAAATAGTGACGTTTTAATAATATTTATATTTTTAAATTATAATTTTCCTTCATAATCACATTTTTTGACAATTTATTAATATATAATTGAAAAATAAATGAATTAACAGAAATAGCATCCAATAAAATTTCCTAAAAATATGCAAATGTAATTCTCTAATTTGTTAAATTTATAAAAACATGTCGTAAAAGTCAAAAAGTGGTGTTATCGTATATGTTTAGAATAATAATCAAGAAAAGTTAAAATAAAATGTTGTAAACTATTAAACAAATCAAATGTTGAATTAATACTTTTAATATAGTAAATATTCAAATTTGATTTAACATTTTTTATTTTTTATTTTCTTCTTGAGTTTGTTTAAAACATCATCATGGTTTGGCAAAAAATAAATTAATATAACCAATGAAACCTTTGATATCCTATTATCTTATTACACATATTTCTTTTTTTACAATAAATAGTTAAAGGTATAATTGACAAAAAAAATAGTAACAAAATTTCTTTAAAAAATACTCCCTCCAGTCCCTTTTATAAGAGATAAAAATGACATTTTTTTTTGTCCTAAATATAAGAAACAAACATAAATTTTTAAATACTTTAAATGATGAAATTCATTTATACCCTTATTTAAGTCTCATATTAGTAGAAGTAATTAAAAAATGAGGAATGCTACGGATAATCTCTCTAACACTCTCTCTTAAACACTCTCTCAATGATTGGGCCACGTGACAATTTTTTTTTCAAAATCAACCATTGGATTGAAAGTTACTATCATATAGATCATATCTGTAAATTTTAACATTAACTTGTAATCATTTGCTATATCATCAAGATGCATCCAGATTAACGTTATTTGTAATTACACCGTTGACGTTAATCTTGACGCATCTTGATGACATATCAAATGATTATAAATTAATGTTAAAATTTACAGATATGATCTATATAATAGTAACTTTCAATCCAATGGTTGATTTTGGAGAAAAAAAATGTGACATGGCCCAATCATTGAGAGAGTGTTTAAGAGAGAGTGTCAGAGATGTTGTGATTAGCATTTCTCTTAAAAAATTGTTATTAATTAGAACTATGAGGCAAAGAAACCGGAGGGTGTACTAGTACTAAATAAGTAAAAACAAACAAAGAGAGTAAAAATTTTGACTGTTGACTGTTGACAGTATAATGTTAGATGGTGACTTCCTTTACGGAATGGCAACAATTGTGGAAGACATCGTTCCGTACCCCACAGCTTCTCTGTTTTCGCCTTGGGGTGTCATGAGTAGTTCCTATTCTCACAATATTAACTGCACTAATCACTAATCTTTCCCCAACAAGAACAGGTCAGTCAGTCAAAATATACCTCATGAGAATCCAAAGAGACATGAATTATTGGCAATGTGCTCATATCAACTCATTATCATGGTTCAATCAAAAAAAAAAAAACTCATCAACTCATGGGTATTAAATTTAAGTTTTCACTTCAGTTATCTATTTTTTGAAATATTTTTTCTTTAATATTCCCTCTGTTACTTTTTATAAGTCCATTTAGACAGAAAAACGCATACTAAGAAAAGTAGTTAATATAATTAAATTGTCTATATGTGTATGTTTTTTCAAATTTATCCTTCAATCATATTCCCTCCGTTCCTTTTTACTTGTCGGTTTTTAAGAAGAAATTTGTTCTTTTTTATTTGTCATTTTGATAGTTTAAGGTTACATTAATTACTTGTTTCTCAATCATACCCCTAATTATTTATTGTATAGAGAGAAATAAGGGTGATGAATAATAAACAAGCAAGAGTATCATAGTAAAAAGACTAATAATTTTATCAAAAATAACAAAATTTATTGGTTTTTTTAGTTTGCGTAAAACATTCTTAAAAGACAAGTAAAAAGGAACGGAAGTACTATCTCCGGAATGAATTATAAGCACATAGAGCATAATTTGGTTCATTGAATAACCAATGTATTTGGTCTATAATATAGACAAAATACATTGGTTATTCAATGAACCAAATTTAGCTCCATATGTTTATAATTCATTCCAGACGGAGTAGTACTTTTAATTAATTAATGCATGTCTTGGATTTTTAAATATTATATAATTAATTAGGGATACTTTTGAAAAAAATAATTAATGTATCTTATAGTTTGAAAATGAGCTTATAATTAGTTAACAAATTTTTTCCTAAATAGGCTTATAAAAAGTAACAGAGGGAGTACTTTTTAAATTTAATTAATCACCATTTTTTAGTTATTAATGTCACAACTTTTGATATATATATATATATATATATATATATATATTCTCTTATAAGTTTAAATATCATATATCTTAAATATACCTCATGATTATGCAATAAACAAAATACTGACTAATTTTTTACAAACTTTGGTTGTCAAATTAATATTCCCTAAACAAGAAGCATGGATACGTTTATATAAAAAATAAAATAAAACATGGATATGTAAAATCATCGTACGTCGGTCGTGATTCCCCATTTCGTAATGGTACAAATTAAAAGCTGGCCACAGAGTAGAGACAAAATACGATTAATTACTTATGTTGTTTTCACATAGAGGTTGTTTAAAAGTTTTTAAAAAAGTTGAAAACTAGATAATTTTGAATATCGAAAAATATTATCAGGACTAAATTATTTTCTGAATACTTCAAAAAATAACCCCGACAGTATTTTTTTTCATTTTGTTCAATAGCAATGCATAAAAAGTATTAGTAAAATTTGAAACAATAAATAAAACAAAACTTATTTTTAAAATAAAATAAAGGAAATATGCATGGCGAGACTACGCACTCTCTAATGTTTAACCCTATCCTATTTTGTCCTTACTCCTTGGATATATAGCAGGAAAGGTAAGCTTAGAATTCCCATGCATCCCTCAAATTATCATTCCAATTCGATAGTACAACCACTTCTTTTAGGATACACGACAGAAAAAGAATCAAAGTGTCTTTTGCTAATGATAATATAAGGATGAAAAAGTCTCCTATCAATCACTATCTATGTTATTAACATTATGTTGGGTGTACTAATTAAATGACAAATATATATGCTACCTTTGAAGTTTGAATCACTGTATGTAAATCATGTTCCATTTAATAGACAATATGACAGCTTAATTTGTCCTATGCCAAGCACGAGAGAACTTAATTTTAACTCTGCATGTAACATCAACAATTTTCTTGTTTTTTATGCTCGAAATTTATACTCTTAGAGCATGCTATTACTTAATACCTTCCCTGTGTTGAGAGAGAGAGAGTGAGAGAGAGCGCACTATAACAAAAAACAATTCTTCTAGATATATAATATAATATAATGCACCTGCTTGTTTCATTCGTGCATTATTTGGAATTGCCATTAGTACGACGTGACACTTTTGGTTCAATTTTGGGCATATGGGATTCGATCTTGTGGTAACCAGTCAAATTTGTTTCTGAGCGGGTTCTTAACAGGGAGGCTGCATATGATGAGAAGGCGACGGTGCCGTCATTTCGTACAATGCATTCATACACTTCTCTTGACATGACTGTCTACCCTACTCACCAAGAACAAGTGCACGTGTGCATGTTGACCATGACAAAGAAATCAGAGATATTACTTTATAGTCATCCATTTATCTTTTATATTTATTTTTATATTTAGAAGGATGATGAAAAAATAAAATAAAATAAGTGATGATGTGATAGCAATGCTGTAAGAATTGAAACGAAGATCAAAGTGGCATTTCCTACGAGTTATAGCTCACTTGCTTTAAACCGCTCGAATCAATATCTCGAGAGCATAATTTGATGGTAAAACATACGTAAGAGTTATGAGAACGCTGGAAGTAGGATTCGAACTAGTACCGTTCCACTTCTCTCCTCTTTTTTTACTATATATACTAGATAAAAAAAACTGCTCAAACCAATATGAATTGAATGTCGAACAGCATAAATAACCAAACTATAGACATGACAAATTGAACCAATCAGCTAGTTCTTAAAACAATGTGTAATACTAATAGAAATAAAATAAAATAAAAAATTGAAAGGATAAATAAAGTGTTGAAAATATAAAGGAAAAAATGTAACAAAATTATGCTCTCAAAAAAAAAAAAGACCTCAAAAGGTGTTGCAAAAGCTGCCAATATTTTCGGTCTTGGTCAGCTCAATTGCCCCCCGTCGCCTCTTTTTAGCTCCCAAATTGAAGGGTTTGTTTCCTTCCTATCTCCTGGTCCACCTTTTTTGAAACGTAAGTTTACCAAATTCGTACCTTCATGGAAGTTGTTTATTTTGCTTTTGGTCCTTCACTTTGTCTGTTCCCAGCTCCTATTTTGTTTTGTTCTTTTGGCTAAGTTAATTTGTAGCATATGCATATGTGTCTTGTCAGCTTAACAAGAAGGGGGTGATTTGCCCTATACCGTACGTCCACGTTAGCTGATTTACAACTAAGAAACGCGTAGCTAGCCCTGGAGGTTCAACGAGAGGGAAAGACACGGTTTTGGAGGTTGAGCATTGGAATCTTTAACGACTAAAAATGACTATTTTATAACCTTGGTGTTGGATTTAGTAGTATATTTGTTACGTCAACATTTTTCACTTTAAAAATGTTTTGTCATCATGATATCTTAGCTAGGTAGATTTTTTTTTTGACGCATCTTAGCTAGGTAGATCGAGTAGTGTTATAATTCCTTTTTGTATCTCGTTCACTTAGATTCTTGCTCTGATCATTTTGGAGATGGATTTCTTTGCTAATTTCCGGGTCTATCAGATCATATACAGCCATCGTATCTTCAAACATAGAGTTGCCTTAGATTTGCGTACGTGTGTATATATAACTAGGCGAGAGACTTCGTGCTCAACACGAATGACAAAAAAAAACAGAACCTATAGTATTTATGTTTTTTGTGAGAAAATGAATGAATAAACTTTTGCTACGTGTCTTTATTATATCTAAATTTCTAGGGTTAAAAACTCCCTTATATATAACTGTAGTTGCACTTTTCACCCTAATTTTTAAAATTAAGCATTTTACACCCTAATTTAATATTACTTAAAGCACTTTACCCTTAATTTAATTTTATTATTAAAATTAACCGTAAAGATTTAAAATATTATCTAAAATGACAAATTTATCCTAATAAAGTCTTGATAAATGTACCCTTCGTTCATAATAATCTTCTATTGAACCCCATAATGAGTTAAAATCATGGTCACAATAATGCACCAGCAATCACTTTTCAACTATCTCTAGTAAAAGAAGACTTGTTGCAAGTGAGTTTGCCTTTCTTTGGTGCAGCTAACAACATACAAATCAATGTTGAGACTAGTCAAGCTCGAAGGGATGTGAACGATGATAATTAAATGTGCTTTCAGTGTGCTTCCTTTCACATATCACGTATGTCAAGGCAGGAGCTTATATAACAAAGAAATTCAAGAGTGTGCTCAATGATAAGGTGTTAAAATAAAGATTGAAAATTGAAAGGATTTGATTTTCACTCTCGTTACCATATAGGGTAATATAGGGTAAGAAATAAAAAAGAACATAGACCCCGTTTTTGATCATATTTGTCAATTTTGTTGTACCAAGCAAGTTAAACAATTCAAATAATAAAAAAATCACTAATTTAAACAAAAAGAACCGTAAATATTTAAGCAAAAAGAACACTAATTTAATTTTACTATTAAAATTAACTGTAAAGATAAAAATTTATCTAAAATCACAAATATTATCTATAAAGATTTCCAAACAATTCAAATAAAGCTGGAAAAGCAGAACTTGAAGGTCCCAGTGGCTGAAATGCTAAACTAAGGTCCCAGACTCCCACTAGGAAAGGATGAAACATAAACTAGAAGTTGTTATTCTAGGAAAAGACTAGTCCAGGTTATTCAAATGCCTTTATTGAAAAATAAGGATAAATATGTCATTTTAGATAATATTTTAAATCTTTACTGTTAATTTTAATAGTAAAATTTAATTAGGGGTAAAATGCTTTAAATAATATTAAATTAGGGGATAATATACTCAATTTTAAAAATTAGAATGGAAAGTGCAACTACACTTTATATATTAAGGGGATAAAGTGCTTTTAACCCAATTTCTTAAATATACATAATAGAAAACGATGAAGAAGATGAAAAAAAACTCTTGAAGTCATCTCTTCATGCCCGCGGGCTATGCTTTTCAAATTTCAAAAAATCTTCAAGTAGATAAGAATCTTTGAAGCCTTCAAAAGAAGACACGTTAGCATTATGGCATTGTGGGATTAGTGAATCTTTGTCACACTAACTACCGTTTAGACATGATTGGACAAAGATTTGATGAGTTTCATTAATTTTGCGATAACATGTCCGGCGCGTCTAGCTATATACGCATGTGAACTGATTAATTAAACATGTTGAATTCGATCACGATCTTAGAATGCGATTGGTTCACGAGAGAAATTGTGAAGAGAGAGTATGAAAAAAGAGAAAAATGTGAGAAATATAGTAGATTTGAGGTATTGATTGGAATAAGAAAAAAAGAAGAGAAATAGGGAATAGAGAAATGTGTTTAATTTTTGAAATAACAAAAATACCCTTCTACTAAAAAAGTAATATACAATTAAAAATTAATTTATTTTTTATTTGAAGGGTAAAAATAGTAACAATGAAGTTTTGGCCATTCTCTCTCCAATTTCTTCTCGAATCTGCGCAGAAAATAAAACATGTGGGGTCTATGCCTTTTTTTTTTCCTACTCTATTTCACCTTGCACCAATAAAGAGAAAAGCTTCTTTTCTCTGCTAATTCTCTCGTCAGTGACTCTCTCGTCCCATTTTATGTGGAAACAATCACACCCTTAGAAAGTCCCCCAAGGAAAGAAAAGGGTTAATAAGGAAAAATCTACTATATTATATAAAAATAAAATGAAGTTTTGTCACGTAAATTCATGCAAACATGATAGTTTCACGTTCATTCTTTTCCTGCCAAATTGGAAAAAAAATCATGATATTTCATTAATTAAGACTTATCAATCAATCAATACTCATATCTGGACCTTTATCATTCAATCAAATTTGAATAAAATCAAATTCAAATTCAAAATGTAATAAATTAAAGTATATCAATCAATTATTCTCATATTTTGACATTTGCCATTCAATCAAAATACCATCTAAGTAATGTTGCAACATAAGAATCATTACATTTTTTTTTGCCTAGATGATCAATTTCAATGTTTTTATTTTTTTGTTATTGTTGTTTTAATTATAGTAACCATTATTACCCCATGTCAATCGTATGCCTTATATTTTTCTGTTGAAACTCATAGTTGAGAAACCATTTATAGATATAATTAAAATAGAATCGATATTTTCTGTTTTATTTGTTATATTTTAAAATTGGAGTATACTTATAAATACATATATTATCTACTTCATAATGAAATATCTATAATATTTTAAAAAAAATTTAAATCTGCTATTAATTTTTTTTTTTTAAAAATCCAACATGCGAACAGGGTAAATATGCTAGTAATACTATACCATAAAGTTTTATGAAGTTTTCGATTATATACTATTCCCTTGTCAAAGCAGATGCATCACAAGAAAATTCGTTATCACTTGTCAAAAAAAAAAAAAATTCTTTATCAAAAGATTTAATCAACAAAAATAATTAAATTTTTAAGTGAGTGTAAGGGATTCGAATCAAACGTTCCTTTAGCTGAAAAAAAGGAGGTGCGATAAAGTGAAAGAATTAATTCATATAGTAATTTATTATGCTAAGACAAAAATAACTATTATTCAATTAGCCATAAAAAAAATAATAGAGTACGCTGCCTTGAGCATTCTTTTTGGGTACAATGCCTTGAGCATTTTTATCATGTTAGAGGTAGGGGTGTTCGCGGTGCGATATGGTTCGGTTTTAGCGTAAAAAATTATCCGATCCGAAAACTAAAACACCATGCGGTTTGGTTTTGTTTGGATGACTCTTTTAAAAAAATTCGAACCAATCCGATCCGATTAAATGCGGTTTGGATTGGATCGGTTAATTCGGTTTTTGTGAAAATATATAAAATAAAAAACTCATGTAACTTGCTAGTTGCTACAATCAAGAGTTTGTCAGAATAAAAAATTGGGGTTCCATTTTGCAGCCACATGGAAAGAACCAATCAGAGAGTTATTCACGCATGACATACATAGCTTATTCATGCATGACATACATAGCTTGTTTTGAGTTCCAAATCAATAGCTTAAAATCAAAGAGAGTTCCATAGCAAATACAAAACATTCAGTAGCTAGATAACAAAACAAAACTTAAAGATAACAAATCAAAGTTCTTCAAGGATTTTCAAAGTTCTTCAAGGATCTCCACAGCAACGGGATGCAAAGGTGTTCAAAAACACTTAATCGCCTATGTTTTACTGCAAAGAAAAAACCAACATAAACCTTAGACAAGATAACATTCTGGGCAAGTAACATAGATCGATCCATATTTTTATAGATAATACTCAGGCAAGATAATATATCATACCATTTAAAGTTCAAATTCCAAGTGCATCAACTAATCGATTCAATATCATAAACCTCCTCCTCAATTGTAGGAGAGGGACAAGTTCTAAAAATGCATCGAATATATTAATCAACATGAAATAGAAAGTTAGTGTTAGACAAAACAAAATTGTATAAAAGTTAAAGGAAAAAATAAAACATATATAATTATATATACCTTCTTCCAAATTTCTAAGTCCTCCAACATCTCTTCAATATCCACCGGAAATGGGGAGGATCGGCACCAATTTTGGGGACAAATTAAAGCTTCTACGGTCTTTGGTGAAAGAGAACTCCTATAACAACTAAGTATTCTACCTCCAAGGTTTGAAACCAGACTGGCAACGATAGACACAGATAGCTAATATATCTCTAGCTATGTGACCAAGAATAGGATATTTGGTGGAATTCACCTTCCACCAGTTCAAGAGGTCAAAATCATTACTTTCTTCTCTAAAGCCTCCATGAGATACAAATCCACTTCATTTTTATTCATATTTTCATCAAGACCCATGTCCTTTCTCAAATTCCAAAGCAATTTCATCAACAGCTGCTCCAAGTTCTCGATGATTGCATTTATTGGGTAGAATTTTTCCGCCTTCATTTAAGAAAAGCCTATAGCTATCAAACATTTTGTATAATATCTCTTTTACCTTTTCACACAAGAATTCAAAGAACATCCTTCTCATAAATCCTCTTAAAGCCCCAAGCAAGAAACTTAAACTTCGTCTAGGATCAAACACTCTGAAAGAACAAAGATCAAAGATATTCATATTTTTCACATTCCCCCAATACTTATCATATTTAACTTTCATTTTTCAGCCATGCCTTTAAGTAATTGGATCGAATCCCTATCGATTTCCTAAATGTCTCCATTATGGAACAATGCTCAAGAAAATATAGAGAAGAAGTTACGAAGTTGAACCCGACACCTTCTTAGTCATATCATAAAACAATTTCAAGAACTTGAGAAAGTATTTTGCATTATCCCAATCTTCATTATTTGGGGACCACCGACAACAACACATAATCGATGAACTTCTCACCCAATCTCTTAAAGGCTTTTTGAAACTTCAATGCACACTCAAGCATGGTGTAGGTGGAGTTCCACCTAGTGGGACAATCCAACTGCACTATAGATTTTCTTGTATCCTAGCCTCCTTAATGCATGTTCTAAACCTATCCAAACGACTAGGTGATGCACTAACATGTCCAAATGATTCCTAATCTTGCTAATTGAAAAATGCATATCCTTCAATCCATCGTTGACCGTGAGATTTAGAATATGTGCACAACACCTAACATGCAAATGTTCCCCTTTTAATGGATGTGTATTCCAATCCTCCATTCTACCTTTCAAGTAAGCAATAGCAACATCATTTGAAGAAGCATTATCTCTTGCTATGGTAGAAAACTCTACCAATTAACCAATCCTCCAAACATTTTTCAATTTTCTACCAGTTGCCTCTCCTTATGAGAGGTAATTGGACAAAAATTAAGAATCCTTTTTATGCAACTTCCAATCTTGATCAATAAAATGTGCAGAAGAACCATATAATTCAAATTTTTGCAATGTAAGTCCAAGTATCATTGTGAGATCGACACTTTGATTTGTTTTATTAAATATACTTTTTAACTTATGCTTCTCATCCATGTAAATGTTCCATCAATCCCTAGCAATTGTAATCCTTCCTGGAAGTGGGAGTCTTGGTTGCGCAACACTCATAAAATAACGAAATCCCTCTCCCTCAACAAAAGAAAAAGGCAACTCATCCACAATTATCATTCTAGCTAACGCTTGTCTACATGCATCAACATCAAAATGGACACCAGCAAGAGCACTACCAGTTCCTTTCCCATCTTCTTTTTTCAAGCCTTGAAGGCTAAGAGTGGTTTGACTAGGATCAAGAGACTTTTTGGGAAACTTTTTACATTGTGACAACAAATGATGTCTTAGATTGCTAGTACCATTTTTATGTGAATCAGCAGCATATGTTGCCCCACACCAGTTACACTTAGCTCTAGAAATAGAATCATCTTTTGTAAAATGTTCCCAAGCCCAAGATCTAGGTCTACAAGGTTTTCTTTTACCAGAATCTCCAGCATCAGAATCATTTGTTGTGGGTGCATCTCCAACTTTCCTTTTCTTTTGACCATGGGGGTCTCCATCTTTGTTCAAATCATCACTTTGTGTCACTGGTTGTTCAGTTGTAGGCATTGTTGTTAGATTATTTTCAACCTTCACAATAGAAAACCAAAAAATTAGAATATTATATTAAAAAAATGATCAGATTTAAGAAACTATGTTGTGTGAAAGTAATTACCTGATTTATCTCCATAGATGAAGCACCAGGAGAAAACGAACTTGCTTCCATATATCAACAACAAGCTTTCAAACTTCCCCGTCGGGAATAAAGAGAACACCTGAAATTTTAGAACTACAGAGAACAACAATTTTAGATGCCACAGAAAGATTCAGTCACGTGATAATCATAAAAATTATGCATAGGCCAATTTCATCACGTATCAAGTATATTTCAATCAAGTATATTTCATCACGATCAACATGTAAAGATTCATGTCACACTTGACCAAAAAAGAAATGTCACATCTAAGGTAAACATTATGAATTGAACCATCAAATCAAAAGTTTAACAAAACAACATGGAAGAGAACAACAATCACATGAATCAAAAGTATAACCCAACAATCACAGAACAACCGTGACGAATCAAAATAAAAAAGTATAATGTGACGAGAACAACCTATGATTTAATCGAAATCACAATCAACGGATCAACCTATGGCGAATCAAAATCACGCATCAAGTAACAACAAGAAGAATCAAAATCAACAAAGTATAACCCAATGCAAATAGTTCCAACTCACCAGTAGCGGATACTGCCAGGCGAAGCGAACTGCGAGTGAACCGCAGTATACGGCAGACGCCGGTGCGTCGTCGTAAAGCGTAAGCAAACGCCGCTGACAGTGGAAGCGCGAGAAGAACGTAAGAAACGGAGAAGCGGCCAAAGCAGCTAAAGAACGACTGGCGAGGAAGCAAAGACCTGCAGGGGAAGAAGAACGGCCGATTCGGAGGCGTCGAGAGGCGATCGAGAGGCGATCGAGGAAGAAGCGACCGCTTTTAGAAACAAGAAGCAAAGAAGATGGGTTTGTGATCGAGAGAGGCGAGAGATTCGAGAGCCGTGAGGCGCGCTGAAGTACTAGGGTTTCGCTTTCAATTACGAGGAGTTGAAACCTTATTCATTTTAGTATTTTACCAACGCTCAAACGCATCAGATAGCAATATTAAATCTTGTATTAGGTATTCTGCGGTTTGGATCGGTTTGGTTGATTTCGAAAAAAACCGCGGCAACCGAACCGATCGATTAGTATAAAAAATGGCCCAATCAAATCCAAAAAATTCGGTTTTTGCGGTTTTCTGTCAGTTGGATAAACTGCATGCTTTTTTTTTTGGATCGGTTTGGATTTGAACACCCCTAGTTAGAGGGATGAAAAGCGAACGAAATGGTTAATACTTTGTTGGAAATTAAAAGAGAGTATAAAAAGAATAAAATGAAGAATTTTCATGGAAAAAAAAAATTAGGACGGTAGCTATCCCCACCTCTCTTTTTTCTCCCCATACCTCCCGTTTCAACAAAAAAAGTACAGGGAGAAAAATCCAAAATTAGAGTAGCTTTCTGGGCCCGCTACACATCCATGGACATTATATTTGGGCCATTTTACTTCGGCCTTAAAGTCGTGATCGTTTTCGGCCCAAATAATGGCCCAGTCAGTTTTATGGGTCATACCCATCCATCCATCCATCCATCCTCATAAACAAAAGTTGCAGGACACAGGTGTTGGGTTTAGAAATCGAATGGCACTTGGTGGTAGTGGTACATGTAAACCCTCAATTCCAATTGTATTGCTTCGTCGGTTTGAAAATTTGAAGCAATCATCAGTGTTCGAAATCCCTTTTTCAACGCCAAGAAAATGTCCAAATGTTCTTTCATTATCAATTTCTTCCTCTACTGCTCTTCGCTATGCGCCTTTTCGATGGTTTTGTTGCAGAGCCAGCTGCACTTCCACCTCTTCTGTTGATTGTGATATGCCTTCTCCAACCAAAATCTTCATCAAAGGTAACCTCTTTTTGGTCTAAATCCCTTATAATCACTACTGTAATGGGTCTCTATAAACTTTGTCGAAATCGGTGCCATAATAGATTCGTCTCTTGGGAAGTGTTAGGATACAGAATATTCATTTTCTGTTTTGTAATTATAAATTAGTTGATAGTTAGTTAAGAGTTAGTTGAGAGTTGATTATACTAACCAACAGTTAGTTAGAGTCAGTTATGGAGGGTTTTCGGTATTGACCAGGAAGTCCGTCTTAAACATTTTGGAGGCCCTATTCTAATCTTAAAAATTGGGCCCCTAATAAAAAAAAGGACAATTTTAATAATTAAATTGGGCCCCATTAGGTAGCTATGCACTGAAACTTTTGATTTTCTGTCCGTAAGTTCCGTGCGTAAAATTTAATTTGGGGCTCGTGAAGCAATTTTTTTGGTGAAACGGTAAAACACTTAAAAATTTCTTCCGTTGATTTTTTTTTTTTTTTTTTGCGCGTTTGTTGAACAAAATTTGAGACCCTCAAATTTGGGCCAAAATTTGGGACCCTGTGCTATTGGTCTGTTTATACAGCCCAATAGCCGGCCCTGTTGACCAGCACCTCATGTTTGTATATAACTAATGTAACAGTTCAGATTAATGCAAGAAATCCATTTGCTAAATTCTCTCAATAATATACACTGATACACAGAAGTGTGTATAATAGAAGGGTTTGAATTTGTTTTTTGGTTCTAGGTATCATTTGTAAAGGCGACTTCTTACTTCAGTTTACATTTTGATGGCAAACTTCTTGCCACTAAAAGCGATTTACTGGAACAACTGTCTGCATGAAAATTTCGTTATCGTAGTTGTGGCTGTTGTGCAGATTATTTAAGATGACATTATCTCTAAAGTGAACAAGTATAGATAATATACACTGATACACAGAAGTGTGTATAATAGAAGGGTTTGAATTTGTTTTTTGGTTCTAGGTATCATTTGTAAAGGCGACTTCTTACTTCAGTTTACATTTTGATGGCAAACTTCTTGCCACTAAAAGCGATTTACTGGCACAACTGTCTGCATGAAAATTTCGCTATCGTAGTTGTGGCTGTTGTGCAGATTATTTAAGATAACATTATCTCTAAAGTGAACAAGTATAGATAATCTCGTTGAAACAAACTCTCAAAACTGGAATTTGAGAGTTTGTTTCAACAATTTCCCCCTTTTTGATGATGACAAACTCTAGATAGTGTATTAAGTTTATATGAATTTTTAATAAACAACATTCTATGAATTTGTATTTGACAGTAAGTTATGTATGCAATGATTAATCAGAGTAGCACAATAGGAAGCAACTAGTGATTTCATAAAGATTTGAAGATTCATTACATCATTGTCCATTACACTTCAGCAAAAGATTACATCTCTTAAAGTAAAACAGAAATTTTAAACCAAGCAAAAGTTCATGTGATTACATTAGAACAAAAAAAAATAAATCACATGAATATCATCCTAATCCAACATCCTACAAATCCTAGAGTAGCCCACAAACTTAATCTCACTTCTCCCCCTTTTGTCATCAACAAAAAATTAGAGGGCAGAAGCACACATTAAGCTACTACTCAGATGAGGACCATCCTGAACAGTCAGAGCTGGAATATCCGAATAGCGTTGAGGGAAATCAAATCGGGGAGGATTGAGTGCTGGATCCATGTTTCTGAAAGTCCAATCACCTCGTGCCCAATTTCTTTCATGTTCTCTCCTCTGATCTTGCTGGATGTGTAGGTGAGGCCTAGCAGAATTTTCTTCAATTCTTTGGAGTTCTTCTTGCTTCTCCTAGCACTTTCCTTGCTTCTTTTTCGAAATTTTCTTAACCTCCCTCTCAATGTTGGCCATCCATTCAGTTGGAATGTTTTGCATTTGCTCCACAGAAGGGCCACTAGGTTGGCCTGTTGGAGGAGTGGGGATTGACTGAGGTTGTTCAGCACTTTGTTTGAAAAGGGACCCCAAGGAACTTAGATGTGTAGACATCTCTGGCAAGTTTGAAAAAGGAGGGTCAGACCCTATTGGAACACGAGGGTGTGAAGAGTCATAGATAGGAGGAGGGGACAGAATGTGATAAAGGTTTGCAGTGCTTGAAGTACCTTCTTTCTGAGAGGACTGAAAGAGGTTCTTCAGAATGTCTTCTCGGACTTTCTCACCAGCTTCAAGCGTAGGTTTAGATGGGGGTTGCAGAAAGGGAGTAGTATGAACCAGTTGAGTCAAGGCAATGGATGCTAGTGCTTCATCTGCCTTGCCTTTTCCAGGGGATGGAGAGGATTGTTGCTGCTCAGCAATGTCCATTTGAGTGGCCTCATAAACAGGAGAAGAGTGAGTATGTTCCATTTGAGTTTCTTCAACCTGCATCTCCTGAGTGAGTTCCTCATGTTCCTTTGTTGGTTCCTCAAGAGTAGGTTACTCCCCCTGAGCAAGTTCTTCCTCATTTCCCTGCTCCCCCTGAGCAAGTTCTTCCTCATTCCCCTGCTCCCGCTGAGCAAATTCATCATGAGCAGGTTCAGATGCTTCAAATACCAGCTTTTTCTGGGATGGTTCCTTTTCCACAGAGGCTTTTTTCAAACCTTTAGTTTTCTTTCCCTTTTTCTTTCCCTTTTTCTTTCCTTCTTTCTCCTCTTCAACAGTAGCATCCTTCTGTGATGCCTTTCTTTTCTTTGATGAGGTTGACTCAACCTCTTGTTCACCAACCTTCTGAGTGGTCACTTTTATTCCCGTCTGGTTCAAGTTCTTGCTGAAGAAGGTTGTGCACTTCCTAGAGTAAGTTTCCCAGCCAATGGTACTTTGAAGTGATTGAAAATTTTGGTTAGGACCATGCCATAAGGCAGGGAGGAGGCCTTCCTCAAGGTGGTGGCAGCATTCTTCATATGGCAAAGTATAATGTATGGCAAACTCAAGGGTTTTCTTTTAATCAAGTGATAAACCACTAGTAAATCAAGATCAGTGATTTTCTCAAAGCTACCTGCCCTTGGGATTAGGGTGTGAGAGGTCATACTTTGAAGAATTCGTTCTAATCCCTTTAGGTTGGTGGCTTTTTCTTGAAGCTTGGGTTGTTTGAGAACCTGCTCCAGTACATCATCCTTTGTGGTGTTGGCCTTTGGGTACCAGTCATCTTCAAACAGTCGAGTTCCACCCTATGGAATCTGCAGGGCCTTGCTTATGGCATCGGTTGTGGGATGAATTTTGATCCCCTTCACTTTGCTTGTCAGAGAGGGACCTTCCTCTTCCACACTTGCATTGTCATAGAAGATTCTTACCAATCCCTCACATATTCTTTCCTTAATCTGAACAAAGTCAGACCACCTAGGTTTACTGAGAAAAGGGTACAGATTCTATCCATGGTTTTTTAAGTTATCAAGCATAAAGATTCTTCCAGGGACCACAGTTTTATTTTCCCATTCCTCATTCACTTCTACTTGTTCTTCTACAACTCTTTTTCCTTTTCTTTTAACAGAATCTTTCTCTTCCTTGGATTCTTTCTGCTCCTTTTCTTTCTTGGTCACCTTCTGGACCTTCTTCTCCTTTGTGATGGATTTAGAGAGGGTTTCCTCTTTTCTTGGAGGAGGATCAGTCAGAGTGGCCTCTGAATCATCATCACGAATGTGTATCACTCCTTTATCCTGAGTTCTCTTAGATGATGAGGTTCCAATGCCAGCAACAATGCGATGTGACCTTCTACTGGGAACAGAGGAGGATTTGGCAGATTTGGGGGATTTTTGCTTTAGAGGAGAAATGTTAGGAGGCGGAGCTGACGAGGTAGTTGTTACAGGAGGAGGTAGGGCGAGTAGGAATGAGGTAGGAGATACTTAAGGGATAATGGCCCTTGAGGAGCTTTCAGGAATTTTTCTCACACTTGGGATTTT
The DNA here is from genome assembly GCA_037113605.1 of Calophaca sinica. Classification (NCBI taxonomy): domain Eukaryota; kingdom Viridiplantae; phylum Streptophyta; class Magnoliopsida; order Fabales; family Fabaceae; genus Calophaca; species Calophaca sinica. The sequence goes on from CM073731.1 coordinate 4,581,846, forward strand.
TGTTCGAGCTATTTTGGGAATTTAGGGTTTGCTCAGTGATGTGGTTGAAGTGAAGAAGAAGAAGAACGATGTGGGTTAAGTATAGGGAAGAGACGATTTCAGAATGTGGAACAAGAGAGAGAATAGTGATTATCTCACATTTAAGAGATGTGATGGAGTGGAGGGAAGTAGGAATAGATCGTGCTAGTAGCCGTTATAGCTGTGAACTAGAGACGTGCCACGAAGTGACAGTTTACGGTCCTATATATTTAAATATATTTAATTAGTTAGGATAAGTGAGTGAGTTCACTTATCAGCAGGGTTTGGGAGTATGTTCAAGTGAGGAACTTTGCTCTCATGGCAAATTCTGAGGATGAGGAAGAAGAGGTGACTGACTCTGAACTTTCAAATTGCAATTCATGCAGAGATTTACAATTTGCATTTGATAACCTTTTAAATGATTCGAATATTTTATCTCAAAGATGCATAACTTTCAAATCTCAGCTGTGTGAGGTTAAGAAACAAAACACCATTGCCTTGTCAACCACAGAAGCTGAGTATGATTCAACTTCAGCATGTTGCCAACAGATTTTATGGATTAAAAATCAATTGGAAGATTACACTCTTAGGTATGAATGTATTCCCATTTTTTGTGATAATACAAGTGCAATCAATTTAACAAAAACTCCCATTCAGCACTCTAGAACTAAGTACATTGATATAAAGCATCATTTTATTCGTGATTATATTCAAAAGAAAGAAGTGGAATTAATTTTTGTGGACTCAAAGAATCAGCTTGCTGATATTTTTACTAAGCCTCTTCAAGAGGAAAGCTTCAGTTTCATCAAGAGCAAGTTGCACATAATCAGATCTCCATGATTTGGTTTATGGGTCCAAACTTACTTAAATATGTTTAAGATTCTGTGGTGACTATTGAACATACTCCCAATCCCTGCTGATAAGTGAACTCACTCACTTATCCTAACTAATTAAATATATTTAAATATATAGGACTGTAAACTGTCACTTCGTGGCACGTCTCTAGTTCACAGCTAGTAACGGCTACTAGCACGATCTATTCCTATTTCCCTTCACTCCATCACATCTCTTAAATGTGAGATAATCACTATTCTCTCTCTTCTTCCACATTCTGAAATCGTCTATTCCCTCTACTTAACCCGCATCGTTTTTCTTCTTCTTCTTCTTCACTTCAACCACATCACTGAGCAAACCCTAAATTCCCAAAATGGCTCGAACAAAAATCTCAAGTGTGAGAAAAGTTCCTGAAAGCTCCTCAAGGGCCATTATCCCTTATATATCTCCTACCTCATTCCTATTCGCCCTACCTCCTCCTGTAACAACTACCTCGTCAGCTCCGCCCGCCAACATTTCTCCTCTAAAGCAAAAATCCCCCAAATCTGCCAAATCCTCCTTTGTTCCCAGTAGAAGGTCACATCGCATTGCTGCTGGCATTGGAACCTCATCATCTAAAAGAACTCAGGATAAAGGAGTGATACACATTCGTGATGATGATTCAGAGGCCACTCTGACTGATCCTCCTCCTAGAAAAGAGGAAACCCTCTCTGAATCCATCACAAAGGAGAAGAAGGTCCAGAAGGTGACCAAGAAGGAAAAGGTGTAGAAAGAATCTAAGGAAGAGAAAGATTCTGTTAAAAGAAAAGGAAAAAGAGTTGTAGAAGAACAAGTTGAAGTGAATGAGGAATGGGAAAATAAAACTGTGGTCCCTGGAAGAATCTTTATGCTTGATAACTTGAAAGACCATGGATGGAATCTGTACCCTTTTCTCAGTAAACCTAGGTGGTCTGACTTTGTTCAGATTGAGGAAAGAATATACGAGGGATTGGTAAGAATCTTCTATGCCAATGCAAGTGTGGAAGAGGAAGGTCCCTCTCTGACAAGCAAAGTGAAGGGGATCAAACTTCATCTCACAACTGATGCCATAAGCAAGGCCCTGCAGATTCCAAAGGGAAGATGACTGGTACCCAAAGACCAACACCACAAAGGATGATGTACTGGAGCAGGTTCTCAAACAACCCAAGCTTCAAGATAAAGCCACCGACCTAAAGGGATTAGAACGAATTCTTCAAAGTATGGCCTCTCACACCCTAATCCCAAGGGCAGGTAGCTTTGAGAAAATCACTGATCTTGATTTACTAGTGGTTTATCACTTGATTAAAAGAAAACCCTTGAGTTTGCCATACATTATACTTTGCCTTATGAAGAATACTGCCACCACCTTGAGGAAGGCCTCCTCCCTGCCTTATGGCATGGTCCTGACCAAAATTTTCAATCACTTCAAAGTACCATTGGCTGGGAAACTTACTCTAGGAAGTGCACAACCTTCTTCAGCAAGAACTTGAACCAGACGGGAATAAAAGTGACCACTCAGAAGGTTGGTGAACAAGAGGTTGAGTCAACCTCATCAAAGAAAAGAAAGGCATCACAGAAGGATGCTGCTGTTGAAGAGGAGGAGAAAGAAGGAAAGAAAAAGGGAAAGAAAACTAAAGGTTTGAAAAAGGCCTCTGTAGAAAAGGAACCAGCCCAGAAAAAGCTGGTATTTGAAGCATCTGAACCTGCTCATGATGAATTTGCTCAGGGGGAGCAGGGAAATGAGGAAGAACTTGCTCAGGGGGAGCAAGGTAATGAAGAAGAAGCTACTGCTCAGGGGGAGCAATCTAATCTTGAGGAACCAACAAAGGAACCTGAGGAACTCACTCAGGAGATGCAGGTTGAAGAAACTCAAATGGAACATACTCACTCTTCTCCTGTTTATGAGGCCACTCAAATGGACATTGCTGAGCAGCAACAATCCTCTCCATCCCTTGGAAAAGGCAAGGCAGATGAAGCACTAGCATTCATTGCCTTGACTCAACTGGTTCATACTACTCCCTTTCTGCAACCCCCATCTAAACCTACTCTTGAAGCTGGTGAGAAAGTCCAAGAAGACATTCTGAAGAACCTCTTTCAGTCCTCTCAGAAAGAAGGTACTTCAAGCACTGCAAACCTTTATCACATTCTGTCCCCTCCTCCTATCTATGGCTCTTCACACCCTCGTGTTCCAATAGGGTCTGACCCTCCTTTTTCAAACTTGCCAGAGATGTCTACACATCTAAGTTCCTTAGGGTCCCCTTTCAAACAAAGTGCTGAACAACCTCAGTCAATCCCCACTCCTCCAACAGGCCAACCTAGTGGCCCTTCTGTGGAGCAAATGCAAAACATTCCAACTGAATGGATGGCCAATATTGAGAGGGAGGTTAAGAAAATTTCGAAAAGAAGCAAGGAAAATGCTAGGAGAAGCAAGAAGAACTCCAAAGAATTGAAGAAAATTCTGCTAGGCCTCACCTACATCCAGCAAGATCAGAGGAGAGAACATGAAAGAAATTGGGCACGAGGTGATTGGACTTTAAGAAACATGGATCCAGCACTCAATCCTCCCTGATTTGATTTCCCTCAACGCTATCCGGATATTCCAGCTCCTGCTGACACTTCAAGCTCTGACTCTTCAGGATGGTCCTCATCTGAGTAGTAGCTTAATGTGTGCTTCTGCCCTCTAATTTTTTGTTGATGACAAAAGGGGGAGAAGTGAGATTAAGTTTGTGGGCTACTCTAGGATTTGTAGGATGTTGGATTAGGATGATATTCATGTGATTTTTTTTTGTTTGTTGTTCTGGTGTAATCACTTGAACTTTTGCTTGGTTTAAAATTTCTGTTTTACTTTAAGAGATGTAATCTTTTGCTGAATTGTGCTGGGCAATGATGTAATGAATCTTCAAATCTTCATGAAATCACCAGTTGTATTTCAGACCACTGTGCTAGCCTGGCTTAGGGCTGGCTAACCCAACTTTGGACCGGGAAAATACAGGCTAAACAAATTTTGAGCTTGAAAATTGTGAGCCCAGCCCACATACATTGTTGGTTATCACAGTCTGACCCATCTTAAAAGCTGCATTATGAATGCAAAGCTACATGCTGGCATGTCCCAACTTTTCCAGAGACTATTAATCCTTGGCAGTGCGGCCAGTTGTCTTTGGTTCAACAACAACAACAACAAAAAAACTTTTTCCAGTTAGATGGGTTGGCTATATGGATCAAATGATATCATAAATTCATAATTTGATGACAGAGCCCTTCAGTTCAGTATCAAGTATTATTTTCGTGTTGCTAAAGATTTTCTATATGTTTGTACCCAAAAAAAAGGATTTTCTATATGATACCTATAATGAATGATCTTTATGACTGAAACACGAGAAGTCATTGGACCCATTCTGCCACTTTTGTATCAGTACATAGAAAAAACTGGTGTATTGTATATGGTAACAAGGTGTTAAGGTCATATTGATTGATCCATTTCCTGCAATGTTAGTCTTATTAAGTTCTCCATTTTCATTGACAGTGATAAGTCATTATACTGAAGTCTTCATGATGGGCCAATGCAGGGCTTCCCCTCTCAACGTCTGAAGTACGTTTGGTTAAGGCGTTTTCAGGGTTTGGTGAAGTTACTCAAGGTAATAATAAATCCATTTTGGGTGTTGGCTTGCTTTACAGGCAGGCTAATTTTGGCTTTAACCTTTATTTCATCGAGGTACTTGCCGGATTATATATATTTTGCATTAATGAAACTTCAAGTTTGGAAATCTCAAGTCTCTAAGGTTCTTCTATTTTGATTACTTTGATCTTATGGGCAGTCAAGCTTCTGATAGATAAAGAATCTGGGGAGTCTTTAGGATTTGCTTATATTTGGTTTGTCAAAGAAGAGTCTGCGCAATTGGCTGCAAAAGCGATGAATGGAAAGGTATTCATGACTTGTAAGAGCATGAGTTCCAAACTATAAGAGGTATCCTATCCATACTAAAATGTTGATGACCTGGGAGCTGGTTTTTGTGGTGCAGTTTTTTGATGGCAGGTTTATTTATGTTACAATTGCAAGGCCCAGATCCTCAAAAAGTTGGAAGAAGACAACAACCTACAAATTTTAATCATACGAGCTCTGTCTCTATGGACCATGTCTAGTAAGTATACATGTAAAAAGGCAGCTTAATTATGAATTTCTAGCACTGTGGCTGTACTGGTTCCTTGGGGTTCTTTCTGGTAAACGATTGTTTTGTATTCCTTTCACTAGTGGGAAGTTTCGGCAATCACTGACAGGTGATAAGAAGCCTAATGGTACTTGAAGAACCCCCAAGTTAAAGGATGCACTGCTAGATGATTGGTAATGTACAATATTGAAGAGTGTATTATGGTTGGTACCTGGAAATCCATTGAGCGCCAAATAGGAAAACAACTCGAAACTTCAGCTCCTATCCTCTGTCTTTTCTTACCACTTTTGATTCTATCTGTCTCTATATGTGCACTATAACTGTCTAATCTATTAAGAGCACAAGCAGTGTTATCAAATCGCGCCATAGCGGCCGCGATCGCGCTATAGCGTCGCGGAATCTGGCCCTGCCGCGACGGAAACCGCCACGCGATGAGCCGTTCGCGACAACCGCGATTTCGAAGCGGCAGCCGTTATCCGCCATCGATTCGTAGCGGCGATTGCGGAAGACATGGTTTTCGTGGATCGGTTGGTGACGAAATCGAAGCGATCCGAAGCCCATTTGAGTTCGGCGTTCAATTTGAAGTATAATCGCACGCGTGTTCGTGGTTATTTCAAGAGAAACTGAATCGCATCGTGCATGGAAAGAAAAACGAGAAAAAATCGTGGATCAAATTAAATCAAATCTGATTGTTCCCGCTCCCAACAATCCAGGATTGATTCTCTCCACTAAACCACTACTATAAGGCTATATGTAAATCTACTTCCTTTCACAAAGACCGCGACGCTCAGCAACTCGTGACGCATGACGCTCGCAACTCGGCCAACGCATCTCTTGCGATTCCATCAGGTGAGTTGAGTCTCCTTTCTCTTCTCTCTTAGTAATCCTTCGCTCTATTCTTTCCTCTCCCTTCTTTCTTTTTTGTTATTTTATTCTTTCCTCTCCTACTACTTTCGGCATGTTTGGTGGCACTCTGTTTCTTACTTTCAAAAGCGAGTCCCCTGGTTTTCCGTTTTAACAAGTTCATCGCCACCGCTTCTTTCGAGCTGTGTTCACTTCTTCATCAATGTTTCGAGTGACTCGTTTTCTTGGCTTTCGACAGAGTCAACCGTTTTTTGTTCTATGTCTTGCTCGTTTTTTCTCGCCGTCTTACCTGTCAGCAGCTTCTATCTTTGTTCCTTTGTTTTTTTGTTCGCTCAATCTATTTATATTGTTGCCATATTTTTTTTTAATAGCATGGCAAGTCAAGAACCAAGTAGAATCTTGATAGTTGCGATTAATAGGGTGACCACGGTGAAGTGCAAACCAAGATGCATGAAAACAGAATCACGGGCTGTGTATGCAATTTTTGTGGGAAGACAACGTGGGGAGGGATTACTAGAATGAAAGAGCACTTGATGGGAAAGGAAGGGCAATTGCAAAGCTTGTACTAAATGCCCAAAAGAGGTCGAGAGAAGAGTTGAATCAATATGTGAAGAACAAATGATACAAGAGAGTGAGGCATTTCGAGGGTGCGGCATGATCTTCTTGATGACTATGGTGATAAGTGATGAAGAACGTGCTCTTGATGAAGGGTTTAGAGAAGTTGCAAGCACCTAATGTTGGTGGAAGTAAAGAGAGCTTCAAAAAGAGCCTATTGATCTCTTTATCTTGAAACCAGAGACTATAATTCAAAAGAAAAAAGAGAATATAAGGCAATCAGCATAAGGGAGGCATGTAACAAGGAGCTTATTGCACGAGTTCATCAATACATAGCTCGCTTTTTGGTACCAAGCGGGTTGTCTTTCAACATGATTAAGTTGCAAAGCTTTCAAGACATGCTTTCTTCGCTATTGGGACGTTTGGACCAAATTTGAAGCCTCCATCTTTCCATGACATAAGAGTTCCACTCCTTAACAAGGAGTTGGCATACACTGATGGAATTGCTACAAAGCCAAAAGGAGCAATGGGGAAATTTGGATGCTCCATTATGTCTCGACGGATGGTGACAGAAAAGGGTAGATCTATAATGAACATCTTGGTGAATCGGCGGGGACAATGTTCATTAAGTCTATTGATGTCAGGACATAGTGAAGACTGGAGAAAAAATATTTGAGTTGCTTGATGCTTTTGTGGATGAAGATTGGGAAGAAAAGGTTGTTCAACTTATACTGCATAATGGCAAAGAATTCATGTTCATACTGAGAAGTTACTACGAAAAAGACCAATCAGATTGACTCCTTGTGCAGCCTTTGCATAGATTTGATGCTAGAGGACATTGGAAAGCTCCCTGCTATAAAGAAGACGGTTCAAAGGGCAATTTCTCTTGTTGGATTCATCTACAACCATTCAAGTACATTGAGCCTATCGAGGTTCTTTACCAACAAAAGAGAATTAGTGAGGCATGCAAGAACTTTCGGTTTGCCCACATCCTTCCTCACATTGGAAAGGATTCACAAGGAGAAAGGAAATCATAGAAAGATGTTTGTCAGAATGAATGGACAAATAACAAATTGTCCAAGGAGGCGAAAGGGAAGGAAGCAACCAAAATTGTCTTTGATGCCATCTTTTTGGAATAATATAGTGTACACTCTCTCAAGGTAATGGCTCCTCTTGTCCGTGTGCTTCGCTTTGTTGATAGTGAGAAACCAAACTGACCGGTTATATTTACGAGGCAATGGAGAAGGCAAAAGAAGCTATTATGATATCCTTCGCATGGATGAAAGCAAATATAAGGATGTTTTGAAATTATTGATAAAGGTGGAATTGCCAACTTCATCGCCCATTACTACGCTTGGCCACTTTCTAAACCCAGAGTTGTTTTTTACAACAATCCCGACATGGAATTTGATTTTGAGGTGACAAATGGGTTGTACTTGTGCATTGAGAGGTTGGTGCGAGAAGGAAGGAAAAAGATTTCTGAGTCGCCAATATATAAAGCTCTTCTTGTCAGTATGTTTGGAAAGAATTTGTTCAAGCTTGCAGAGAAAAACACTTCGCCAGGTGAGAAACAATATTTCTCTAAATTTTAAAATTTGTCACATATGCCATTGCCATTGCATGACATTTATTTGGATTTGTATTGTAGCGCTAATGGTGGCGTATGTATGACATGATCAGCTCAAATCTACAACAATTGGCTATAAAGATATTGAGCTTGACTTCAGAAAGTGCGTCGGATGTGAACGCAATGGCTGGAGTGTTTTGAGCGGTAATTAGTTATCACACTATTAGTTAATACTTTTCTGGTATCTACAAAACTACAACTAGTTATATAAATTCTATAATTTATTTAATTTTATGTGGGATGCAGATCCATTCTAAGAAAAGGAATAGGCTTGAGCATAAAAGACTACACAACTTGGTGTATGTCAAATATAATCAAGCTTTGATTAGAAGATACAATGTTAGGGATGAAATTGATCCAATTTCACTTAATGACATTGAAGAGTGTAATGAGTGGTGGTTGGATGATGGATGGTGATGGAGATGGTCTTTGGGAATGAAAGAGTATTTGGGGATGAAAATGGTGATGATGCGCCCTTAATTGGGAAAGCTGTTTTTCTGACCAGGAATTGGAGAGCCTACAACAAATACAAGGTGAGAACTAAAAAAGAAAGGAAGCCCCTAGTAATATTCTTTCTTTGTTGCATCCGGATCCGAGAAAAAGAAAGGAGTGGCTGCTGGTTCTTCATCTAGAAAGGGAAAAGAGAAAGTGACTGAAGTTGTTGAAGTTGAGGATGAACCAAGAATTGAAGAAAATGAACCGTAATTGGAGGGCGGTGATTTTGAGGATTCTGAAGAAGAAGGTCAAGGATATGCTTCATTATCGACAATGACAATGATGACTATATTGGAGAAGTCGAAGGAGAGGAGAATGATTAGCTTTTTGTCTTTTATGTCACTGTTTTTGAGTTTTTGAGTTCACCAGTTTAGTTCACTGCTTAATTATCTTTTATGTTACTGTTTTATGTCAAGTGTTTTGTTGGATTTTTTAGTTGATTAGTTCACTGTTTTATATATAATTTTATTTTTTAATCCGCTATTTGACTTCCGCTATTAGCCCGCTACGCGATCTGCTATTTCACATAGCGGATTTTGGGCTCGCCGCAATTTTCCGCGATCCGCGATTAATAACACTGAGCACAAGTTTGTACCAATTTAGGTATTAAGCAAACTTGAATGCGTAGCTTTTGTTAATATTGTGTCTGGAATCGAAGGGTTTTACATGTCTCCACATTGGTATGATATTGTCTATTTTGAGCTTTAAGACATTATGAATTTGCTTTTAGACATTACTCAAAAGGCCTCGTTTCAGTGGAGACATTTCCTTAATTTGCTTTTAAACACATGTTCTTTCCCTTTTTTTTTTTGAATAGCTCATATTCTTTCCCTTGTGTAGACAATGTGGGACTTTTTTTGCTCCTCAACAATTCTCTCCTCAAACAGACTCTGAAACCACTTTCAGGAAACTGAGGGTTCTTACATATCTTCACATTATTATGATATTGTTCGCTTTGTGCTTTTAGCCCTCATGGATTTATTTTTGGACATTACCCAAAAGGCTCCGTACTAATGGGGATATTTACTTCCTGTTGGAGATAATCGCACAATAGGAAATTTCACACACTCAGAAACAGTAAGCACAAGGAAGAGGGAATGAGAGGATTAACAGAGAACTGAAATCTGTTATTACTGTTTCATTGCACACTAGATTACACTAAGCACATACACATTTATACTAAGTGATCTAATACAAGGCCCAATTGACCAAAACCCAAAACACTAACAGACTACTTTGAATTACTAAATGCACCCTCTTTTTACAACACTTCCCGTACTAATGGGAATATTTACTTTCTTATAAACTCACGTTCTTCTCCTTGTTTAGATAATGTGGGACTTTGTTTGCACTTCAACATATTGGACGTGGAGAGCGCCAAGAAAAAGCTTTATGAATAATATTGTGGTTTGTAATTGTTTATTGACACGGAAAGAACAGAACGCACAATCTGTCTTGTTCTATTTGATTATAGATTCTTTTAACTTCTCATTCAGTTCTAACATGTTAACCAAATGCCATCATATAGATGTACTGTCTGAATTTATGAACCTGTATGAGTTGTGTGTAACCAATTAATCCCTACCAAACCTTACGTTTAAAGTTTTTAAGATTTGTGTCAAAATCCCGTGGTGAAATTTAAATTTTGGTGGAGGGGGAGGAGGGATGACAATTGAGTTCATGTCAGATGGATATCTATTGTGGATAGGTTTTTATTCATCAAAAAAATTTGAGTTAAATTCAACTCTAAATAAAAATGCTGGTTCGGATATTACAGGGCATAATGTATTTATTATTTTTGTGTAATTAATATTTAATTATTTTTAAAATTGAGTTGAATGTTATATTTTAATTAATGTTTTTGATTTTATTAATTTTTCCTAATTAATTTTAGTGTTAAAATAGTTTTTGTTTTACTAATTTGTAAAATAAAAACATTAAAATGAAAACATGTTTTATTCAATTATTTGTTTTTGATAAATTGTTTTATTCAATTTTTATTATAAATACTGTTTTATTCAATTATTAAAACATAGATAATGGACTGAGAAACATAAATACCTTAAAAATATGAATATAGTGTTAAGTCTTTCATGCGAATTTAAATCCGAGTATGATACATATTTTTTTGACAAAGAGTATGATATATATAATTATATATTTTTTTGAGGAAAATACTCAAAAAATATATATAATTATACATAGACTCATACATACAGATATAATTTTATAATAACCAACCACGAGTACCATCAAACTCTGCCCAACTCATTCGATTCCATTAATGGAGGATAGGGACCTGCAGATCTGTACTCGTCATTTCTGAGCATTATATTATATTAGTATTATTACCGTCGTAAATAAATAAAGAAACAACTACCGGGTGCCCCGTAGCCTTTTGACGTTATTTTTCTCCCTTTTTTTTTTTTTTTGGGTACATTGCACGGGTACTCTTCTATACTCAATACTCAGTAGTACAAGACGGGGCCGGCCCCTATTGCTCACCCCAAAAAAATAGTACAAGATAATTTTTTTTTTGCCATAACAACACAATATTTTATGAGTTTAATAGTGGCTTCTAGGGTGAGGAAATATGTCAAATGGTCTATGAGTGGACCATAATTAAGAGCCCTTAGAGCATCATTAACGCTGGGCAACTATTGGGTTTCTTAATGGCCCAATTATGGGCCCATAAATGGCCACGTAGACATAGACACCCAAATTGGTTTTTTTCAATTTTTGTCTCCAACGGTGTTATTTTAAAGAAACCTGATGACATCACGTTCCACTCCCCTCTTCCAGAACCTTCTCTCTCACTCTCCCTCATCCTCCACCACTTCTCTCTCACACAACCTCTCTCTCGGTGCCTCTGCGATCAATCCCTCCGCCTCACCTCCCTCTCTCAGCCGCATCACCTTGGCTCTCCTTCTCCTTCAACCACTCTCGTTCTCCTTCAACCTCGGTCCCTCTCCATCTTCAACCATCCTCATCTTCATTTGCCTCGTATCTCCTCATCTCTCTGCTTCTGCTTCATCTCTTCATCTCTTTGTCTCATCTCCGTTTTTGCTTCACCTCTCTGCCTCCGTTTTGCCCCCTCTCCCTCGGCCTCATCGCCCGATTCCAAACTCTCCCTAAATCTCCCTCATCCAGATCTCTGTGAAATACCCAAATCACTCCTGCAGATTTGCGATTTACAACAGAAGATGTACGGCGCGGCGAAAGATGTTTGGGACGGCGAGCTATGGCGAGTCACAGCGATGCACGGCCAGATCTCACGTGATCTGTCACAGTGAGGCACAACGAGTTCTATTGTGGTGCTTCTTCTCTTCATGCTTGTGTTTCTCCTTCTTCATTCCAGATCCTATTTTTTTCTGCAATTTTTTTCTATAAATAAATTTTCATGGTTGTAATTTTTTTGAATCAGTTTTGGGTTTGTGATTTTGTATAATTTTTTTTTTTGTGATTTTGTTACAATTTCTGTTAGTGGATTGGTATATTTTTTGTCCATTGCTCTTTTTTTCCCTCTACTTTTCTCAGCTCCAGATCTGTTGTTGGTGTGTTGGTTGATGAAAAAATAGTTTTTAATTTTTAGTTCACGTACGGACACTGTTTCTTCTCTCGTTGATGGCAACTAATTTTAAGCTCCCAACTTTGCCACATCGGACAACTCCAAGCTGGTTTCCTATAGTTGCCGTAATCTAAAGTTAAGCGACGCGTTAGTTTACCCCGCTAAAGTTGCTCTTAGATTAAGTAAGCTCACATTATTTTGTTAGTCTTTATCACACCAGATGAGACCTTCGTCAATCTCTCTCTCCCCTAGCAAATCTATCTCTCTAACACTTCTGTCCGTCTCTCCCTCTCTCCACCGCTTTGGTCGCACTTCGTCGCATTTTTGTTCGTCTCCTTGTAGCACTGTGTATGCGTCTTCTTTACTGTTCCTGTATCAAACGTGCATACTTAAATTTTCTGGAAACCAGTCAAAACACGGGGACAAAACCAAACGAGCCATTGAGAAGAAGGAAGGCAAACAAATATATATTCAAATCATAACCAATCAATCTCACTTATGGCCACATTTATGTTATCTCTCACAACCATGCTCCTACCCCCAAGCTTTCCCCCTTCCATTTCAGGTTGAACAAATCAAACTAAAAAAATCGTTAATTTCCCTTTATGAATATTTCAGTTCATGATTGAAAAAAGAAATCGAATTTATCCTCTACAAAAAGAGAAAAGTTGAACAAAGATTAAACAGTCACGTGCAAAACAAGATCAATTTGCTGTATATAAAACCCACTCCCGAAAATTAACAGAACCAAGGTTTCTCAATCTTTCACTTTTTTCCAGACCAATTTTTTCATCATTTTTTTGGATTGAACCCAAATTAAAAATCACAAACCCAATCTTGGCATTCTAGTGGGTGTAGTTTTTAACGCAATGGTTATGTATAGTGATGGAAAGTATGTCAATTCTTCTTTTGTTTTCTGCTTTGAAATCCCTTGGTTTGTTAAGTGATGAAGTTGCAGAGTAACAAAAAGTGAAATTTGTTTGGTAAATGGATAAGATTGGAGAGAGTTTTTGAAATTTGAGGAATGGAAGAGTTGGTTTCTTATGGTGCTGTGCTGATTGATCATAAACAAAAATAATCATGACTGATAAGTTGGTGCTCTGTGTATATGATTGATAAACAAAAAACCACCAAGAATGTTTTGACCGCCCTGCTCGCTCGGGTCCAACGTTTTAGTTGGTGATCGCGAAGTGGAGATAAAAAAAAAAGAGATATAATATGGTGTGGAGGGGGCACTATAAGGTATGGTAGCACTGCGTAATATAATGGCTCTTATTTATGGTTCATAATGAACCATTTAAATGGTGGTTCACCCTAGATGTCACGGAGTTTAATTTCTATACACTTTTGGTGTAAAAATATTTTAAACATACATAATACAACACAATATTTTATGAGTTTAATTTCTATACACTTTTGGTGTAAAAATATTTTACACATATATCTAATGATGTGTTATCACTTGTCACCTTATCTAATGAGTTTTAAAATACATGACATGTTATTCTCATTGAATGCTGTGACAACACATTTTTGGATACGTGATAAAATATTTTTACATAGACAGTGCGTATAATTTATAGGGGCGGTCTGCGCAAAAATATTTTACACATACCTCCAATGATGTGTCGCTACGTCATTTAATGAGCATGACAAGTCATGTGTTTTTATACTCATTAACTGATGTGAAAACAACTAATTGGTGAATGTGAAAAATATTTTTACGCCGACGGTGCGTATAAATTAAACTCATTTTATTAACTGTTTCGTGTATTTTTTAACGTAAAATCGCATTTGTATAGTGTATTTGTGAACATAAGATTGCATTTGTATTAAATTGCTTTTTTAAGTTTTTTTGACAAAAAAATTGCTTTTTAATTTAATTTATTCACCTTTTGTCAAAAAAAGTGAAGTTACTCGTCAAAATTTAAGTTATTCATTTTTTTTTATAAATAAAATTTAAGTTATTCACCAAAAATTAAATTTGTATTAATTTAAACAAGTTTCTACATTTGTACTAGCGTATTTGACTCGTGCAATGCACGAGTGAGATTCAGGGTTGACAACCCACGTTTTGTGTACGAAATAGCCAAAAACAATATTAAAAAAAGTGAAAAAAAAATGTGTGTCATGAGATATAAATATAACCAATATAATAATAAGAAGAAAAAAAATATGTGTGTCATGAGTTTTACTCTATTAAAACTCTAATAGAAAATAATAATAAGAATTAAAATTGAAAATAACTTCTACAAGTTTTATAAACAACTTAACAACTTATCTATAATATGATGATCCGTGCCCCTCACGGTACATATATTAAAATAAAAGAATAAATTTTTCAGACAAATACATCCTAATATTTAATTTTTAAATAAAAATGTTTGTCAATAATAATTTAGATATGAATGTTTTTTCATGCTAACTATTTGTACTTTTCACTTTATAATTAAAATATTCATGTAAAAATTATAATTAATTTAAATAGATTTTGTTTTAAAATAATGATTAAACTAAATAGATTTTGTTTCAATATAATAATTGAAATGACTGTGGTGTTGACACGTGGTATAACCGCTTGTAAAAAAACCTTAAATTTCATTTTTCTTTCAATTATGTTTATCATGAATTTATTTTTAAATTGTTTTAATTTATTTTGAAATTATTAAATTAATTTAAATAGAATTAGCTTTAAAAAAATAATTGATTTAGATAACATAACCGATTGTAATAAAACTTTAAATTTCTGTTTTAATCTTAATTATATCTATCATCGATTTATTTTTAAATCGTTTTAATTTATTTTAAAATTAATAAATTAATTTATTTGTTAAAATTTAAATTAAAATATTTATTTTTATTTTAAAAAAATAATTAAAAATTGTATTAATTTATTTTAAAAATATAAATTAATTTGAATAGAAATTTAAATATAATTTGTTTTAAAAAATAATTAATTCAAATAGATTTTATTTTAATAACATAATTGAAATAATTGTGGTGGTGGCAGAACATTCATATTTAGCATTCTATTTTACATGAATATTTTAATTATAAAGTGAAAAGTACAAATAGTTAGCATGAAATAACATTCATATCTAAATTATTATTGACAAACTTTTTATTAAAAATTAAATATTAGGATGTATTTGTCTGGAAAATTTATTCTTTTATTTTAATATGTACCGTGAGGGGCACGAATCGTCGTATTATAGATAAATTATTTAGTTGTTTATAAAACTTTTAGAAGTTGTTTACAATTTTAGTTCTTATTACTAATTTCTATTTGAGTTTTAATAGAGTAAATTTTAAGTTTTAGGTAATATTTATATTGGTTATATATAAATCTCATGACACACATATATTTTTTCACTTTTTTTAGTAATACTTTTAGGCTATTTCGTACACAAAACGTGGGTTGTCAACCCCGAATCTCACCCGTGTCAAATACGCTAATAATAATTGAAATAATTGTGGTGTTGACACGCGTAGCGATGACAATTTCCACCTATGTGTGGGGATCCCCGCGGGGACTACCCTATTCGGGGCCCCACGGGCGGGGAATTTTTCCCCGTGGGGACGGGGACGGGGAAAATCCCTGCGGGGTCGAGGATGGGGCGGGGATCACACTGCCAGTGAGTCCCCGAACATATTACATAACTATCCCTAAAAAATACATATATATGTATTATAATGATTGGTTTTTTTGTCTTTTTATGTCTCTTTTTAATTTTTAAAAACTATAATGGTTTTAGTAAAATAAAATAAAAGAAAGGTCATCACTCATCAGATTCACAAATCATGATCATAATGACTTCACATGTAGGACTAGACATGGAAAATTGATTTTGATATTGTGATTTTGAAACTTTTTCATACTTTTATATTTTTTTTCAATTTTATTGAATTTCAGTGTTTTTTTTTTATTTTTTTTTAAATTCTTAGGGTCCCCGTGGGGACCTGCGGGGATCCGTGGGGACGGGGATGGGGGAGAAAAACTCCCCATGGCGGGGATCGGGGACGGGGATGGGGGGAAATCTGGGGGGCGGGGCGGGGAGCGGGGGAGCACTCCCCGGTACCGCCCCGCCCCGTTGCCATCCCTAGACACGCGACATAACCGTTTGTAGCAAAATCTTAAATTTCAATTATATCTATCATGAATTTAATTTTGAATCATTTTTATTTATTTTAAAAATATTGAATTACGTTAAATAAAATTTATTATATTATCATAATTGAAATAATTGTGGTATTGACACGTGCAATAACCACTTGTAATAAAACATTCATATATATATATATATGAATAAAACTTTCAAAATAATTTTTAAAAAACATATCTATCAAATTTCGAATAAAAGGGTTGTTAACGATTTTATATTTTAAAATCAAATTTCGAAAAAACTTTAAAAAATACAAATATCAAATTTTGAATAAAGGGCTATTAAGGATATTTTGGATTTAAATTTTTTATTGATTTAAAATATATTTGAATATAAAAAAAATTTTAAATTAAAATATTTTGATTGATTTAAGTGGTGATACGTGTCATGAAAAATGCGAATATAATTAATAGATTAAATAAATAATATTTAAGATTTAAAATTTAAAAGTAGGAATAGGGTAGTTAAAAAATTGAAAACTTTCTTTTATAATATATAATAGATTAATTTTAATTTTTATTAATTGCTTAAATTGCTTTATTTTTGGGGTTTAGGGTTATAACAATTTTTCCCGTAAAAAAAGATCACATTTTTAATCCAGAAAATAAAAAAGCCATTGCAATTAGGATTGGGATAACAAATAAAGGCGTCGGATAATCTGATGATAAGGTAAAACTAAATTGTCGACATTCAACACAAAAATCCAGTCAAACAAAAAAAACATTCAACACCAAAAAAATAAAAAATGAGAAAGGTCCAATAATTAAGGAAGAAGAAGTTGTACGAAATCTTGTCAAAAAAAGAAAAAAGAAAAGAAGTTGTACGAAATAGACGTAAGCAAGGAGGGTAAAAAGAAGGAGGGGTGCTATATTACGAAACATTCACTATATAATTTTTACATGAATATTTTAATTATAAAGTGAAAAGTACAAATATTTAGCATGAAATAACATTCATATCTAAATTATTATTGACGAACTTTTTATTAAAAATTAAATATTAGGTTGTATTTGTCTGGAAAATTTATTCTTTTATTTTAATATGTACCGTGAAGGGCACGGATCGTCGTATTATAGATAAATTATTTAGTTATTTATAAAACTTTTAGAAGTTGTTTTCAATTTTAGTTCTTATTACTAATTTCTATTAGAGTTTTAATAGAGTAAATTTTAAGTTTTAGGTAATATTTATATTGGTTATATATAAATCTCATGATACACATATATTTTTTCACTTTTTTTAGTAATACTTAAAACGTGGGTTGTCAACCCCAAATCTCACCCGTGTATTGCACGAGTCAAATACGCTAGTAATAATTGAAATAATTGTGGTGTTGACACGTGACATAACCGCTTGTAGCAAAATCTCAAATTTCAATTATATCTATCATGAATTTAATTTTGAATCATTTTTATTTATTTTAAAAATATTGAATTACGTTAAATAAAATTTATTATATTATCATAATTGTAATAATTGTGGTATTGACACGTGCAATAACCGCCTGTAATAAACATTTATATATATATATATATAACTTTCAAAATAATTTAAAAAAAATATATCTATCAAATTTCGAATAAAAGGGTTGTTAATGATTTTATATTTTAAAATCAAATTTCGAAAAAACTTTAAAAAATACAAATATCAAATTTTGAATAAAGGGCTATTAAGGATATTTTGGATTTAAATTTTTTATTGATTTAAAATTTATTTGAATATAAAAAAAATTTTAAATTAAAATATTTTAATTGATTTAAGTGGTGATACATGTCATGAAAAATGCGAATATAATTAATAGATTAAATAAACAATATTTAAGATTTAAAATTTAAAAGTAGGAATAGGATAGTTAAAAAATTGAAAACATTCTTTTATAATATATAATAGATTAATTTTTATTTTTATTAATTGCTTAAATTGCTTTTTTTTGGGGGCATAAGATAACAATTTTTCCCGTAAAAAAAAGATCACATTTTTAATCCAGAAAATAAAAAAGCCATTGCAGTTAGGATTGGGATCACAAATAAAGGCGTCGGATAATCTGATGATAAGGTAAAACTAAATTGTCGACATCCAACACAAAAATCCAGTCAAACAAATAAAACATTCAACAACAAAAAAAATAAAAAATGAGAAAGGTCCAATAATTAAGGAAGAAGAAGTTGTACGAAATCTAGTTAAAAAAAAAAAAAAGAAGTTGTACGAAATAGACGTAAGCAAGGAGGGTAAAAAGAAGGAGGGGTGCTATATTACGAAACATTCACGCACGAAAACGATAACAAACTGAAAACAGCCGCTCAAAAAAGAGATAATAGAGAGATAGTAAAGAGAGATAATAGAGAGATAGTAAAGAAATCAGGGGAGGAAAAGATTAATCAACGGCGTTAAATAATTCGTTCAAATCCGTGGGTACGGAGCACACGAAGGCGGATGCGTTGTTTGGCTGCGGCACTATGTATGACATGGACTCAGCATCCCCGTCCAACCTAACCCCAACGATTTCCAGTTCTTAATTAATAGCACGTGACCAGATATATCTATCTACAGTACAGGGGAAAGGCAAAGAAAGAAGAACGAGAATCACACAAGAATCAGGAGAATCAACAATAGGATGATGATGAATGTGGTGAATGCGTTGACGGTGAGTCGGATATTAACTCGGGATCATACTGTTCTTGGAAACGAAGGCATACCGTTCGGATCGGTTTTGTGGTGCGCGTATGCCGGCATCTGCTGTTTTCTGGTTCTGTTTGCCGGCATCATGTCCGGTCTCACCCTTGGTCTCATGTCTCTCAGCCTCGTCGACCTCGAAATTCTCGAACGAAGTGGTTCTCCGTCTGAGAAAAAACAAGCCGGTATGGTATCAAATCGATATAATTCATGTCATGATATTATATTTATACCATTTCATTACTGTATTCGGATGCTCATGATATTGATTGATATTTATACCCCTCAAAAACTCAAAACACCCCTTTTTTTGTGTGTGTTTGTTGATGCAGCGGTTATACTTCCTGTGGTTAAAAAACAACACCAGCTTCTTGTTACTCTGCTTCTCTGTAATGCTGTTGCCATGGAGGTAATTCAACTACAATACCCCCTTTCCCTTTCACTATAAACTTGTTATATTATATTATGTTAGCCAGAGTCTCATCAATCATTTATATTTCTAACACCCTCTATTATCGCGCAAGATTCCCTTGTGCTTGAAACTTAGATCAATACACAAAGCCCACGAATAGGGATAGAAAGTATAGGCTTTTTTTGGTAAACAATTAGAGTCCTATTAGCTTAAGCTGTTTGGTACAGTACAGGCTCCTGAATCTACTTTATATCTCTAACAATTTGTTATTTCTATAGGTTACTAAAACTCACTAGACTAGTTTCCGTTCCGTGATAAATCTTTTATGTTTGTTTGTGTCATGTTAGAAGAATATATATTATCATTAAGGATGTCTAAAAAAAAAAAAAAAAAATCTTCTTGGAAATACTTGAATGGATTGGAAAGATTAAAATAACTCCTTTGAAATGGTCATGATAACTGCTTTTCTATGCCGCAGGAATTGGCAAGTGACTGTTATTGTATGTATATTTGTGCGTGATATTGATTTTTATACTTCATACTGATTCCTGAACCCTGCCTAACTTTTTGACAGCCGTTGGCTTTGAAACTTCCAATCTGCAGGCTCTCCCGATATACCTTGATAAACTATTCAATCAATTTCTTGCGATCATTCTCTCTGTAACTTTCGTGCTTTTTTTCGGGGAGGTATGTGATTTTTTCTATCTTTGTATTTCAGTGGTTTATAGCCTCAACATTTTTACCCAGTGAATATTATGAAATCTATTTGTTTCAAACAAATAATTTTCCTCTCTGATTTCAGGTTATTCCACAAGCAATTTGTAGTAGATATGGTCTTGCTGTAGGTGCCAACTTCGCATGGCTTGTGCGAGTTTTAATGATTATCTGTTACCCGGTTTCTTACCCGGTTGGAAAGGTATATTCCCCTACTGCTACAGAAGTTGTTGCTGGGCATTCTTTTGGTAACCAGTATAATATAATTGAGAAGAGGACTACGTAATGGAAATTAATAGCATATCATCTCAACATATTTCCATTAGACATCAATATGCTGTGCTGATTACGACTCATATTCGTAGGTCTTTTTAAAGTTGTTTAGTGGAGACAGTTATATCACATCTGTCTTGCCTAGTTTAAAAGAATGTTCTGGTGCAATATCAATAGAAAATGATAAATATTATCGGCTTGCCTTCCGGGCTGAAACCCTTGTCAGTCTCCTAACAATTGTAGCTCTTCACCCATGAGAGACAGTGTAGAGCTCTAGTCTTTCTCATTTATAGATAATGGATTTTGTTTTAATCATCATGCCCCCAAGTATTTCTTTTCCTCACACATATCTGTTCCAGGTTCTGGATTACCTATTGGGGCACGACGAGGCTTTATTTAGGCGAGCTCAGTTGAAGGCTCTTGTTTCCATTCACGGCAAAGAGGTATAAATTAGTAATTATTTTTCAATAAACCAAAAAGTCTTGTTTAGATTGGTGAAGCTACTCGACTATCTTGTTTAGGTGTTCAATTCATAAATAATGATCTTGGTTGTTTTTAGGCTGGAAAAGGTGGTGAGCTTACACACGATGAGACAACAATTATCAGTGGAGCACTTGATTTGACTGAAAAGGTAGGTGCTGCAATTCACCCTCCACATTGATTGTCAACCTATTTGTTAGTGTTCCATTTCATGCCAATACAATACAATTTTCAATTTACGATATTCAACGCAGCAGAATATGAAGTTTCTTACCAGTGTTGAGTTTTAATATGCATTGATGATGGTGGAAAGTGAAAACATGTGAAGGTTACTTCATTTACCTGGTAACTTCTAACTAGTGTCTCCTATTTGGTGATGCTAGGAAGCATCAATGGTGTAGGAAATGAAATAGGGTTCTGGGGTTTATTAAATATTTATCAATGTACCACTCCATGTTCCAAAATGGACTGTCCAGTTCCAGTGGTCTTGTGTAATAATACATTCTCATGTATACACGAGTTCTATGTGTGTTTTGCTTCATTATTGACTATCACGCTGTATGCCATTTGCTTGTATAAGGAGCATATTTAATGCATTTTTTCCCAGCTTTTTAATCAAACCGCCTTTGCTTTTTGGTCTTTAATTTGTGTCTTGAACAGACTGCTGAGGAGGCTATGACTCCTATTGAATCAACATTTTCTTTAGATGTTAATTCGAAATTGGATTGGTAAGCTTTCTTAATTTCTTGGTCATTATTATTGAGTAGGTTGCTAATAGGTGATTGAATTTCTTTTGAAAATGATTTTACTTCTTGACAAAGAATTCATTTGCTTCCTCTTTATTACTTATTGTTGCTAAAGATTTCTTTTTCACTACACCAATTACTAGAACATGTGGAAAATGTTTCTCGTTATTTCCCACAAAATTAGTAGGATCAATCTTTGCATGCAAGGCATATGCAAAGCATGTGCATAGAGTAGAATCACGTTTTTACCCTCTATTTTATTTTTCTGAAAACTTATTTTATAATGCCAATCTCAAATCAGGGAGGCAATGGGAAAAATTCTTGCTCGTGGGCACAGCCGAGTTCCTGTCTATTCCGGAAATCCTAAGAATGTTATTGGGCTTCTACTTGTGCGTATTTTTCCACATTTTAACTTTGTTTATATTTTTCTCATTTTATTAATGTTAGGTTCTTTCTTCCTCACGTTTTTTTTAAAAAAAAAATCAGGTAAAAAATCTCCTTACTGTACGACCAGAAACAGAGACCCCTGTCAGTGCAGTATCCATCCGGAGAATTCCACGGTGTGTGTCTTTATTAATTTATTCTCGTTTTCTTTCAAACAAATTGTGAAAATGTGAAATATCCCAAGTTTGCGTAATGGTTTATATTTACAGGGTTCCATCTGATATGCCTCTTTATGATATATTGAATGAGTTCCAAAAGGGCAGTAGTCATATGGCTGCTGTTGTTAAGGCTAGGGGAAAAGGCAAAGATACTCCACAAATAATTGATGAAGAGAAATATGAAGAAAACAAAAGTGTTGGTGGGGATTCACAGTTGACTACTCCATTGCTACGGAAGCAGGATGTAAAATCAGAAACTGTTGTCGTTGACATTGACAAGCCTTCAAGGCTGCCCAGCATTAATAAGCAAACTGGTTTGCAACGTAGTGATGGCACAACGAATGGTCCCTCTTCAGAAAATATTGAAGATGGCGATGTGATTGGTATTATCACTTTGGAAGATGTGTTCGAAGAACTTCTGCAAGTAAATTTCTGTCTTCTGAGATATGCATGCGCCCCCCCCTCCAAAAAAAAAAAACAAGTGTTTAATCTTTTTTACACACATAGAACTTATTAAAATTGCCTTCTTGGATGCAGGAAGAAATTGTGGACGAGACAGATGAATATGTTGACGTTCACAAGAGGTAATAGAGAGTAGCAGAGTACAAACTTTCAAAAATTAAGCTACAGATATGGACGAAACAAGCTGCTGCAAATATGAATTTCAATGTTGTATAAATTTTGTTTTGCAGAATACGTGTTGCTGCAGCTGCAGCTGCTTCCTCAGTGGCACGAGCTCCATCTACCCGAAGGTTGACTAGCCAAAAGGGAGCAGTAAGTGATTTATTATTACACATATTTTATGGTTTTAATATCTGTTTCTTGTCTGCTATAGTTGCCGAGTGAAATCAATCTCTTTCTTTAATCTGTTTCTTGTGCTATAGTCTTGCATTTTCATGTTTCTCTCTATGGTTTATTTCTCATGTAATTCTGGATGATTTGCATGGCACTGTATGGGTTTAAGGACATGGATTGAAGGGATTTATATCTTAGTCTAAGCAGTATCTCTTCTTCCATTAATACCTTCAAGTACAAACATTATTTAAGAATTTAACACCATACAGGATTTGATGATGAGAGGATGAGAATTCAAACCCGTTATGATAGTTCCAACATGATATTCCAGAAAGACGTTTCTTGTCCTAGTCATATTTCATTTAACAATATTTTTATTCAAGCATTACCTTTTTAATTATATCAGCTTCTCATTGGTTGAGTGGAGGATATTATTAGTGATCCATGCCTCAATTTCTTTAGGAGTTACTCTGAATATTTTTAACACTTCAATCCAAAAAAGATGCATCAATTCTCAGTATTAATTATATTATCAGTGTGACAGGGACAAGTGAATTGTTTTTTATATATTTCTATGTTCTGATAAAATGTTTAGTACCTTGAATTCTGAACCAAGTTTTCTGTATTTCTTATTAATAACATAGTTCCGTGCTTGCTTGGTGTATTAGTGCCATCTGACCAACAAAAATAAACAATCATTTTCATTATTTACACATATAATGTAATGAGTATGAAGAAGGAACTGGTACTTGCTTATCATGATTTCTACATCATATCCGTTTTCAGTTTTAACCCGTTTTTTAAAAAACATTTCTGCAGTTGAGTCTTACAATACATTTTCTTTTCTGATAACTTGGTAGGAAAGAGTATGCCGAGACACAAAAGATGTCAAAAAAAGTAACCAATATTTAGTCTTACAATACATTTTCTTTTCTGATAACTTGGTAGGAAAGAGTATGCTGAGACACAAAAGGTGTCAAAAAAAGTAACCAATATTTAGTCCATTGGATGACTGATAGAGACCCGATAATAGGTCCAATTGGTGAAGGGCCCAAAGCCTGGAAGGTCTATAGGCGAAGGGCTAAGGAGTAAGAGAGAGAGTGAGAGAATATGCTGACCTGGCAGTTTGTTATGCAGGCTGCACAGAATAAGAGTGTGAGTGGGAATTGGTGAGGTAATCATTAGTTTGTTATTTTGTTGGCTAGTGGCAGAGAGGATATTCTCTGAGGAGCTCAGGCTCTGGACAGCTCTGTACTTGTAAGAGCTGTGGCTCATTTTCTCCTTTATTAATCAAGATATCATTCCCCTCTTTTTTTTCTGGGCGTGAGTTTGGAGAGGTCACCGAGAGTACAGACCCCTTTCCATTGGACCCCGACCCACTTGCGTTGAAATTGGGCCTGTTATTCGAAACTGGACCTGAGCTCCTCAGAGAATATCCTCTCTGCCACTAGCCAACAAAATAACAAACTAATGATTACCTCACCAATTCCCACTCACACTCTTATTCTGTGCAGCCTGCATAACAAACTGCCAGGTCAGCATATTCTCTCACTCTCTCTCTTACTCCTTAGCCCTTCGCCTATAGACCTTCCAGGCTTTGGGCCCTTCACCAATTGGACCTATTATCGGGTCTCTATCAATGACCTGAACAAGTAATTGATTTGTCACTTAGAGATATAATGGCTCCTCTGGAGGGGTGTATCCTTTTTGGTATCACTTGTGGCTATGAGAAGCATTAAGCTGTAGATTCCACCTTCCAAACCCTTTTTAAATTAATAATTTAAAGTTAGTTTCTCTATCTTCAGAGGAAGAATTATGGTTATCTCAACTGTAAGTTTCAAAATTTCTGAATCCAGAAACTTCTTTGGGCTTGATAATGATTTGACTTTTGTTGCTTGGAGGCTGTTTTACTGAAATTCTCCAGCATGGATGCTAATTGTTTTTTGTATTTGTGGTCTTGTTTTCAACCATCCAGGGAGGCCAAAGTAAGCCAGGGCAAACTCCGAAGATATCTACAGAGGAAAATGGATTGAATTCTACAAGATAATAACAATAACAAGGAACTACGTGTTAGCCTCTATCCGGATAAATGCATTTTGTATTAGTAATCTGACGCTGAAAAAAGAAGCCATGGAAAGTTTTGAAGTCATTTGATCTTGTGTATTAATTTAATAACTTTGCTTTTTTAATAAACACATATTTATTGTGGTTGAAGCTTTTTGAACTGATGCTGCAGACCACCCTGTGCCGCAATATTATGTTTGATCTAACTGCGAAAGAAATACTCCTTCCGTTTTCGTTTCTGTTTTCGTTTATAAGTAAAAATTATTTTTTATATTTATTGAAAAATGTAATGGACCAGAGTGACTCACAAAATAGGTCAAAGAAACCCAACCTAGTGCGGGTACACCCTTAGTGGATGGAACATTTGGAATTTCACCAACGTATTCATGTTGTCTCGTATTGACGTCAGTATCTGCGTTAATTTCTGTGCTCCTAGGGAGAGCTGTGAAACAAGTGTGCTAATTCCTTTCAGCAGCCCTTCGCTTTTCCGTAGAATATGCTGATGAAAAGTTGACACTATATATCTATATTTCCTTATGATCTGGCAAGTAGTTGTCCTTTCTTCACTTATTTGGATTTTAAAAAGGATACAACTTATGTAAGGTGTCTTAAGTGTGGTTGGTGGTGTTCTTATTATAAAATACACAATTTTTTTTCTCTCTTTCTATTCATTCTTATTATCTCTACCATAACTGCCATTATCAAAACAGTTTTTATCTTATTTTGTAAGATGAATAACATCAATCACACTTAACTTTTTATCATTTAAAAAACTGCTTCAATAGAGTAAAGAAATCATTTAAGTGCGTTCTTCACTGTTCATATTTAATTGCATGAAACGAAAACTTCATGAATCTTTTTTAACAAATTTCGTTACTGACACGTTATACAATACATGAGGCTGGTTAGAATAAGCGAGAGGATAAAAATATAAAACGCTGCGTATCATTCTTAACAAATTTCGTTACTGACATCTTTCTACCATTCCGCAAACAATTCTGTTCGCAAAAACAGCAAGCAGGGAATCTCATCCATAAAAATGAAATATTTTTCTAATGAAAAAAAAAATTATAAATATAGGAGTAAAGGGACAAATTGGTCCCTCACAATTTACACGCGACCCAAATTAATCCTTTAGAAAAATAAAGTGATGGAATAGTTCCTGACATTTCAAATGTGGGACACGTTAGTTCCTTCGTCAAATCCCATCCAAAATCCTTAGTTAAAAAGATGATGTGACCTGTTAAGTGAGGACTTGGACTGTAAAGTCCTGCCAACGTGTAAATTGACGAAAACGTGGTGTTATTTAGGGACAACTTTGTCCCTCTGTGTTAATTTAAATTTTGAAACTCTAAAAATCATTTCTGTCCGTGCTCTAAAACTCATTTCAGTCCCTCTGTCTTATTAATGTAAGAGTCTTCTTCAACCTCCAGCACATTTCCTCCATTAGAGCCCCCTAAGAAGACAAAGTGCGACACCCAGCCCCATTTTCTCCCCTTTTCTGCTGCCATTTTCGCCCCCTTTAATGAGTAGCCACGTTTCTCAGTTTTTTGTGTATTATTCTGGACATGAGGTGAGCTTGAGTGAAATAGAAACTCAATCCCAAATCCTAGAAATGCAAACACAACACCCTAAAATAGAAAACCCAATCCCAAATCCAAAATTACATTTTAAATCGTAACACACAACACTAATCGCAACACAAATCCAAAACCTAGAGTCACAATAGAAATCGGAAATACACTCACCTTGAATGTCGTTTCTCTGCTTCGGGTTCAATCGTGTCATTTTTGGTTTGTTCTTCACTGATTTAGGGTTCTTAGTAGAGACATAATAGAGAGAAGTTGATGGCTTTCAATGATGGAGAGGGGCTGAAATGGGTAGTTTTAGATAGGGCCAATGTGTCCCTTTTTTGCTGCTTCATTAACATTTCTGACACAGGGACTAAAATGACCCACAATGTTTACATGTTTTCAAAAATAACATGCTGGCACTATTTAACGATCCACGCCAGTAAATAACAGTAAACATCACTATGTTAACGGACATTTTTGGATGGTGATAGACGGAAGGACTAATGTGTCCTTGTTTTGAAATTGTGAGGGACTATTTGGACTTAATTTTTCTCAAGGACTAATTTGTCTCGCGTGTTTTTTTTAGGGACCATTTTGGACCTTTACTCTAAATATAGGTTTCAGTAAACAAAAATGATAGATGAACACCCAAAATGGGACACTTGTACGGACGACACCGTAAGTCCGTACAGTTTTTTAAAAAAAAACTAATATTTTAATTTTTATTTATTTTAAAGAATTTTTTTTGGTTAACAGAGTTGATATTAGTGGTTAATATAGTATTGAAAGTGGTTAATGGGTGCAAACGCAACTTAATTTGTGGCATCAGAGTAAATATTAACTAGTTAGTGAACTGTATTAACCACTTAATTGCATAGTGTTAACCATATTTATAATGATTTGTGAAAGAGTTATTAAAGGTGGTGAATGACACTTGGTTAACCGGATTGATATTATTGGTTAACACAGTGTTGAAAGTGGTTAATGGGTGCAAGTGTAACTTGTGGCATCAAATTAGTCATTAACCAGTTAGTGAACTGTATTGACCACTTAGTTGCATAACATTAACCATTTTTGTAATGATTTGTGAAATAACTATTAAAGGTGGTGAATGACACTTGATTAATATTGGTTAATACAGTGTTGAAGGTGGTTAATGGATACAAGTGAAATTTGGCATCAGAGTAGCCTACTAACCAGTTAGTGAACTGTATTAACCACTTATTTTCACTTCTTTCTTTACCGGATTAATTCGAGTCCCAAGCATGCATCGGTGCATCAGAACGTGCAAATCAGGAAATGTACCCATACCGTACCAATCCTGAAGTTGCAGACGATCTCAACAGAAACGCAGCGAGTTGAATTTTGGTTACTGTTTCGGATTGGGCCTAGGCCCATTCCTCCTGGAACTTGCTTCCTCGGTTCAAAACTACTGATTAATCATGAATGATCAAGTGCTACCGATCTGGAATATCCGAGTCATCAACGATCCCTGATTCGCGTTGCCTTTACGCTACCGAATTGGGATCGTCGATCCAATCAACGGCTCGCAGCATATCATAAGGGACTTAGTCGCCCGATCACCGTACATCTACTCCAAAACCAAAAGGAGTCATATATAAGGAGGGCCCACGAAGAATAAGGTACGCATTTATTACATCATATTGACCTCATCAGAACCATACTGACTTGAGCGTCGGAGTGCCTTTTATAGGTACCCCACCACCGTTCTCCATCGTCATTACCACCGGCCAGGTTCTACGTTCCTTGCTCGGAGCAGTTACAAACAACGAAGTACACAAATATCGTGAAAAACCCTCAATACAGTTCCTGAACTAACACTCTCTTTCCTATTTAATCCTTAAAGTATATGAAAATAATAAGTAGTCCCTAAAGTTTGTAAAATCAATATAATTAGTCCCTAAAATTTTGTGAAATCGGCCTCATTAGTCCCTGTAAAAAATTACTTTTAAAACTTTAGGGATTAATTTGAAGGATTTCACAAACTTTAGGGACTACTTATTATTTTCATATACTTTAGGACTAAATAAGAGAAAGAGCATTAGTTTAGGGATTAAATTGAGTGACAACTATGGCCGTAAATTATGGCTCGGTGTAATCGTAATGGATGTAATCCAAACTCTCTAATATTTAGCTGGAAAATGATCAACCTAATAATCAGATCAGATAGTATATTGTTTCGGGTTGGAATATCCCTTGTACTCCCGTAATAAAAATCTTCTTTGCTTATAAAAAAAAAGAAAAAAAGATCAGATAGTATATATATTTATAAATACTGTAATATTTTTCACGACATTACTGGTCCGTACGAGAATTGACTATTTTTCATGAGCACAAGTCTTCGCATTCGCCAATGAGTACGTGTAACAGAAAGAGAGAGAGAGGGAGAGAGGGGTGTGTTACTAATACTAGTGTGTTAGTAAAAGCTGATTCAAGAACTTTGGCAATGAGTATAATATAGTAACAATTAACAAAGTTCTGAATTCTAATTCTGACATAATAATAACACGATCATCCCCTTAATCCTCAATTATCAGAAGACACGAACTAATTAAAGTCTATCCTCCCAGCGTAGAAGAAACACAGTGCACCTCCACATGATGTAAAATCTAGTTTTCTGCTCCCGGAAGTGCCTTGAACACCGTTGCATTAACCGAGGCTTCGGAATTCTCGTTGAGAAGGATTGTCTTGCCATCATACAATACAAAAGCCACACACAGACTGAGTTTTACTACTTTGGAACTAAATATACTAGTTTGATATTAATGTAGCTCTTACAGAACAAGAACTCGTGATATATTATATATAGAAGGTAGGAGGTGACATGAGTGGTCCCTGAATGTGAATGGAAACGAAGACGACAAAACAGTCTTTGTCACATTGTCTCCCTGTCAAAGGAACTTGTTGCGACAGCTCATCCTCATCCTGATAGGAATGCTTAACCCTGTCTGTACTCTCTAGTGTACGTACTCACTCACTACTAGCCTATATGTAATATATTTATATTATCATCTTTTGTAACTGTACGTATAGTGTATTGGCCCAGCACAAGCGAATTTCTGCCTCATTTTCTGGTTTCTTTGTACGGATTCTCTTAGATAATTTCATTGTTGATAAACCAAAATATTTAATTTTATAAAAAAAATTAACACTCACATATGTAGTCCAGCTAGCTAGGATTTTTCACCCTTTAATATAGAAGCATTCTTAGCTTGTTTTAGTTAGCATCAAATATTGTTGCAAGAATAATGCTGGTTAGATCATGTAATGTAACACAGCATGTAATAGTGAAATTTGAAAAACAAATTGTTGTATTTTTCATGGTACAAACCTAACCAAAATTGCTAGCCATTGTTCCAGATTCTAATTAATTACACATGTACTTTTTTTTTTTTGAGAAAGAGATTAATTTCTAATTACTCTTAATAATGCTGCCCAGTTAGTAACATGAGACAAGAGCAACAGTAGTATAAATCATAAAAAAAGATACGCAATAAAACGGCTAATTTGTGTGCTAGGGTTTCTCAATGACCTTCACGTTTACGGCCTCTCGGCCACCGTTTAACCTATCGGAGATACCAAAAGAACCACCTGATCGGGGAGAAAAATCTGGCGACAAAGGGAAAGGGGTAGCAGCTGATGACACGACACCAATATCCTTTAGGTATAAAGTGTTGGGCGAGTATGCACCATTTGTAAGGGAGAAAGTTGATCTTCTTGTTACAGAGCAGGTGCAGATTTAATTTGTTAAGGGGAACAGGCTGCTGCCAATGTTGCATGTTGATAAGAAGGTGATTGATGACTTGAGCGTGCCATGGAGGGAGGCACTAATGGTGAAGTTGTTAGGCAAAACATTGGGATTCAATGTCATGCGAAATAAATTGGAGCCTGTATGGAAGCTTTAAGGAGGCATTGATCTAATGGATGTTGGTAATGGGTTTTTCATGGTTAAGTTTGAGGGTAGTGAAGATAAAGAGAACGCTATAAATGGTGGCCCTTGGATGATATATGATCACTACCTATCAGTGCACAGATGGTCTCCAGAGTTCAATGCTGCGAAAACAGCCATTGACAAAACGCTTGTGTGGGCCAGGATTCCTTGCTTGAATCTAGTTTATTATGATGAGAGCTTATTACTTACAATGGCAGCCGCCCTTGGAACACCTGTCAAGGTCGACATGCACACGCTTAGAGTAGCAAAAGGGAGATTTGCAAGAGTTTGTGTGGAGTTTGATCTTAACAAACCAGTGGTAGGGAAAGTGGGGATTAACAGGCAGTAGTATTAAGTGCAATATGAAGGATTGCACATAATTTGTGGCCACTGTGGTTGTTAGGCCACTTGATGAAGGACTGTGTGAGTAGACCTAACCCTGCTGCTGCAGCGGCGGTGGAAGGCAGCAACAGTGGGGAGAAAATTGATGAAGGGGATGGCGCTAGAGTGCAGGCGGAAAACGCAGTGGCGAATGAATCAAATCTGGATTTAAATGCTCAGATTTGGAGGATCAAATATTGCATGGCAGTTGGATCAATGTGGAACGGAAAAAACGGCCGGTCAACGCAAATCGCTCGAATGGATTCAATCAGCGGGGTCCACATAATTACAATGGAGCGACGCGTTTTGATGTCCTCTATGGAGAAAAAACAAACGAGGGAGCCCAAAGTACGATCCACTTACAGAAAGGCCCAATAGAAGATCCGGGTCACACACCCAAGATATGGACACAGAAGAAGAGGCCCCGAAAAGTAGTTGGGCCTAGTACTATGCAGCCTGACCTGCTAAAGACACCCAATATGGCCAATCCAGTGGCCATCGCGAAAACAGCTGCCGCTCCGGCCAGGGAAGTGTATAACGGGGGTTACACAGTAAAGAGGACGAACCAGAGGAACGAGTCAGATGGAGGCAAGCTAAGAGGAACTAATGCTAATCAAAAGGAGGGAGGGGGCGCTGCCAAGTTCATCAATTTGCTCATGAATAATCACAAAATGCATATGGATGAACTCAAAACCACTAGTGGTGATGGAAGGAAGGAAGCCCCATAACCTAAGCCGCCTGACCCAACTTCAGGTTCAATAGGTACTGTGCAGATGGATATTAGTGAAGACAAGGAGGACACCTCTGCCATGGGAGATACTAGTGAGGGAATCAATATTGAACCAGAGGATTCGATGGTTCAAGACAGCACGTGTAGTTTTTTACCTGTTAACAAAATGAAGATAGGTATTTGGGTATTTGTAATATTTTTCTCTGTTTTGATGAATATTTTATCTTGCAATTGCAGGGGTGCTCAGGGGCGAATGTTTTGCAGAGCACTCATCAATATTTGTAGGCGGGTGCGAGCTGATTTGGTGGCTCTCCAAGAACCAAGGTGTAGTGCAGCTAAAGCTAGGAATACAATCTGCAATTTGGGGTTCCGGAAATCTTTGATTGTGGAGGCTAGGGGTTTCTCTAGAGGAATTTGGCTCCTTTGGAATCAAGAGGATTTGCAAATTCAATTGGTTATAAATGATACTCATTTCCTTCATGTTTTAGTAAATACTGGGGATGGTGTGGCTTGGCTGCTAACTGTAGTCTACGCGAGCCCTA
Source organism: Calophaca sinica (assembly GCA_037113605.1). Lineage (NCBI taxonomy): Eukaryota > Viridiplantae > Streptophyta > Magnoliopsida > Fabales > Fabaceae > Calophaca > Calophaca sinica. The sequence continues at coordinate 4,614,092 of CM073731.1, forward strand.
GAGAGGCTGAGAGAAGTGATACTTGGAGCAAGTTGAAACACTTAGCTGATGGCGTAACTCAACCATGGCTCGTGGTGGGTGATTTCAATGCAATAGCTAAGCCTGAGGAGAAAAAAAGGGATGTTCCTACTAATCTAAGGCATTTTGAGTTTGCAAGCTGGATAAATGACTGTCATTAGCTGGATGTTGCTACAGTGGGATCAAAATTTACTTGGAGGGGTCCAAAGTGGGAAGGTAGGGACAGGGTTTTCAAGAAATTGGACAGGGTTCTTTGCATGTGGATCGACCTTTCATATTTGAGGTTGCCTGGTTAGTGCATGGGGACTTTGGTAACTTCTTGAGAGACCAATGGAATAGTATGAGGGATTTGGTTTCTAAGTTGAGTGATCTTACTCCACAGCTAAAGATTTGGAATACAGATGTGTTTGAAAATATATTCAAGAGGAAGAATGAGCTGATGAGAAGGCTAAATGGTATTCAGAATAGCCCCCGTTATGGTTATGGTAGGTTTTTGGATCGGTTAGAGAAGGACCTCCAGGACCAACTAGACCAAACTTTGTATCAGGAAGAATGTTTGTGGTTCCAAAAATCTCGTGGGAAGTGGATAGCTGATGGGGATAGAAACACGAAATACTACCACTCCAAAACCATTATACGTAGAAGGAAGAATAAGATCCTTGCTCTGAGGAATGATAATAGTGGGTGGGAGGACAATGAAATGAATCTCCAGCAAATGGTGAGGAATTACTTCATTACCATGTTCCATTAGGATAGTGTGGAGCCAGACTCTATTGTTTCTATGGCTTTTTATCCGGACTCTCTCTAGGATCATGGTGAGATGCTGAGTGCTAAGCCTACACCTGCAGAAGTAAGACGAGCCATCTTTGATATGGGGCCCCACAAGGCACCAGGAGAGTATGGTTATCCAACCATATTCTTTCAAAGGTGCTGGGATGCCATACATTTCCCTTTGCCAGTTTGTGGATAAGGTGTGGTCCAATCCCTCTAGCATTGCTGAAGTGAACAATACCCTTCTTGTTCTGATCCCTAAAGTTGATAAGCCTGAGTTTCTCCGGAAATTCAGGCCCATATCTCTCTGCAATGTGACGTACAAGCTCATCACAAAGATCATTGTGAACAGAATCAAACCTCTCCTTGATGGCATCATCTCCCCATATCAATCTAGTTTCATACCAGGCCGGAACATCCACCATAATATTATCATTGCTCAGGAAATGGTACATACTATGGCTCGGATGAAAGGTAAAAATGCTTATATGTCTATTAAGATTGATTTAGAAAAAGCATATGATATGCTTAATTGGAAATTTGTTATTCAATGTTTGAATGATTGCAAATTTCCTCCTAAGCTTGTCAGTATTATTCATCATTGTTTAGCATCTGCTTCCTTTAATTTTTTGTGGAACGGGGATGAGATGGAAAATTTTATTCCTACTCGTGGCATTATACAGGGAGACCCGTTGTCACCTTATCTTTTTGTCATTTGTATGGAACGTCTTTCCCATATTATTGCTGAGTAATTGGATGCAGGCTATTAGGAAACTAATGAGGGCTGGGAGAAATGGCCCATAAGTGTCACATTTGTTCTTTGCAGATGACCTTCTTTTGTTCTCCGAAGCATCTATTGAGCAAGCCTACTGCATAATGCATTGCCTGGAACAATTCTGCATTGCTTTTGGGCAGAAATTAAACAATCTCAAGAATCAGATCTATTTGTCTAAGAATGTGGACCAATAACTTAGAAATGACATCCTTCATCATACGGGGTTTACAGAGACCACCAATATGGGTCGATATCTAAGGGCAAATATAGTTCAAGGGAGAACCACTAAGAGTCAATACAAGCACATCAGGGAGAAAATTCAAACCAGACTCAGTGGATGGAAGAACTAATGCTTGAGTTTAGCGGGAAGGATCACTTTGTCTCAGTCAGTACTAAGTGCAATTCCTTTCTTTCACATGCAGCATAGTCGTATTCCAAAGACTGTCTGCCAAGACATTGAGAGGTTGCAAAGGAGTTTCATTTGGGGTGATAATGGCCAGCAACAGAAAGCTCATCTTATTGGGTGGGAAGTGTGTTGTTTGCCAAAAAAACAAGGAGGCCTGGGTTGTAAAAATATACAGGCCATGAATGAGGCCCTTCACATGAAGATCCTGTGGGAAATGATTCAACAACCGGATGCTCTTTGGAGTTAGGTTCTCTATGGCAAATATGGCAGGGAGAATGATCTGCTGGAAAATATAAGTTCTCAACCTTATGATTCTCCTCTTTGGAGAGCCTTAGCTGCCCTGGGTGATAAGTTCCATGAACAAATTGGATGGCATCTTGGAAATGGAAGGAAAGTCAATGTCTGGTTGGATAAATGGGTTCTGAATGAAGGCCCTCTATTTTTGAGACTCGGCCCTACCAATGCAGTGATTGATACCACTTTGAAAGTTGCAGATATTGTGACTGCTGCAGGTGAGTGGGACACTAATTCCTTGAGCACATGGTTCTCACCTGATTTGCATCTCAAAATTCGGGCATTGCCAGCTCCTATACTCAGTGACATGGATGACCAATCAGGTGGGGTGCCACTCAACAGGGCCAATTTACTGTTAGGAGTGCTTATTCACTTCTTAAAGAAGAGCAACAAGGGCTAGCTGGTAATTGGGAGCTGTTATAGCATTGGAAAGGACCTCACAGGATTCAAACCTTTACTTGGCTGAGTGCTCATGGGCGGCTTCTTACCAATCAAAGACGACACAAATGGAACAACAACATCTCACCTACTTGTAGTTGGTGCAATAGGGAAGAAGAGTCTCTCATTCATGTCTTGAGGGATTGTCCTTATGCTTCTCGAGTTTGGATTGGGTTGGTTCCCTCAAACTCTATATCAAAATTTTATTCTCATAATCAACATCTCTGAAACTGTTGGAACTGTGCAGAATACGTCTTGGTCTACTGTGTTTCAGGTTGCTTGTTGGTTTTTATGGAAATGGAGGAACAAGTTTATCTTTGAAGAAGGGTTTTAAAAGCCAGCGAATCCCATCATACCTATTCTTCAGTATGCCCAGAAGATTGACCATAATCCTTTCCTTAGGGGGGCAGGTTCGCATGTTATTCGGGAGGTAAGATATATTAGCTAGGTGGTTGCATCCACCAGAGGGCTGGATCAAGCTTAACTGTGATGGATCCGTCAGGAATGAAGGAACCATGGCAGGGTGTGGTGGTTTGTTTAGAGATGATTCAGGCTTTTGGAGGAAGGGTTACTCTTGTAAACTTGGTCATTGTAATCCTCTTCAAGCTGAAATGTGGGGGCATGCTTCTTGGTCTAGAGCTTGCCAGAATTCAGGGGTTTTAGAGGCTTATAGTGGAGAGTGATTCCGAGACCCTCATTGCTATGGTGCAAGATAAAAGCCTTCGAAGTGATAGTGGGCTAACTTTAGTTCGTAGAATCCGTCAACTTGCTCAGCTAGATTGGCATATTCAATTTCATCACACTATGCGAGAGGGCAACATATGTGCGGATTGGTTAGCAAATCACAGTGTTAGCCTATCTTTTTTTGGATTTACAAGTTTTGAATCAACCTTCAAGGGAGTTACGACAGTTGCTAGTTGATGACATATCTGGGGTTTCCATACCCAGGTTTTAGTTTTGTTTTTGCTTTGGGCTTAGGCTCTTTATGTATAAAAAAAAAAAAGTAACATGAGACAATGCGCAATAGAGGAATTACATCAAATAGGTAGGTTTTACAATACATTATTTTCTATTTACGTGTGTTTTTGGGACAACACAAACAACGAACATAAATACAAAATTGCCCTTGGGGTTGGGGGAGAGTGATTCTATTTTACATAACTGGTATATATATTGAAGATAAAAATATTACTACTAGTATAAAATAAGTGGTTCTGGCTAAGAGTACTTATGCCAATTAAGAAGCATAGAGATACAGACCCTCATAATATAAAGCTTCCCCTTCTGTTGCCTTACCATTCTCCTCAACTTGGACAATCTTCCACCCATGTTCGTTTCCTATTTTGAGTCTCTAATTGTAGTTGAACATGTAGCTCCACTTTGGACACAATTTATAGAAGATAAAAAATCCTACCTGGCAAGAAATTAGGAAGCTAATGTTGGCATTGGATCCACGTGGAGACTTGCAAGGCCTTGTAGTCTTAATGCCCCCCTTGAACTTCACATCTATGTGACTATGTCACGTGTCTTCTCTTTCCAAAAAATAAACTCAGAGACGCTTATTTTCTTATAGTTAAATCATGCCTGCCATTAGTGATTGTCGCTTCTCTGATAGTGATTAGCAAGTACAAAAACACCAGCCTTATCTTAAATTGTAGTAGCTAAACCTCACATCTTATCCTATCAAAGACAGGGTCCTATTTAACTTTATTGATGATAATAATAATAATAATCAAGCAGTTCAATTCAGAGACACAAGTGATCGAGGGTGAGGTGAGGCCACTTTGAAGAGATTAGTTTGTTCTATTTCAAAAGGGGCTCAGGCATGTGACTTACAACTTACAAGCTTGTCAAATAATGTATTACTGTTTAGAAAATAAAAAAGATTGGCAATAATGAAAGCTCTAACAGTCCTACATCTTATCTTTAAGCAGAAAGCATTGAAGATAAGATCCTGCTTATGGCATATATAGCTAATCTGTGTGGACCTGTGGGATTAGTTAGTAGCTATAATAATGGGACCTAGTTAATGTGGCAAGATGAAATTTCAATCACTTATAGAGGGTGACACACATGGAAGCCAGTTGTTTAAGGGCGAAGATCACGCTGGGACATGTCATTTCAATTTGCTGGGGTCTTGTTCTGTTTTTTAGTCTGAAGTTAGAGTAAAGAAAGTTCCCAGGCTGGTGGGGAGTCCTACTGTGCTACCATCTGTTGGGTCTTTCAAACAACAGTGAAGAGAAAAAGTTGGTTGATCCGTACATGTAGTTCAAGATGTGACTAACTGAGACTACACAGGACCAGTGTGGCAACATTCCCTTTAGGAAAACATCATGGAAATGGGTTGGGATTTTCTCAAGTGGGATTTTCATCGGAGGGAGTCCAGTGGAAGATCTCCACCATTCAATCTTTCACTTCCCTTCTTTTTGTAACTTGAAGTCTCTCTCTTCTCCTTTTAAATCTATGGTTGACATTCCACTGGATGGAAATGTCACGGGAGAGAATCTCTTCTCGTGTTCAATTATGTGTGTGTCAGGAAAGTCGGTAACCCCAAGGGTTCGTCGAGTTACTGGACAGGACAAGGTCTCGTATTTGATAAGTCGCAGGTTGGAGCCCCATTAGTCTTTTTGGGGGGAGGTAAACCGTAAATATAAATCTATTTATAAGTGTTCTTAGAGCCCGAAAATTTTGCTGACTTCGACTGGGGCATCATTTCCACGCTAAACTTTTTACGGTGGGAGTGGGAGATATATTAGAAAGAAGAGAGAGATTGTTATTATTGTTATCATGAATGTTAATTGTTGTCACCTAAAGTCTAGGCCCATTTCTCTTCTCTGTTGCTGCTTGGCCCAATTGAAGCAGCAAGACTCGGCCCAATTGTACTCCTCCAACCCGAAGCTTGAAGTTGTTACGGTTGTTATTGAGTTAGTTTTCTGTTAATACCTTGTAACTGAATTAGCTAGTTTGTTATGAAAGGTGAGGCTGTATATAAGATGTTGCTATAGCATTGCTGCAACATTCGATTCATGATATACATTTCAATACAGAAAAGCATAAGAGAGCAGAGAGAAAAAAGAGAGAGTTCTTGAGAGTTTGTGAGTGTTCATTCCATGAAAGATCAAGGTGCTTGATGTATTGATCTGTGGAAGCTACAAACTTGTATTACTCTCATTCATAGTGGATTCTTGCACTCGGATTCTGTCCCCCAGAAGTAGGAGCTTGCCTCTGAACTGTGTTACCAATTCTGGTGTTCTTCTATTCCTTTTAGTTGCTTATTAATTCCTTTATCAATTCTATTTTAGATCACTTTGCTGTTTTAGTTTAATCTTTAGTCTAATTCTGCAATTACTGTTTCAATGGATTAGCTACTGGTTCGGGTTTCTTTATTTGATTTCAGGTTAACCTCATTCAATCTTGGTGCTATATTCTTAACAACTGGTATCAGTAGCAAGGTCATCTTGAAGCCATGGCATCCACAAAGTTTGATGTTGAGAAGTTTAATGGCAAGAATGATTTTGGCTTGTGGCGAATAAAAATGAAAGCACTGCTTGTTCAACAAGGTTTGGTCGAAGCTTTGTCCGGGGGAAAGGGCCTACCGGCAACCCTCTCAGATCAAGAAAAGAAGCAGATCATGGATAAAGCCCACAGCGTAATTATTCTGAGTTTGGGAGACAAACCCTTGAGGGAAGTATCCAAAAAATCAACCGCTGCTGCAATTTGGCTCAAACTCGAGAATCTTTACATGACAAAATCCCTTGCCAACCGTCTTTATTTGAAACAAAGGCTTTACTCCTCCAAGATGCAGTCTGGGAAATCTATAGAAGAGCACCTTGATGAGTTTAACAAGATCATTCTAGATCTTGAGAACATTGATGTTAAGATTGAAAATAAGGATCAAGCTTTCCTCTTTGTAAGTTCCCTACCGAGCTCTTATGAGCATCTCAGTGATACCTTGGTCTATGGCAAGGATTCTCTGAGTCTTGATGATGTGCAATATGCACTGATATCAAAGGAACTAAAGAGGAGATCTGAAAATAGAGGAGAACTCAGTGATGAAGGGCTATTTGTGAAAGGGAAATATGAAAATACAAAGGGTCAAAACAGAAGCAAAAGAACAAGTCTAAAGACATGGATAAAGGGAAAAAGAAGTGTTTTGTGTGCAAGAAAGAAGGACACTTCAAAAAGGATTGTCCTTAAAGGAAGTTCAAGAAGAAGGCAGAAACCGATTCTGATGCAGGCAGTGTTTCTATTGCTTCAAATGGTTGTTATGATGCTGATGTATTGATGGCTGCTACTGACATTTCAAGGAGTCATTGGGTAATGGACTCAGGCTGTTCCTTTCATATGTCACCTAATAAAGAGTGGTTCATTGGCTACAAGGAGCTGGATGGTGGCAGGGTTGTGATGGGGAATAATACAGTATGCAAGATTCTGGTGGGGAATAATACAGTATGCAAGATTCTGGGAGTCGGATCTATTAAATTGAAGTTTAATGATGGCAGTGTCAGAATTTTTTCTGAGGTGAGACATGTTCCTGGCCTTAAAAGGAACTTGATCTCACTTGGAATGGTTGGAGGAATCAGGGTGTTCTTACAAGGCAAAAAGGGGAACTTTGAAAGTGGTCAAGGGATCATTGGTGGTCATGAAGGGATTCAAAGAACATGGGATCTACATCATGAAAGGTTGTGCTGTTATAGGTCATGTCAACCTTTCTGTTGAAACTTTTGATATGAAAAGGATTTGGCATCAAAGGCTCGGGCATGTGAGTTCCAAAGGCATGCAAATCTTGGCTAAACATGGAGTGTTTAGTCAACACATAATTGGAGAGCTCAAATTCTATGAACACTGCATTTATGGCAAGATGCATCGGGTCAGGTTTGCTTCTGGCCAGCACAGCACTGAAGGAATCTTGGATTACATCCATAGTGACTTGTGGGGACCATCAAAGACATCTTCTCATGGAGGTAACAATTACTTTATTACCTTCTTAGATGACTTTAGTAAAAAAAGTGTGGATTTACTTGCTGAAAACTAAAGATGAAGCCTTCAAAACCTTCAAGGATTGGAAGGTCATGGTGGAGAATAAAACCAGTAAGAAGATTAAACATCTTAGGACAGATAATGGACTTAAATTCTGTAATGAGGTGTTTAATAATTACTGCAAAGAACAAGGAATAACTAGGCACAGAACTGTTAGAGGCATTCCCCAACAAAATGGTTTGGCAGAACGTATGAATAGAACCTTATTAGAAAGAATGAGATGCTTGTTGTCTTATGCGGGTATGCCAATTAAATTTTGGGGGGAGGCTGCTCAAATAGCTTGTTACTTGATAAATTTAAATCCCTTAACAGCTCTAGTTATAACCATCTCAATGTATATGGGTGTGCTGTTTTCTATCATGTGAATCAAGGCAAGCTGGTTCCAAGGGCAAAGAAAGGGTATTTTGTGGGTTATCCGAGTGGTGTAAAAGGTTACAAAATCTGGTGTCTTGAAGACAAGAAATGTGTGATCAGTAGAGATGTCAAATTCAGTGAGAATGAGGTGTTCAAGTCAAGCAGAATAAGTGCAGATCAGGAAATGGATCAAAGAGACTTGGAGAGTTTTGAGTTTGAGGTGGAGCACATCAACAAACCAAGGCAGCACCCTGTAGACACAGATTCTGATGAACAAACAGGTGCTTTGCAAGATGCTACAGCATCAGATCAAAGCTCTAATGATCTAGCAAACTACCAGCTTGCAAGGGACAGAGAAAGGAGGGAATCTAGACCACCGCAAAGGTTTGTATATGCTAATATGATATGTTATGCACTTCACATAGGAAAAGAACTTGATTGTGATGAGCCTAAAACCGTTAAGGAGGCAATCAGTGGCAAGGACAGCAAGGAATGGTTACTTGCAATGACTGAGGAACTTAATTCCCTTGATAAAAAAAAAGACATGGGAATTAGTTCCAAGGTCTGCTAGTACCAAGATTGTAGGTAGCAAGTGGATTTACAAAAGAAAGGAAGGAATCCCAAGAGTTGAAGCACCAAGGTTCAAGGCAAGATTGGTGGCAAAAGGGTTCACTCAAAGAGAAGGTATAGACTACAATGAGATCTTTTCTCCAGTGGTGAAACACTCCTCAATTCGGATCATTCTCTCAATGGTTGCTCATTTTGATAAGGAGTTGGAACAAATGGATGTTAAAACTGCTTTTCTCTATGGTGATCTCAAGGAAACAATTCTGATGCAACAACCTACTAGTTTTGCAGCTCAAGGCAAGGAAGCTTGGGTTTGTCACATAAAGAAATCACTTTATGGACTCAAACAATCACCAAGGCAATCGTACTTAAGGTTTGACTCGTTTATGATCAAGCATAAATATGTTAGAAGTAATTCTGATTATTGCATTTACTTCAAACATTTGTCAAACAACTTGTACATATATCTCCTCCTATATGTGGATGATATGCTATTGGCTTGCAAGGACATGAATCAGATTATTCAGTTGAAAAGATTGTTAAAGCAGGAATTTGATATGAAGGATCTTGGTTCAGTAAAGAGGATCCTTGGTATGGAAATCAGAAGGTACAGAGAAGATGGGAAATTGATCATTGCTCAGAAGTCATATCTTGAGAAAGTTACAAAGAGGTTTAATATCGAGGATGCCAAGCCCACTAGTCTACCATTGGCACCTCATTTTAAACTATCTTCTGCTTAATCACCTACTAACAGTGAAGAAACAGAAGCTATGGGTCACAATCCTTATGCTAATGCAACAGGTAGCATCATGTATGCTATGGTATGTTGTAGGCCTGACATTTCTCATGTTGTTAGTGTAACTAGCAGGTTTATGGGGAATCCGGGTAAGGATCATTGATCAGTTGTTAAATGGGTTTTGAGGTACTTGAGAGGAACTGAAGGCACTGGTCTAGTTTACTGCAGAAACAAGAAGGAATCTCAGCCTTTGCAGGGGTATGTTGACTCGGATTATGCTGGGGATTTGGACAAAAGGAGGTCTCAAATTGGTTTCACATTCACTTTGTCTGGGAATACAATTAGTTGGAAGGCAAATCTGCAACACAAAGTGGCTCTATCCACTACTGACGCAGAATATGTCGCACTCACTGAAGCAGTTAAGGAGGTTCTCTGGTTGCAAGGCTTAATCACAGAATGGGTATTGATCAAAGCTCAGTTTGCATTAATTGTGATAGTCGAAGTGCTATACATTTGTCTAAGGATCCAATGTAACATGAAAGGACCAAACACATTGATGTTAGGTACCATTTCATTAGGGACATTATTGATAAAGGTGTGATTGAAGTGGTCAAGGTTCACACAAGCCAGAACCCAGCTAATATGATCACCAAAGTTGTTCCTATTAGCAAATTCAAGCATTGCTTAGATCTGCTAAGAGTAAGTGATGATTGATGATGACTCTGGACATTAAAGGATATGTTTGCAAGAATTCATGCTACTGCTGTGCTGCTTAGACTATTAGGTGGCAAGGTGGAGATTTGTTAATTGTTGTCACCTAAAGTCTAGGCACATTTCTCTTCTTTGTTGCTGCTTGGCCCAATTGAAGCAGCAAGACTCGGCCCAATTGTACTCCTCCAGCCCGAAGCTTTAAGTTGTTACAGTTGTTATTGAGTTAGTTTTCTGTTAATACCTTGTAACTGAATTGGCTAGTTAGATATGAGAGGTGAGCTGTATATAAGTTGTTGCTATAGCATTGCTGCAGCATTCGATTCATGATATACATTTCATTACAGAAAAGCATAAGAGAGCAGAGAGAAAAAAGAGAGAGTTCTTGAGAGTTTGTGAGTGTTCATTCCATGAAAGATCAAGGTGCTTGATGTATTGATATGTGGAAGCTACAAACTTGTATTACTTTCATTCATAGCGGATTCTTGCGCTCGGATTCTGTCCCCCAAATGTAGGAGCTTGCCTCTGAACTGGGTTACCAATTCTGGTGTTCTTCTATTCCTTTTAGTTGCTTATTAATTCCTTTATCAATTCTGTTTTGGATCACTTTGCTGTTTTAGTTTAATCTTTAGTGTAATTCTGCAATTACTGTTTCATTGGATTAGCTACTGGTTCGGGTTTCTTTATTTGATTTCAGGTTAACCTCATTCAATCTTGGTGCTATATCTACTATCAATAATATAATTCCTTAGGCTGGTCAAATCTCAAATTTAGACATTTTACATACATGACACCTGTCTTAGTTGAGGGATAAAAATGTACTTTCCCTCAGCTTCCCTTTCAAATTTTGAACACAATCAGTCTTCTCTCTCTCAGTCTCGATTCTCCCTCCTTTCTTATTTTTTCTTTCTCTTCCATCTTTTTCTTTTTCACCTTTTTCTTCCGGCACAAAAGAATACGGGGCAGAGATAATGGATTTTTGATGCTGCATCTGCTATCTCTCTTCTCCTTTTTGAGGTTTACTGGGAGCTAGATTATTTTGAAGCTAGGTTTTTGAACCTGTTATTGTTTTCAGGTCTACAGTAATCCTCTTCTCCATCTTCTTCTTCCCCTCTCTCTCTTTCTCCTCCTTCCTCTGAGCTTCCATTTCAGGCACCATCAAGATCCTCAGAAACCCCACTATTTTTTTGTTTGTTCTATCATTCTGTATTTTTTCGTTTCAGATTTCGATTTTTTTTATTCTTAAATTGTTGTTATTAGAATATGTAAATAATCTTTTATTTTTAGAATTTATATAGGAGATACTCTCTTAATTTGTATAGGAGATACTCTTTTGATTTGTATAGGAGATACTCTTTTGATTTACTTAGCAAAATTATAGCCAAGAGATTATCTAGAATTTTGTATATATTATTTGGAAAATCAATGAAACGATCACGCAATCAATTCTATCATGGTATCAGAGCTTTGTAATTGGAATAGTATGGCCACTACCAACAGTAATATTACGATTATTGCTCATATTTAGATAAGACGTAAGAGTACCTCCGCTTGCAACATGCGAGAAGGGTCTGTCCATGTACCATTGATCATCAGGAGGAGCAATTAAGAGAGTGTGCATAGCAGTTTGAATATCCGTTGGAGCATAAGAAGTTTGGGCATGCTGAGTGGTTACTGCCATGTGGCTACTTTAGGTTTCTCTCACAGCATTTCAGATCATTCTTTATTCATTTATCGTCGGAGGAACGATATGGCATATATTCTTCTTTATGTGGATGACATTATTCTGTCACAAGGCCTTCAGATGCTCTTCGCCAATCCAAAAATGTCTAAGCTTGGTTCGAAGCCTGCTATGAAGGGATCTCTGGGTCCTCTAAGTTATTTCTCGGGCATCTCTCAAGACATTCAGAGGTCTTTTTCTTTTCACAAAAGAAATATGCGTAAAGAAATTATTGAGCGGGCTCGGTATGTCTTCTTGCAAGCTATCTCCTACATCGGTGACACAAAAGCAAAACTCAAAGATTCTTCAGGTAATCCCTATCAGCGATCCAATCAGTATCGCAATTTGCCGAGCCTATAATATTTGACTTTCACGACCGGGATATTTCCTATGTTGTTCAAAGAAATATGTTTGTTTATGCATGACCCGAGAACACAACACATGTTCGCTTGTTAATCATTCGCTATATTCAGGGTACTTTCGATTTCTGGGTCCCATCTTTATCCTTCTTCAATTAATAAGCTCATTTCATACACCGACGCAGATCGGGTGGATGTCCGTGACACCGACGGCCGACTGGCTAGTGTCTATCTTGGGGATAACTTGATTTCATGGTTCCGCAAAAGACAAATTTACTTTGTCCCTGGCCCAAAGGCCGAGGCCGAAGTATCGTGGGTGGCTAATGTTGTCTCTCGATCCCGTTGGATTCAAACTTACTTTTGGAACTACATTGTCCTATTACGAAAGCCACTTTAGTCTATTGTGACAACGTTAGTGCGTGTACCTTTTCGCAACCCGCTCAACATCAACGCACTAAGCACATTGAGATGGATATTTATTTTGCGCTGAGAAAGTCGCCAGTGGTCAAGTTCGTGTTCTACATGTCCCTTCGCTATCGATTGCGTATTATTCTCACTAAGGGACTTCCGCTGCAACTCTTTGATGATTTTCGAGATAGTCTCAACGTTCGGCAACCTCCCGTTTCGACTACGGGGGTGTATTAGAATGTGTAAATAATCTTTTATTTTTAGAATTTGTATAGGAAATACTCTCTTAATTTGTATAGGAGATACTCTCTTGATTTGTATAGGAGATACTCTCTTGATTTACTTAACAAAATTATAGCCAAGAGATTATCTAGAATTTTGTATATATTATTTGGAAAATCAATAAAACGATCACGCAAACAATTCTATCAGTTGTTTATGCTTTTGTGTTTATTTTGTGAAAACCAAGGTTTTTCACTTCGTAATTCTTTTACCTTTTACTTCTACATGTATTATTCACTACTAGAAGAAAGATGAGGATGATGAAAAGGATATGACAGGTATTATTTTGTGATTTTTTACAAGATTGATAGACAAGTTCTAGGACTTGGCAGGATGAGTATTTTCTTTTTTCTTTTTTTTTTTTTTGCATAAAATCACCATTTTCAGTTTTATGATGTGTGTACTTGATTTCTTTGCCTTGGTAGTGGATTTTCATGACCATGGGAAGGAAACGTGGGTAAAAAACTATTGAGATGTGAAAAAATGCGGAAGAAAATTAGACGTTCTGTTATTTACCTTGAAATGGATTTGCCTCATGAATTTATTGTGATGTAGTTGAAAGTATTTCTAACATTAACAATGAAAAATTGATTCTACTGCTAAAATATATAGCAATACTTATGGGTATTATCGAGTCCTGGATAGAAAAGGTGGAGTCATACTTATAGATTTTGAATTCTTCCACTTCATACATCTCTGTTCTATATGCTTTTAAGGATTTTTTTTTAATAAACATGGAAACTCAGTTCTCTAATTTGAATATAGCAAGGCAGCACAAACTGTTTTTGTATGAGTGTTTTTTTTTTTTTTTTCAAAACCTCCAGCTTTAGTACTAGCTCAAGTAATCATGCTACTACGTCTACAAGTTTCCGTTCATAATCCAGTTGCATGATTATGTGTCATGTATATGTAATTTTGTTCATGGCAAATTTTGTAGTTGTTTCAATCACTTTATTTAATGTATCAAAATTGGTCTTCTTCTTTCAGGTTTTATAACTCTCTTCCACCTATAAGCAAGGCTTATGGCACCGCTTGCCTGTTGGCTACCGCTGTTTACCATATTGGATTATATCATCCGGTTCACATTGCACTAATATACCAACAAGTGTTCTATCGTTTTCAGGTCAGAATTCCATAAGATCACTGGTGTTAGTGTCAGAGAAAGAGTAGTAAGTATTGGATTCATTCTAAAGTTTCCTTTTTGGATTCCTGTGAGCATGCCTTTGATGTGAAGAATTTTTATGTGCAGGACAGATTAATTAAGGATCTTTTTTTGTATTCATATCAGCCAAATTAGAAGAAACATCATCCGTTCTTACTTACTTTTACCTCCCAAGTCCCAACTGTTTGTAACATAACAATATTGGCAACGAAATGCTACCCTGCACTTGCTAACAAGATTATGGTGTAAGGAAGCAAAACAGGAATTCTCTTTATAATATGTTCTGTACTAGACAATGAAAGATTTTAATAGCAAAATATAGATAATCAACTATCCATTATGTTGAAAGATCGAGGATTATTTTCTTTTGTTGGTAAATCGTCCTGCTTTATTTAAGCAATATTTCCCATCATCCATTATTATTTACTTGCAGATTTTTTTATGTTTCATTTTCAACTTACTTCTTTTTAGCTCTTTTGTCTTCAGTTGCCAAAGGGAGGGAAGAGACTCTTAAAAAGAATTTTGTCCAATATGATAGAGTTGATGCCACGTGGCGTATAATCGAACTTAGTGTAGTTAATTTTTTACTACTCATTTCTACAAAGTAATCTGGTCAACAAATAGTACTTTCAAATTTCAATGTTATTCTTACTTTATGCCGTCCATTTGATCTTTTGAGCACGGGTGGATTCTTGATGAGCACTCTTTGATTTGCTGTCGTAGTGAAAGTCATACATTGTTGAAGTTGTGAAAATGCTCAGACATATTTACAGGTTTGGGGTATATTCATATTTTTACTGATATAGTGATTAGGCTCTCACGTGACATTGATATAGTCTCTACTCACATTTGCTTGACACTTCGGTGTATGATATACAAAGAAGTCTAAATCGCTAATATTTGTTCCATTGGATGGAACATGTACCAAGCTTTGTCTTTGCTTTGGCCCATCCTAGACTGAATTCCCTTTGGCACTATTGTTGAAACAAGAAAGGGTTGTCAATGGCGTCGCAACAGGCCTTCCTCTTGGTAATATGCAGATCACTCTTTAGTTATCAAGAAATTGGTTTTTGAGTTCTTTGAAAATTAGTGTGTAGCTGCTATTATACTTTTCAAATTATTGTTGTTATTTTTAGTCAATGTTTTATGCTTGCTTATACAGTTATGTTGGATCGAGCGCTTACCACTAGGATAAAAGCTATAGCTGTTAGTCAGGGCGCAACCCTTTCTAATTAATCGTAACAGCCCAAGCGCCACGTGTCAATTGTGACTTGACCCTACATGGGCCTCCGCCATGGGACAATTGATGCCACAACTCGGTAACAATCTCCCCCTCAGCAATTGCTCCCACTAGGAATCGAACACGTGACCTTGGCTCTGATACCAATTGTTGGATCGAGCGCTTACCACTAGGCCAAAACCTATAGCTGTTAGTCAGGGCGCAACCTTTTCTACTTAATCGTAACAGCCCAAGCGCCACGTGTTAACTGTGACTTGACCCTACACGAGCCTCTGCCACGGGACAATTGATGCCACAACCCGGCAACAAGTTATACTGCAGAACCATATGCGTTCTAAGTACTACTTCATCACTAGAGATTGACTCATGGCTTATTTGTTGTCGTCATTCCTTTTAATGTTATTTGCCTATTATTGATCAAAGATGGTTGATGTTCATGAGACTGATAAGAACATTGAGGGCAGGAGAAACAAGAAACTGGTAAAAGCTCTTGAGGCTGCATGAGAAAATGGGACGAACATGATTTCCATTGAGATTTTTTTACCCATTTTTATAAATTCTATTTGTCATTTCTGTGGAGTTTAGAGTGCCTTAAAATCAGTTTGGAGGATCATGGAATTGCTTGAAAGTGTTTCTTAAACACTGGGAATCGATTCCCTAGCTATGTGAATCGATTCAAGCATGTTTGGGACTCTGTGAATCGAAATACGCCTCTGTGAATCGCATGGGAAGCTTGCATGAATCGATTCATTTCATTAATTCGTGCAGGGGAGGCTTTTTTAACTAGGTGAATCGATTCACCTATGCCTGTGAATCGATTCACAGTCGGGTTTTATAAACCTGACGCTGCAGAATTGTGCAGGACGACGTGCAGTCTTTCTAGGGTTGTGTGCAGCCGTTCTTGAGCGTCTTTGTGAGGCTTTAGGGGCTGGGAAACACTATTAAACACCTTGGGGTCTTAGGAAATCATAGAGGGAGGATTGAAGGCTTTCTCTATTGTTGTTCTTGAGAGTTTTTCATAGAGGAAAAGAGAGAGGGATTGGGAACTCTTGGGTTTGTTCTTCTTGGACATTGTAAAGGGGTTCAAAGCAATTGTAATCTCTTGTAAAGACTCTTTGATAGTGAAACGGAGGGCTGCTCTCTCCCGCAGACGTAGGTCATCTTTTTGGGGCCGAACTGCGTAACCAAATAGCGGTGTGATTCTTCCTACTCTCTACTCTTTGTTTGATTGACTTTATTGCATTGTTTTGGTTGCTATTAAAATTTAGTATTGGTTGCCTTTGATATTTGTTCATTATTCTTGTTAGTAACTCAACAAGTGGCGCCGTCTGTGGGAAGGAACAAATAGTTCAATTGTGCACCATGGGTACTAAATGGGACATCGAGAAGTTTTTCGGTAATAATGACTTCGGTCTATGGAAGGTGAAGATGGAAACAATCCTTATTCAACAGAAGTGCTTTGAAGCCTTGAAGGGTGAGGCAAGAATGTCAGCCACCCTATCTCAAACGGAGAAGAATGAGATGATAGATAAGGCAAGAAGTGCCATTATCTTATGCCTTGGCGATAAGGCATTGAGGGAAGTTGCAAGAGAGAAGACCGCGGCAGAGATGTGGGCAAAGTTAGAATCGTTGTACATGACTAAGTCATTGACCCACAGGTTATGTCTGAAACAACATCTTTACTCATTCAAGATGGTAGAGACCAAACCTATTGTGGAGCAACTAACGGAATTCAACAAAATTATTGATGACCTACTGAATATTGATGTGAAGCTCGATGACGAGGATAAGGCTTTACTCTTATTGAATTCATTGCCTAGGTCCTTTGAACACTTTAAGGATGCACTCCTCTATGGCAAGGAGTCCACTATTACCTTGGAGGAGGTCCAACAATCAATTAGGACCAAGGAGCTAACCAAGCTTCAAGACTTGAAGGTGGAAGATAGTGGGGAAGGCTTGAGTGTCTCAAGGGGAAAGAATGAGAGTAGAGGAAACGGTAAAGGAAAGCCTAAGGCGAAATCCAAGTAGGAAGGGAACAATAAAGCTAAGTACAAATGCTTTAATTGTCATAGGGTTGGTCACTTTAAGAGGGATTGTCCCAAGAGAGGGGGCAATGAAGATTCTGTGGAGGTTTCGATTGCTATGGAGGATGGTTATGAGGATACAGGGGCTCTAGTGGTTACGAGTTGGGAACCAGATAGGAGTTAGGTTTTGGACTCCGGGTGCTCATTTCACATGTGTCCAAGGAAGGAATATTTTGAAACTTTGGAGTTCAAGCAAGGTGGAGTAGTTCGCCTTGGTGACAACGAAGCGTGCAAAGTTCAAGGTATGGGTTCAATTCGTCTTAAGATGTATGACAACCGCGAATTCCTTTTACAAGATGTGAGGTATGTTCCTAAACTCAAGCGAAATTTAATTTCTATAAGCATGTTTGATGGATTAGGCTATTGCACTAGTATTGAGCATGGTATGATGAAAATTTCGCATGATGCATTGATAATAGCTAAGGGGACTAAAATGTGTGGTTTGTACATATTAGAGGGTTCAACTATTATTGGGCATGCATCATTAGCTAGTCAAACCTTGCATGATAAAACCATGTTATGGCATAATAGGTTAGGGCATGTTAGTGAGATGGGTTTAGTTGAACTAGCTAAACAAGGTTTGCTAGGTGGTGATAAATTGGATAAGCTAGAATTTTGTGATAAGTGCATACTAGACAAACATCATAAGGTTGAGTTTGGGGGTGGCATGCATTATTCTAGTAAACCCTTTGAGTACATTCACTCGGATCTTTGGGGTCCGGCTAGAGTGAGTACTCATGGGGGTGGTTCCTATTTCCTCACCATGGTTGATGATTTCTCTAGGAGAGTATGGGTCTACATTTTGAAAAGCAAAAGTGACACCTTTGAAAAGTTCAAGGAATGACATACTCTCAGAGGAAATCAAATAGGAACTAAACTGAAAATTTTAAGGACTAACAATGGCCTGGAGTTTCTTTCAGAGCGTTTTGATAAGTTTTGGCAGAAACAAGGTATTCGTGAGGCATAGGACCATGGAAGGCTCACCGCATCAAAATGGCCTAGCAACATGTATGAATAGGACCATCTTGGAGCGGGTGAGAGTATGCTTTGGCGGTGGGTTGCCTAAAAGCTTCGGGGCGAGGCCGTGAGTACAAAGAAGATATTTGATCAACAGATGTCCATCAACGGCGTTAGACTTCAAGACACCTATGGAGGTTTGGAGTGGGAGACCGGCAGACTACTCTAAGTTGAAGGTTTTCGGAGCTTTGGCATTTGCTCATGTCAAACAAGACAAGCTTGATGTTAGAGCTGTGAAATGTGTCTTCATCGGATATCCGGAGGGTGTGAAGGGATACAAGTTATGGAATTTGGAATCTGGAGGGTCAAAGGTTATCATAAGCAGGGATGTCACTTTCGATGAGACCCGCATGGGGATGAAGTGCAAAGACCTGGAGGATAGTAGCTCAGAAGTGGAGGTAGAGAAAACTCAGTTTGAGGTGGAGTCTACCACTAGTGAGACCGGGAATGATGAAGAGGAGGATAGTCCTCCACCATCAGGTTCTAGAGGAAGACAACAAACAATGGATCCTGGCTATCAGTTGGCAAGAGATAGGGAAAGGAGGGAGACTGTGGCACCAAAGAGATACGGGTATGCTGATCTTGTTTGTTATGCTTTGTTTGTGACTGAAGAGGTTCAAGACTCGGGACCAAGGGACTTCAGTGAAGCAATGGTAAGCATGGAGAGTCAGAAACGGTTGAAGGCAATGAATGAAGGTGTGAATTCATTGGAGAAGAACCGAACTTGGGAACTTGTGAATCTACCGGAAAAGTCAAGGGTAGTTGGATGCAAGTGGAACTTCATGAAGACGGAAGGTATTCCGGAGTTTAAAGAACCAAGGTATAAGGAGAGGCTTGTGTGTAAGGTCAATCTTGAGTTGGAAAGTGTGAATGATATTCAAAAGGCGAGTTCTAGCAAGGAGGAGATTGGTATGCTCAAGGGGAAGTTAGCTTCTGGATTTGAGATGAAGGATCTCGGCATTGTGGAAAGGACACTTGGAACGAATATTGGGAAGAACCGGAAAAGGAGGTATGGCCCTTTGAAAGGCGGTTTGAAGCATGTGAAGACAACTCAAGGTGGAGTGGCAAAGAAGGATATGATTGGTGACTTGGGGATAACACATGGTTGTGAGAAGTTCACCAAGTATTTTCCTAGATCAAGGTTCAAGGATCACTTGGACTTGATCAATTGCGTTGAGACGTAATTCCATTTTATGGAGAGAGCAGCAAGTGGTTGATGGATAAAGTTGAGCATCACCACTGATTTGAAGTCAAGGTGGAGAATTGTGGAGTTTAGAGTGCCTTAAAATCAGTTTGGAGGATCATGGAATTGCTTGAAAGTGTTTCTTGAACACTGGGAATCGATTCCCTAGCTATGTGAATCGATTCAAGCATGTTTGGGACTCTGTGAATCGAAGTACGCCTTTGTGAATCGCATGGAAAGCTTGCATGAATCGATTCATTTCATTAATTCGTGCAGGGGAGGCTTTTTTAACAAGGTGAATCGATTCACCTATGCCTGTGAATCGATTCACAGTCGGGTTTTATAAACCTGACGCTGCAGAATTGTGCAGGACGACGTGCAGTCTTTCTAGGGTTGTGTGCAGCCGTTCTTGAGTGTCTTTGTGAGGCTTTAGGGGCTGGGAAACACTGTTAAACACCTTGGGGTCTTAGGAAATCATAGAGGGAGGATTGAAGGCTTTCTCTATTGTTGTTCTTGAGAGTTTTTCATAGAGGAAAAGAGAGAGGGATTGGGAACTCTTGGGTTTGTTCTTCTTGGACATTGTAAAGGGGTTCAAAGCAATTATAATCTCTTGTAAAGACTCTTTGATAGTGAAACGGAGGGCTGCTCTCTCCCGCAGATGTAGGTCATCTTTTTGGGGCCGAACTGCGTAACCAAATAGCGGTGTGATTCTTCCTACTCTCTACTCTTTGTTTGATTGACTTTATTGCATCGTTTTGGTTGCTATTAAAATTTAGTATTGGTTGCCTTTGATATTTGTTCATTATTCTTGTTAGTAACTCAACAATTTCAGTTCAATCAAATGTAAGATTTATCAAATCAAAACTATTTGTGGATTAAGAAAAATAGCTACTTACATTGTGCCAATAGTTTTTGTATCGAAATATTTTGAATTGTTTACTATCATTTCGCCCGAATATATATCATTCTTTCTCTAGCATTGATTTCATACATCAGTTCTTCACTATGGAATTATGTGTTCTGATGGTTGAAGGATTACATCAGATAATTTATCATGAGAACATGAAATGTCTCTCTCATACCTTTTATACATGAACTATTGTGTGTTATTTTCTTATTTATGTCATAATTTTTTGTCATTAATGATTTATTTAAAACAATATTTTACTCGAGTAAAAATTATGACAAAAAGTATAGTGAAACTATATAATATTTCTGTCTCATATCTGTTGCTGTCACTATTTAATTTCATTTGCTTTCACGCATTGTTAATATCCATATATAATATCGAAACTCCAGGCCAAAAATGACCAATGATAAAAAAAAAAAAGTAACCTATATCGTGAGCTGGCCACACCATTAGCCTTAGTTTCGAGATGCATATAATGGAAAAAAATTATCTTCATGGATATTTGGTTTACAGTCTAACTAAAAATTTATTCAATAAATACTTATTATGAGAGCTGATGCCATACATATTTAAGTTTAATTAAATATTTGTACTTAATGCCATTCTCTCCCTTTTAGTTGAATACATAGCTTAACTCACTACAGCACTTTTTACTTTAGGCCACGCTCCCCATGTCCACGGCTACAAAAACGTGGCCTAAACACTGAATAGGCCACGTTTCTAGAACTGTTGACAATAAGTAAGATATTAGACCACGTTTGTGTTTACTTGGTGATAGGCAATGTTTTGAAACTGTATAGACCACGTTTGCGAAAACGTGGATATTTAAAACCACAGTTGTATAAACGTGGCCTTTAAAAATTCAATACGCAACGCGAGTAAACGTGGCCCAAAAGATTGACTGGTTGCCTTTCCTCTTTTATGCGGAATCACTTAAAAAATGTGAAAAATTTCCCCTAAAACTGGCGGCCTCTTTACGCGCGAGAATCACTCCAGTACTATTTTCTTCCCACTTTTCTTCTCTTTTCATTTAGGTTTTCCCACTGAAATGGCTAAAGCTCTCTTCAACCCGAGAACCCACTGCGCATGTGTCTCCCCAAATTTTCTTCACGCTCTCTTCAACCCATCATGGATTGACCCAGGCGCAACAAATCCTAACCTCTGCGCAACAATCCGTGAATCTAAGCTCTGTGTGAGAGGCGTTTCATCTACGCGATTCAGAAGCTTCAAAGGCCCGATTCAGAAGCTCTGTGTGCTAGAAGATTCAGAGGCGCGATTCAGAAGAGAGGCCCGATCGATCTCCTCCATGTGAGACACGTTTCATCTACGCGATTCAGAAGCTCTGCGGGCGGCACCATCTTACCGTGACGCAAGACGTAATCGGCCTCTGAATGGAGAGGCTGTGTATTTCGCGGAGATCAGCACCTTCAATTCGCCAGGTATTTCGTTCTCTCCTTACCTGCATTTTGTTGTTTCATTGTTCTATTTCCTTCAATTTTGGCTGTGTATTTCTCTGTTGATTTCTTGTTTCTGTGTATATAGTTCCTTCTCGTACACTGTTGAAAGCGTGGAATAAACCCTATCGGCCGATTCAGAAGCTGCTCGGCCTTGGCACCACCATGGTGACTAAGACGCCTCAGTATTTGTAAGTGTACACTCCTCTCCCTTTCACCCTTCCTCTCTCTCCCTTCTCCATTTTTCTTGGAAGCTTTTTTGTCTCCATACTTCAATGCTTAATATATGCAAAAGATAAAAAGGTACATATATCATCTTTTGCTATGTTGTATGATTGAAACTAATTTTAAGGCAACATATCTATTTGTAAACTCTCTTATAATAATTGCAATGCTGAACCTAATACTTGCATGGTTTATGTAAAGCATACTTCTTGAGAAATACTATAGATTATTTTATTTCTTTTGTGATATGCTTGAACTGAATGCAATATCTTTCACAATCTTAACTATTCCTCAAATCAATGTATGAAGACTAAGACTGATAGATGAGCATGATTTAGGTTTTTGTCATTGGAGAATATGGCATCTTGAAGGAGCTTGAGCTTGCTGGATATCAGTACCTTGATGGACCGGTATGTATTGGGTTCCAATATGCAAATGGCCTGCTTGCTCTTTTATTATAAGCTATCAAATCTGATCACTTGGTTGATACTGTGCAATATGTAGTCCTACTCGCTCAATCTTAAATGTCTTTTATCTTACTGGTTCAATGCTTAATATATGCAAGTATTTTCTCCATACTTCTTGTTTTCTTTTTAATTTTTCACATACATGTGGCTAAAGCATGCACCTCCTTTTTTTGTGTATTTATGATGTGATCTCTAATATGGTTGGTTTTGTGCTTGACTGAAATGATTGAACTTCAATTTGGTAGTTATATTGATCCACTGAAGGGGAAACCAATTGACCCTAAAACATGACACACTCCCAATTATGATATATTTAATCACCATATTTGGTTTCATGTTGAGTGCTTGGCTTGAAAAATCACATTTGAGAACTAATACTTTCTATTTGGCTTTCTGTTGTTGATGTCCTTTGTGACTGATCAGTGGTTTCCTTTATTTGTTAGTACATCTATTTCATCTTGGTTGAGCCTTCATTCATAGATGTTTTTGTTTATGCAGTGGCTAAAGCATATTGTCTTTTTGTACTTTTGTGCCATTTTCTTTTTGATTAAAGAAGAAAATTGCTTGGTAGTTTCTAGTAATTATTTAAATGGCTAGCTAACCATTAGGTGATTGGTACTGTGAAACACACTACATCATGTCCTTTTTATTTAAATGGCTTTCTGTTTGGTTCCTTTTTCTGTTTATCCACTGTTTTTATTGTTTTAATGGCAGTGGGTCAGGCAAAAAAAAAGGAGATTGGACTGTAGTTACATTATTTTTTTAGGGGTAGAATTGAGCACTGGTTCTATTGAATATGAGTGCTGACATTTTTATGCTGTTTATGGTCAATGTTCTTTTGTCATAGAATAAGTGGAAAAAGGCATCGCACCAGCTCCCACCCCCAATATATAATTGATAACTTTTGGTGTTGCTATGGGGTATTTTTCAGTCAAGTTTACTTTACCTACAAATTTTGAGTTGTATTATTTATTTGTTTAAAATCATTTGGAAAATTCTTGCTCGGCATTTTCCTAGCAATTGTTGTTGGAGACTCTACCAAGTCAGATTAACTTATTCTACATGATTTCTAGTCTGCAAGGCGCATGATGTTCTTTTTGTGGAGAAAGTTTGGAGTTAGCTCTTCATCTTTTTTTCTCTTGTTTGTTTTCTTCTCAGGTATGGTATTCCATTTATGCTTGGACTGGATTTTCAGCAATTTTTCCTTACACGCCTCGATCATTAAATGTTGGGAAAAATATACATTTGGTCCTCAGTAATATATCTACCCTTCAAGAATTGTGAATATGTTAAAAGAGTAAAATGTGAATATTATCCACCTCTATAGCACCAACTAAATACTGTGACAAGATTGATATCCATGCATTGATGAATAAAAGCCAGACTATTTATTATGGTTATAATGATCATGAAAAGTAATGGATATGTAATTTTAAATCTTTGTTTTCATATTTCAAGGTTGGAAACGAAGATGATCTTGAAGGTGATTTTGAAGATTTTGAAGAGTGATGATGGTATAAGTGGGGAAGTCTCCATTTTGGATTTAAATATGTTACAAGTATGAAAGACTATTTTTTGGATTTTTTTTAATTAGAGAAGACACCTAGTAGTTTATATTTTGGATTCAATTTAAGAATCTATGTTTTTTTTTGAGTTATGACAATTGACATGATAAAATGATATAACTTACATTTGCTAATTTGTTTATCCTTCGTTAGTATTATGTATAAACTAAAAATTATTGAAAAATATTGTCTAATATTTTTTATTACCGTTAAATAATGGTGATATATATATATATATATATATATATATAACTAAAAATAACTTTTAAGCTTAAAATTATGATTTTTTATACAATCTTAATAAAAAATCATGGTTTAAATAATCTCTCGTAGTTGGAAAAAAAGTATTGCTTAAAAACTGTGGTTATTTAGGCGTTGCGTTAATATAACACAAAAACCGTGGTAGCAAATTGGATAATAAAACAGTGGCTTAAACATATAGGCCACGATTATTGAAGCGTGGTGTAAACAGAGCATAAAAACCGTGGCCGCAAATTGGCTAATACAACCGTGGCTTAAACGTATAGGCCACAGTTATTGAATCGTGGCGTAAAAAGAACACAAAAACCGTGGCCTCAAACGGCTCACAAAAACCGTGGCTTAAACGTATAGGCCACGGTTATCGAAGCGTGGCTTAAACAGAACACGAAAACCGTGGCCTCAAAACGGCTTACAAAAACCGTGGCCTTTTCCATAATTCAGGCAACGGTTTTTATGTCCCGTGGGCTAAAGTGAAAAACCGTGGCCTATTCGAATTGGCAACGGCCACCTACTCCACGCACGAAAAACCGTGGCCTAAGGTTTCGGCCACGGTTTTTAGGCGTTGCCTAAAGCGATTTTTGTTGTAGTGCACTATATTTAGCTTAACTATTGCTCCTACTTTAGGAGTTAATCAACTACTAAGTTTGAATATGAAAAGAGTATCACGTGGCATAATTTTGATGGGAAAAACATGTGATCTACGGTCCACCTAAAATTAGGAAAAACTTATCTTCACAACATGAATCAATTGGCTTTATATTTGATTTTTAAATAAAATAAATTAGTTCTATAAAAAAATTAGTTTGCTTTATTTTTTTAAGTTTATCATCGTTGATTAATAATTAATATAATTAATAGTTTAATTTGGCATTAGTATTGCTATGTTAGTGCTTTAGATAATCCATTCAAAAATCATATCTTATCACCATTACATATTTTATGAGATACACTAAATTATTATTCAATTTTAGTTTGATGGATCAAAAAACATACTAATTGTTATTCAATTTTAGTTTTAAAAATATTCGTAATAAGCAACGCGACGTGTCCTGTGCGTATGCACGGGTATACCACTATTTCTTAACAATGAAATATGAGGTCCATATGAAATTGGAACAAGTAGAAGATGACAAATCAAAACTGAATTATTTTAGCACAAATAGGAGTGCAATTAGTTGCATTGGTTAACGTACAGGGAGAAAGCAACAAACAGCTTTTAAACTCTACCATAAAGTTAAACAATTCCTGTTGCGCCGGGATTATTGCTAAAAGAAAGAAAAGTAAAATTGATGCCTTCTTGATATCAATCATAGCTCATGTGATTAATCAACTAGACTTTGAGATTTTTTTTGGTCTCTTTTATTTTTCACCAAATCAAATTGACCAAAATATTGGGGCTATATTGGAAATTTGAGGATTTGCTTCTTTCTGCCTCCATAAGTGTGAAAATGGATTGGGTAGCCAAATTTGACAGCTGTCTCCTGGGCTTGCGTGCAAGGAATATAGACCCACGGTGCCATGTCATGATGAAAATCACGACATGTATGTGTAAGGGGCCACATTCAATTGCAACTGGGGCGGGGCGATGAGCTTATTCTAAGGCCTAGAATGATATGAATTTTGAATGTAATTAAGTTTGAAACTTCCGGGGACTGAAAGTTTGAAAGTCTAGTACCCAATTAATTTCCATCCAGATTTAACCTCATGTACACATTATTTTTTATTGATTTTTTTTAAATACTAATTGTAGTGCAAAAGAAGGTGAACGGAAGTTTGTTGTGTCTCCCTGCAGCTGCAGTGTAGGTATGCTGAATTAGGAGTTATGATGTGTTGCTTTCACGTTTTATGATATCTGCATAGTTGGAAAACCTCGTAAAGGATCCGGAAACCTTTTAAAAATAAGAACAAACCTCCAATAAGAATAAAAATAGTTGTGCGCTAAAGGACATCAAAATAATAGTAATCGATTATGAAATACTATGTCTCATGAGTCCCTAAAAGTTTTGCGAAATTCATCTCATTAATTTTTTTATAAAACTTTAGGGACTAATAAGACGGATTTCACGAATTTCAAAAAATACTTATTATTTTTATATATTTTA
Organism: Calophaca sinica; assembly: GCA_037113605.1. Taxonomy (NCBI): domain Eukaryota; kingdom Viridiplantae; phylum Streptophyta; class Magnoliopsida; order Fabales; family Fabaceae; genus Calophaca; species Calophaca sinica. The sequence continues at coordinate 4,640,638 of CM073731.1, forward strand.
GGGGATTAAGTAGGAGAGATAGTATAAGTTTAGAGACTAAAACAATGAGTTTACTCTATGAATGAATAAAAGCCCTCAATGAGAGGTAAAAAATTCAAAAGAAAAATTCTGACTTTAACAACTCAAGAAACTTGACAATGATTTAAGAAAATGAGTTCATTATATATATATAAGCTTTTGTTGTTTGAAACAAAAGTTTTTTCTGTCAAAAGAAAATATATAAAAGCTTTTGTTGTTTGAAACAGTCCCGACGCTGTTTCTCGTGCATTATTGGATTTGGTCAAGGGTCTAGTAATAATTTATCCATGCGTTTAGTAAATGACACATCATTTTTATATAGCCATATAGCAGCAAACTTTTGAAGCCATTAGATTTTTCTAGTAATTTTGTATCATGTCACGTGGTATGTGTTTGGCTGGGATGAAATAAACCCAGCAAGTAGGGAAAAGGAAGTGCCAATTTTCCCTGTCCCTTACACTCGCCCTCTTTTTGAATGAATATGAGGACTTCTAAAATGTGCAATAGTGCTGCGTACTTAAGTGCGTGATGTTAGTTGTGTTCTTTAACGAGTTTTTAAAATTTTGGATGGATGTGTGAAAGTGTTTTTTAAATAAGGCGTGGGCTTAGAGCATCTTTAGTACAAAGTAACTAAATGGGTTGCTTAAATTGCTTTTTGTGGGTCCATGTTGTCACATAAGATTTAACTAATTCATAAGCAACCCAACCACAATTTGCTTCAATGGTGGTTTCTTGGAAACAACTCATCTTGACCCCACATATTTATATTATTTTATTTACACTTAATTTTTTATCCAAATTTAAATATTAATTCAATTATTCTAATTAATACATACAAAAATATTAAATATTAAAAAAATAGAAATTTCAGTTTAATTAATTTTTAGCATAATAAATTTAAAAAATAAGAAATACATAATATTAAATAATTAAAAACGATAGATAATGATACAATGGCTAGTTTTACAACGGCTATTTTTTGAATAAATAAGGATATATTTTTCATGTAGGCCATATATTGAAGATGATTGGGAGCTATTTGATAAAAAATAAACAAAATTGAGACTTGATAACAAAAGAAGTGGAATTAAAAGATGAGAAGTTATGTGCAAAATAACGAGAATTGGGCTATTATTTATAGATTGATCAAATTTGTATCTGTTGGAATGACAATGGTAATAATTTTTTGTGTCAAACGGATATATTTTTTTTTTGAAAAAATGTGTCAAACAATTTTTTTTTTTTTAATCACACTGGGTTTCTAGATTTTTCCACCCCATCCCCTTTTGATATTTTTTTCCCCCTTCACGTTTCCAGATGCTTCATTTGCATCATATCTCCTCACCTCCCTGCGTCTGCCTCCGTTGCTCATATCCCCATCTCCTTCACGCCTCCGTTTCTGCTTCATCTCCCTCTCATCTCCAGATCTTCCATTTCTGCTTCATCTCCCTCTCCGCTCGCTCTTCAGCTTCCTCCCTCGCTTCCTCTTCACTCCTTAGCCGTCACTCCTCGCTTTTCACTCCTCGCTTGACTTCCTCTTCTCCGCTCGCCTTCCCTCGCGTTCTCTTCTCTGCTCAGCCTCCCTTCTTCTTCCCTCTCGGCCTCGCGTCCTCTTCTCTGCTCAGCCTCCCCTCTCGGCCTCGCTTCAGCTTCCTCTTCTCTGCTCGCTCTCCCTCTCTGCTCAGCCTCGCTTCAGCTGTTCTGTAATTTTTTTTTCTTCGTTTTGTAATTTTTTTTGTTTCACATATGTAATTTTTTCTTTTGATTTGTATGTTTGTTTTGTAATTTTTAATTTCAGATCTGTAATTTTTTCTGTTTCTGGTTTCATCTTGAGAATCTGTTGCTTCTGTTTGTAATTTGCAATTTTGTAGTTTGAGATTTGTAATTTTTTGCTTCTGATTTTGCACTGTTTTGTTTTGCATCTGTTGCTTCTGTTCGTCCCTTTCCCTTCTTCAGAAATTCTGTTTTGTTTCCCTCTTATTTTAACAACAATTTGGGTGAGATTGAGAGAGAAACAATGCTTATTTTAAGCTAAATCACGGTGAACTGCAGAGTTGCCGTCAACAAAATTTTCGACTCCCTTCCATCCACGTCAGCTTGCTGCAACGCTGATTTCTTATACTTGACTGAAATAAAAACAAGACACGGCTTTAACTTACTGCGTTGAAGTTGCTCTTAGACTTGAATGACTCTGCACTTTTGGTTCTGAGAGGATCTTAATCCAAACGATTCTTATTACGTGGTATTTGCGTCTTAATTTGGTACATTTGTGTAGGAGAAAGAAGATTTTTTATCTATATATAAATGTTTGTTGGTCTGCATTTTCAATGAGCTAGAAATTAGACTATATATACCCTTTTCTGGAAAACAGATATATCCTCTCCCTACGTTCACCAATTTCTTGGTTTTAAGCAATGGTTCATTTGTAAATTAAAATCTTCCATAATACAAAAAATTGCTGTAACAATAAAATAAAATAAAAATTGAAATATTGATTGGCAATAAATTGATCAGAAGTGTAATTGGCATTAACCAGAACCAGAGAAGTATGAGCTTTCAGCTATATATTTATACATCAAAATAGAGTTGAAAGAATCTTAACTCACAGTAAATATTTAAATGTGACAACTCTGGTATCCTAGAGTTTTATTGGGTATGAGTACCTGGTGGCCAATCATTTGACGCCACATAAAATTTTTAACTTTGTTTTAATTGAAATTAAATTCTTAGATTTCATACTGATTAATGTGAGGGTGAGGGAAATTTCCTTAAAGAATTTCTATATTTATTCTTTCTCTATTTCTGTTATTTGGATCTCTGTTTTTCTTCTATTGTTTAACTTGGTTCATTATACACCGATTTCAATTTTTTTTTTGATATTTCAATTTATTCTTTAGAGTTCGTTTTATAGATTTTACTTGGTTTGTTATTTATAATTTATGTTTGAATTATTGTTTTTTGTTTTTATTGAAATTATTTTTATCTTTTTCACGAATGGGTATCGATACCCATCTTTCTTCATGGGTACCGAAGAATTTACCATATTTAAAAGGCACCATCAATGCATTTACAATTAGAAAAGGAAAATTACTCATGGCTGTGGTGACTTAATATTTCAAAAGTTATTAGCTGTACATCCTCTTACTCAAATTTGTTGCAGTTTTGCTACTTACTTATTAGCGGTACATTCACGTGATCAGATCCACATATTGGTGTGAATGTCGTTATGCTATGTTTCATATATCAATTAAGCTCTTGCGTGCATGGTACTACGTATCATGTATGGCGGCTCTCCAATCTCAATTATACAGGGATAGCAAGCATGGATGGTCGTTGTGTTTTCGATCTTGAGGATCTTCCTTTGCATGCTAGCCTTTGGAGGAAATTTCCAAGACTCCAAACACCACCCCAAAGTGTACGTTGTTGAGTTTTCCTATATATGACTTGTTTGTTTGTATAGACTTTCTTCCTACTCACACATTAATTCCCGCATGTGAAAGAAGTTGGCAATGGCTAGCTGTTATCATGCTTGAGAATGTTGATCACCTGACGTTATTGGATACACGTTTTATGGCCAGTAATAATGGTGGAATATATAATGGAACAGAAAATGTATTTATGCACTCTCTCACACAGTGTTTCACTCACTGTGATACACACACACACTTACACAAACTTAAGAGAGAGAAGAACGATTAAAATGCTACATTACTCTACTGAATCTGAAAACAAGTTTATATACACACACTAATAGGCCACAAGTTGGATCACATTAGACCCAATACAAAGCCTACACTTTAACTACTAATTAACAAACTCTATTTGTTTGAATTACTTCCAACACAATTTCCTGTAATTTAAACACCCAAATTATACCTTTTATTACACTAAGTTGTATTTTTATAATGCACACATTATTAACATATATAACACATATTCAATTACTAGTACACAATTACTAGTACCCAGCATATTTCCACTTGAGCATCACCTCCTGGGTCCCACTTCAAATTTTTCCAGAATTGGACTAGACCCAATAGGTCAATAAGAAAAATTAAAATTGACCCAAATTCACTTTCATCATTAATTTGAGCTTGGTCTATTAAATGTAGACTGGGACCAATTTGTTGGAGGCTTTTGAATATTCCCAACTCACATATTCTGAAATAAGACTCTGAAATAGGCCATTCAATTTGGGCTCGGCCCATTGGGTTTAGCATCTGACCCAACCCACAGATTCTCCTCTTCGTTCGGCCCATTGGGTTTAGCATTTGACCCACTTGGCCCAATGTCCAAAACCCTGACCTAGTTTCCTACACCGTGCTCCAACAGGGATTCATCCTTCGCTCCATTGTGCTTGTGATATTCCCCCACTTAACACACAGTGTTGCAGCGCCTCTTCTCCCTTTCAAAATAGCATCTTGCACTACAACAAAAATAGGCAATAAACAGCGCTTATTTTGGCCTTAAACAGCGCTTAAAAGGCGCTGCTTATTTACCCGCTGCTGATTGTTATTAAAAAAAACAGCGTTTTTGAAGCGCTGCTGAAAAGTGACAATAAACAGCGGAAGCGCTGTTTATTGTCACTTTTCAGCATCAATAAGCAGCGCTTCGTTAAAAGAAGCGCTGTTTATTGTAAACCTTTAGCAGCAATAAGCAGCGCTTCCTTTTAGGAAGCGTTGTTTATTCTCCTTTTTTATTTCCAGCATTAGACGAAACGAAACTACAGCATCTAATCGAAGAGGAGGAAATTCCACCAGCACCAAGGACCAGAACATAATCAAATCCATCAATAAAAGCCATAGATCCATAAACATAATCAATAAACTGAATTCATCAATAAACATAGATTCAGATACAAAAAATATACTTCATTTTAGAATCAATCTATGGTACATCACCAAACGGAGAACAAGATCGAAATGCAAAAATTCTGAGAGAAGAAAAATAATACAGCAGAATAGAAAAGAAAAATAGAGAAGAAACTAAAACCCTAAAAGAAAAAAAATGTTCAATTTTTCTCTCAGATCTCTCTCCACGCCTTGCATCTTAGATCTTCTTCTTCTCAGATCTCTCTCCACGCCTTACTGGGAAAAGAACCAGATCGAACCAGAGAGAGTGAAGAGAACCAGATCGAACTAGATCTGGCCGAACCAGCAACCAACACCTCCTCTTCTTCCAGATCAAACAAACAGATCTGTGTGAACAGAAATGAAACCGAATCAAACAAATGGAAGTTTCACGAACACAGACGAAACAGAGAAGTTAGGGTTTGGAGAAAATTTGGGGAAATCAACACACAGATCAAAGAAACAGATCTTTAAAATCAACTCACCATGTGAAAGATTCCAATGCGGTGGCTCCGTTTGTAACTCCACCGCGCGATCTCCCTCTTTCTCGCCTCCAGATCAAACAAACAGATCTGTGTCGTGGTTTCGATTCAAGGCTCTCGTGAGACAAACGATGCTTGATGGGTCACAATTTCGCTCAAAGGCACCGCTCCCAAAGAAAGAAAGAGAGAATGGTAGTGCAATCGTGAGGAGTTGAGGAGTGGCGGTGCGCCATGAGGAGTGGAGGAGTGGCGGTGCAATCGTGAAGAGAAACAGAGAAAGAAGATTAACCTTCTTCGCCTCGAGAGAAAAAGTGGGAGATCGTGGAGGAGGTGAGAACGTGAAGTTGGGGTTAGGGTTTGGGGATTGGGAAGAAAAGGAGTCATTTGCGATGAAGTGGAGCAGAGGTGAATATTTAATACTGAATAAAGGACAAAAATCAGCGCTTAAAAGCATGAAACGCCTGTTTATTAATCTGTGAATTTTTTAGGACCAAAATCAGCGCTTCATATAGGAAGCGTTGTTTATTGTTTATGACCAAAATCAGCGCTTTATATAGGAAGCGCTGTTTATTGTTACGCATAATTTTTTTAGGACCAAAATCATCGCTTTATATAGGAAGCGCTGTTTATTGTTTAGGACCAAAATCAGCGCTTTATATAGGAAGCGTTGTTTATTGTTACGCATAATTTTTTTTAGGACCAAAATCAGCAATTCATATAGAAAGCGTTGTTTATTGTTTAGGACCAAAATCAGCGCTTCATATAGGAAGCGTTGTTTATTGTTTTAGTACAACTTTAAACAGCGCTTTCCCACTTAAGCGCTGCTTAAAGTGGCGCTATCTTTTACACATTCTGTTGTAGTGTTGAGTCATCTTCTTTGACTCGGGAAGACTCTAAAACCGAGATAACTCTAACAAAGCTCCACCCCATCTTGTCAAGTTATCTGCATCTTGAGGGTTTCTTTGCGTATTCGTTTTCTGCAGTCTTACGCGCATGTTCGAAGAACAAGAGGCGATCAAACTCGCTCTATTGCAAATCCATGGCTTCACCCTCTCTCTCAAAGATCGAGTTCGGTGGCTTCAATGGCGGCCTCAACCTCGTCAACTTCACAGCGCCGTCAGTTCTCGTCGGCGAGGAGCCATCGCATTTATTCTCCCCGGCAGCAACCGAAACCGCCTTATTCTCTGCTCGCCTCGTTCTCAGATTCCACGGCCTCACAGCCTCTGGCTCGTGCTCTTTTCTTTGATCTGTACATCTCTGCCTCTCTTTTTGTCTTTTCTTGTCTTGCAAAAATCGAGTTCCCCAAATCCCTAATTTCAGAAAATTCCCCCAAATCCAAAAGCTTACCAGCCACAGCACCAGAATCTAAGGAATGTTGTGAAACCCGATTTGAGGACTTGTTTTCCCCAAGAATCGGTTTCTCTTCACTACCTCTGTTGTTGATATCCTTTCCTGTTGATGCAGTCAACACAATCTCATTTCTGGAAAGAATTTCTTCCCCTGCACCATTCTTTTCCCCCTCTTTCTCTATTTTGATTATCCTCCTCTTTTTCTCTGTTTCTTCTCTGTGCAATTTCATTTTTTCAGCACCTTGATAGGTTTGCTGCAACGTCTCCCATGCCTCTTTAGCATTCTTGGAAGCACCAATCTTTTCAAGATCTTCATAGTTCACACACTGATGGATGATGAAGAGAGCAAAGGAATCTTTCACTACTAGAAAAATGTCATTTTTGGACAAATTTTCAGACGGATTTCAGACGAAAAAATGGTTTCGGACGGATTTTGGACCGAACCATTCCCATCCGAAAAACCCTCGTCGCTAAATGAGAGGTTCCGTCTAAAGTCCGTCCGAAATTTGCTTCAGACGAATTTCAAACAAAATTTAGACGAACATAAACCTGTGATCAATTTCGTCCCAAATCGGTCTCAAATGTTTACGAGTAAAAACCTGTGATCAATTCCGTCCCAAATGCAATTTCGTCCCAAATCCATCCCAAATGTATTGCATATTTTAACACATTTAAACCATGGACATTTATCAATTTCAAATGAATTTAATTAATCATAAAACTTTAAATGAAATTATAATTCGATGAGACTCCAAGATCAAACTAGCATACCCGTATTGTAAGCTTGTAAGTAAAAATAGAACTCAGCTCAACCATAGAGAAGCTAGAGCATTCCACTACATATTCAAATCATAAAATTGTCACTATTAACTAGTAAGGGTTTATTGACTTCCAAAGAAGATGGAGGGTAAACACACTACAAAGCCATTTAATATCATCATAACCATCAGACTATAAAATACAACTCAAAAATAATTCAGGGGACCGTGAATAAAAATGAGAAGTGAACAAATGAAACAGTAGCAAACATTTAACATGGAAGATCATGTCATTCGGATGGATTAGTGTGGTGCCTCTTCCAAATAGCATCTTTGTAGGAGCAACAAGATCACACACATAGGACAGAGGGTCTTTGAGTAACTGGTTGATCCATAAGAGAATGAAAAAATAGTTAGGAATCAGGAATATGGACAAAAAAAGATTAACCAGGAGCTTGAAAAGGAGATGATCTTTTAGTAGAAGAACCTTTTCTTTGATGTTCCAGTTGTTCTGTTTAGTCTTGCTAACACAGAATCTCTTCTTGCCTCGTTGCCTGAGGATGCGCTTCAAGCTTTACCCACTGCAGTAATAGAACAAATATGGTTTTTTCCTCAGGAAATTTCAATTTGTCAAATTTTATTGAAACTTATAACCAAACAATAAATAAATAAATAAATAAATAAATAAATAAATAAATGCACAAACAATATTTAAGTTAGAGAGACTACATGGTGTATGTTTCCGGTCAATGCATTAAAGTGGTGAAAATCGAGTTTCTCATGTCGATCTAGTTTGAGCTAAATGGTATATACTATATAACCCTTCTCTATCATGCAAGCATAAAGCATATTCAGCCCACCACCACTGAGTTCCAAGACCCAAATAATAAGAGAGAAAATTGCAAATCATATATAGAAAATATGAATTACAGTGGCATTCTTGTAGGATTCATTATCAATTACAGCTTTGATAAGACAAGAAAACAGGTGAACAGGGATGTGAGGAAGAAATCATTCAAGTTCAAAAAGCTCTCCTTCAGGTAAATTAAAATAAAAAAGAAATAGTACTGAAGATGTTTAGGATGATACCAATTTAGTATACTGCAATTTAAGTCAAACCAAAGTTGAAAGAAACAAGTCGAATATCATCGTACCTGATACAAAAACAAAGAAATTGAAAGTTAAATGTGCAAGAAAAAAAATTCACAGAATCTATCAAATCATCATAATAAACCTAAGTTATGAACTTGGCTTTACAAACTTGTGGGTGAAGAATACCTTTGGTTAACAGTTCTACCCAGGGTAATGTATGCCCTATTACTTATTTACAGCTGAAAACACCTATCCAGTATGATTATGAAGAATAAAACAAAACAAAACAAAACAAAAAGACATGCTCAAATCTACATGATTAAAAATCAGTAGCAGGTGACATTTGATGACCACCAACGCCAAAAAGTCAAGTTTACAAGTCAAGATATGTTGAGAGTACCTAGAACATTTGATAATAAACAAATCGATAACTTCATTCTTCGTTAACATATCCATAAATTATGGAGTTCCTTTTATTTTAAATCTACTATGTCAGTCGACAAATAAGGGCTAATTCTAGAATGGTAAGAGCAATGTGTTATTAAATGTCAGTCCAGCTATAGAGGACATGATCTCTAGATACACAGGATTCATACTTCATGCATACTTCTTAACATTCCTAATTCTTCACTCTTCAACATTCATTACTCACGCCACTTCACCACTAACAATTTGTGGTCAAGCTTGTAGACAAATTCAAGTCATTCACGTCTCTTTTATTAAAAATCCTTTTCTTGTTTTTACAAAAATAAAAACAAAGAGCAAAAGCAACAAAAAAAAGGAACACTGTTCAAAAAAAAAAGAACAACAGCAGCCTTGACAAAGTACCATTCCAGAGTGGTGATAAACAACATAAGAATTACAAGCATATCATCAAAATACAGTCACAAACATCATTAGCATCATATACAATGAGTTTGAACAAACAACGTCACAAAAATATCAAATCAACAAACTTAAATAAGACCACAAAGTCGCAGATCTATTATCAGATGAAGAAAACATAATGAACATGAAAGGGAAAAAGAAAATAGGGTTTACCTGACGAAGCGATTGAAGAGGGAGAGAAAGAAGAAGAACCTGTGTAACCAGAAAAATATCAGCAGCAGAAATAAGAGTATGAGAGAAAATGGAGACAAAGAGAGAAGGAGAGTTTCCCCATATTATGGTCCATGACACCACCGCATCACCTGACTGACGCAGCCTCTTCCCCTACCTTTGCGTGCCATTTTGTGCGACCATTTCGTTTGGTGGCCTCCCTCCTCTGCTCTCGCTGCGAACGAACAGATCCTCGGTACCGTCGCACGTCACAGCAATGTTTCGGCCACCAGGGACCGAGTGAATCCATTGGACCCAACTAGGTTTAGTGGTTCCAAAATCCTGAGAAAATGATTTGGGCATGGGAGGAAGTGAAAATTCAGAAAATGAACTGGGATTGGGAAAAAAAACGAAACTTACGCTCAATGGGGGGAGATGCCTTTTTCAATTTATTTTATTTTCTTGTCATGTTAATTTAAAATTAATTTAATTCATTAATTCCTGTCAAAAAAATTTAATTCATTAATTCTTTTACTAAATAAAAAAATTAATATTTAACGGGTAATAACATCATATGGATATCAACTAAAAAATCAATTACATGAATTTGAAACTGTTGAGGTAAAATCCCTATCTCAAAGTTGTGAGTGATGATCAAACTTTTGGATCTAAGTGTATGTTTTCTGATCACTTTACTTTCTAATGTCTCTATTTGTGTTATATTGCATAAGACAGGTTTTAGAGACCTCAAGTGAAAGAAAGTATTCTGACTAAGTAAATGCACTTCTGTTTAACTTCAAAAAGTTCACCAAACAGATTATAAAGTTGAACATACTGGAAGATGAACTTACTGTACCTTCTAACGTAAGATCTTAGGAAAAGAAAGTTGTAACATACTGGAACATGAACTTATAGTACTAAAATAAATTGCACTGAAACACACGAATTCAGTACAAGGAAGAAGACTACTCAAATGACATCATGAATACAGAACAGGAAGTTCTAAGATCAGAGAGTTTGATCTGCCCGTTGCAGTTTGACACGTGACCTCTGCAAACATGCACTTTTCTGACACTAAGCAGACCTACCTACCTGAAGCTAGGAGGAACTCCTCACAACGGTCATAAATGAAGGAAATGTATAAATAGTCTTCAGAACAACATTTCAATCCATGAGAGCTCACTGGAAAATTTCGAAAGAAAGATCAAAGTCAGTCTTCAAACACTCTCTCATCTCACACAGTTCCTGCGCATAAACATTCTGGGATTCATAATTGATGAGTGTTTTAGCTTACGTTTATCTTGAGATTTACCTTGTATTAAAAAGCTATTCTTATCCCACAAACATTCTATTGTTCTTGTAACCTTGTTCTTTCTTCTTTCAAACTACCAAGGTGGTGAGTGTTGGTTAAAAGGTTTAACAAGTGGAACTTTCTAAACTTGTTGAAGTTTTTAAAGTTGAGACAGTTGATAGGGCTATAGAAGAAACTATTGTGTAAAGCTTTTGGGTCTTGGAGGGACTTGAAAAGCTGTGTAACTATTTGAGAAAATAGTGGAAACACTCACTGGAAGTGAGGAGTGGAAGTAGCCTAAGTTAGGTGAACCACTATAACTCTTGTGTGTAAACTTTCTATCCTTTATCTCTTTTAGTTTCTGCGTAGCGTACATTAGAAAGTTTATTACGTTGAAAATCAAACATTAACAAGTTCACCTAAAAATCAACTCTTTCATATTAAGAATTCTTAGTGAACTCAAGTATCTAAGATTCATTTTCAAACATCCTTCTACATTCACAAAAGTTCACATTAACATATTATTCGTACATTAGAAAGTTAAATCTTTACTGTTTCATTAACCTCATATTCTCCAAGAAAACTCTTGAGAGAGAGGTAGCTAATTTCATAAAGTTAATTTTAAAGAGTCACAGTTCAACCCCCCTTCTCTGTGACGCCAAATCACTTCAGAAACTACTCTCTCATTTTGGACGGGTTTGAGACGGAATCAACCTAAAATAAAAAAAAAGATGATTATATATTCCGTCTCAAATCTGTCTCAACCATTTTAGACGGACTTGAGACAAAATCGACTTAAAATAGAAAGAACATGATGATTATAGATTTTGTCTCAAATTCGTCTCAAAGTTTCGGACAGATTTGAGACAAACTTGCTAAAAAAATCTACATAACACCTTGGAGCAAAAATTTGGGACGAAATAGGGGCAGATTTAGGACAAAAAGCAAATTCGTCCTAAATTCATCCTAAATATTGATGTAACTTCGGAAGAAATCAATTCCGTCTAAAAATGATTGTTTTCTAGTAGTGTTTCTTCTTAGAAGCACTCCCTTCCACACCTAGGATTCCCTCTTCCACAATTTCTAGCACTTTATGGAAATTAAAGAACAGTCGCATCATCACAGCCCAACGATGAAAGTTCTTGCCATCAAGAACTGGTAGAGGGATTTCCATATCTCCATTGATACTCTCCATCTCCATTGACTGTCCCAAGATCGTTATAGCTCTGATACCAATTTAATGAAACAGAAAATGTATTTCTGCACTCTCTCGCACAGTGTTTTACTCACTGTGATGCACACACATACAGCACACTTACACAAACTTGAGAGAGAGAAGAATGATTAAAATGCTACATTACTCTATTGAATTATTGAACTGAAAACAAGTTTATATACACACACTAATAGGCCACAAGTTGGACCACATTAGGCCCAATACAAAGCCCACACTTTAATTTAACTACTAATTAACAAACTCTTAACAAACTCTATTTGTTTGAATTACTTCCAACAATATATGGCTTAATCATATATAGGAACATCATCTCGTGCAATGTTTAACCAATGAGGAACTAGTATTTTTGGGCATGATATTATATGGTATGATGAAAAGGAAAGCCGGAAAGCCAACTCTACCTGTAGATCAAGTTTACCTAAATGCTCGGCTAAATTTGGAGTCTTTTCGAGCATTGATCAAGGTTTGGGTTGGATGCGGAGCACAATCAACTCAATGTACATGTTACGGTTTTTAGTAAGGATATGTAGTATGTTTTTAGTGAGTAAATATCTTCTCCATCCTCTCTATTTTTCAAAAGAAATTAAGGGCTCTATTGGGAGAGAGATAGACACATGATTTTAATAATTTAAAATTTTTTAAATAATAATTAAAGTTCGATACACCAAATATCTCCTTTGTGTATATCTCTCTCTTAAATGGAGCCCTCTATTTCTTTTGAGAAATAGAGATGATCTCAACTCATTTTGAGTGTGAGGATGTGGATAAGGAACTGGAGGGACAGAAGCTTCATGGCACGAAAATCCATCAAATTAAGTGGGGACATCTGACATGAATGTCAACATGGGGGAGATGATTAATTACTACCAAGAAAGTTGTGATGCATGGTATTATTAAAAATTAAAATGTATAAATAGAAGAAAAAGGGACAATTTTTTTCCAAATGGCTTACATTTAGAGACGGATAGAGTATTTGAGAAATAATATATATATATATATATATATATATATATATATATATATATAATGGGGCCATATCTAGTGAGAGAGTCTTTTTTATGTGAGAGTGAGAGGAGCAAATCTAGGCCATACAAACCATACATGGATGGTCAAGATTAAAAGTTAGTTAGAATTTAAAAAAGTCACATGCGAACTTAAAAAAGTCACATGACTTTTTTGTTTTAATATTGATCATTCATGATTGGATCTAATGGGTATGATTTGCTCTTTTCACTCTCACATAAATAAGGCCCTCTCACTATATATATATATATATAATTTAAAAAAAATGTGACTTTGATAACCGAAGCATCTATGATTGACTTAAAGTCAATAATTAATGTTCAAGCGAAATAACAATATTAAAAATAAAATCCTTGATTAAAAAATCACATGGCATACTAAAAGGGATAGTCAATAAATCCAAGGTGATGTGCTTAAGGCTAGTTCCTGGTGATAGAAAGCAAGCAATCCGAGCCATGTCCTCTATTCCTTTTGTGGCGGATTTGGGTCATTACTTGGGCTTTCCCTTGGTTCAAGGGAGGGTCACGAAGGCTACAAATGATCATATTATTGATAAGATGCAAAGGCGTCTGGCATCTTGGAAAGGAAACCTCCTCAATAAGGCGGGGAGAGCGTGTCTTGCAAAATCCGTCACCACATCCATCCCGGTTTACTCCATGCAAATTCATCACCTTCCCACTAACGTCTGCAACCGGTTGGACCGGATCACTAGAAGCTTCATCTGGGGCGGGGATGGAGTTAAAAGAGGATGAAGCTTAGTTAACTGGGAGAGGGTGACCTTAGTTAACTGGGAGAGGGTGACCTCTCCAAGGTACTTTGGTGGTCTTGGTATCCATGACTCTAGACTGGCTAATTTAGCTCTACTTGGCAAGCTAGTTTGGAGCTTACTCCATGATGGGGACAAGCTTTGGGTCCAGGTGTTATCACACAAATATATTGGTCAGAAATGGATCTGGCAAATTAATAAAAGAAGTCAAGATTCGGTGATTTGGAAAAGCATTATGCGTTGCATTGATTCTCTCAAAGATGGATATAAATTTCGCATTGGGTGTGGCTCAACACCACTTTGGTTTACTGATTGGACTAAGGAAGGCCTGCTTAGTGACAAAGTGGACTACATCCACATCTCAGATTCGGCCCTCACTCTCAAGGAAATTTGGGCCGCTGGTTCGTGGCTTCTTGGGTTGCTTTATATGCCTACGAGGCCCAATGTGATGACTGTTATAACTCAACAGTCTCCTCCGGTCATGCTCCATGATTTCGCTCCAGATACTTGGGTTTGGGATAACGCTAAAGCGGGGGCTTACTCTTGTGCTGCTGGTTATGCCTGGCTGCTAGAGCGTCACAGGAATTGGGATCCCTCAAGTGATTGGCGCTGGGTGTGGAGATTGCGGGCTCTAGCGAAAATTCAACATCTAATTTGGTTGTGTCTCCACCATGCTCTCCCCTACAATAAGCTCCGTTTTGACAGGAACCTCGCCGCTTCGCCGCACTGCCAGCGCTGCTCCGGCCAAGTCGAGGACATCTTCCATTGCCTTCGAGATTATGCACACTCTCGGGAGGTTTGGCTTAGATTTGGTATGTGCGAAGACCCTAATTTCTTTGATTACACCGACGTGGGTAGCTGGATTCAGAAGCTTGCCTGTGGTCCCAGAGATACTCTGTTCACCGCCGAACTGTGATGGGTTTGGAACTGGCGCAATAATATGATTTTTGGAGAGGATACTTGGGGCATCAACGATGTGGTGAGAAAGGTGTCGACTTCCCATGATGATTTCCTTATGTGTTTTGCGGCTTCCAGCACGGAGGCTCATCGTTGCCGTCTCCTGGCCCACTGGGTCGCCCCCCCTCACCGGGTATGGTCAAGTTGAATACCGATGGTAGCTGGCTTCCCACTTCGTGTGCTATGGGTGTGGGTGGCCTTATTCGAGATTCAGCATGTAATTGGGTTACTGGGTTCTCTTGGTTCGGAGGCCTTGGTGATGATGCCTTGCTTGCTGAGCTTTTGGGGATTTTCTATGGCCTGTCCTTGGCCTTTGATAAGGGTTATAATAATCTCATTTGCGAATCTGACTCGTTGGAGGCAGTCTCTCTTCTTCAGGATCTAGTAACGCATAGGCTTCACAAGTATGCTGCAGTTCTGGGTCGCATTAGAGAGTGCTTGACTGGGGACTGTGATGTTACCTTTGTTCATGTTTACCGCGAGGCTAACAGGTGCTCGGACTTCTTGGCTAGAGATGGGGCGTCCTCTTTGAATCCTCTCTGGAATTGGGATTCTCCTCCTGCTGGGATGGGTTCCCTTCTTCTGTTTGATGCCATGGATCTTGATCCTGGCTAGCTTGCTCTTCCTGCCTTTGTTTTTGTTTTTCTTTGATGTATGACTTTCAACAAAAAAAAAGGGGATGGTAGATTAGAAAAAGTTCTCATTCTCAAGAATGATGGCTGAAGTTTAATGTAATTGATTAATTGACCTTTCCTTTATCTTATTTTTCTCCATTTCATTATTCTCTTTTTCCATTTAATTTAAATATATTAACGAACCATTGTGTATTTTAATATACAATCAATTTAATATTGAAATTACATTTTGCTTCATTGGAAGTGAGTTTTTTTGGGACAGAAATGGAACTACTTTATTTCATTAAAAATAAGAAGCAATACAAAGTGATATGGCTAGGCATAGATAAAGTTGCCCTAACCCAACTGGGAACAACTTAATTGACTTGCTTCCCAATAAACTTCATAATGAGGTTTGGGGAAAAAGGAAAGTGAATTAAAAAATGAGAGGATAAAAATGGTAAAAATAAAACACAATAAAAAAACCAAAAATGTTGATTTTTAGCAAATATCCTATGTATAATGTGGTATTTTTAAATTTTAAAAAAACGAGGGAGTGGAGGCCAAGGAGTGGGGCAGGGAAGTGGGTGCAAAAAGGGAAAAGGAGAGGGGAGGGGTATTTTGGTAAAAACAAAAAGGGAGGGTGTGGGTAGAAATACTTGGAGGTATAGGTAGCATCTCCCAAGTCTTGAGTTGTTAGACAAGCCGGGCTTATAAGCTTGGGTATCATCCCATAAACCTAAGAGGGTACTAGTGTTTTAACTTAATTGGCCTTTGGCCTACATTTCAATTAAAAAAAGGGAGTAAAACTTAGATGTTTTCTACGTATCCAATTCTTATTGTTCTAGATGCAAAAAAAAAAAAAAATATATATATATATATATATATATATATATATATATATATATATATATATATATATATATTAAGAAGACAGTTACACATGCATCTTTTGGAGACAGTTAGTGATGGTTGGCTTATACTAGACATGTTTTCAAAAAAATGAAAAAAAAAAGTGGTGAGAAAAATACTAAATTTGAAAAAATGAAAAAAAAAAGTGGTGAGAAAAATACTAAATGTGTCTTATTCTTATCTATTATTTCTTAGTTTCAATGGAAATAAAAACAAGAAACAATGGATGTACCAAAAAAAAAAAAACAATAAATAATGGAAGTAAACCGGCCTAAATTTCTCTTCAATGTCCTTGTCACATGTAGTATTAATTACATTAATTTGCTTATACTTGTCTACTTAATTGTATAGACACCTTTCTTGTCAAAAAAAAAAATTGTATAGGCACCTTCATTCAACACGTGACATTTATACTATTCTGTTGTTTGATCGGGTGTCATCATAGAATGCAGAAGTGACTGGATCATCACAGGACGCACGAGGATTGCAAAGAACATTGTAGTTGCCCCAAATGACGCACATATACAATCAAATCAAATAACAACCCTTTAAGTTGAAGGGAAAAAAAATGTTTGCCCACATGCACAAGACTCCTTCATCTAGCTAGCCAACCACATTAATGTGGCTTAATTAATTCAATTCCTAATTAATTAAAACAGATGCAACCCACCACCCGAATAGCAATGTACTTACAACCAGTAATCACAAAGTAAAGGTGTCGAAACTCAACCAGGTGAGCTAAACGGGAAGACAATCTCTTTATTAATCTAACTAGTTGTTTATCTCATATAGCATATTCGTGTGATAATAATCAAAAGGAAAAGCACAGCAACGAGGAGTTCGTGATATGGTATTCTAGAAAGGCAGCGCCAACGCCACCTCATCTCATTCGTCAAGGTTCATTTGGTCAGACTGAAAAAATAAGCTTATGAAGTTATGAATAGCTGACCCGAAGCTAGCCACCAAAGTTGGACTTCAAAATTCAAATTAAACCCTTCCACAGAACCCTCTAGAGCTCAACACCATTCCCTCTTAAATAAACACCACCCTTTCTCATTCTGCCACATTACCAAATATTAATTTTCCCTCCCAATTTTTCTCCAAAGCTAATTACTTCCAACACCACCACCATATCCACACTTTGGTTCATAACAACATTAACCATGGGCACTCTAGTGGGACATGTGGCTCCAGGTTTTGGCTTCTTGCTAATTGGTTTATGGCACCTCTTCAACCACATAAAGCTCCACGTTCTTAATCCCAAGTCCTACAACGGTCCACCATGGTTCCCCTTCCCCACTTCCAATTTCAAATACCTAGAGCTCCTTCTCATCATGGCAGCCTCCACAGCCTCCATAGCCATGGAACTCTTCATAGGCCCAGAAAACCACCAACCTTTAGACTCAGACTTAACCATTCCCTCCAACCATCTCCACAACTTCGAACACTCTTCCATATCCATGACCTTCTTCATCTACGCATCCTTTGCAATCATCCTCGACAAATTCCACACGCAACTTCAACACGAACTAACCCAGCTGCTTGGTGCCATAGCCTTTGGACAACAGCTTCTTCTTTTCCACCTCCATTCTGCTGACCACATGGGACCAGAAGGTCAATACCACCTTCTGCTTCAGCTTTTGGTCTTTGTTTCACTCTCCACCACTCTCTTATCAATTGGTCTACCCAATAGCTTTTTGGTTAACTACGTGCGTTCTCTCAGTATATTCTTTCAAGGCTTGTGGCTTACTGTAATGGGTTTTATGCTTTGGACGCCTGGGCTTATAGCCAAAGGTTGTTTCATGAATGATGAGGATGGTCACATGGTGGTGAGATGCTCTACACGTGAAGCACTACACCGTGCTAATTCACTCGTTAATATTCAGTTCAGCTGGCTTGTTATCGCTGTTACCGTTTTCGCCGTTTCTTTCTACTTGGTTTTGGTTAGGTTTTATGGGGAGAAGGTGGAGTATTTTTCTTTGGGGAATGAGGATGAAGAGTCAAACGACGACGTTGAGTCACAAAAGAGAACCTCACTCGCCAACACGGGAAAGCTTTATTCACGTGGGGAAAAATTTTACGCTAATTGATATGGAAATGCAGCGGGGATGATTAGCTAAATTACAAAATTGGTCTTTTATGTTTATTTTAAGTTTTAATTTGGTCTTCTATATTTTATTTGTTTCGTTTTGGTCTGTTACGTTTTAAAAGTTACAACAGGTTGATCATTTCTGTCACTAAAAGCCAATTGTCCGTAGCTAAAAGCCAAATAACATTTTGAAAAATTGACTTTTAGCTACGGACAATTGACTATTAGTGACGGAAAGGACCAAATTGAAAACTAAAATAAAACGTAGAGGACCAAAACGAAACAAATAAAACGTAGAGGACCAAATTGAAACCTAAAATAAACTTAGATGACCAATTTTATAATTTAGCCTAAAACATAAAACTATAGTGGGGAAATTGGAAGGGTTATTAATTTATTTTTATTTACATAGATGTGAAGCACAATTACGGAAAACGAAAAAAAATGTCAATTCTCCGAAGTTTCTTCGCACATCAGCGAAGATTGTAAAATTGGTGGGTCCCACTATATTTTAACTCTCTCTTCTGTATTTCTTTTGCAACCAATCAGGATAGATTACCCTTTTCTCCTCTATTTCTTTCTTGTTTGTATCTCTCTAAGCTAATTCTCATCAACAAATCACAGGCTAAAAAGTTCATCAATGTCTTTTTAATTTTTTTAAAGCCAAATAATTCATTGATAGAAATTGGGCTAATCTACAAGGTGTGTTAGAAGTTTTGCTTAACAGAATCTGAACTTAGTAGATCAACATATTAAGTATATCAACATACATAACTGAAACATAAGCCTGCACTATACCTAGTCTACACTATTAAACCCACATATGAATAGACAAGTTCCACCAACTTAATTAGCTTACTTCTGTTTTGGTAGTTCTTAGCATGTAGGTTACGTTTATCATGAGGTGTGTAGTTCAAAAGAGGTCACAGCTTGGACCTTCCGGAATGGTTTGCAACTAATGCTCAGGAATCATCATGTCTTCTTACCTAAATTCCCTTATTACCATTGGTAGATTGCTAATAATCATGGCCAAAAATTTTGTGAAATAGATCCAATTACAATAATTGTCATTTCAGATGTACCAGTAGTCATCCCTCTCTTCGTCACATGCACATGGACTATAGTAGTGAATAATATACGGCATAGTAATATATTAGATTCTGAAAATCTTTTTAAGCAGTGGTGGAGCTTGAAAGAGTTGTTTGGGGGGGCCAAAATAGTTATTTTTGTTTGAAAAAGAAAAAATAAACAAAAAAGTTTATAAATATCATACATTATTTAGATAAAAAAAAAGAAAGATGTAAACGTATTTCATTTTATTTAATTAAATAAAAAATTGTAGAGAAAGAAAATATATTTATAATTAAATGTTGTTTATATCTCTATAATATTCTGAATAGCTAAATAAATAGATAAATTGTTGATTATTTTAAAGTAGATAAATTGTTGTTTTAATTTTGACATTTTTCCATTTATCGAGGTCCACCATAATTTCTTGCTCTCTTATTTATATTTTTTCTATAACTAAAATAAAAAAATACTACCTCCGGTCCCATATATAAGAGACAAATGCACTTTCTAGGTTGACTGAATAACTGATGTATATGGTCTATATACTGATGTATATGGTCTATATAGACCATATACATCAGTTATTCAGTCAACCTAAAAAGTGCATTTGTCTCTTATATATGGGACCGGAGGTAGTAGTATTCTTTTTTATTTATTTTTATACATCAGTTATTCAGTCAACCTAAAAAGTGAATTTGTCTCTTTTATATGGGACCGGAGGTAGTAGTATTCTTTTTTATTTATTTCTCAATTAAACTTTTTATTTTCACTTTGTATGCTTGGTTAAAAAATGTAAGGAAAAGCTAGAAGTAGAAAGATAGCAACGAATTGGCCTAAGAAAAAACTCGAAATGCAAAAAAGTACCCTCACGAGAATCGAACTCGGCAACAGTGATTTGCTAAAGAACTCCTAAGCCACTACAGCACTGCTAATGTTTCGATCACAAGCGGCAAACATACTATATAAAAGCTATAATGCTAATATGTATATATACCAATTTAGAAATTTTTTTGGGGGAGCCAGGGCTCCTCCCTGTCCCCAAGAAACTCCGCCCCTATTTTTAAGGGCATCAAGTTATGTAAAACAATGAAACTATATAAATGAAGTTTAAATCCTAATGGCCCACAATCACTTCTAGATCTGAGTTAGACTATAAGTTCCAGATCTTAGACATGTATATTTCTACCTCTCAACAATCAGGGAAAAGATTATGAATATTTGTAATATTTTCATGTTAGCAGTAATTATCTAGCTGATATGATGTTCAAATTTGGTTTACTACAGGTGCGTGTTGTAGAAATTCCCGGTGTATCGATGGAACTTTGTGTTGGGACTCATGTCAGTAATACTTCTGAAATTCGTGGTTTTAAAATAATTTCAGAGCAGGGTATTGCATCTGGAATAAGGCGAATAGAAGCTGTAGCTGGGGAAGCTTTCATTGAATATGTCAATGTCCGAGATTTTTATCTGAAACAGCTGTGTTCCACTCCACTCTCAAAGTATGCTCATGATCCTGACTTTTCACAGTTCTGCCTGAGTTTTGAACAATTATGGTTCATCCCCAGAAGATCCAACTAATGTTCGTTTTCATCTACATGGACCATAATTTTGAAATTTTGTTAGACTGTTAATATCCATTAGTCATGCAATTAACTTGACCAATGTTTAATTATATTAAGTTGTGCACATAGGCATCCTTTTGTTTTTCTTGACCTTTATTGGGGGTTGAGTACAATAGAATTAGGGTTGAGATAACCATCATATTTTGTACAAGATGGACATTGATCATAATCTGGAAGGGTTCTCCTCATGGCACTACAGTACATACTTGGGTATTTTCATTTTCTTCATGCCTTGCAAAGATTTCCTTCTAGTTTGTTTCGTTATGGATTAAATATATAAGATAATGGAACTTTCTTACTTTTTTGATGATCGTACATTTGGGCTCCATGTTGCACATGTTGCTCAAATACATAGCGTATTTCTTTCCTTTATGTCAATGATCTTACAATATTTAATCTAAATTAGTTTTTAATAAAATAAAAATTCCATGGATATTGTTGACTTTGTCATTTTCTGCATATTGCACCATTTCTTTCCTAGAGTCATTTTTAATCACGCTTTTGAAGGTTAAACCTGAAGAAGTAACGACAAGGATAGAAAACCTTTTAGAGGAGTTACGACGACTAGCTAGCAAGAAACGAAAACTCGGCTGTGCGTGCAAAAGCAGCCGTCTACAAAGCTTCAGTTATTGCAAGCAAAGCATTGTTGGTGGGGAATTCAAAACAGTACAGGTAATTTTTCTTCATCCGGTAGTATGTGTTGCTTTAATATGGGGGAGAAGGCCTTCTCCCTTGTTAGCAACATGAAAATGTTTTTCCGATTAAATAATTTATTCTCTCTATTCTAAGGTACTACGTAATGTAACTTGGGAAGAAGGTGAAAGATGTTTCTTTGATATAAAAGTCTTTTTAACTTCTTCTCACTTAAAGTTTTTCGTGTCGTAACCAAATGAATCCAACATCTAAGAAGCAGAGGTGTTGCATCACATCATTGATAGTCCCTTGAATATATTTTTGTACCGACATAACTAGAACATGGGAGGATGTCCCCGGCTATTCGGTCCTTTTATGCTGGGGCCAGTTTTGCGGGTAACTCAAAGTTCTCCCCTGGCTATCCGGTTCATAGATGCTATTTAGAGTGCACCAATAAAGCACTCTATCATGAAATTTTTTGTCTTATTAAGATTGAAAGACTTATAAGTACCTTTCTCTCTCCTCTTCCGCCGGCCCCGCATGTAATTTTATCTATTTGTCATCATTTTAAATAAAATCTAATTTAGGAAAATTGGCGATGTTTTTATTTTTCAATTTATAAATTCGAATTATTAATTTATATATTAAAAAATTGTATCAAAATAATTTCGTATTATTATTTAAAAATTATTAATTTAAATTTCGTATTTTTTAATAATTTAATATTTAATATATCAGATAATTATTAAATAAATTTTTGTTGATATGTGATGATGTGGAGTTATTGATGAGACTCATTTAATAATTTTTTCAGAGGTGCTGGGTTAGAGAGATTATGTGAGGCCCCTTAAGTATCCACTTTACGGGTACTCCATTGGAAATGGCCTTACGTACCTCTTTTGTATTAGGCTTTTACTTTTCATCTCTAGATTCGAGCTATATGCTATTTTAGTCTCTCAATAATTTTTTTGACCTTTCCATCAAAAATAAATAAATTTTTGAGCCTGGAGGTGGTTCATCTCAAAGGAAGGAAGAAATGCTAGGTGGACTTATTCGGACTGGTACATGAATCCCTTAGGGTGTCTTTCAAGTAGTTAATTGATGTTACGATCTTGTTGGTTGTGCAGAAATTTTTACTTGTTTGAATCTGTTTGTGTAAAAAAGTTAGAATACTCCCTGTATTCTCTTCAATAATATTTTTGCTTACCAAAAACAAAATAAAATTTTGAGCGTTCGATATTAGTCCCTCAATTTTAAAAATTAAGTAAATATAATCTCGTTGTCAATTTTTTTAACCTAAAATTCTTGGAAGTCGTTTTTTTATTCAAATATTTAGGTCTTAGGTGATAAACTCGAGATTTTAAAAGTTAATAAAAAGTTAAAATTTAGGAAAATTAACGGAGGTCTTTTAAGATAGAAATAGAGTAACTTGGCTGTTTAATTTAGCAGCCATTAAAAACAATGGAAAATGCTATTTATCGCGAACGGTGTGCTCGTGATATTTCCCGAATGGTTATCAATGACTATCTGACACTTTTACTCAAATTTTAAATTTTAAAAAATTAAAAATAAAAAGAAAAAAGAACCATCTTCCTCGCAACCATTTTTCCTCTCTCACACTTTCTCCAATCACAGCATTCTTTCTCACCACTGTTGTTCCTCTTCAAACTGTGAAATGTGGAGGTTGAGATTTTGCGTCCTTGACATAGGACAAGAACTTGTTCTCTATATTATTCCTTTTTGCTCCCTGTTCAAAATTCGGCCATTGATTTCGTGTTGATTGGGAACTGGTTCTTGAAACTCAGCATATTTTGATTGGTTTGATATATATATTAAGAGCATGTTGCAGACGAAAGGGAAAAAATAGACAAAAATATGCGACTCTAGTTCTTCTCACTCCCACTGTTTTTCCTTTCTTTCATCTTTTTTGCACACAAATGGTACTTTGCAGATTTTTACCATAAGTGCGGGAGATTTCTTTGAGAGTTTTTTTTTTCAGGTGAGCTATAAGATTGACTTTGTGTTTTTAAAATTAATTAAAAATAAAAAAAAATTGGATCAATCCTAATTGCTTTACCGGACCTGTTTTCCACCAATTTCGTGACGTTCGTGAGCGACTTTTGTCGCTATATATAGCAGCGCTCAAAAACAATATACATTACATGTCATTGAACAGAAGAACGAAATATATTATACAAGTGCCCTGATTGATGATACCAGCTCGGGATTACTTGTATGTGTAGACCAAACAATAACTTTGAAAAAATAATAAACAAAACTTTGGATGCCCCAGTCAACATCCCATAATACTTGAAGCTGTAACTGAACAGTAGTCGTGATTAGAAGTCCTCGTCAAGCTTGAAAACAAAGTTCTTCCCAGCATCTTGGAGGTTTGACATGACAGATGCCTTCTGATAATCACCCACCCTTCTCTCAAAGAAGTTGGCCTTTCCTCTGCTCAATCACGTAGTACATTATACAACAAGCAATAAGTCATTGTATTTAGGGTGTGTTTGAATAAATGGCTTAATTAAACATTTATTTAATAAATTACTCTACAGAGTTTAAGTGTTTATTCATAAGTTATTATGGGAAGCTTATTGAAATAAGCTGAACATAGCTTATAGATATATCATAAATCATTTTTATAAATATGTCCAAACATTGATATAAGTGTTTATGTCATGAGGTAAACTCAAACAAATTTAAGGTTTTCCAAATGCCTCTTTAACACATAAACAAAGAAGATCCGGGAAGCCTACCCCATGTACATTTTTCCGAAGATGTGTTTGCTCAGACAAATAACACAGCAAAATCAAAAAGAAATCTTGAATACCAACATATCCAGAAGGTATATTCAGTATTTAGCAAATGAGAATGCGGCCTAGTAAGTTGCACCTCGCATATATTGAGGGATTATCAAATGAGAATACATCTAAAATGGGGTAGATATGGAATGCACAGAATACAGGTCACACCTCAAATCAATATTTTTTCAGGAATGATAAAATAGAAATAGTGGAAAAAATCGTATCAATGAAATACTCACTGCAGAGAAATAAACTCCATCCAATCAAAGGGATTTTCCACGTTGTACTTCTTTTGGTACCCCAAGGCAACCTGAAAGGACAAAAAGAAAAGTGGTTAACCGACCCTTTTCATGTCATCAAGGCAAAACGAAACATTTTACTGTCATACCAATAGCCTGTCAGCGACAAATTTTATGTACTGGCTCATGAGCGTCGAGTTCATGCCAATCAATGCACAAGGGAGGGCCTCACAGATAAACTCAGTTTCAATTTGAACAGCATCATGTAAAATATAATGAACACGCTCAGAATCTAGCTGTCTCAGTAACAAGCTGCAGGCAATTGCAATGCATTGACAAATCATTAACCCCACAAATATAACATGTCACATTACATCCTTACACCTTCATTTATTTAGTCTAATGAACGAAAAAGTTATCACTACCTGTATAGAAGGCAAGCAAAATCACAGTGAAGGCCCTCATCCCTAGAGATTAGCTCATTTGAAAATGTCAGACCTGGCATCAATCCTCTCTTTTTAAGCCAGAATATGGCACAGAAGCTGAAAGCAAACCCCAATTGACAAGGGAAAAAAAGTTATGCAGAAATTATGACAGGAGTCATTATAACTCTAATTGAAAAACAAGGAAAGGTCTGTAAGCTGCTTTTTCTTCAGACAACTACCTTCCTGAGAAAAAAATCCCTTCTACACATGCAAAAGCAACAAGTCTCTCTGCAAATGAAGTGGAACTGTAGCCCATGCATTACAAGAAGTTGTTATTAGAAAGCAATTCATGTGTTCCCTTTAAAAGATAACTGCGCTGAATATAAGAGAAGCTAAAAGGTAAAATACCTTGACGATTAATGATCACAATTCACAAGATGGAGTAAATGAATGTTACACAAAAAAAAAAAAAAAAAAAAAATACACCTTAAAAGTCATTCACAGGATGACTTCTGTATATCCCCATTAAATTATATTAAAGGGATCAACATAAAAGCCTCGGTCCAGAAGTTT
Source organism: Calophaca sinica (assembly GCA_037113605.1). Classification (NCBI taxonomy): domain Eukaryota; kingdom Viridiplantae; phylum Streptophyta; class Magnoliopsida; order Fabales; family Fabaceae; genus Calophaca; species Calophaca sinica. The sequence continues at coordinate 4,666,487 of CM073731.1, forward strand.
ATAGTGAAAATTGTGAACTCATAAGACACTGGAACCTAACAGAGATATAGACTTCAACAGCTTTATAGAAAAAGTAGCACTGAGGTAACTCAGTACACATTTCTCGTACGCATGTATTAGTTGTATGCTTAATTTCTAAACTAGAACATGAATAAATGACTACATAAATAATATGAATCGACAATATTAACAGCTTGAGTACAATTACATTTTTTATTTTTCTTGTCATTGACAAGATAAGTTTTAAGTTTGAACCAATGGTGTCACTGTGATTCTTAATGGGAAAGTAGATAACAAACCAAAGGTCATTGGCAGTACATTAAATATCCATATTCCGTAACATGGGTGCTTGACTTTCAAAGGACTATTATGTTGCTTACATTTGACATATCCAAACTTCTTCACAGGAAACAACCCAGCACATTTATCTTTTTTGATTTCCTTTTTCTTTTGGTTTCTATTGAACTTCTTTCTTGGTAGTAAAAAAACAAATAGCAGAATAATTGACCAAATACAAGAGTAATATTTCAACTCAAATTTCCATTCCATATCCCATCCTTTTATTAAGATGGGTCCCAGTTGTGCCGGCCCAAAAAAAAAAAGGAAATGACCCAAATGAGCCAACCCATTTTGAACAAGGCCGGCTTTCCAATGCATTTTGGCCTAACAGGCTGGCCCGTCAAGCCAGTCAATTTCTCCAGACATGGCCAGGCTTAAATTTTCTTGTTGCATGACACGGCCAAGCTTTTACTTGTACATTGATTTAAACAGGCCGATTGGACGGGTTATTCAGAGTGCAATTAGAATCAAGTGTCACCTGTGAATCCAACTCAATGCCCACTCAGCCTTCCTTGCAACACAAGGCAGATTTTCAATTGCATTGAATAATCTATGCTTCTCTCTTGAATCTTTAATAAACGTCTCCAACAGCAAGCTGTACATCTCTGACAAAAATAAAACTTCAAATCAGGCAGAAAGCAGATATTATGCTAAGGAAGAGAGGAGGAGATCAACTACAAAGATATACCAGAATGAATATTCTCCATTGCTATCTGAAACCCATAGAATGCCCGAGCCTGTCAATAATTATAGTCAATGGTTAAAACAAGTTAATGCCTGAAATGCAGGCAACAAATGAATAAAAACCAAAAAAGAAAAAAGATCACAACTCTTGGAACAAACAGTTAAAGACAAGATCCCCCCCCACCACACACACACACACAAAAATTTTTCTTAGTACTTAAAATATGGGGGAAAAGAGGCCTTACATACAAAATAACATGAAAATTTGAAAATTATGTTACACTAAAACTACTATGAAAATTCAAGGCCCCCTTCTTGGAAAGAAGAATAAACACACATCTTAGAGTGTCCAGCAGCAGATTCCATGCTGATTCTTCGATATAAGGCAAGTAGTATGTGAACAAAATAAAGCAGTCACATATATAAGAACTAATTGGCGACTTGAAGGCATAGTTAACACAACAAGTAAAGCAAAATACACAAGCTTAAAACACAACCTCGGGAATTTGAATATCGTTCAGAAACCTTGCAGCCAAATTCTCCAAGACGATTCCATCAGATGCAGCAAAAAAAGCTAAAACATGTGTTATGAAGTGCTTCTCAGAGTCAGACAAGGTTGCCCAATGTTGTACATCATAGGAGAGATCAACCTCTTCAGCTGTCAATCAACCTCGGAGTTATTAAAATTGAGGGATCAACATAAAGCCTATGCTTATGCTTAATACAATCAATCACATTAAAACAACAGGGCTCAATTATGGTTTCTGAGAGTGGCTGTCTTTGCAACAAAAAAAAAAAAAAGCGAACATGTACTTCAAGTGAGTCATAATCTTATCGGGGTAAGCAAATGAACCATCTTCCAGTGCTAATTTATATTATATAACATGAATTAAATGGTCAGTATTAGTTCAAAATGTTCAATGGGTGATACCCAATACTGCTTAGTATCAGTGTTACATGCATCAGGATCGCCTCTACCCTCATGCTAAGCCTATGATGAATTCATTCAAAACTATATTTGGTTTTATCAGAAACATAGCCACTAATCAGTGTTGAGAAAAAGACCCAATTTTATCAGATACCTACAGAGAAACGGATACTAATAAATCTTAAAAATGTTTTAAATTAATGGTTGGAAATTCTGTATAATCTCTAAACAGTATATGAATAATCCTGATAGAAATCATGAAATTGAAACATCTCCCAACCAACTGCAAGTAGCAATCATGAAACTTATTATTCTGCAAACCAAGCCACATGAATTTGGCCGATAATAATGGAGACACGAAAATAATATAGTCCTCATGAAGAAATGTTCATTCGTTGTGACCCAGTCTCCTCAAAGAAAAAGAAAGAGAAAGAGAAAGAAGGGAAAAAATTCACACAATTCTGTAACAACATATAGGGAGACTTACCAAAAAAGGAATAGAATGCCAAATTCAATCAAGTAAGGTAAATGGAAATTGAAATAGGGAGAATGATTACCCAGAATTTCAATAATATTAAATTAAATTCCCATGTGTAGGAGTTATACGGCACCAGAGACTAGAGGATAAGGAAAAAGGCACATACAGAGAAAAATTCTGGAAAAGCTGAGACCTTTGGGAAAAAAGGAACATATTATGAAAGGAATGAAATTTATGGTTAATTTTTTTTGGGGACAATAAAGGGTGATGAAGTACCGGTCCAGAAACTGGCTTCAGCCTTCTTGTACATCTCCCAGACTTGCTTGTAGCGAATAGGGAACATGCAAAACCTCTGGGTTTGCTTCATTAGTATGGGTTCCTCTTCCTCTTCTTCTATTTCTCTTGCTTTGGGTGCTCCATTCTCCAAAGAGCCCATTATGTTAGGGACGAAAATAAGAGAGTAAAATGATAAGAGTAAACCCTGCTAAAACCCTCCCTCTCTCTTCTCTTCTCTTCTCTTCTCTTCTCGTTATCTGGAAACGAAACAGGGTCAAGTTGCTGACGGGGAAAGGGAGGAAAACCCACGAATGATGATTTTTCAGTTTTGTTAGTTTCGTTTTCTTTTCATCGTCCAGTGACGCTTTACGACAACGTTTTAAGCCTGTGCGGTGCGGCTATCATTTTTTTATTTTTTTTATTTTTCCTTCAAGTATTTGTGAAACTTATACAAGGTTACTTGGTGCTGTTCTACCTCTATCCACTTTCACTTTTTCTAACATTCTCGTTTAACGGCCACTATCAAAACAGTTTTTATCTCATTTTATAAAAGAAACAGCATTAATAACACTTAAGAAACCTTACATAAATTTTGTCCTAAGAGAAATAACATAAATCATGACCTGCAATGGTCACTTTATAGTTAATTTTAAAATGTGGTTTCAAATACGACTAACGAGCAATATTTAGTAGGTTTTTATTGGATGTCAGTCAATAATGCATAACCTTTAAACTCATTGAAATTATAGTGTAATGGGCATGTATTATTACCATGAATAAGCTTTATATTAACGTCTAATGAGAAATCATCATGTTGCCACATTAGCTCACTTTATAACTATGTTTTAAAATTAATTATAAAATAGTGAGTTCTCATTAAACATCAATGTAAAACTGGTTTACACCGATGGTGTATTTCCTTTTTTTTCTTTGAAATTAAAAGAAAATCTAATGTGGCTCAAGGTACACACTTTTGACTTTTTACATGTATTTTAAATTATAAAATAGTAGCTTAGTTAATGAAACATTGTTTTATTTGTAATGACAATTAAATTAAAATATAAAAAATATGGATGTCTAGAAATTTTTATTTTGAAATTTCTAAAAAATAGTTTGATTAATAAAAAGACTTTTTCATAGGTAATTTTTAATTATATTTATTTTTAATTGAAAAATTGAGTATTCATTAAAAAATTAAAGAAAGTAAAAACTGTTTTAAATGAATATAATCAAAGAGAAAAATGTATTGTTTGATTTGATATAAAGCTTAAAAACATTTGTTACAAGATGAGTAGAACTAGTGACCATGTGAGAAAAAGAATATTTATAGAGATTATTTTTATTTTATTTTATTTTAAGAGATTATTTTTATTAAAATAACTAGAAACTTAATTTGTTATAGCATGTGGATAAATACATCATGAAAATATAAGTGATAATTAACTATGAGTTTAATGATTATGTAATGACAGAGTAAAAAAGTTTTACATGTATATTCGATCATATTTTATCATGATATCACTTTGTTATATTACTTTATAAAACATCTCTGTATATATCAATATGGTAAGATATAATTGGATGTTTGTATGAAACATTTTATATTGTTAGTAAATGGTCACTAAATTCAATTGACTACTTTGATGTCGTTTATAATATGTTTTTCATTACCCTAAATATCACATTTTTATCTCTCGTTGATTTACATTTTTGTGTGGTTCTCTATGTTAAAAGGTAAATCTATTATCTATTATTAACTATATATTGTCACATGTCACACTCTTATCAATCCATTTTCCCTCTAAAAAATATCAACATCAATCTCTCTCTCATAAATCTTAATTCTCTTTCATCTCTTGTCTCTCAATAATCCATTTTCTCTCCCATCTAATTATTTTATTAGTTTCTTTTTTTACATTTTATATCCTTAAAATTTTTATTTTTTTTATTAATATCTATTTTTATTTTTTATATTTTTATATTTTCATAAATTTTAAAATTTTATTTATTTTTTTTTCTTTTTTACCTTTTCTATTAATTTTTCAATTTTTTTATTTCTTTGTTTGCTTTGCTTTTTGATATTATTTTTTTATTTTGTCTTTATAAATGACTTTACTTTTTATAAATGATTATTTTGTTTTTGAGTCTCGACGGAAAAATATTACATGTTATTGGTATAATTTCATTGTCTTTGAGCACGTATCAATTTTTATAAATGTTTTTATTATTTATAACTGATTGTTTTACTTTTGAGCTCTGACGAGGAAACATTATATGTTTTCAGTATAATTTCATCGTTTTTGAGCACATATCATAGTGACAAAGATATTAAAAGTAGTACTTCATCTCTTTTCCTATACGAAGCAATAATTTGAGTAGCCCAACAAGTTGGGATTTTGTTTTATTATTTTCTCTATTAATTTTTTCACTCTTTTTGCTTTTTTAGAAAACTAATACATCTAATTATGTTTGTCATAGTGTAAAACTTTAATTTTATAAACAGGTGTATTTCAAAAATAAGTAAAAACGGAGTGACTCGTGCGAATGTACGAGTATCTTGCTAGTTTCTGGGTAGATGTGTGTAAAAATTATAAAAGTAGGAAAATAGATGGTCTGTTTTGCAATTTATTTTGTGTTTGTGTATAGTACACAAAGCATATGTCTTTGACACAATAGACGTAGCCAAAAATTCTGATGTAATAATAGGTTTTATTTTGAAATATTTTATTTTAAAACATTGCTTAAACTTTTTTAAAGACTTTCCTCTTAGATGCAGAGAAGTTAGCATCCACGTTACACTTTATGAAGCCAGTTGTGGATGGACACCAAGGTTTTACAAAACGGACCGCTACAGCAAAAACGGGCGTTACAAAACGGAATCGGTGCTGTCCGAAACCGTGATTGAACGAAATCACGATGTGATAGAAAATCACACGCGACGGCCGCGACGAAACGGGGTTGCGGCCGCGACGGCCGCGACAGAACGGCGTTACGGCCGCGACAAAATGAAGGTTTGGGATTTCAACAGATATAACAACAGATCTCAACGAAAGAAGAAGAAGTTTCAACAGAAATAGATTAACAAAAACAAAAAATATTTGATGAGAGTCAGATCTGTTCGCGTTTTACATCTCGATTAGATCATTTGCTCGCCCGTCGAGATAAGTGAAGCGATCGAGAGAGATCCGTAAAACCGATGGAAGAACGATCGAGACGGTTTGAACGCATAGCATGAGGAGAAAAAGCGATTGGAAGAGATGGGGGTTCCGTGAGAGATGATGGTTAGATAGATGAGGTTTGATAGATGAGCAGATTGAGAGAGGAGAGGAAACACCTGTTCTCGTGTGGGAGCAGCGGTTGAAGGGTTGAGTGTGAGGATTTTGTGAGAGAAGCTTCTAGGTGGGTTTGACTATTATTTTTTTGGAAATAAAAGCGGGTTTCATTTATCTGTTGAAGAAGCAGCAGGCGTATATCCCTTTCTCTTTCTAGTGGGTAACAGTAGTATGCCACTAACCTTGGTTGTTCTTTTTTATTTTAAATTTTTTTCTTTAATTTTGTCTTTTACTATGGGCCAAATTTGTTTGATTGGGATGGTTTTGTTTGTTTTAATAAATGCATCAAACCAAAGCACCAGGGATTGGAGTGAATGACTGGAATTTTTTCTTTTTCTGACTTTTAAATACAATAAACAAATTTATATATTTGATTTTTAATTATTTTATGAATTTTAATTGTGCTAAATTATTCATATTTTAAAATTACTTTAGACATCTTATAATAAAACATTGATTTAAGTTATTATACATTATATAATAATACAAATAATTTTAATATAATTTGTAGAATGTTGTGATTAATTCACACCGCGACGACCGTAATTCATATCGCGACATCCGTAACAGCCGAAATCGCGAAATCCTTATCGCGACCGCGACCGCGACCGTTTTTTAGAACCTTGATGGACACCACGCTAAGTTATGATTCACTGGCTGAGCTATATTGGATTGATTTGAGGTGCCTCTAGCAGAATTCCTATCTGATAAGTAAGTAATAGCCCTAGACATTACCTGAACTAGAGTTGTTTTGGTACCTTCCCGAAGCTTGTCATTCTGCTTGCGCCAGATACTCCAGACAATCATAGCAAACTTAGCTCTGTTGTTGCCATCCCAAAAAAAAAAATAGCAGCTTGAAACATAAATCCTTGAAACCATTTGCATTATGACTAAGATTGTTGATATCACTCCACAATATAAGCTAAGACCAACATTTAATACTATCCGGGCAGTGATATTACAGAATGTAAAATGGCAAAAGGTATTTTGTATTGATGTGCAAATGAGTATTTATATAAGTCAAGTCAAACTAACAAGGTTAACAAAGCTGACAGTTAACTAACTAATTAAATAATCAATAGCTAAACTAACTAAATTAACAACAGTTAATTTAAGCTAATACCCCCCCTCAAACTGAACCGTATATGTTAATTAGGTTCAGTTTGGACAGCACATAATTAAAAACAGAGGGATGTAGAGGCTTGGTGTGAATGTCAGCAACTTGATTTGCAGAGGAAACTGAAATTAATTGAACGACACCAACTTGAACTTTCTCTCGAACTAGGTGGCAATCAATTTCGATATGCTTCGTCCTCTCATGGAATGTTGGATTTTGAGCAATTGCAACAGCAGACTTGCTGTCACAGTACAGTGAAACCGAGCCAACATGTGCACATTTCAGATCTTGTAGGAGATAAAGAAGCCATTGGATCTCACGGATTGTGACAGCTAATGCTCTATACTCGGCTTCTGAACTAGAGCAGGAATGGTTGGCTATTTCTTGGACTTCCAAGAGACCAAGGATGAGCCAAGAAACACTGAAAAACCAATAACAGATTGTCTAGAATCGGGGCAAGAAGCCCAATCCGAGTCACTAAAGGCTGACAGCTTGAAATTAGAAGAAGCAGAGAAGAATAATCCTTTTCCAGGAGAGCTTTTAATGTACTGTAATACATGAATAGCAGCTGCATGATGTGCTTCAGTGGGGGCTGACACAAATTGACTTAGTCTATTGACAGCAAAAGTCAAGTCAGGCCGAGTATTAGTGAGATATATCAAGCGACCAATGAGCCGGCAATAAGCTGCTGAATCTGAGTAGGTCGGGCTGTCAGTAGCTGAAAGCTATAGATTAGGAATCATGGGTGTAGAAGTCGATTTACAAGCAAGCAGCCTTGCATCATCTAACAGCTCAAGGGCATACTTCCTTTGGCAAAGAGAAATTCCTTTAATGGACCTTGCAACTTTAAGGCCTAAGAAGAACTTGAGGGAGCCAAGATCTTTGATCTGGAATTGATGATCAAGCTGACACTTCACTGATTTGATTTCATCAAGATCATTCCTTGCAAGAACAATGTCATCTACATACACAAGTAGTATTGTGATGTTAGAACCAAGATGTTTGACAAATAGGGAATAATGAGATTTTGATTGTAAGTATCCAAGCTTTAAAAGGGCATAAGTAAGCTTGAAATTCCATTGGCGGCTGGCCTGTTTAAGTCCATAAAGAGACTTGAGTAACTTGCAAACTTGATTTGGTTGAGGGGTCTTAAAGCCGGGAGGTACTGTCATGTAAATTTCTTCATGTAAATCCCCATGCAAAAAGGCATTGTTTACATCTAATTGATGTAGATGCCAACCTTTTGCAGCAGCTAAGGCTAGCACAATTCTCATGATTATCATTTTGACGATGGGTGAAAATGTGTCAAAATAATCAATGCCTTCTTGTTGAGTATACCCCTTTGCAACAAGCCGGGCTTTATACCTCTCAATGCTACCATCTGACTTATATTTCACCTTATAAACCCACTTGCATCCAATAGGATGTTTACCAAGTGGTAAGTTAGTGAGTTTCCAAGTCTGATTTTGCTCTAAAGCAGAGATTTCTTGGCCCATAGCTTGCTGCCAACAAGCATGTTTTGCACTGCCAACAAGCATGTTTTGCAGCCTATTTATATGTCTTGGGTTCAGGTATGTGAGAGATAGCAAGACAAAAAGATTTATGTGGAAGAGATAAATGATCAAAATTCATGTACTTAGAAAGAGGATGAGATATACCTGATGATTGACTTGGTGACAACTGAGTGTGAACTATATTGCAATGATAGTCTTGAAGATATTTAGGTGGATGTTTGGGACGGGTAGATATCCTAAGGACAGGTGAATGAGAAGCAGATTTTTCAGCAGAAGCAAAATGCTCTGCAAAAGTAGAACCAGTAGTAGAAACAGGACTAGGTGCAGGGGAATGAGATGGGATTAGATCACCTGTTACAAGAGGTACAGATAAAGGAGTAATATTTGTGGAATTTTTGTAATGAGGAAGACAAATAGGAAAAACAGAATTAGATGAATTATAAGAATCAGATGAAGGTATGAATGGAAAAGTATTTTCATGGAAAATAAAATGTCTAGTGTAACACCCCGCCGAAACAGGGCTTTGACTTTATTTATTTAATATAATAGTACTCCATATTTGAGTAAACATATATTTTATTTATTATTAAAGAAAAGTATACATGGTTTATTATAAAGTACAAACTAAAAACTAACACCCAGAAGGGCGACAAAATCCCCACTGGCCGTGACAACAGTATCTGCCCCCAAACTTTAGATGGTCTTTCCGTAGGTTCCCAAACTTCATAGCACAGGTTGATCTTGGTCATCTGGTTATCATATGCATTTAATACAATACACAGCAGCGGTAAGATATCCATTAATCTCTATCAAATAGGAAAATAACATAGTAGACAGACTGTTATCATGCATAACAACATATATATATATAATCATCGACATTAATGTCATCACAGACTCCTGAGTACACGGTCACAGACCAAACCATACTGATACGTCATACTGACAAACTCGACCATACGGTCACATCACAAACTGACAAGTGTCATTGATCGTTCGGGCTGATCACCAGCTCTACTCCCTAGACCGATCACCAGTCTTAGGGCACCGAGTAAGATAAGTTGGTTATCTCGGGAACATATCCTGATACGCTACCATATCTGATTACCGGTTATGGCATCTCATACTACCATATCCAATTACCGGAGTAAGACATCGTCCTGCGTGCAAGGACGACATTCTCTATACAGAGAATGACCAAGATTGTCCAGCCGTCAGACGTGGAGTCCTGGAGACTCGTCCACATGACCGAGTCCACATACCCTCAAGGCCAGTGACTATCTCCAAACTACTCCATACCTTTGGTACCACGGACATGGAGAGCCTCGTCGGAAAGACCGAGCATACTCCTCAAGGTCTTGGCTAAGCATACCCCTCAAGGTCACCGACTGATCTCATTACCATCCCGTCGATACCTTAGTACACCAACCTCGGGTACGCCGACCCGGATATCACCACTATCACAAGGTTCTGATGGTAATACTTACTATTTCCATCTAGGGATTCGCAAACCTCTAACTAGAGGGTGTCACCCTTAACTCTAGGACCACACATCAATCATCATACTCACGGATATTATATACAACCAGCACATAAATATTAGGTACAAAACAGAATATCATAAATCATCATTTATCATATTTAACAGCATATAAATTATTCCTTACATCGCATAAGCGACTGTCTACTAATCTCATAAATTTATCAAATATAACCTATGTTGGTTGATAGGTCTACAGTGACTATCCTTAGCCACTGTACACCATAACTCCTCTCCTGCGGTGTTGCTACTACCAACCCCTAGTAGGGCTAAGGAACTATACTCATGCTAACAGTACTACTCTACTACCCATTTTCCATATAGATTAAGGTATATTTCCCTTACCTGGCCTAGAAGACTGTCGCCGCTCGCGTTCCTCGCATCCTCGAAGCTCTTCCACGCCCTCCACACTCTCCCAAAGGCCTTTGGAAGCACTTGGGATGAAATGGGGGCCTTAGGCCTATTTATAGGCGAATGGAGAGCTCCCCCCTTTCTTAACCGACTTTGATCACGTCGTGATGGCAAGGCCATCGCGTCGCGAGGAGCAGCTTTCAGAACCCTCCTTTTCTCTCTGCACCGCCTTATCTGCTCTCCGTTCTTTGCGTCGCGAGGTTGCGTCGTGAGCCAATAAACACTGGTCTCATTGTGTCGTGATGGACTACTTCCAAAAAATTCTAGTTTTGTCCACCCTAGAGAATTCTAGGGTATTCTAAACTATTCTAGGCCTCCAATGAGTTATTTTAAATTCAACTTAATTCCAACTAAGGTTCTTAATATTCAATTACTATTTAATCAATATTCTTATCATTATTTAAGATTTATTTACAAAAAATCAGGATGTCACATCTAGACAAAAAGAATTCTCTGGTAAGAAGATCAAATAGAATGAAACCTTTAACACCTTCTTTATGACCTAGGTAGACACACTTTCTAGCTCTAGGTTGAAACTTGGTTCTATGAGAAGTTAAAGTAGATGCAAAGCATAAAGAGCCAAACACTTTTAGATGAAAAAGGTCTGGATGTTTATGATGAAGAATGACATAAGGTGATTGATTTTGTAATTTGGAAGATAGTAGAAAATTGATGAGATGAACAGCATAAGACTAAAAGGAAATTGGAAGGTGAGATTGAAACATCAAGGCCCTTGATACATTTAAGATATGTTGATGTTTTCTTTCAACCACCCCATTTTGTTAGGGTGTTTCAACACAAGAAAGTTGATGAATGATGCCCTTACTTTTGTAAACAGACTCAAATAAAAATTCTTGACCATTATCCGACCTTAATGCCTTTATTTTTGAAGAAATCCACAAAAGTGGCAAACTGAATTAAGCAAGGTCTAGTTTCTGACTTAGATTTCATGAGTCTAATCCAAGTAAAATGAGATTTGTCATCAGCAATTGTAAGAAAGTATCTATGGCCAGTTATAGAAGGAGTCTCAAATGGACCTCAAATATCCACATGGATAAGATCAAAAACATTATGAGAAATGGAAGAGCTAAGAGGAAAAGAGAGTTTCTTTTGCTTAGCAAAATGGCAAGTATCACATATAAAAGAACTCAAAGAAGAAACATCTTTATTATTCTTTTGAATGAGATTACAACAGTGAAGAGATGGATGCCTTAGTCTATAGTGCTAAATGTTGGAATGAGGAATGTTTGTACAAATGTTATTGGCAAAATGTAAAAAAAGTGGAAGGAACCGGATTGGATTGAGACAATATCACTTCATATTGTCCATGAGCCACTCTAGCTTTGCCACTCATTTTCAAGGTATTCATTTCCTGTACAAGACAATGGTCATTAAAAAATGAAACAAAGCAAGGTGAATGATTAGTAAGTTTGGTGACTGAAATGAGGTTAAAGGAAAAATGAGGAACATATAAAACATCAAACAAAGTAATATGGGAGTAAGGTGAATGGTGCCCCGAATTTTGGTGATGGCTTTTTGGCCATTAGGAAGATTAATGAAAATTGGTTTAATAGTCATGTATGTGCTAAAGTGTGTAAGTGATGAAGAAATGTGGTCAGTCGCCCCTGAATCAATGATCCAAGGATATGAAATACTACCTGAAGTGGTCACGGATGAAGCATGGTGAGAGCTGACTAAATTGGTGGAGGCAAAATTTGAGGGCTGGGTTGAGGCAGCAATTGATGCAATGGACAACAAGGACATAAGACATTGAACCTACTCTTGAGTAAAGCCGGGAATGGAAACAGAGGTAGCTGTTGTGACGTCCTAGTCAATTTTTTCAATATATTCGTTTATACGATAATAGTGGAAGTAATTTTATTTTATTATGGCAGGCAGAAGTGTACAAATGTACTTAAAAGTACTCAACTTTAGGGCCCTTAACTGCACAGAGTGCCAAATAACTGAGACTCCTTAAAATACTGACTTTGACTCACTGGCTGTGTATCAATTGAACCATTTTCTTTTTGAAATTGTCTGATACCTGCTAAGACCCGTAGACAGAAATATACAGGACACAGAAAACAAACGGGAGATAAGAACACACTATATACACCATTCAGTGGGAAAGCAGGACTTGGAATTCATGTATAAAAAGGCAACACACTCAAGCAAAGCAGAATAATAGAACATGTGAAAGATTAAATCACACATCTCTCGATAATGATTTGGACCATTACCTAGCTACCCTTGTCCATGCAACCTACAACTATATGCCTACGTGGCCACACAGATTAATGTGGCATAAACGGCCCCACCTTAGCCAACTTATCCTTTGTAGATACCAGCACAACGACCTCCCACCGACGTGTGGGTAGGCCAAGCCAGTTATCCATTCCCCTATCCCGCTCATCGTACCCCTAAGAGTGCATCCTTGTTCCCCAACTTCGACGTTAGGAACAGGTATCGGGACGACACTCGGGATCAGCACTATGGATAGTGATACAATAGTACTCCGTAAGGATAACCAGGCTACCCGACGACCCGACAGGATGGTCGCGAGCCATCCGTCACCTGTGGAATAGAGCCGAACCCAATTTATCCTCAAGGACCGACGTGACCGACGTGTCCTCTATACTGACTGTATCGTGCCCGCACCCTGGCACCTGGCCTCGTACACAGCCTATGCGTACGACGGTGGATTACAGCACACAGCCATACATATGAAACCTCCCCTTGTGATATTTCATTATCCATCATCTTATTCCAACACTTACCGGCTTATTATCAACTCAACCAGCATCAATAGCTCATCTTAACATTACCAACTTATCTAATACTCATCGACTTATTAGCTCATCCAACATTAATATTTATTTCGATGTTTGTCTACTCTCTATGATTTAATGATTCAGTTATATTCTCACGTACAACAACAATAACTCAATATCAAACCAGCGTGAGCAAAACTACCAACGTACACAGCACAACTATTAGCATATAACATGATGTCAACTAACAACTATCTTATCAACTAGCACAACATCAATTATCATCCATCTTCAATCCACATGTAGATCAATTCTAGCGTTGCTCAGGCGACCATTACTGACCTATTATTAATCCACACACCAGCAATTAGACACATAATTATAAACAATCATAAGAAACCAGCATCACATTAATCAACATCCATAAATATCAATAAATCTTTCTTATGGTTGATAGACCTCTGACAACTGTCCTCAACTATCACAGGTCACAGCCTCTCTCCTAAGGTGCTGCTACTATCAACCTCTAGTAAGGCTTGGGTCACCCTACGCCTAGTTATACACTTATTCTAATCCTACAATCCCTAGTGGATAGGGTTCAAATCTCCCATACCTGGCTTAGAAGACCGCTACAATTCATGCTACTCTTTGCTCCCTCGCCGCTCCTGCTACTTGCACTCCTACCTCTAAACACTCCTACCTAGCTTACTAGGCTACTCTCATCCCCATTCTCAGAGGATTACCTACTAAGGGCTTTCTGATGCACAAGATCCTCTCTTGAGGCAATTGCCGAGCATACTTGCTCCTTGGTGGCCCTCTAAGTCTCACTCCCTTTCTCAATCTCAAGGATTACTTACTAAGGGTTTTCTGATATGTCAGATCCTCATTAGAGGCAAGCACAAAGCATACTCACTCTTTAGAAGTCCTTAGAGAGAGAAAGCTAGAGAGAGAAGATGATTTGGGGCGAGCTGGAATGGAGGGGTGAAGGGGTATTTATAGTGGATTTTGGGTCCATCGCGACGCGATGGTGTCAAGACTCAAAGTCCATCGCGTCGCGACCATGGACACGTGTCAGAGATCCAACGCTTCTGATCCACCGACTTTGAAGACTCCATAGGGTTCCAGCATCTTCTGCCATCGTGTCGCGATAGCCTCGAGTGCAATCTTGGTCGCGTCGCGACCTTGACTAAGGAGATATTCGTAATTTCTTTCGTTCTAGACATTTCTAGGGGTTCCTAGATCCTTCTTATAGTTATTTGGTCATTTTGAGCGTTTCTATAACATACCTAAGTCTATTTCCTTTCAAATTAGGACGTCTAATGCTTATTCTTCGTCTAACTGTACTTTAAATATTATTTTTTGAAAAACGGGATGTTACAGCTGCAGCAACAACATTATTAGGTTCTGGTGCAGCAACAACATTAACAGATTTCTTAGACATATAACCAGGAGGAAAACCATTCTTAATGAAGCAGGTATCCATTGTGTGGTTAAGGCGACCACGATGTGTACGTTGCCTTTGAGGTTTTTGATTAAAAGGCCTAAAATTAGGACGTGCCTTGCCTGGCTGTGAAGAATTGTTGCCAGAAACAGAACCTGAAGTGGAAGAAACTGCCATAGTTATAGGTGTGGGAAGAAGAGGCTATTGGAAATGTCGTTCCTGCTGAATCACAATGGAATGCACCTTGGACACAGGTGGTAGTGGTTCAAGCAGAAGAATCTGAGATTTGACTCCAACAAAATTATCATTGAGGCCTTGTAAAAAGGATAAAACGAAATCATTGTCCCAGTATTGTTGAACTAGATTAACCACATTACAACAGCCAGAAATCGATGAGGTGCAGGTAGAAATAGGACGGAAATTGCAAAGTTCATCCCAAATTATCTTCATTTTGGTGAAATAGGCAGTGATAGTCAACTCTCCATATTTGAGAGAATATAGTTCAGAATGCAATTGTGAAATGCGAACGAAATCACCTTAAGAAAAACGGTTGCGAAGTTCCTGCCAGACTTGATATGCAGTATCTAACCAAATGACGCTCGATGCGATCTCAGAAGACATTGAGTGATGAAGCCAAGAAAGGACCAGTGTGTTGCAGCGTTTCCAGACCTTGAAACGAAGATCATCAGTGGACGACTTTAGAATCGAACTGTCAACAAAGTTAAATTTGTTCTTCATCTGCAACGCATTGGACATTGCTCTCCCAGCCATGGTAATTCGAAGGTTCCAATGGAGGAGAAACTAGAACCAAAGATGGATTCTCATTCAGATGTATATAGAAAACATCCAAAGGATCTTGAAGTTGTGGTTTAAGAAAAACAGGATCAGGAATCACCGATTCAGGCTGAGATTTCGGTGAATTCGATGTGGAAGAAGATTCAGACATATTGTTAGGGTTTCAGATAATCGCAATCGCGAGAGAAGAAGAATCGGATTGAAGAAAGAAGGTTGCGAGAAGAATCGCGAATCAAAGAAACAGAATCGCGAATCAAAAAAACTGAATCGCAAAGCAGAGAAGCAAATCGCGAAACAGAGAGGCGGATCGCGAAAGAAGCTGACACAGTTACAAAACGGTTATACTAGAAAACGAGAGAAAATGAGAGAAAAGGTGCGGAAGATTACTTCTGATACCATATTACAGAATGAAAAATGGCAAAAGGTATTTTGCATTGATGTGTAAATGAGTATTTATACAAGTCAAGTCAAACTAACAAAGTTAACAAAGCTGACAGTTAACTAACTAACTAAATAATCAATAGTTAAACTAACTAAATTAACAATAGTTAATTTAAGCTAATAAGTGATGAAAGTGTGCCAAGCATTCTTAATTTCGCTATCACATTGGACATAATGAGGGGGCAAAAGATACCTTTCCTTTTGAGGGTCATTTGGGTAGGAGACAACCTTTGCAGGCCCTCCACAATGGCAGCTTAACACGGGTCGGAACTTTGAGTTTCCAAATAAGGAGCCAATCCCCCTTATCCTTCAAGTGATTAGTATCAATTAGAGAATTCGTGGCAAGGTGGTATGTGGTTTTGACTGAGTAAATTCCCCCTGGGTTTGGATGCCACTTGATAGAATCAATGGAAACAGAATTAAAAAGGCGTGGTCAATATTGATTCAGCAAGGGATTCTTGAAATAGAGCCCAGATCAAATTTTCGTTCCACTCTTTGCTGTTGGGAAGCAGGAGATCCTTGACAACTGAGATGCATGTTAGAGAGTGGTTGGGCAAGAATTTGACCATCTCTGAGCCAAGATGATCCAAAGATAGTTTGTGATTGGTTAAAAGTGTAAGTTACGTCTATCATCCGAAAGAAAAAATCATATATTCTCCTCAAATACATAGATGTATTTTCTCATCTTTTTTTTTATCCTAGTATAGATGGTTAGCGGGGAGGGGGAAAGTTAGAGGGGAGAAGGAAATGGTGCAGTACTAGTTCGAACCCTACTCTCAACGTCCACACAGCTTACATATGTTTTACCACCGGACTGTGTTCTATGGACAAACGTATTTACTCGTTTAATAATATTCACAAAGTGATTTTCTAAAAGAATAAATAGCATGCGCAGTTTTCCTAAAGATAAAAAAGATAGCATGCGCAGTTTGTGCGCGTTATCAAATTCTGTGGCATATGATTCAGTTATAGATGGGTGGACACGGCAAGGTGACCCGTTCCTTTCAAATTTTCGTTTAATTTGCTTGAAATCACCAAAACCTTGGGGAAGTATCCATTTGACGTAAGTGCTAACGCAAATATAAGGCAAGGCACTAATAGTATTTTGATCAACTAAATACTATAATTTGACATATAAGTTTTGTTCTTATTTATAGAAACAAATCTGTAAAATTGTCAACTTATCGAAGTCATCAACTTTTTTTTGTTTTTGCAATATAAAATTTAGACGAGGGAAAACACACCTTTGTGAGGTAAGAGTGAGAATTTACGAAAAAATTTACGTATAACCTATTAACGAAATAATTCCCGATTCGAACCCAACTCAACTCACCGCTAATACCACTGAAAAATCCGACTATCAGTCTCAACTCCACGTAAACAGGGAGGCAAAGCCATCAACTTTGTTAACAAGTTCATGTAAAAAAAAATTATTCTATCAAAATTACCAACTTATAATAATATCGGACCAAAATAAAGATTCCCGAGTATTCTGTTGTTGGGGGCGGAACCGAAGCAGGCCACTTGTTTTCTGGAGGTTTCTCCGTTGGGTAAAAAGGTAAAAGACCAGAGAATTATGTATATACGTAGTAGCTCGCAGTGGCACCTTAAACAATAGTGTCACGTTATTTGTACACAAAAAGAGACACAAATTTTGGACACACAATCTGTATTATGCAGGCGTCACGGTTAAATGCGATGTATACTGATATTTTATTTTATTTGCAATTTATTTTATAGTTTTTATTTGTTTAAAAAATATTTGTATCGTGCAGGATAATGAGCTGCGTTAGCAGGATAAATAAAACTTAGTTAACTGGATAAATAATGAACTTTAGGGTTGACATTCACCAAATAATATGAGCGAATTAACAGGATAAGTGAGCTTACGTTAGCAGGATAAATAAATGGTTCACATTATCTGGTGAATGCCAACATTTTATTTATCTGGTTAACGAAGTTCATTTATCTGGTTAATACTATTCATTATCCGGTTAATACCAAATCCTAAAACTATTTTTATCTGGTTAATCAAGTTCAAATATCTGGTTAATACAGTTTATTATCTGATTAATGACAAAAAAAAATTTAACCAATTTAAAACAATCTAAAAAAAATTTGAAAAAAAATGTAATTCGTATATGTCCGTACACATACAAAAATACGCTGTGTCTACTGTCAAATTGTGTGTGCCAAAATCATTTCTCTAAACAAAATCTATCAGTGAGTGTGTGAAAGTAAGAGAGAGAAGAAAAATGTCGGGGCCAGAGTGCTGCTCAAATCCACCAACACTGAATCCCAATGCAGGATCAGGCCACGTTGACAAGCTGTGTGGTCTTAATGCCTATTTCAGTGGCTCCCCTCACTCCAACCGCGCCGTTCTTCTCGTCTCCGATGTTTATGGTATCTCATCTTTACCCCCTTTTTGCTCTCTGTAACTGTAACCCCCCCACATCACAAACAAATGGGTGGCGATCCTTTGCATCTGCTACTTACTGTTTTGCTAAATTAGCATTAAAATTGTAGAGTTTAGACTACTGATGAATTTCTAATTTTATAAATTTTTAATTTATTGACCCTATTTTGATTTGAAGGGGAAATTGTGTGTCTAAACATTTGATAATATTCTGGCTATTTCGTTTGGGGTTTCTATTTGTGACGTTAAGTATTACTGATACTTCTTTGAGATTTCTATTTTAAATTACACGTTTAAACGCATTGGAGTTGACTGATTACAGATTAAAGACCAACCAGCATCTTATTTTCCTTGGCACTTGATAGTATATCATACTGCTTTGATATTCTGGATTCTTTTTGTTGCTTTTTGTGGCTATGAATTGCATGCACAGCTGAAAGTTACAAAATTAAGTATTCAGTATTGGTGGCTGTGGTTTATATATTGAATCGAATCGGTTGTGTTGAATGCATGCAGATAATCTTTTAACAATTATTGCCGTTAACCAAAACCTTCTTCTAACTACGCATGCACAATTTTTCTTGCAGGATATGAAGCGCCAAATTTAAGGTATGGCTAATTCTCATGTCTCTTTTTTATATCTAATTTACTAATTTTTGGTAGTTAGTTATTTGTTCCAGCAAGTTATTTTGGCTTCATTCTGTCCAAACTCAAAGTTAACTACCTTGTAATTGAAAGGGATAAATGGGGTTACTTTGGCTTCGTCCTGTTTGAATTCTTTGGTGATTGAAGTCTAGTGCCTGCTCACGTGAGCTCTGGTTTCTTTGCATATTCATGTTCTCTTTAGTCCAATTGTTCATATATATTTAATGAGAATTTATGAAGATTGTTAAAATGACATTCTGCATTATATTCTAATTGATCTTACTTTTCCTCTTTAAATTACTACCTCATGTTCTTCAGGTGGCATATATAGATTTCAATTTCAGTAGGGAAATTATCAAATGATCACCTATTTTTTTAACAAAACTAGAAGGGACATACAAGGTTAATTTAGAGAGTAATGGTTCCCGAAAGTAGTGCTGTAGGCTGCTGTACATAATATGTTAGATTTTGACTAGATTTTTAATTTTCGTAGGCAATGCATTTGTGATATACTTATTTGATTTATTGGTATGTCTATCTTTTCACTTAAAATTTTCTCATGTGTTTGGTAAGTTATTATATTGACAATACAATCTAGATGTTTCATTCTGCTCTCTTTGCCAATTCTCCCTCCCTCCCTCCCCTCTCTCTCTCTCTCTCTCTCTCTCTCTCTCTCACCCACACATCACTCACTATGGTGCCAAATGTAATGTGTTCACTTGCTAAGTAATACTGTATGTTCTCTGTTGTGAAGGAAGCTTGCAGACAAAGTTGCGGCTGCTGGGTATTATGTGGTTGTTCCTGACTACTTTGATGATGAACCGTATAATCCTGAGAACCCTAACAGGCCCATACCTGTTTGGATAAAAGATCATGGAACGGTTGGTTCTTATTTAGCAATACCTAGTCAGTTAGTTGTTTATATATTTTGTTCTTTTGATATATAAGAAAGGAACAAATTTATGTGTTTTTTTTCTTATTGAAATCCAATTTTTGAATCCTCATTGGAACTATGAACACGCTGATTTTGGAAGATGTGTGACTGGGTTGGGTTCAGGTGTCTGGTTTGTGTAACATTATTATCGCTTCAGCCATTGGCTATATGTGGTTTTGATTTGTTGATTGAGCATTACAAAATTGCCTCAAATCAATTATACAAAATCGTGTCATTCTCTGATGCATACCTATTATATTAATAGGACAAAGGTTTTGAAGTTACAAAACCCATAATTGAAGCCTTAAAAAGTAAGGGTGTTTCAGCTATCGGGGCTGCTGGATTTTGTTGGGGTGGTGAGTGCTACTCATTCTACTTATTTTGCACGCATTTTTCCCCTCCTTTTGTTTATGCAGAAGTTTCAGCTTCTCATATGGTGTACTTATTGGTTGGATTTAATGTTTGAAACGCATTTTTAAGTTAATAATTGAACTCACAGAATGTACTACATTTACTTCTTTCTCTCAGCTAAGGTGGTGGTTGAACTCGCGAAATCCAGACTTATTCAAGCTGCTGTGCTATTACATCCATCATTTGTGTCTGTGGATGACATAAAGGGTATGAATTTTCAATGTTTAGTTTTTTCTTCTTAATTTGGATACCCTTTGTTTAGAAAATGTCTTTTAGCATCTTCTATGGAGAAAAAAAAAACTACTAAAAGTATGATTTTTATATTACAATATAGCATGCAAAGGCATCACAATGAGGAAAGTAATCCAACTATGTTGGCGCAACAAACTCCATCTATCATCTGCAACACACTATAGATTTATTAACAACGAAGAAGTGTAAAAAGAAACAAAAGCATGGGAGACATGAGTCAAAACCCATGAAAAGAAAAAGCAATGAATCATCTAAATCTATAAGTAGGAAGACCAAGTTTATTATGACCAAAGTCTTCACTAATAAGCTTAGGAATAAGATCCCACCAAGTAAAACTGGGATGATGAATGCCATAAGAAGAAGCAAGCTTATTTGCCAACATTTCCCTTCACGAACGATATGAGACACTCTAAAATGCAGATTTTGAGAGATTAGTAAGCAATTTATCCGATTACGCAATTTGCAAGGAACCACATATAGATTTGAAGGCTTTAACCACAAGCAAAGAATCACGTCCTAACCATAGCCTACTAAAATTATGTTGTTGCTTGTTGTTTAAAAGAAACTTTCCAATTGTGATTACCATCAATTTAAGCATGCTTGCATGTTTTCAAGTAAGAGGCCTATTGTGAATTCCTAAATGATCATATTTGTCTTCACCCTGATGTCTCCCTAAATGATCATATTTTCTTATGCTGCAGTATAGTTATATACTTATATACACCTTATTTAAACAATTTTTTTATTACCAAGTTATAATTAATATATTCTTTCCTAGTTACTGTCCTAAATGATCATATTTTCTGATGCTGATGTACAGTATAGTTATATGCGCCTTATTTTAACAAAAATGTTTTTATTACTAAGTTATAATTAATATATTCTTTCCCAGTGACTGTAACTGTATATTAACTATTAGGGGACACCAGTTGCCTTTCTCTCTCTCTCTTTTTTTTTTTTTTTGGCGCCGTACATATTGTACTGGCATCTATATCATCGTAATCATTACCTTTAGTGCATGTTTGGATGGACTAATTTTGTTTTCGTAAAAAAAAAAAAAATTCAAAATGCTTCTGAGAGAAGTTATGGCTGAAATTTGTTTTTGTATACAAAACTAGCAAAACCAAAAATATTCTTGTTTAATTGTAACATATAACAGAGACATCGGATTAACACATTTTTGTCTGGAAGATGAGCAGTGCCTGTAACAACAATGGAGTGTGTTTGAAATGTCATATATTGGTGCAAAAGATTAGGAATTCAATTGTTTGTGGACTATATGAGATGCAGTTTTTATGAACTAGGTATTCAATTTATGTTTCTAGTGGCTAATTATATGCTTCACTAGTAATCTACATTGATTAATTTTTTCCTTCTCCGATTGTCTTTGCTTCTTTTGTAGTAGTGTTTTGAACTTATGTCTGCAATAGTTGATTATGCAAAGGTTCTATTTTATTTGGAGCTTCTTCCATACAAACTCAGTCACTTGTCATTTTTCAATGATTGAAAAAAGACAAAGCAGAAGTAGAAGAAACATATTTCTTGACCGAGACGTTCGTGTTCTAACAGTTAGTTATTGGTCTTACATTCAGGTGTTGATATTCCATTTGCTATACTTGGAGCTGAGATTGACAAAATTTCTCCTCCAGAGCTTGTGAAACAGTTTGAACAAATCCTAACTGCCAAATCTGCGGTCAGATGTTTTTTTTTTTATTTCCTTTGTGGTTATCTTTTTTGTTATTACCTTGATGATAATCTCATGCATTACTCATGAACGGATTTTTGTTTTGTGCAGGTAAGTTTAGTGAAAATATTTCCTGAAGTTGCACACGGTTGGACTGTGAGATACAACCCGGAAGATGCAGAAGCTGTGAAGGTTGCAGAGGAGGCTCATCAGGACTTGCTGGACTGGTTTGCTAAACATCTTAAATGAGAAATCTTCTGCGGTAAAAATCTTATGTATCGACGACGTGTACTATAAGCGGAGCATGCAATATGCTATACTCACTCCACATAGCTGCAGTTTACAACAAAATAAATGCTGTATTATTGTGTGTTGGACACAGATCATAGATTTGATTCCGCGTAAAAATATCATATTGCTTTCGATGAACAGTTGTAGTTTGAGATCATAAGAAGTCATAAAGTCCTTTTATGTTAAATAATCGATTTATGTTCTTGTGTATTTTGCGCTGAATGATTTCTGTGAGTGTAAATTCTGTTATTCTCCGACGACTAGATATTTTCCTAAGCAATTTTTTTTAGACTGATTGATCAGGCACTTACGATTTGAAATTGTTTATAGCTAAAGCTCATTGTAATGGTTAAGTGATTAGGATTTTCATTTGTATGTGATTATTGAGTATTATGTGTATATGTATGCTTTTGTTTCCAGGATCCATTTATAACATGTAACAATTTCTTTGTTTATTTCTAAAGGAAAAAAGGGCAAACGTGGTGATCAAATCGGATGGTAGATTTCTTTATATGTCTACTACGTGAGCAGCCCCAACTACCACAATTAAAAGATTTGTTCGTAATTTGTAAAAGAATAATGCTAAATATCGCTAAAATAACCATTGCGAATGGTCGCGAATGATGTGTCACCTACATTTTTCTTTGAAAAGCGCCACACGTCTCATTGCAAATAGGAAAATTCTTGTTGCCGCAATGTTATTGCCATTTCTGTTGCAAATTTTTTATCAAAAACCAAACCTACAAGTGACTTTGCAGAACCAGCAATTCAACATCTTATAGACCAAATCAAAACCCGTAAGCTCCAAAAAACCCATGATAAAATCTATCTTCTCTACTCTATGTATTTCTATACTCTTCCCCTCGCTACTGGCACTGCTCACTATCGTGCTGTGCTCGACTCTAGTCACCGCTGCTGCTGCGCATGGATGTGTTAGCGCGGCTCCGCTCTTCATCAACCCCAATCTGGCCGCTCTCGTCGTGCAACGGTGACGGTGGTCATTAATAGTGAACAAGACGTTTTATTTCATGGGTGGTTACATTCTGCCAAAAGAAAGTTTTATCCTAAAAAAATTAATAAAGTTGCTTTGACTGTCATGCAACCTCCTGTAAGTGGTGAAAATTTGAGAAATCACCGGCCACGACCGTCGACCTTGGTGTGCCTGTTCTTGGTGGATTGTTTTGGAGGGTTGGCGGCGACGATGGCGGAGGAGGTAGTGGATAATTGCTGTTGAATTTGGGTCTTGTTGGCGGAATCTAGGATCGGAGGGTCAGATATAGTGGTGATGGCCAGTGAGGCATCGATGAGGTGAGGAGTGGCTGCGGAAGCAGAAGAAGAGGATGCTGAGTTGGAGGAAAAAGAAGAGGAAGGGGAAGTGATGGTGTTGGAGATGGAGCCCATGATGAAAGGTGATCACCTGGTAGTGGTGCCATCGAAATCTTGCTGGGAATCGGAATGGAGGTTCTGGAGGAATAGTGGAGTTGTGGGCTTGTGGCATTGGGCTTGTCGAGTGGTCAATGCTGCATTTCACGCTAGTTTACTCATGGGATTTTATTTCTTATTTTCTTTTTTCTTTTTGATAGATTTTTAAAAATGACATCCACGTCGTTCGTGAAATTCTCGTGAGAAAGCTATTCGTTATATATAGCAGCACTGTTTGTAAAATTGCATTGATTTGATGGAATAAAAATATCAGCACCAATTCGCACGAAATAGTAAGGAACGTTTTGGCAGAAATCAAGTCACTTAGAGCATCCACAGCGCAGTTGCGAGAGAGTTGCGAATTGCGTTGCTTTTACTGACAAATTCTCTCTCTCAATTTTCTTCTCTCTCTGTCTCTCTCATAGTGGGCCCACGTTTCTCTTTAGTTGCCGTAAACTCTGCAGTTGCTTTGACAAAAAATAAGGCAACGGTGCACTAAATCAAACCTGTCATGTAGCCTATATTACGGCAACTTAAATTTAGCAACCACCCTAAAGTTGCTCTTAGCATTCATTGGGCATGTTTCCATTTGCTTATTTACTATAGACAAGACAAAGAAACTCTCTTTGACATCTTAGACATTGATTAACAAATGTTAAAATATACAACTAGTGTTTGACCGTGCTTTGCCTTGCCCAACAATCAGTTGGACGTCAGAGATGCCGCATATTTAAAAGTTAAAAGATTATTGATCCTTTTCTTTCTCTAAAAAGTATACTGCATTTGGTCTTCCCTTCAATCAATAATAAGTAATAAACCCAGCAAGTCTTGAATCTTACCTAACATCTTAGTTTATTTATGGTTTATACATACATATACATATATACATATAAAATAAGGCCATGTAGTGAACAGAAGTTACAGAACACATTACAGAAGAAAAATGTCAGGTTCCGAGTGCTGCTCAAACGCACCAATTCTCAATCCAACCTCTGGGGTAGGCCATGTTGAGAAACTCGGTGGCCTAGACACCTGTCACTGGCCCCTCCCACTCCAAGCTTGCCATTCTTATGGTTTCTGAAATTTTTGGTACCTGAAACTTTTCCTCTTCTCAGTACTTGGTTTATCATAACTGTTACTTTCAATTTGTTGATCCATTATTTTTAACTTCACATGTCCAACTTGTGCTGTAGGATTTGAAGCTCCAAAACTAAGGTGTGGATAATTTTAATGTTTGTTTTCCAAGTCTAAATTAAAATTGCTTAAATGCACTTCTACATCAAGCTGGTCTATTACTGAATTGTTTTATTCAACTATTCTGAATCTTGAAGTTATTCTTTCCAGTTAAAATGTGATGCCAATAGCAATTAAAAAGTTGAAAGTCAATAGCATTTTGTGCACGTTATTGTTATCTTTTCTTCTCTAATATTTTTTGTGATGTCGATGTATGGTAACGACAATGTGAATTTCTAGGGACTAACTCCATGTTTTATTGTTTCTTAGCAAACCATTAGCATCATGTTAGCAATGTATCTGTAGGAGTAACAACAGAATCGGATCATTCATAACAGAATCCGATTGTATACCTCATAATAGAATCCACAAGATCAGATTCATCACACCAGAATCAGATTGCTTAATTTCAAATCTGTTTGTATTTAAATCTCCTAAACTTTAACATTGACTTGCTGTTGACAGCTCCTTGTATTTCCCTATATAAACATCTGTACAATTGATAGAATGTAATGCAATCATATTCTCTCATATCTTCTATATGGTATCACAGAGCCAAAGCGCTTAACTAGCATTTTTTTCCTTCTCTCGATCCAAATGGCTACCACCACCACTACCCCTCTCCCAACCGCAAATCTCAATGAGTTTAATCTTGCAGCCAACCTCCCTATCAAGTTGTCTGCTGCCAATTACCCAACTTGGCACAAACAACTACTTCACCTCCTCAAGGCACATGATCTTGAGGGTTATGTCACTGGATCTCTCCCGTGTCCTCCTCCCAAAATTGGATCTGGAGACGCTGCTGTCACAAATCCTGCCTATCAACAATGATGTCGCCAAGATAACCATGTATCTCTTGCACTCCTTGCTTCCTGCAGCCCAAACAATTGTGGTATCTGCCACATCCTCTGCTGATGCTTGGGCCAAACTGCAGAAAACCTTCTCAAACAGATCCCGTGCAAGGGTCATGTCTCTCAAGGAGCAACTTGTTGGAATCACCAAAGGCACATCTAGTGTCCATGATTATCTCCGCTCAATTCGATCCATAGTGGATGAACTTGCTCTCATCAATCATCCCATTGAGGATATTGATCTTGTCATTGCTACTCTCAATGGCTTAGGACCCACATTCCGTGAGTTCATTGCATCAATCCGCACCCGTGATGCACCTCTTCAATTTGATGAACTATTTGATAAGCTGGTAGACTTCGAAATTTTTTTGCAAAGAGGTGAGCGCCAATCAGCATCTACTCAGCCTGCACCTGTCATAGCAAATCTGGCACATCATGGATCATATCATGGTGCTCATGATAGGCCTCATCAATCAGGCACTCGCAGGGCTCCTGCTGCTGCATCATCCTCTGATAATGTCCCAATTTGCCAATATTGTGACAAACATGGTCACACTACAAAGACATGCTTCAAGCTGCATGGCTATCCCTTTCGTGACTCATAATCCAACAAGAAGCCAACTGCTCACCATGTGAAACGTGCCTTCACCGCTGATTTTGATTGGTTGCTTGACACTGGGGCATCTCACCATGTCACCAATGATCTTGCCAACCTTTATATCTCTCAGGAGTCACCAACATCAGAGCACCTCTATGTTACTGATGGTAAGCCACTATCAATTCAAGCCACTGGTTGCTCTACATTTCACACTCCTCACAAAAATTTACAGCTCACAAATATTCAATATGTACCAACTGTCTCACAAAATCTTGTTTCGGTTTCTCAACTATACCATACTAATCAAGTTTCACTTGAATTTTTTCCATTGTTTTTTGAGGTCAAGGATTTGAAAACGAGGAAGATACTGCTGTGAGGAAGAAATGAGGATCATCTCTACAAACTTCCCCTGACCAACCCCACTCCATCAATCCATCATTCCCTCAAATCCGCCTCTGCTCAACTTTGGCACAATCGCTTAGGACATCCAGATTTCAAAATTCTAAACCATGCTCTCAAAACTTCTGAGATTCAGCCAGTGTGTGCCACCAATAAGTGCCTTGATTGCCTTGCCAATAAAAGTCATAAATTATCCTTTCATAAGTCTAGCATATCTAATTGTCAACCTCTTGATTTTATTTTCTATGATGTATGGGGCCCTGCTCCTTTCAAATCAATAAATGGTTATTCTTACTATGTTATTTTCATTGATCTCTACTCAAGATATGTGTGGCTTTATCCTATCAAATTGAAATCTGATGTCTCTAATATCTTTCCAGTTTTCAAAGCTTTAATTGAAAATAAACTCAATGCCAAAATCAAACACTTTTACTCTGATAATGTTGGAGAATATATCAAACATCAGATCATTTTTCCAACAACATGGCATCTCTCATTTAACAACACCTCCATAAACTCCAGAGCACAATGCCATCTCATAAAGAAAACATCGCCATCTCGTTGAGACTGCCAGATGTCTCCTTAACCATGCATCTCTCCCTCCCCAATTTTGGTGTTATTCTCTTCAAACAACAGCCTACCTAATTAACAGACTTCCCACACCAAGCCTTAAAATGCAGTCCCCACTTCAAGTCCTCTTTCAAACAGATCCTAACTACACCAAGCTAAAAACCTTTGGTTGCCTCTGTTATCCTTGGCTAACCCCTTATGTGGCCAATAAACTTCAGCCCAAATCCGAGCACTGTGTGTTTTTAGGATATAGCCTAACTCAAAGTGCCTATCTTTGCTACAATCCTATAACAAACAAGCTTTACACCTCTAGACATGTTCAGTTTGTTGAGGATATATTCCCATTCTCCAACAAACTCTCCCCTATCAATTCAAATTCAAATACCTCTAACCACCTATTTGAACAACAACCAATCCCTATCATCCTTCAAACCTTCAATTTAAATCCTCAAACCGAGCCTCACCAAACCTCTCTAATTATCCCGCAACATCCACATCTCTCCATCATCAACCCAAACACTGAGCCACTCAATTCGACACCTTCCTCCTCTCAGTCAGCAAATCCCACCACTAGCCCAACTCACTCATCCTCTATACCAACCAATACACCCGAACCTGTCTGTCCATTACCAACTCGAGATGATCCTCCAACAATCTTCCAGTAGTATCTCCCTCAAACACTTCCTTATCTCATCATCCAATGGTGACAAGATCCAAAAATGGCATTCAGAAACCGAAAAAGATTCATGTTGTGAGCAAGTTTCCACTTCCACCATCAGTTGAACCACCATCTTGTTCTTCTCAAGCTATCAAAATTGTTGAGTGGAAGACAGCAATGAGTGAGGAATTTAATGCACTCCTAGCTAATGGCACTTGATCTCTTGTCCTACCCAAGGATCATTATAACATTATTGGATGCAAATGGGTGTTTCGTATTAAGCGGCATCCAGACGGGTCTATCTCACATTACAAAGCACGTCTCATAGCCAAAGGATTCCATCAACAACCTGGGGTGGACTACTCAGAGACATTTAGTCCTGTAATTAAACCATAGACAATCAAGCTTGTTCGCTGCATAGCTCTTTCAAAAAGTTGGTCATTATCCCACATGGATGTAAACAATGCATTCCTTCATGGCACGATCACAGAAGATATTTATAAGAAACAACCTTATGGTTTTGTGCACCCCACTCAGCTCAATTTTGTGTGCAAATTACAGAAGTCTCTCTATGGTCTAAAGCAAGCACCGCGGGTCTGGTATCATGCACTTCGATCATTTTTGTTATCATATGCTTTTACCAATGCCAAGTCTGGCACTTCCCTATTTATCTATCATAATGATCGTATCACGGCCTACTTCTTGGTGTATGTTAATGATTTACTTCTTACAGGAAACAACACTAAGTTTCTTAGTGAATTTCAACCGGCTCTCTCAAACAAGTTCTCTCTCAAAAATCTGGGCACTCCTAGTCACTTTCTAGGCATAGAAATTGTGCCAACAGCCACTGGGTTATTCCTTACTCAGCACCATTACATTCGTGACCTTTTGGGCCAATTCAATATGCAAGATTGCAAACCCATCTCCACACCTATGTCTACATCTCAATCATTAATTTCTCCTGCAGATAGTTCAAGCTGTGATGTTACTGCATACAGGAAACTCATTGGATCACTCCAATATTTGTCACTCACAAGACTTGATGTGTCATTTGCAGTTAACAAATTAGCTCAACATATGCAATGTCCCACTGATATTCACTTGCAAGCAGCTAAACGGGTGTTGCGGTATCTCAAAGGCACCATTGACCATGGTCTCCAACTAACTAAAGAAAGGAGATCTTCTCTCCAAGGCTTTTGTGACTCGGATTGGGCAGGAGATACAGTTGATCGCAAATCCACGGGTGCCTACATCATATACCTTGGCTCCAATCCAATATCTTGATCGTGTAAGAAGCAACCTACAGTTGCTAAGTCTTCCACAGAGGCAGAACACAGAACAATTGCCAATACCACTACTGAAATCCTTTGGCTACAGGAATTGTTGAAAGAGCTCAAATTTCCACTACTTGGCAAGCCTCTAATTCATTCGGACAACCTTGGAGCCACCTATCTCTGTGTCAACCCGGTCTTTCATTCAAGAATGAAGCATCTAGCCATTGACTATCACTTTGTGCGTGATCTAGTTAGTGCTCAACAGCTTCAGGTGCTGCACATTCCATCAAGCCATCAATTGGCTGACCTTCTCACTAAGCCATTATCAGCTGCGCGATTCCTTCTTCTCAAATCCAAGATTGGAGTCGTCAATCCCTCCTCCATCTTGCGGGGGCGTGTAGGAGTAACAATAGAATCAGATCATTCATAACAGAATCTGATTGTACAGCTCATAATAGAATCCACAAGATCAGATTCATCACACCAGAATCAAATTGCTTAATTTCAAATCTGTTTGTATTTAAGTTTGTATTTAAATCTCCTTAACTTTAACATTGACTTGCTGTTGACAAGCTCCTTGTATTTCCCTATATAAATATCTGTACAATTGATAGAATGTAATGCAATCATATTCTCTCATATCTTCTATAGTATCTAGCAAAACTAAATCAGGAAACAGGAACAATGAGAATTTATCAGGAGTGTCATGTTAGAGCTGATTAAGTTTCTAATCTACAAAGTTATGCGTTTAGATCTGTACTGTACTTATCTTTCTGATTAGTATATTTTCAACTGTGATGCATTTGCACAAGGGTACTGTTTTGTACAATTATCCAACAGTAGCAGCAACAACAAACAATTTTGTTTCTTACAAGTAGTAAAATTTGTGTACTATGATCCATTGTGCTTATATTAGTTGCGATCAAAACTTATGCCCTTTTTTCTGTTGAAAAGAAAACTTGCAGACAAGGTTGCAGCTAAAGGGTACTATTTAGTGGTTCCTGATTTTTTATATGGAGATCCCTTTACTCCAGAGGATGCTACCAGGCCTCTACCTGTTTGGTTGAAAGATCATCAACCAGTGAGTTCTTTAACTTCAAGAATTATTTGTACTTGTAAACTAATCATTTGTTCCTAGCTGGAAATTTGAAATTAGGATATTTCAACATTTATGATTGAGTTTAAGTCTCTGATTTACGTGGCATTATAGTTATATCAATTGATTATAGTCTAGATATTGTTTTGGCTTGCTATCTTTCATGAAATTATCAGTATTTGATGATTAATTAGTGTGACTTTCACCAAACAAATGTAAAAGAATTATTCTTTATATGTAAACTGTAATTCATCACCTGATACTATAATGTTGTGTTAATAGGAAAAAGCTTTTGCAGACACAAAACTAGTAATTGATGCTTTAAAACACAAAGGTGTTTTGTCCATAGGAGCTGCCTCTTTCTGTTGGGGTGGTGAGTTTCCATTCCTACTTATCATCAACTTATTCATTCGTTTATTTTGTTTGTTTAAATAGTATATTTGATTCCTCAAATATATACTTGTTGGTCAGATACTTGGATTTAATAAGACAAATCATTAAATTAGCTTACAATCATAAATATGTATTGATAAATTACTGAGTTGACTGATGTTGACCCTGCTGCTCTAACATCTCAGCCAAGAGTGTGGTGGAACTTGCCAAGTCTAGGTTAATACAAGCTGGTGGGCTACTTCACCCATCATTTATCACCTTGGATGACATCAAGGGTAAGGAGTTTTACGTGCATATTTTATGTGTTGATTGGCATTACTAAACAATTTGTGAATTTAAATACCTTTTATCTCTGCTTCCTGAAAATCATACATGTCTTATATATCTTGGCCCTGGCTCTAGGTTTAAGGAGATGTTGAAAGGAGTTAATCTGAGTTCCAAACATGGCTGACTAAAACAAAAATAATAAAAGACACAAAAAGTTGTTGAATAATTAAATCATCAAAATCCATCAATATTAGTGGATTTCATCGCCTTTTTTCATGCATTTGATTTTGTTTATATGTATGTGGGTATTTACATAATTATGTTTAGGATGGAAAATCATTTGTTAATTTGGGAAGTTTTACATTGATATCCTCTCTTGTTTTCTTTTCCTCCTTTTGCAATAGAGTAATGAACTTCATTAGGTATTATTATTGTCCATGCACTCATTCTGTTGTGTTTAGTACTAATTCACTACTTATCATTTCTGAAAGAGCAGAATAGGAGAGTTCTTCTTACACGGCTAAATTACATGCTTATAACCTATTATTCAACAATTGGTGTTACTTTCAGGGATCAGTATTCCAATTGCAATACTTGGAGCTGAGATTGACAAATATTGTCCTCCAGAACTCCTGAAACAGTTCGAACAACTCCTAACTGCTGAACTTGGGGTAGTACAATCCCACCCTTCATCTTTACAATATCTTCATGATGATGTGTTAGTAATGAGTAAAATATATTTATAATAATGAGTAAAATAAATTTATAATAATAAACTTGGAATAGTCCAAAAGCTAGGGAAGAGAGAGATCTATAGGTCAAACCGCTAAAAGAGATTTAGAGGTAAATAGTATATTTTTAGACCTAATACACATCAGGACATTATGGCGTCGACTGATCTATGCAACTAATCCAACTTAGTGAGAAAAGTCTTGATTGTTGTTGTTATTATTATATTATGTTAGTAAAATCCTACAATATTAACACCATTCTTTCAAAAATAGTTTGAAGCAACTTTAATGATACCGCCCTGAAACTTTGCTTAACTCTTCACTTTCTCTTTCTGCATTGAGGTGTGGCTAATGAACAGCTTTGTTTTTTCAGGTTGATTGTTATGTAAAGTTATTTCCCGATGTTTCACATGGTTGGACTATCAGGTACGACAATGAAGATGCAATGGCTGTAAAAGCTGCAGATGAGGCCCATCAAAATTTGCTAGACTGGTTTGCTAAACATGTTAAGTGAAAAGCATTGTTTAATGTAAATCATGTCAATTATATATTTCCTTTATTGAGAGTATGGAGGATATGCATTGTTGCACAAGTCTTTGTGTCAGTACAGTAATTATAGTTTTTACCCTAAGGCTCAAATACTCAGCCTAATTCAACTGTTCCTAGTTCCCATCTCTTTTGCCTATGAGCACACAATATGAACAAGAACAACAATAGTAAGCAAAAACTGTTTGTTAGTGGTGAGTGTTGTGTGACTGGGAGCGACTGTGATTCGTCTTGCCATCGCGCACAGTGAGCATTTGGTGGCTCTTGGGTGCTTTAAAATTGGGAGCTTACAAACGGTGCTTGGGTGCTTTCAAATTGGACGTAGTGAGCGTTTTGAAGTCCTAAGTGCTTTCAAATGGAACCGTCAAATTGGGTTCAAGCGAATTTATAGAAATAAAGTTCAAGTGATGCTTTAAAGCTCAAACGATGCTCAAGCTAACAATTTCTTGATTTCTACTTATGAGCTTCAAAACAGAGTAAAGAAAATTTCCTGATAACAATTCCTTGGGTTTTTTACTTGTTACAACGGAAAAATAGATAGGAAAAAAAGGGTAAACAACCAGTGATGCAAAACCTATAGAAATATATTAACTATCACTATTGCTGTTATATATGCTAAGAGAGGTTTTCGAAATATTAACCACGTGTGTAGTTCTTTAATCTTGTCTCCTACCTATTTTGTTTCTTGTAGACGCAAAAAATTAATCATTCTCCTAATCATGGTGTTAACTATTTTCATAGATTTACTTGTAAGTATGTCAACATTCTAGGCTGCAAAATGAATATTGCTGCTGCGATCTAACTTATTTACTATTTACTATTACGTAACTACCAGTGGCGGACCTATGTGAAACTCAGGTGCGAAATTTAAAAATATTCACTTATCGCCTATATAATTTTTATTTTGACCCCTCTTAATTTAAAATTTTGCACACAGACCCATACTTCTTTCATTTCAACTAGATGCAATATGGGTTTGGGTGCACTTGCACCCTCTAAAAAATTAAAAATATTACTTATCCCTTATGAAATTTATATTTTAACTCTTCTCAGTATAATAATTTGCACCATGGTCAGTGCCCTCACTAGTCACCTATTTCATCTCATTCAGTCAGATCCAATCATCTCTCTCAAAACACAACTCATCTCACTGTCTCACATCTCGATTCACTCTCCTCCTGTTGGTGAGTGTCAGTTTCGGTCTCTATTTCCTCCCTTTACTAGGTGCATATTTCCTCCCATTTAGACTAAAACCTTAATCTGATATCTCTGTTTATTTTCTCTCGTAATTTTTTTATTATAATAGGGTCTCTGTTAATTCAGTCTATGTTGTTTTGTTATTTTTTCTCGTAATTTTTTAATTCTGAAACCTTCCATTTTTTTAAGTCCAAAAACCAGTTTTGTGTTATCATAAACCATGTTCTTGTTATTTTGTAAGAAGACTAAACATTTGCTTTTGTTATTTTTTTTTGTAAAAAAACATGTGTTGATGCTTTTGTTATAATTTTAGTGTTTTTAAAATTTTATGCACCCGCTAACCCAGGGTCCTAAATCTACCACCGGTAACTACACCTAAGCATCGATGTAGGGGCTCTTCCTCACTTGACACTATACTCGAGCAATACAATGTTACTTATAGACAACAACAAAATAGTATCCATATAGTGTCTAAATTGATTCAACTCATATAGATTTGATAAAGTTTTACATTGGTTGTCGACTACCTAGCACAATCTTACTCTTTTTTTAGTTTAGGATCAACTATACATACAACATAGATAGATATTTAAGAAAAAAAATATCAACATAATAACATAAAAGGATATAGCAAATTAAATAAAATAGAAAATATGGTAAAGGTTCATGTATGTGTCGTGTGTGTATATAATTTAATAATATTATTTTATAAGATACCTATTTTTTTATAAAAGTATCGTAAAATATCTTTACAAATATCTATACGATGAATTTGTCAAAAAAAAAATATTTACATGGTGAAATATAAATAGAATATGTGTAATCTTTTATATATATATATATATATATATAAATAAATGCTTAAAAAATTCAAGGGCAATGTTTAGCTTGGTTTGTTTATAAATAGGAAAGGGCAATGTTAGAGGGAAGTGCAGTGCACAAAAAGAGTACTGAAACAAAATTGTCTGGTCAAACAAAAATGTCGGGTGCAGCATGCTGCTCAAACCCGCCATCTCTGAACTCCTCTAGTGGAGCTGGCCAGGTTGACAAATTCGGTGGCCTTGATGCTTATCTCACTGGTTCCCCTCATTCCAGCCTCGCCATTCTCTTCGTCTCCGACATTTTTGGTAATATATTCAAATCTTTTTTTTTTTTTTGATATTTTGGGTATCGCTATGATAATTAAGCTTGATTTTTTAAAAGCTCGAGCTCAAGTCGGTTGTTTTGTACGAAAAATTGAAGCGTGAATTTCAATGTTGTGAAAATGCTCAAGTTCTTGAAAGCACGAGCCTTCCATAGACTTCTTCTTTTCGTTGCATTTGATCGTATAACTATTCGACTAAGGACACTTGATCTGTGAAACGAAGCGTTATTTTTTTCTCAAATCAAGATTTTATATTGTGCCAATCCGTATATATCACTATATACATCTATCTATTATGTATGTAATAAACTTAACTACGTTAATGCGAGATGCCAAAAACTCATTCACTTACTCAAAACTATTTTTATGGCAAAAACAGTTTTTCTTCAAAAGCCAAATTCCCTCGGATTCTCATGGTACAATGTTTTTTTTTCTTCAAGACTCGTGCTTTTGCATGAGTTTACTGCTGCAGCCAAATTATTTGACAGAATTAAGTTAAATTTGTGAAGATTTAAATGGGGATGTTAGATAGAGTGAAATAATTCCGGCCACTCTTCCCAGAAAGTCTAACAAGAAAATTGGTTATCTAGTATTTTTCGAATATTAAATATGATACATAAATGTAGTATTTCAATTTCTAAATTAATATGAATACGTGTAATGAAAAAAGAAAGTATGGACTTGCTATATACCTGCTTTTTATTTTGGTATGACTTTCTTAATTTAATCTCTTAAATATTTATTTTTATATGTCCCACTGTCTATGCTTGCTGCTCATAAGATATGCATATGATTTCTTGCCTAGCTGATAATTTTGTAAAATCACTATTCTGAGGAGGCTGTGGTTCATAAATTGAATTGATTGTATTGAATGCATGCACACCATAGTTTAACAGTTTTTGCCTTCAACCAATATCTTTGATTAACTTCACATGCTCAATTTGTCTTGTAGGATATGAAGCCCCGATTTTAAGGTATGGCTAGTTCTCATGTTTGGTTTCTGTTTCTAATTTAGTAAATTTTGATGATCTGACTGCAAGTTATTTTGGCTTCATTCCATGTAAACATATACCTACTAATTGAAAGGGATAAATAGTAGATTGCCTTTCTGGTAGAACTGGACTAGAAAATAAGGTAAAAGTGTAAGCTTTATTGCTAACTATCAATCTCTGCTTCACTATTCCACGTGATACAGAGACGATATCAATATAATTTTCTCTCAGCATTCAAGAGATCTATACTCTGCCTCTAGATTTCAACTCAAAAATCAAATGTGTAAGTATAGGTCTCTTGAATATAAAGTCATACTGATCAAAAAAAATAATAATATATAAAGCCATGGCTCATAAAAGAGTAATGCCACAGGCTGTATATAGTATGTTAGATCATAGCTAGATTTTCAATTTTCATAAATGATGCATTTGTGATATATAACTACTTGATTTATTGGGTTGTATACCTTTTCGCTCACAATTTTCTTTATGTTTTGGTAAATTATAGGCCAAAAGAATTGGCTGTTTCATTCTCCTGATCTGCTCTTTGTCAACTTTCCCTCTTGCTCTATCTCTCTCTGTGATGCTAAATGTAACTGTTCCCCTGGTTTCAAGTTTGTTCTCTGTTGTAAAGGAAGCTTGCAGACAAGGTTGCAGCAACTGGGTATTATGTGGTGGTTCCTGACTTCTTTAATGGTGATCCCTTTGATCCTAAGAATGTTGACAGGCCTTTACCTATTTGGACAAAAGATCATGAACCGGTTAGTTCTTTTTTTAATGATACTTTGTTGTTAATGATTTTTTTTAATAAAGAAAAAAACTTTTTTAAGATTGAATTCCAATTTTTCGTATCCTTATTGGAACGTTGATAACTCTGATCTTGGATGATAATTCAGATGTTTGCCTTGTATAATGTTATTATCATTTTTGCAATTGGCCTGCCACATTCATAGGTGGTTTGGATTAATGGATTTGTTGATTGAATATTATGGATTGTTTTGCTTTGGATGTTAAAAAAAATTTGACTTATCTGTAAATTGTGATGCATCATTTTCTGGTGCTTACATATTATATTTATAGGACAAAGGTTTTGAAGCTTCACAACCCATAATCGAAGCCTTAAAATTTAAAGGTGCTTCTGCTATCGGGGCTGCTGGTTTTTGTTGGGGTGGTGAGTGCCTTTCACTTATTTGGTTTTCTTCCCCTCCTTTGTGTTTAAGTTTAACTAATATCGGTGTAATATTGGTTGTATAAGTTTGAATATTAAATACACAACTGAGTTAATTGAAAACTCACAGACTGTACTGTGTTTTCTTCTTTCTATCAGCTAAGACTGTGTGTGAACTTGGGAAATCCAGACTCATTCAAGCTGTTGTGTTAGCACATCCATCATCTATCACAGTAGAGGACATCAATGGTATGAATTTTCAATGTTTAGACTATTTCTTAATTTGCATGTTCTTCATTCAGGGGTCCCGGCATCTTATCTTATAAGGAAAAAAGAGTACTAAAGCTATGTTGCAGCTTCTTGTCAATTGTCATGCCATCAATTTGAGCATGTCTGAATGTAAGAGGCTTATAACTTCCTAAGTGGTCTTGTTGTCTACATTCTAACATTCAGTGTTCACCTACTGCTTGTTAGAATAAATATTTTCATCGTTAAAGTATATATAATATTCTTTGTCAGTTACTGTAATTGTATATTAACTAATAAATAGTTAGATCACTTTCTCTTTCCCTTTTCTCTTTTATGAGAGTATGTTGGCATATACTGTTATATCATAATCATTATGTTTATTGCACGGTTGGATTAACTTGTTTTGTGTTTACAAAAGCCTATAAGTTATAACCAAAATGCTGCAGAGAACTTTTGACCGAAAAGCTGTTTTTGTATAAACATTAATCAAAAGAAAACATTTACCCGAAATAAAAAATAGATTTGGCAAATGTTTTTGATTGGACCATGAAACACCTTGTCCCCAACCATCACACCCCACTTTATGGATGATTTAAAAGTTTATGAATCATTAATGACATTTCTTTAGCACTGTTGTATTGATCTTCTGTTGGTATAGCTGATTATGCAAGGACTCTATTTTATTGGAAGCTTCTACCATACAAACTCCTTCACTTGTCATTTCTGAATGTTTGAATAAAGACAAATAAGAAGCAGCATTCAGAAGCGGATTTCTTCAAGAAGTAACTGAGATGTTTGTTGGAGTTATAAAATTTTAAATAGGGAAGGAGGAAATAGAACAAACTCCGAATCGTGATTATGGTCTGGTACAAAAAATGAAGCACTAACCGTTAGTTATTCTAATATCATGATAATTACTAGACTCCTACAGCAACAACCAAAGTCTTTTCTCACTAGGTGGTATCAGCCACCATGAATCAGTAGACATCATAAAAAGTCTTGTCATGTATTAGATGCCTATCGAAAAAAAATATGTATTAGGTCCAGAGATTGACCTATAGTTTCTTTATGATTTGACCCATAGTTTTTTTTTGTACATATAGTTTTTCTTGGTCTCCTTCTACCTCTAGCTATAGGAGTAGGGTCTAGCAATTATAATTAGAATTAAGAGATAATTACTTGACTCCAAACCCAAACATGATGAGATATTTTCCGTATAATCTAACAATGTTCACTTTCTATCAGTTAATCATTGATCTTACTTTCAGGTGTTAATATTCCAATTGCTATACTTGGAGCTGAGCTTGACACAATTACTCCTCCAGATCTCATAAAACAATTTGAACAAGTGCTGGCCGCTAAATCTGGGGTTGGAATCTTCCTTACTTTTTGTGGTTATCTATCATCAATCTATGTGTGTGTGTGTCCCTCAAAATACATATCTTTTTGTTTTTAGTCCTTATACAATTTGTTCTTAGAACTAAAACAATTTGTTTTTAGTTCGTAGCCTTTGGTCCTTAATTACTTATTCTAACGGAACACTAATAGTCCCCACCATTAGGTTAAGTGATATTTTAGCAAACAGATTGTCATATAATCACTGTCACGTGTTTTATACATCACACGTGGCATGACACATCATTATCCACTTCAACCTTTCTTCTTCCTCTTCTCCCACCCCTTCCTTTTTGCCTTCACCACCCACATTTCTATCCCCACCCTATTCTTCTGGAATCCTAGCTTCCAAATGGACCCAACCCTATATCCACCGGTCACACACCTATCTATTATGGCTGTTGCTTTGAAATTTTTTCTATTGATTAGCTTTTTCACGTTTTGTTTTCTGCTATGCATGTTTGCAAAAAATTTGCATACATACACATGGTGTACAATTGTGCATAGGACCAATCAGACTTCACAATTGAT
Source organism: Calophaca sinica (assembly GCA_037113605.1). Lineage (NCBI taxonomy): Eukaryota > Viridiplantae > Streptophyta > Magnoliopsida > Fabales > Fabaceae > Calophaca > Calophaca sinica. The sequence goes on from CM073731.1 coordinate 4,705,901, forward strand.
TTGACATTTTTTAGTTGGGGTCCTTGTGCAGTGTTTGTCAAAATAGTTGTTTGTTTTTCTCGGTCATCGGATGTGCACATATTCATGAATCTCTCCTGTATTTAAGATATCACTCATTATGTCAAAAAAAAAAAAAAGATATCACTCATGTACCCTTTTTTATGTGCAGGTTGATAGTTATGTGAAAATATTTCCTAATGTCTCGCATGGCTGGACTCTGAGGTACGACACTGAAGATCCAGAAGCTGTGAAGGCTGCAGAGGAGGCCCATCAAATCTTGTTGGACTGGTTTGATAAACATCTTAAGTGAGAAATTTTGTTGGATGAAGAGCTTCTATGTTGATTGCATCATCCAGTCCCAGAGTGGAGGATGTGAAAATGCTACTCATTCTATGTAGTTGCTGTTTACAACAAAATAAATGTTTGTTTTCTGAGATATTAAGAAGTCGTACTTTGAGGCCTTTTCAGCAATGATATGAAAACCGGACCGGACCGGACGGTCCGACCGTCGACTGGCACCCTCACCGGCCGGTTTAAACCCAATTGGACCGCAGTTTGGTTGGACTGGTTTTGCCTTTTTATTATTATTATTTTTACTTACTTTTTTCTCAAAATTAGTACTTATTTATTTATTTATTTATTTATTTATTTATCATCCGGTTCGACCGACGGCTCAACCGGTTAAACCAATTGAACCATGACCCGGCGGTCTCACCGGTTCAACGGCCGATCCGGTTTTTAAAACATTGCTTTTCAGTTTATTCTGAATTATGTAGTATTTACCAAAGCAATATTCGTTCTTTCTACATGGGACTTTGTTTCACTAACAAACTAATAAGATCGAGCAGCTACAGAAATTGGAAGTAGCCAAGCAAGTCACAACTGACAAAGCCAACCAGGAGATCCTATATTGCGTTTTCAAGTTTTATGATTCATGACTACACTATTGATTAGCAAAAACTAGCGCAAATCTTGTTACTCCATGCGCAAGGCCACCCCGATCCATTTGCACTTTTCTTTTTTTGGTAGACAAGGGAAAAAGAAAGAAAAAAGCAACAAAACAAAACCAAACAGCTACTCTCGCTAGGAAGTACGTACCCATAACATCAGCCAACAAAAGCGGGCTCAAGCTAATAGGAACTCCCTTTAAGACAATAAGGGCCTCATCACATCTCGCTCTCATCTTTGCTAAGAAATTCGCACAACGATTTTTCTCTCGAAGAGTGTGGTGGATCTCTAGCACCCAATCCTTTTCTAGAAACTAAAGCTCATTCGCATAATAGTGAAACAGCGAGACCCCGTCCAAAATAAGCTTCACTGCAACCAAAGGGTCTGAATAACATTGTAATTTCCAGACCCCCCATCTCCCAGCACAACTGAAGACCATAATAAATAGCCATGATCTCTGCGTGAATGATGTTTGAAACCCCACACTTCCATAAAACTTCTTTTTGATGCACTAGGTATTAAAACTTTCACGGTTTGTGATAGTGCAACTCCAAATTTGAATGAAAAAGACTGGTAGATTTTTTTTATAATAAAAGTTCGGAGGATTTTGTTTCTTACTTCATACACATACCTATTATCTATATAAGAAATTTAACTATACTAATGACACATGACAAACGTTCATTCATATGTTTTCCCGCAAAAAAACAATTTTCCCACAAAAACTTAACTACTCTTCAAAAACTTAAATACATTGTAGATTCCGTTTTTCTTTGCCACCAACATGGGTCTCTCGGTTAGTTTTCTTATAAAATATACTTTTTATGTCCGATGTTAGGATGTGCAAATCTTACACAAAAATTATAGCCAAGTCCTAGAAATGCCTAAAATTAGAGTCACAAGTTAATATATCTGTCATGAAAGCTTGAATGCACACAACATTTTTAAACCGATAAACAATAACCAAGTTCGAATTAAAGGATTCTTATCCTCTTTCTTTTTTGATAGAGGTGTCTTATCCTAGATAGCCTATATTTTGATAAATGACAGAAAAAATTAATTTTTTGTGTATATGTTTTCAAAAAAAAAATAGATGAATAATTATCTAACTATGAATTTTATTATCGAGAATCAATATTTTCAAAGAATGAAGTAATTTTAGAATAATGTAACCTTCATGGAATTTCTTTTTTTTTTTTCCCTTTTTTTGGGTCAATGGTTTTTTTTCCCTTCTTTTTTTGATCAATGATTTTTTTTTTCTTTTTTGAAATGGAAACGCATAGACAACGAAAAAAGGGCTTAAAGAGAAAGTCCATTGGGGGAGAATTCACTGAGGCCCAAAAAAGGCCCATGGGCAATGCCCAATAAGGAGGCCCTGATGCCAATGCTTCTAAACCCTAAAAACACACTGGCGGCTTCTTATTTGCGAATTGCGCGTAGTCCTTCTTCTCATTTGCAAGTTCTGAACGGAAAAGCAACGGCGCCGTTTCCCTGACTTGAGGCTTCTCTTCTCTTCTCTTTTGGTAAGATCTATGGCCTTAAAACGTTTCTGTTTGACTGTGATTTAGTGTTAGGGTGCATCATCACATTGCTTAACGTCACCTATAGTTGATTCTTATTGAAACTTGTGTGTCAGGCGCCATGGTGAGGGTTAGTGTGTTGAATGATGCTCTGAAGAGCATGTACAATGCCGAGAAAAGGGGAAAGCGTCAAGTCATGATCAGGCCATCCTCCAAAGTCATTATCAAATTCCTTTTGGTGATGCAGAAGCACGGTATTTCTCAATAATAATCATTGCTTTTTCTATTTGAATGTTGGATTATTCAGTTTTTTTTTTCCAATTTGTAATTTTTTTGGTGTCCTTGATTTGATATATTCTGGTGCTTGATAACGTAGGATACATTGGAGAGTTTGAGTATGTTGATGACCACAGGGCTGGCAAAATCGTTGTTGAATTGAATGGTAGACTGAATAAGTGTGGTGTTATTAGTCCCCGTTTTGATGTTGGTGTCAAAGAGATTGAAGGTTGGACCGCCAGGCTTCTCCCTTCCAGACAGGTCAGCTAAAATCCCTTCTTTGCTTCTTTTTCATAACCTTCTATCTAGCTTTGCTTGGTGTGTCCAAATGCATATTTCTATGACTTTTTAAGTGCTTATCTCAGTATTCTCGTGTGATACCATTATGTCAATATCAGTAAATTAGTTCAGAACTACGATCCTTCATATAAAAGGGTTGTATTGTATTATATTTCTTTTCTTGATTTTATAAGTTATGACTTTTATGTTGTTGGGTTTTTATGTATGGGTTTGAGTAGATTGGTCGGGAGTTCAACACTTTGGTTGCTTGTGTACTATGGTTGATGATTTGGCTTCTAGTGTTGCTGCTGCTGTTGTCACATAAAGTTCAAACATTGAACTTTATGTGATCTGTTACTGTGTTATGTTGAATACATGTGGTTCCTTCTGTGATCCCTGACATTTTGATTGCACGAATATGCAGTTTGGTTATATTGTTTTGACTACCTCTGCTGGCATTATGGATCATGAAGAGGCTAGGAGAAAGAATGTTGGTGGTAAGGTCCTCGGCTTCTTCTACTAGGCTAGTTTTCTATGGAGGGTCTTTATGATTTCTGTTTTAGATTTACCGGATGTAATGGAGGATGTGCTAGTTCCATAGTAATATCACACATAGCAGGAGCTGTTTTGTGATGTGCTTTATTTTGTTTTGCAAATTCAAGTTGGTACTATAATTTATCTGATTTCTTCACCATCTTTTTCATTATACTAAAATGTACTGGCAGAATTGTTTTGAACGGTAAGCACTTTTTGTTTAGAAGGTTGGAGCATTATAGATGTTTGAATTGGTGTGATCTGGTTAGAGATTGGTATTGCATTGACTAGATTGAGTTCCGAAATTAGTGGTATATGGCTTTCAGAAAATTTTCATGCATAAAAACCAATCTAAAATTATTATAATTCCAATTTCATAATGAAAGGATTGAATAGCGTGAATTAATTTGAATTTATAACCAAGTATTCAACTAGTCTGTTGATATTATAAATATAAGGCATAGGGACAACAATGGGTTTGGGTACGGCACTAGAGAATGCATCCTAAGGGTGTGTTTGGGAGTTCAGAGGGGATGAGAGGACTTATGACTACTAATTTAGTGATAATATGGAGAAAAATTACACTACAAAGTCCTCTCCTAATTTATTTTTAGAGTTTCTGCAAATTTAGAGGGTGTTGGGGGAACTCAAAAAATGAACTAGGAGAGAATTTTGGAGGGTTTTGAAGGATGATATTTACTCCATGTGACTAATGAATTGTAAGTTTGTATGCCCTCAACTCTCAAACACACCCTAATATTTGCAATTAAGAAAAAAAACTCGTAGATATCAATCTTAATACTCATGAAATCTATGGGTCCTTTTTTTTCTTTCTTTCTTGACAAACTAGTAAAATTATAATATCACTTAAATATTAAATTTAATTATGAAAAATTAACAAAACAAGGAATATTGAATTTAAAAAAAAAGTAAACTTTTAATTATGGAATTTAAAGATATGGTATTTAGTTCCCGGAAAATGATGTTTTCAACTAGTCTCTATTATTTTTTTTTGGAAAATGTGTATTACGAGACGAAAATAAACGAATGTTTCTGATTGATTGCTTTTTCTCTCATACCTCCCTTTTTTCTGCTAAACACCTGATCGTGTATGGTTACCAATTTTTTGATCAGTTAAATACACGTGTGTTTTCGACGAAATTTTTTGATCGGTTAAATACACATTCGTCTGTTTTCGGCGAAAGGCTGTTTGTTCTTAATAGCATTGCTGCTTTTTTTTTTGTAGTACTTAAAGACGTGTTTTCTTAAATAAAGAGATTAAAAAAATTAAATAAGAATTAATTTGAAAGGGGTATTTGAAGCGTGGTTTTGAAAAATATTTAAATATTATATAGGATTTATTATTATTTTTCAGGTTATCTATGTCTATATATCTCTGTTTTCTATGTCTATATATCTCTGTTAATCTGGCTAGTGATCATATGGATCAATGATCATAATAAGTTAGAAAAGAAAAAGTAATTTATGATATAACTTTTTGGGGTTTTTCAGAAGTTAATATTTTGAGAAATAAGAATATGCACTTTCAGTGTAAAATGACAAAATAACGAGTTTTTTATGATGTTAATGTAAAACGAATTTACACTTATGGTGAATGCCCTTTAAATTCATTAAAAATTGTATCGGAAGTGACCCTTGCATTCGCGCGGGCTTACTAGTACTCATTTAAAAATTTTGTTGAACCAAACTCATTGCACAATCTATGATTCATCCATATTATCTTGCGTCAATGCACTTGACCAACCGATAATCTTAGAAATGGGTTTATAACCCGTTTTTGCATAACGTACTTTTGTATGACTCTCAAATATCCTGAATCAGTGGATATAACGGAGGATCGGTCTAAAATCAGAAAGTGAAAAGGGGTTGTAGAAAAGCATCACGTGAGACGGTGATCCCTGGTCTGTTTGTCCATTAGAAAATGTGATGGTTTTCTACCCACAGCTCACTATCACAGCTCAAATATGCTGGAAGGAAACACTTGCGGCTCATGATTACAATTAAACAAGTAATTGATTACGTTTTCTAAAGAAAAGTAGTCGATTACACAGTCTGTATTCAATTATATTTTTTCTAATAAAAAAGTGATCATAGTACATGCGAATCCGACCTAGATTTTTTTCTCTCCAACCCTGTGAGAGTTTTATCGTTTTGCCACCTCGTTCTAGCACTGTTTCATTGGTGAACGGAGGTTTTGGAGGTATGGCGGAGTCAAAAAGCTTCAACATTAGTGATGAAGAGGATGAGGTTATCACTTTCCAGGGTAGGGCAACTCAGGAGAGGCGAGCTGAGGAAGGTTTATGCCTGGTGGGAAGGTTCCTTACCCAGAAACCGCTGAGGGTGCATATGATGAAGGAAAGAATGGCATCTGTGTGGCAACCAATACGAGGGGTCGCTATAAAGGAGATCGATTCGGGTGTGTTCCTCTTCCAGTTTTTTCACAGACTGGACCTACAAAAGGTAATAACTGAAGGGTCGTGGCAGTTCGATGGCCACCTATTGATACTGAGTAAGGTTGAAGCGGGTGTAGTACCTAAGTGGGTCCCCCTTTTTCATGCTATGTTCTGGGTTCAGATCCACGACCTTCCGGTGGGTTTTATGTCGTTAGAAGTGGGCACAGGCCTTGGAAACTTTATTGGAGAGTTCGTTGAATATGACTCCGAGAATAGCTCCAACTTTTTTGAGATCGTATATGAGGATTAGGGTGTTAATCGACGTGCGGAAGCCATTAAAGAAGGGCAAGAAGATTCGCGTTGCCGATGGAGATGTGGCGTTGGTAAGATTCAAATATGAACGGCTCACTGTTTATTGCTTCATGTGCGGCCTACTTGGGCATGCTGATAAGGTGTGCGAGAAGCTTTTCCTCATGGAGGAGGATGATGGGGTGTGAGGCTGGGGCCCTGAGATAAGGGTAGAACGGAGATGGCCAGGAGGTAGCGGGGGATTCAGGTGGCTCCAGCAAGAGGAGGGGGATGAACCAATTATGGAAAGTATGCATCAGAGCGAGACTGGTGGTGTAGTACCTTAATTTTGTCCGGCCTTTTATTTTATTTTATTATTTATTAACATTTTTAAATTTGTAATAAAAAATAAAATAATATTTTTGGTTTTATAATAAAGAATAAAAGAGATTAAAAAAGAGAAGAAAGAAAAGAAAAGAAAAGAAAAGAAGGAAAAAAGAAAATTTATTTTTTCAAAGAAAATGGGGTGCTAATTAAAATATATGGGGTGCTAAAATCAATTAGTCAAATGACTGAACCAGCCCAATGTTGTCCAGTCCAATACCCAGCCTTTTACTTCGCGCACCCCTCCTTTCCCTGCATACGCCCCCTGCGCTCCTCTCATCCTCTGCTTGCTACCCGCACCTCCCTTTATTTTCTCCAACCACCCACGCAGCCCAACTCATCCCTCCAGCTCTTGGCCCACGTGGCCCAACCCATTTTAACCCATTCTGCATTAACCCTAACTTTCCCTCACCATCTCCCTCATTCACTCCTTTTGCGCCGTCCCAACATCCCCCTCTCCTCCACGATTTTCTCTTCTCTTCATCCCTCTCATCTTTCCTTCTCCATCCAAACCCTAAACCTAAAAACACAATCCCACTCACCCTCAGTCGTTCCCTTCTCTCTTCTCTTCCACTCATCCTTCTCATAACCCTAGCTTCCATAGCCATGCGCCCATCTCCCTCTTCCTCATCTTCCCTTCCTTCCCTCCTTCAATTTCTCCACCATTCTCGGCTTCCCTTTCTTCACTCCTCCCAACCCTAGTCGCGCGCCTCTCTCTCGTTCTTCTTCTTCCCCTTATCTCTCCCTAAATCACGGCCTCATCCCTTCATCTCTCATCTTTATCACCAAGCCAAATCATGTTAACCACTAACTTCTCCAGATATTTGAAGATCACAATCTGGAAGCCAAAAAAAGGGAGTCTTCATTTCTTTCCTTTATTTTTGTTTGATCTAATATTTGATTTTGAATTTTCAGCTGACTTGTTCCCCTTCTTTTTCGCAGATGATAACCAAGATTGGAGCCTATAAAAGGACATACAAGCTGAAGAGAAAAGGGAGCGAACCCTAGAGAGCTGAGAGCAAGGAACCGAGAGCAAACCGAATCCAGAAAATAGCACAAGGAGAAGGAGAGGCAGAGCAAGCAAAGACAAGAAGAACAAAATACCCGTGAGGCCACTACAAAAAAAAAAACACCTTCTTAGTCTTAGGTCTTTTTTTTCCCTCATCTTTTGTTACTGCATAATTTTTTGGGAAACGGCTAAATACCCAGGTTTTATCTTCTTCCCTTTTATTTCCTTTCTGAATATCTCTCTGTAACATAAACCTAAATCAAGAATTTTCATTGCAGTTTCTTATTTCTGTTCTTTTATTTCTTGTAATTATTTGGTTTGTTGCTGCTGTCGTTGGTGTTGTTGTTGTTGTTGTTATTGTCATCGTTGTGTTGTTGGTGGTTTAAGGTTCGTACTTACGGTTCAGAATTGGAGTTAGGCTTAGGGTTTGGCCTTCCAAAGGGGCCAAACCAAACCGAAGGGCCTCTCTGCAATTAAATTTTTTGTAAGTTATAATCTAAAAAATATAAAAATAAAAGGAAGGGCGAAAGAGCAAAAAAAAGTTTCTGAATTTTGTTTCCTCATTTAAGTATTTTTTCAAATAAATAAGTTAATAACTTGTGGAATTAATTCTTATCTTCAGTTTGTATTTCTGTTTTATTAAAAGGAGATGAAATAATAATAAATACAATCAAAAAGGCTTTCTGTTTTTTTTAATAATTTTTGTTGGGTTCTTTTTCTTATTATTTAATAAATTTGATAAAGGGAATTAATTTTTTTTAAAGGCAAACAATTTTCTACAAGCAATTAACGGGTACCATTTTTTAAATGGGCGTGTATGGGTGCTAATCCTTCCTTGCGCGTAACCAACTCTCGAACCCAAATCTGGTTCAAAGACCTTCTTTTTTTCATTAAATTCAAAAATATTCAAAAAATAGGTTTTCCAATGTTTCCTATAAAAATAAAATATTGGTGGCGGCTCCATTTAAATTTTTAAGGTGGTTGTCACAGCCGGTGACTCCGCTGGGGACCTTAGAGAGTTAGGCCCTATGATTGTTCATATGATTTGTTTGCCTTAGTAAATGAATTATTCCCTTTTTTGTTTTTATTCCTATTCGTTCATTTGTATATATGTTTGTATACTTGAATCCTAGGATAGAAAACATGCATTAAAAAAAAATTCTATTTTTTATTTGTGATTCATTCTCTTTCATTTGTTTTTTTTCTTTCTTGTAAATATTATGTATGTCTATGCATTTGAAACCTTAGGGTAGAAGACATGTATATATATTGTATTTTTATTTTGCAGCGGGTAGTTTTACGTTTGCTCCTTCACACACTTCACTTTATACACTTTATTTACACACACAATGAGTGGGTGCCCTATACCCGGACCCGAGTGAACCTTAAGTTAGGAGAGGCTATGTAGTGGGTGCTCTGCTGGACGTACGGCCAGTGGGTTCCTATAAAAGCCTCACCTAGAGTTTGGCTCCATTTGAGAAAAAACTATCCTTTAATAATATACTTATTATTGGTGGTAACAGTTTCAAATGGGACCCTTGGCTCTAGGGACCTTTTAGATTAGTATCTTAAATCCACCCAATGGAAAGACACTAAATAGAAACCCTAGATCCTTTTAAGGAGCTACCGGTCCATATCACAAAAGGAGCATACCTTATCCCCTTTTCCACGTGACAAAAGTCGTATGACCTAAGATCTTGGGAAATACCGGCCTACATCACAAGGGGCACACTCTGCCCGTTTTTCCTCCATCCATTTATTTTCCATTCACATTTCAAAAATTGTGAAAGATAATAAATGATATTTTTCCCCAAGAAAATATTATTTGTTATTCTTCTTTGCAAAAAAAAACACAGTTTCAAAAAAAAATTCCCTTCTTATTCCTTTTTCCCTCTAAATAAAAAATAAATCTTCAAAAAAATACATTTTCTCTTTTTTAGCAACATCATTGCATTCATTTTATTTTTGTAAAAAAAAAAATAAATTAAAAAATGTTTCTCTATTATCCATCATATTATTTTGCATAAAATGTACATAAAGAAAAAAAAATATTCATGACAAGCATAATCATGGCATCTACATAACATAACTCATTTTTTTTTCTCTCCCTAACAGAAAAATAGATACAAATATGCTTTCCCTGCATCCCTACCGGACTCGAGCCCAATCTAGACTCATGGGCTTGTTGGAACAGAATCAGCAAGCGATGAGAGAAGAACTCGACCAAATCAATGGTAAGATGGACAAGATATTTGACCTTCTGCAGAACTTGGATCCAAAATTGACCATTGATGAGAACCATTCCACCAGCACTAATAAGTATCGAGAGGCTTCCAACGGCCCATCAGGAGACCCCTTAGATCAGAAGAGGCTCCAAATTGTGGAAGATAGGCTGAAAGCAATTGAAGGGGCAAAACATATTGGGTTCAAAGCTTCAGAAGTATGTTTGGTCCTGGACGTGGTAATTCCTCCAAAATTCAAAGTTCCTGAGTTTGTCAAGTATGAAGGTTTAACTTGTCCAAAAAGCCACCTTATCATGTACTGCCGGAAGATGGCCTCCTGCTCCAGTAATGATAAGCTCCTAATCCACTTCTTCCAAGAGAGTCTTACCGGGGCATCCCTACGCTGGTATATGCAGTTAGAGCGGGGCAAAATCAACTCCTGGAATGATTTGGCCAAAGCTTTCATCAAACAGTATAAGTACAATATGGACATGGCTCCTGGCCGCTCCCAGTTGCAAACCATGGTAAAAGAGGGCAATGAAAGCTTCAAAGAGTATGCCCAAAGATGGAGAGGGATTGCAGCCTAAGTGGAACCTCCGCTATCTGAGAAAGAGATGGTTACCACATTCACTGATACACTTCAACAACCCTTCTATGATCTGATGATGGGAAGCGTCTCTTCAAGCTTCTCAGATCTAGTTGTTGTCGGAGAAAGAGTGGAAACAGGGATAACAAACGGAAGGATTGACAACCTCAACATTCAACAACCATCGCGCAGTATGAGCCAAGAGATGGAAGAAGATACAAATGATGCTCATCACGACATGCACTGAGGCAGTGGGCCACTCCATTAAGAATTGTTGGGCTCTGATCAACACGAAGTGGTAAAACTTCAAGGGATAGCCCTGTTTAAGCAACCTTCATTTGTTTTTACGCCTTGCTCGAAGCCCTGGGGCATATCTTGTAAAGGGCTCATTATGTTCTCATCTTTTCAGTTCATCAATAAAACTGCAATTTGAATTTTTTTCAACCTTTAGCCCACAAAATAATGGTAAAGCAAATGCACAAATTAGCAAAAGTTAAGTTTTGTGAAGATGTAAGCAATGAGATTTTGAGATGAAGTTTGGCCCTTTTTCTCTATCGAAATACTTATCCCTTGCTACCCCTTTTGAGCCTGAAACGAAATTTTCTTTCAAATACCCTGAATAAGGATCGTCCATACAAGGAAGAATAGCACAAGTCTCCGGTCAACTTTGTCTTTTCAGAAAGAAGAAGAGCAAAGTAAGCAATAAGGTATTAAAGGTAATTCAAAGAAATGTCAAAATGTGTCAAAGACACCTGCAAAGATCAAAAAGGAAACCGCAAAAGCGAAACAAGACAAATGTGCTAGCAACCAATGAAGTGCATCTTTAGACTAAAAATCCTTATTCCTTAAACCCTTAAATACTTTTTGGGCCTGGAATATCCTTTCTTTCATAACCCTTAACCCCTGGCCACGTTACAACCCTAATAAAGTCCATTCTGATTAAAGTCAAATTGCTCATATTTTCCTAAAACTTGATTTTTGTAAGAGGATATCCATATAAACTCCTCAGTGCAATTGTTTTACCTAAAAAAAAGAATATAAAATAAAATCCTTGCTAGGCTGAAAACCCGAAAGGGCGGTCTAGGCAGAAGTTAGAGCAACCCGCTAGGTTGAAAACTCGCAAAGAGCGGCCTAGGCAAAAGTTAGGGTCAAATTTACAAACATGTCCACCCAGATTGGACCTCACAGATCTAAACATAAACCAAGAAGTTGGGGGCAAAAGCTGAGCCCATTGTTTACAAGCTCCGCATTCAAGATTTCGTTCCAGTTTCAGACTACACAAGGGGATCCGCGTCTCTACATAGATCTTTCCTCACATGGCTGGACGAGGGCCCAAGGGACACTGAAAAGTCTCTATGGATCAAAGTTGTCAATCTAATCCTCCCAAGGACATTTAAAGCATGAAGCTGAAAATTTGAGGATCCATAAAAGGATTTATCAAGGGGAATACGCAAACCTGGTGTATTGCAAAGTCAACCATTTGGACAAGCAAGCCAACACCCATGAGTCTAGGGGCAGAATCCTCAAAGGAATTCAGGGAAATCTAAAAAATTCAAAACAATAATGATATTCGTGCATAGCATACCATTCATTATATTTTGCATAATTATTAATACTTTTGGGCCTCAGACCCACCTTCAAAATCATTTCTCTAAAAACAATAAAAATTTCATTTCATGCATGGCATACCATTCATCGCATCCTGCATGACTATCAAAGTTTTTGGGTCCATTAACCCACCCTCTCAAATATTACATACAGTTGGTCTGATGTTACTCAGTAAGGACCAGTACTCAGCCTACCCAATCTCTTTATTAGCAAGAATTATGAATCTGTCCTATACCTTGCTGGGAATCTGACCCACCACCTTGGGAATCTGACCCAAGCTTTTAGTCGGGAACCTGACCCGCGTCTCGAATCTTCCTCAATTATGGAAATCAATCCACACCTTTTAACAAGAGTTAGGAATCTGACCTACATCTTGCCGGGAATCTGACCCGAACCCATATTGAGTGACAGAAAAGCTCATATATCGGACCTTCCTTAAATAGGTTAGCCAATCCGTACCTTTTAGCAAGAGTTAAGAACCTGACTTACCCTTGTTGGGAATCTGACCCAAACTTGTGTCGAGCGACGAAGAAACTCGCACCCCAAGCTTTCCCCAAATAGGGAAGTAATCAATACCAAAGATGTGAGGGTTAGGAACCAGGACCTCGCCTTCTTTGCCAAATTCACTAGGAATCGAACCTAGAATCTCTCACCAATTTTGTAAGAGTTAGGAACTAAACCTATGCCTTACCGGGAATTCACTAGGAATCAGACCTAGAATCCCAAAGCAAAGTCGGGAGCCAATCTCGCACCCTCAAACAATTTCGTTCTAGACAAAATTAGAGTCATTTATCCTTAATTACCTTTTACAACGAATGCGCGAAGACCTTAGAGTAAAATGTAATTAAGGAAGGGCAGCTGTAGTACCCTAATTTTGTCCGGCCTTTTATTTTATTTTATTTTATTATTTATTTTAACCTTTTTAAATTTGTAATAAAAAATAAAATAATATTTTTGGTTTTATAATAAAGAATAAAAGAGATTAAAAAAGAGAAGAAAGAAAAGAAAAGAAAAGAAGGAAAAAAGAAAATTTATTTTGTCAAAGAAAAGGGGGTGCTAATAAAAATATATGGGGTGCTAAAATCAATTAGTCAAATGACTGAACCAACCCAATGTTGTCCACCCAATACCCGACCTTTTACTTCAAGACCCTCCTTTCCCTCAGCATACGCCCTGCAAGGCTCCTCTCATCCTCTCGCTTGCTACCCACACCTCCCTTTATTTTCTCCAACCACCCACGCAGCCCAACTCATCCCTCCAGCCTCTTGGCCCACGTGGCCCAACCCATTTTAACCCATTCTGCATTAACCCTAACTTTCCTCACCATCTCCCTCATTCACTCCTTTTTGCGCCGTCCCAACATCCCCCTCTCCTCCACGACTTTCTCTTCTCTTCATCCCTCTCATCTTTCCTTCTCCATCGAAACCCTAAACCTAAAAACACAATCCCGCTCACCCTCAGTCGTTCCCTTCTCTCTTCTCTTCCACTCATCCTTCTCATAACCCTAGCTTCCACGCCGCGGCGCCCCCATCTCCCTCTTCCTCATCTTCCCTTCCTTTCCTCCTTCAATTTCTCCACCATTCTCGGCTTCCCTTTCTTCACTCCTCCCAACCCTAGGCCGCGGCGCCCCCTCTCTCTCGTTCTTCTTCTTCACCTTATCTCTCCCTAAATCACGGCCTCATCCCTTCATCTCTCATCTTTATCACCAAGCCAAATCATGTTAACCACTAACTTCTCCAGATATTTGAAGATCACAATCTGGAAGCCAAAAAAAGGGAGTCTTCATTTCTTTCCTTTATTTTTGTTTGATCTAATATTTGATTTTGAATTTTCAGCTGACTTATTCCCCTTCTTTTTCGCAGATGATAACCAAGATTGGAGCCTATAAAAGGACATACAAGCTGAAGAGAAAAGGGAGAGAACCCTAGAGAGCTGAGAGCAAGGAACCGAGAGCAAACCGAATCCAAAAAATAGCACAAGGAGAAGGAGAGGCAGAGCAAGCAAAGACAAGAAGAACAAAATACCCGTGAGGCCACTACAAAAAAAAAACACCTTCTTAGTCTTATGTTTTTTTTTTCCTCATCTTTTGTTACTGCACAATTTTCTGGGAAAGGGCTAAAGACCCAGGTTTTATCTTCTTCCCTTTTATTTCCTTTCTGAATAATTAGGTTCTATGGGTTCCTAGAAAGATATAGGAGGCGTGAGTCGTGGGCTCTGTTATGTAGGTTAGCTTCTCTCTCGTCACTACCTTGGTGCATAGTGGGAGATTTTAATGATGTTCTATCCCCCGAGGACAAGTTGTGTCGCTGTGATCACCCAAACTACTTAATGAGAGGCTTCAGGGAGGCAGTGCAAGATGCGGGTTTGATAGATATTGCGCTGGAAGGTTACAGGTTCACGTTGAGGTTTGCTATGGGAATGGAGAGAGCTATAGAGCAGCGCCTTGATAGAGCAATGACGAACAAGGAGTGGCTAGAAATCTTCCTGCAGGTGAGACTCTTGAACTTGGTGGTTTCTAGGTCGGATCATTCCCCTTTGTTGCTCCAACGTGAACCTTTTGTGCATGAGGCTGGGAGAAGAATGTTCCGGTTTGAGAACCACTGGTTGCGTGAATCTGATTTGTTGGAGGTGATTCAGGAGGGTTGGGAGAAGGGCAGAGAGGGTGACATTATGGCTCGTTTGGGTGGTTGTGTGGAGAGCCTTCAAAGCTGGAGTAGGAGGTTCCGAACGCGTTTCAAAGAAGATATTGAGGCCTGTAGGAGGCAGCAGGAAGTTCTGAGGGAAAGAAGAGATGAGGCGGGAGTGGCCCACTTCAATGTTGTGCGTGAACAGATGGCCACGTTGATTGCACAAGAAGCTTTGTTTTGGAGGCAGAGAGCTAAAATGTTCTGGCTCAAAGATGGGAACCTCAATACACGTTTTTTTCATGCATCTGCTACTTGTAGGAAGAAAGCCAATAAGCTAACCAAGCTATAGGTGAGTGAGGATATTTTCACAGAGGACCCACGTCTAATTCAACAGGAGGCGTGTCACTATTTCCAAAACCTATTTACCAGGCAGAGTGCACGCTATGATAGAGTGCTACAAGCAGTGGAGCATTAGGTCAGCTTGGAGGATAATGAGCAGTTGACTCGGCCCTTAATGTGTGATGAGTTCTTGGGTGCTCTTCAGCAAATGGACTCGGATAAAGCACCGGGTCCGGATGGTTTTAACCCGGCTTTTTATAAGGAGGTGTAGAGCCAGAATGGGGAAGAAATATTTAATGCTTGTTGTTCTTGGCTTAACCGTGGCTTTTTCCCCCCTGCAATCAATGATACAAATATTTGTCTAACCCAAAGAATGACAACCCCTTGGCAATGAAGGATTGGCGACCTATCTCGCTTTGTAATGTTGTTTATAAGTTGATTTCAAATGTCCTAGCAAATCGTCTGAAACTAGTCCTCCATAAGTGCATCTCTTTGGTCCAGTCAGCTTTTGTTCCAGGTCGGTCTATTCTTGATAATGAGATGATCGCTTTTGTAGTCATTCATTATTTAAAGAATAAATCGAAAGGTAAGGAGGGGGAGGTTGCACTTAAAATTGACATGAGTAAGGCCTATGATAGGGTGGATTGGGGGTACCTTAGGGAGGTGATGAAAAAGATGGGGTTTGGCAGAAAGTGGGTGGATTAGGTCATGATGTGGATGGAGTCAGTGAATTATTCAGTCTTGGTCAACAGGGAATGGGTGGGCCTTATCCAACCAAGTCGGGGTCTTCGCCAGGGAGATCCGTTGTCACCATATCTCTTTATTTTGTGCTCAGAAGGGCTGACGGCTCTAATAAACCAAGCTGAAAGTAGAGGAGAGCTTCATGGTATCAGCATTTGTAGGGGGCTCCTACAGTTTCCCACTTATTGTTTGCTGACGATTGCTTTTTATTTTTTAGAGCTAATGACAGGGAAGCAAATGCCATGAAGAACATTTTGGCCACTTATGAAGAAGCTTCGGGCCAACAGATTAACTTCCAGAAGTCGGAGATATTTTTTAGCAAAAACGTGGGGGAGGATCTCAGAAATAACATAGCCGCTATTCTGGATGTTCAAGTGTGCTTAGGCACTGGAAACTACTTGGGGCTACCGTCCTCGATTGGCAGAAGCAAGAAAGAGCTGTTTAAGTTTATAAAAGATCGTGTTTGGAGGAAGGTCCACTCTTGGGGAGGTCGGTCTCTCTCAAAAGCAGGCAAGGAAGTTATGATTAAATCTGTCCTTCAGGCGATTCCCACTTAGTTTATGAGTATTTTCCTAATCCCCGACTCTCTAATAGTTGAGATTCAAAAGATTATGAATTCGTTTTGGTGGGGTGGCGGTAGTGCGGGAAGTCGTGGCATCAAGTGGATGGTGTGGGAGAAGTTGTCTATATGTAAAGAAGAGGGTGGTATGGGTTTTCGCAACCTTCATGCTTTTAATATAGCCTTACTTGGCAAGCAAGGTTGGAGACTTATGACAGAACCAGAGACACTTGTTGCCAAAATCTTTAAGGCAAAGTACTACCCAAACTGTGACTTCTTGGAAGCAAATAAAGGGAGCAATTCGAGTTATGTGTGGCGCAGCCTGTATGAAGCAAGAGTGGTTCTTAAAAGGGGTATTAGGTGGAGCATAGGGGATGGGTGCAATATTAGAGTTTTTGGGAGTGTGTGGGCTGCTGATGGTGAACTCGTTGGCCCATTAGCGACCACTGGCCCAAATCCTTTCTTGTGCGTGCGTGATTTATTTAGCCCAGAAAAGAAAGAATGGGATGAAAGTAAAGTCCGGCTTTGGCTTGATGAGAGGTCGGTTGGGGCAACTCTCTCAACTCCCCTATACACGACGATCCGCAACAATAGGCGAGTGTGGTGGCCGGAAGCTAACGGCATTTACTCTGTTCGTTCGGCGTATCAGCTGATTATGGAGTCAATTTTGGACACCTCGCACCTCAGAGCTAGAGGAAACTGGAAGGAGCTATGGAAGTTAGAAATTCCCCCTAAGGTTAAGAGCTTCCTGTGGTGTGTGTGTCGTGGGTGTCTTCCCACGAGAAACAATTTGTTGAGGCGTGGAGTAGTGGTTCTTGAGATGTGCCCGTGGTGTGGTGTGACGCCTGAATCGGAATGCCATATCTTACTCACCTGTCCGAAGAGTGTGAAGACGTGGGAAAAGCTTCAACTGTGGTTGAATATTGAGGCTATTTATTCAATATTGAGGATTTTGGTGAGGTCTTTTTCCAAGTTTTGCAGGGCTATCCCAGGGCGAGAAGAAAGCCCGGGCTATGGAGTTTGCATAAGGGATGAATTTGGTCGTTTTGTGGGTGTCAAAACACAGGTTTTCCAGCCCATAGTGGAGGTGAAGATGGGAGAGGCTCTGGGGCTGAAAGTGGCAATTGATTGGGTCAGAGAGTTGGGCTTCAAAGATGTAATTTTCGAAATAGACTCAAAAATAGTGGTAGATCGCTTTAAGTCCAGCGGACCAGACTGTACTGAGTTTGGTGCTGTGGTGAAAGATTGTCAGGATTGTCTTTTTTCTGTTTGTCAAAACTCTCATGTGGAGTTCGTTAGGAAGGATGCTAATATGGTTGCTCATAATCTAGCTAAGGCGGCCATATACAGTGCTAGCCCTCAGTTTTATCTTGATGTACTAGCATGCGTTGAGGTATTGATTATTAATGAAATGGCGTAGATTTATTCAGTAAAAAAAACTATAAATAATTTGTAACTGATTACAAACCAATTAAAGTAATCGATTAACCTAAAAGTGCCACACCCAACATTATAGTCCCATACATCCCTATTCCCAAACCATGATAAACCTATTAATCCACCACCAAATACAGTCATACCAAAACTCGAGCTCAAACAAATTCAAGTTTGAACAATCAAGATCCACCTCCAGAATGACATTAGTATCCTCCTTAGCTCATAAAAAGTGAAATAAAAGAAACAAAAGTAGAAAATAAGATGATTTTTTAGTTGCGTGATATGAATTAAAATGGATTGAAAAAAGTCAAATTTTTTCATTCTATTTGTTTGATTCAATTGTAGAAAGTGAGAAAAAAAATCTACTATCAATATAAGAATACAAATAGCTGACAAAATTACTAAACTAGACTACCATATTTTTGCCGCTTATCATTTTAAAGGGGCAAATATGTCAATCTAAATAAAAATAAAAATTAAATTCACATAAAAAAATTAATTTTTTCTATTTACTTTTACTTTTTTTCTCTCTCAACTTTCATTTTTTTCCTCTCTCTTCTCTTTCTTCTCTCTCTCTCACGTGACACTCTTTCTCTTTCTCTCTTTCTTCTCTCACACCCTCTCTCTTCTTTTTCTTCTTTCTATTTTTTTGTCAACTTCTTCTTCCTATTTCTTTCTATTTCTCTTTTCCTATATTTTTATATTTTATCATTATAATTTTTTTATTATTTATAAATTATTATTTTCGTTTAAAGTCTCAATAAGAAAACATTTATCGTCTTTGATCACGTATCAAAATTTATAAATATATTTATTATATATTTTTTATAGATGATTATTTTACTTTTGATTCTTAAAGGGATAAAACATTACATACTATCGGTATAAATGATTATTTTTCTTTTGGATACAGATAGAGAAACATAAAATGTTGTCGGCATAACATAAAAAATTATAAATATCTTTATTATATATTATTTATAGATGATTATTTTCCTTTTGACTCTTAGCGGGAAGAAACATTACATACTATCAGTATAAATGATTATTTTTCTTTTGGGTCCAAACGGAGAAACATAAAATGTTTATTTTTTATACGAGCGTAAACGTTTTTATTATTTATAAATAATAATTTTGCTTCTTAGTCTCTACAGGAAAACTTTACATGTTGTGGGTGCAATTTTATCGTCTTTTAACACATATCCAATTAATAAATGTTTTTATCATTTGTAAATGATTATTTTGTTTTTTTAGTCTTTAAGGGGAAACATTACATGTCGTGAGTGTAATTTTATCGTGTTTGAACTTATATCAAATTTGTTAATGTATTTATCATTTATAAATAATTATTTTGCTTTTTAGTCCTACGGAAAAACATTACATGTTGTCGGTGTAATTTTATTATAAATAATTATTTTGCTTTTTAGTCCCTACTGGGAAACATTACATGTTCTGATGTAATTAATGTTGTGGGTGCAATTTTATCGTCTTTTAACACAT
This sequence comes from Calophaca sinica, assembly GCA_037113605.1. Taxonomy (NCBI): domain Eukaryota; kingdom Viridiplantae; phylum Streptophyta; class Magnoliopsida; order Fabales; family Fabaceae; genus Calophaca; species Calophaca sinica. The sequence goes on from CM073731.1 coordinate 4,725,172, forward strand.
ATCAAATTAATAAATGTTTTATCATTTGTAAATGATTATTTTGTTTTTTAGTCCTTACGGGGAAACATTACATGTCGTGGGTGTAATTTTATCGTGTTTGAACATATATCAAATTTGCTAATGTCTTTATCATTTATAAATAATTATTTTGCTTTTTAGTCCTTACGGGGAAACATTACATGTTGTCGGTGTAATTTTATTATAAATGATTATTTTGCTTTTTAGTCCCTACGGGTTCTGATGTAATTTTATCATTATTAAACACATATCAAATTTATAAATGTATTTAATTTAGCTTTGATATTATTTTATGACTATTAATGCATATAGTTGGTTCAGAAAGATGCTATTAAAATTGGTATAAGGACTACTGTATTAAAATATTTGTCGAGTCAAAAGACATAACAACTGATATTAAATTTTAGTTGATGCATGTAATTGCTTTAGAAATATTCATTACAATCAACAGGGTGCGACCCGTGCGGATGCACTGGTATTCTACTAGTATATTTGATAAGATATAAATATTCCCAAATGAAAATATGATGTTATAAAAAGAATGGCAATTTGGATTTTTTTTTCTTTTTTTGTGTCAAAAGTGGTGGTTTTCCTCCCATTTTCTTCTCAATATAGAGGAACTCTATGTGTGAGATTCGTATGTTATTTTTTTCTTATTTCTCCCCTCCGTCAAACAATGAAAAAAAAACGAGTTTTCTCTCATCCTCATTCCTCTGGTGTGTTCTCATTTCTTTTCTACTAAACAAAGCAATACATAACACTGTGTTGGTTTGAGTTTTTTAAAAAGGAAGAGTAGAAGGAAAAAAGAACAAATTATTTTTCTTAGTTTGATTGCAACATGAAAAGAAAGGGAAAGAAAACTTATCGTGAGTTCCCCATGTAATTCTTTTCATCTCTCCAATGAGAAGAAAAATGAATTTGTTGAATTTTTTACCAAATTGTCTAGAATGCCCCTCATTTGGTACTCCTTATATTTTTAACATGATTTATTTGGAATAATGTCAAGATTCTCACTTAGCTCGTATTTTATTTTCACTCTTCTCTTCATTTCTTTTGATAAAACAAACAGGAAAATGCTATTTTTTTCCTATTACTTTCTTCTTCATTTTGAATCAAACCAAACAATATAGAAACTTTAACTTTTTTGTTTTTCCTTCTCATTTTCTTTTGTTACTCATTTGTTTTCAACACTATTGTGGTTTTATTTGAAAATTGAAAATTCTCTTAATGTGGCATGGCTTGCTAGCAACACACTTTTTTCAATACTTTTTTGTTGAAATTCATATATGTGGGTTCTATTTTCAAAGTGATGAGACCCACGTAAATTTCAATCAATCATAAAGAGAGTATTAAAAATAATATCTTAAATAGTGCGTTGTTAACCCTTATCTTTTTTTTTTGATTCGTTTTCTTTCTACACTCTCTTCGTCTCTCTATCAATGAAGGGGAAAGCGTGTCAAATCTCATTTTCAATTATTGAATGTATGTTGACAAAAAAAATAATAATAATTATTGAATGTATTTTATTTATTACAATAAGAAAATATTAAAATGTTTATCTATTCCTTTCTTTGTCTTCTCAATGCTTTCACATGTTTCTTCAATGTCTCAAAATTAAATAGCTAGGCATATCCTTGATTTTCTTCGACAAATACACCTATGCAATTTTATTTTATTTTACAAGCGTGGTTTTTTCACTTTTGGTTATAATTCGCACGTTACTAGCGTTTTTTTTTATATTATTATTGTTTTTTATATGACACTCCGTATAATAAACTTTATTTTATTAAGAATAATATAAAATATTAGACTTATTAAATGGCATTATAATATTATGTATAAGTGTGAAGTCTAAACTCTAAATAAATTGTAAACGAGTTATATATTTTTTTATCCCTATAAAAAATTTCTTAAGTTTTGGTCTTTTTTTGTCAACTAGTAGAAATAGTAAACAAAAAATACACACACGTCTAAACGACAACACCCGAGTTCGAACCTCAGTCCTGGCGTCCTCATATCGCCGAAATTGTCAAAACAACCGGCAGGACTCCTTAGGTATTGGTCTATCGGTCTATGTGACAACAATTTTCATCTCTTTAAGTATTGAGGTGGCCAACAGAAATCCACTTCAACTTTCTACATGACAGTAATTTAGTACTTTTATTTACACATAGGCGTGATACATGTGCTCTAATTATTTTTCTTTTTCTCTTTCTCCTTCCCCTTATTGGCACCATCTTTTTTTTTCCTGCCAAATTTTCGACCAACGAAGCACCACCCATGATTTTTCTCGAGAAAATTCACTTGCCTGCGCTCTTGAAAAACATGATCACATTGGCAGTTGACAACGTCAAATCCATCCACCAAACCACCTGTACTTCAAAGGAACCAAGGCAATTTCTAGGGTGATGCAACATTCTAATTCGGTTTGTTGGTTTGCATTTGCGTTTTGCGATTTGTTGTTCTGCCTGAATTTTGATTGGGATTGGAATTGATGTTTTGGAGTTGTTTATGGGATGTTGTTTGAATGAATTGAATTTGGTTCCTACCTCTTTTATTGCTCTCTGTGTATATGCTCTCGAGAAGGGGAGGGAGAGAGAGTGGGATTCAGGGTGTAGGTCTCGAAGGGGGGAGGGTCGGTGGTGGTGAAATATTCTGATTTAAAGGCAGAGGGGGTGGGGTGGCCGGAGAAGGGGAAAGAGGAAGCTGCTTGTGCATGGGGAGAGGGAAAGGAGTGGATAGTGATTCAGTAGACACTTGTTACAGATGGGATCATTAACACATGTGACAAGGGGTGATGTGGCATTTTGTTTGCCACGTAGACTCTCTAACTTGACAGTGTTAATAGTGGGATCAATTATGATACATGTTTAAAAAGGGGACTTAGTAAGAATACACACCCTGAAATGTGCAATAAGGTGACTTCTATGTTTGGGGTGACTGAGAGCATGGGTACCGGAAAGCACCTTGGATTGCTATCTATGGTAGGGAGAAAAAAGAAAGCTTTGTTCAGCTATCTCAAGGATAGAATTTGGAACAAGATCCAATATTGGATCTGGTAAACACCTATCCAAAGCTAGTAGGGAAGTCCTGGTCAAATCAGTAGCTCATACAATACCCACATATTGCATGAGTATTTTTTTACTTCCTACTTCTTTAGGGGAGGAAATTCAAAGGATGATTAATTCGTTTTGGTGGGGCTCCAATAGAAGGACTAGTCGGGGAAATAACTGGCTTAGCTGGGATCGTCTAACTATGAGGAAGGAATATGGTGGTTTAGGATTCCGTCATCTCTATGGTTTCAATTAAGCCATGCTAGGGAAGCAAGGTTGGAAGCTTGCAACTAACCAAGATGCTATAGTATTTCATGTCTTCAAAGCTAAATATTATCCAAAAGGGGGTTTTTTGGGGGCCCAATTGGGGCATAGCCCGAGTTTTGTATGGCGTAGTATCTACACTTCACAGGTACTGGTTAAAAGTGGAATGAGATGGCAAATTGGTAATGGGAAATGTGTCAACGTTTGGAAAGATCCATGGCTGAGAACACAAGACCACCCTTTTATCTCTAGCGCTCCCAGCAGGGGATTAGAGCACCTTAGGGTGTGTGATTTAATAGATGAGGCTACTGGAAGTTGGAAAACCGAGGCGGTCAACATGTTTTTTACCCCACACGATGCAGAAGAAATCTTCAAAATCCCACTAGTGCCGAGTCAACAGGAAGACAAGAGGGTGTGGAATCTGAGCAGCAACGACGCCTATTCTGTCCGATCTGCGTACTACTTCGCGATGGAAACTCTGGTGGACAACACCCACCTCCGTGAACCAGGTGAGTGGAATCGGATTTGGGGCTTAAAGCTTCCACAGAAATTCAAGCTTCTTCTTTGAAGAATTGCTCGAAGATGCCTCCCTACCAGGCAATGACTCATCTCGAGGGGAGTTAGTTGCTCAGAAAATTGCGCTTTTTGTGACGCCACGACAGAGAATGAGTGGCACCTCTTCTTTGGTTGCCCTTCAGCCAACAAGGTTTGGGTATCTGCAGGTTTATGGGAGAGAATCAAACGACCGGTGGAGGAAGCAGAGGGAGCTGTGGAGTTGATTTTTCAGCTGTTGGGCACCTTATAGAGCCACCATTTACTGGACTTTGTGATGATGTTGTGGTGTCTGTGGAAACAGCGAAATGAAAAGGTGTGCGAAGGGATTGAGAAGAATTCAGGGGTCTTAGTTGCTCTTGCCCGAGAGAGCCTTCTGGACTGGCAGAGAGTCCAAGAGAAACAGTCGCAGGGAGCAGTGGGATCGGGTCATCAAGACCAAAATGTTCAGTGGATCAAACCACTGCAGGGAGAAGTAAAGTGTAACATCGACGCGGCCATTTTCAAGGAACAGAGGAAATTCGGTGTGGGTATGTGTCTGAGAGATGAAAATGGGCAGTTTCTGAAGGCTCACACTGCGTGGTTCAATGGTCTGCCACCAGCTCAAGAAGCAGAGGCTTGGGGGCTTTTGGAAGGTATCAAGTGGCTTGGGGAATTGGGTGTTCACCGGGTGACCATAGAACTAGATTGCAAAGCAATTGTAGATAGTATCAGGGGAATAACCACCAATCAGGCAGAATTTGGTACGCTTATAGACACTTGTAGAAAGCTTCTAGCTTCATTTCAAAACTACGGGATTAGTTTAATTAAGAGGCAAGCCAACCATGTCGCTCATACGTTAGCTAGGGCGTCACAGATTTATGCTAGCCACCACATTTTTTATTTTATTCCAACTTGTATTGATAGACTTATTTTAAATGAAATGAGATAAGTTTGTTCCTGTCAAAAAAAATGTTTAAAAAGGAGACTAAAACCAAATTTTATGATATTTTGGGGACAAAAAACATGTTTAATCTTAACACTACGTTTGGTTTTATAGAAAATAATAGAAAAGAAAAAGGTGGGAATGAAAGGTTAGTGAATATACCATTTTCCATCATTTGACTTACAGATAAATATAAAAGAAAAGAAAGATTTTTAATGGGGCCCACATAAAAATGGATCCCCCCAAATTGGACGGAAAACTAATGCTGCACGTTGCTTTTAGCGTATGATTGGTTGGGAGTGACATGGGAAGAGAGAGGAACGTGCGAGAGAAGTAAGCAAGAAATGACCAATTTCTCTCGTATGGTTTGGCAGGGAAGTTGGCGAGAAAGAAAAAAAATGGTGGGTCCACCCACTTTTTGTAATCTTCGCAGTAGAGCGAAGAAATGGGGCCCGATCGTATTTTTTTTTTCTTTTTCCAAGTTCTACCCATATTCTCTCTTTATACATTAAATTTTTTAAATTTTTAGTTAAGGATATTAATGTCTTTTAAAAAATAATCAACACTTATATTTTTCTCTTCTCTTTCTCTTATTCCAATCAATACCCAAAATCAACTCTATTTCTCATCTTTTTCTCTCTTTTCATACTCTCTCTTTACAATTTTTCTCGGGAACCAATCAGCCCCTTACAGGGAAAAAATGTATATATAATTTTTAAAGGTAAAAAAATGTTATAATGTATTATATAATTATTTTTTATATAATTGTAATTTAATTTTTTTTAAATTCCTTTTTGGGAAATATACTTCCAGCATTTTGGTCCTTCTCTGTAAATAAACTTATTTCTTTCCTCTTACTTTCTTCCAATCAAACAAGAGGAGAAAGACATTTCTACTATGTTTCCTCCCATTTTTATTTCTACCAAACAACCACACATTTGTACTATCTTTCTTTCTTTTCTCTTTCATTTCTTTCACTTCATTTCCTTTCACTTTTCTTTCTAAACCAAACAGTATGTAAAATATATCATTTAATTATTTTCCATATTTGTTCCCTTTTATGTATTTCTCTCTGTTTCTGAGCTATATTACCACAGCTTTCTTCAACTCGAAGTAGAATAACACGGTCTATGGTATTCTCTCTCTCTCCGAGATCCGAAAGTTTTCATTGTTCCCACTCCCAATCTTATCCAACTCTGAAATCTCAAGCATTCCCCTTTTCCGTGCCTCAATTTATTACTATTATTATTTTTATCCATCCCCTTTAGCCGCGTTAGTGATCATCGCCGCAGTAGATCCTTAAAGATTAGTTTTTTACGCTGATTCTTCACTTAATTGTAACCTGGGCATTTACAGCTACACTTTTGGTACTTCCGCCAAATTTGTCTTCGTTTATTGTTATCTCTGTTTCCTCATCCAACTCCTTCATTTCTAACGTAGTGTTGTTAGTTATTGTTCATCTTCCTTTGTTCCAATCGCAGTATTTATCCCAAACATTAATGGGTTTCTCTTCTTATTGAGCTCTGTTCAAGTTTGAACTGAAAGTTATTATTATTATTATTTGCATAGTTGATTGTTCCCCTCGCGATCCGGGGTTTCTTAAGTGGGAGTTCGGTGATCTGAATTTGTGGATGCATTTTTTGGCTCAAATCATTGACGAGTTTTATACTTAATTTCCAAGATGCCGCCTGATCAGAGAAAAAAGGTTAGGTTACTCAATTTAATATATAATATACTAATAACTTTATGTTTAAATGTGTATTTATGTAGCATATTTGTATAGCATTATTTGCTTATATCTCTGTGGACATTTTTTTTGGGGGGGGGGGGCATTTAAGACAATGAATGCTCCTTGTTTTGTAATTTCTGCTCTATACATGGTGATGAATCAATCATGGATAGGATTTGTACCCGTTGTATTGCTTGGTAATTGGTATCTTCACCAAGTTTAATTTGTTGTGTGTATGCAGTCATCTGTAGATGTAGACTTCTTCACAGAATATGGTGAAGGGAGTAGGTACATGATAGAGGAAGTAATTGGTAAGGGAAGCTATGGTGTTGTTTGCTCTGCATATGATACACACACTGGAGAAAAGGTTGCAATAAAGAAAATCAACGACATATTCGAACATGTTTCTGATGCCACCCGCATTCTACGCGAGATCAAGCTTCTTAGACTCCTACGTCATCCTGATATTGTGGAGATCAAGCATATTTTGTTACCTCCTTCTAGAAGGGAATTCAAAGATATATATGTTGTTTTTGAACTTATGGAATCAGATTTACATCAGGTCATCAAAGCAAATGATGACTTGACTGCAGAGCATTACCAATTTTTTCTCTATCAGCTGCTTCGAGGCTTGAAGTATATACACACAGGTTGCGATCTTTATATTTAGCTAGCTTTAGGTTTTAAATTCCCTAATGTAGCATTTTAATAGTTAAGGTTTTATTATGAAAACTAATTGCTAAACTATTTGATCATTGTGGCTGACTCTATAACTTTTTAATGGGCTTGTAGCAAATGTTTTTCACCGTGATCTAAAGCCAAAAAACATTTTAGCAAATGCTGACTGCAAACTGAAGATTTGCGACTTTGGTCTTGCCAGAGTAGCTTTCAACGATACACCCACTGCTATATTCTGGACAGTAAGAATCCTCCCCCGCACCTTGAATGTAGCTCTCCTTTCTCAGGTCGTCGTGCTTATGCTTATTTGCTTCTCACAGGATTATATTGCAACAAGGTGGTATAGGGCTCCGGAGTTGTGTGGATCCTTTTTCTCCAAGGTTTAATATCTACTACCACTTGTATCGTAGGCCATTGATCTCTTGAAATTATATTTACTACTGTTTAGAATCTAAAAGTTCCCTCCCCATAGACCCCTATTTGTCCTTCTCGTCTGTTTCCTCAAAAGGTCAGTAATCTCTTTGACTTTTGTGTTTTCTACAACATTTATTATTATACCTAGGCGAATGGTAGGAAACAAAAAAAAAAAAAAAAATTAATGAAAAGAAAAATATTTTACATTGAAAATATAAAAACTATATAATATTTACTTTAGTAAGTAATTAAAAGCATTTAATCGGATGCATAAATGTTCCTTGACCAGTGCCATTGGACGGTCATTAGTAGCACCCTTTTTTATAATTTTGATGCCATGTTATGGATCTTCTATGGAACTAGACTTCCCATTTTTTTTTCTCCCTTTTTCGGATAAATTGTCGAATGATTTTTTTAAATGCTGTTAACAATTTGTGAGGGTTAATATAGATTGCTCACAGGGAAGGAGCTATGTTAGTACTTGGGGGCCTGGCCTCCTTGGCGGTGGCGAATTTTTTGCCAACCACTATGGCCAATTTGTGAAGGGCATCCCGCCATGGCGGCGTCATAGGCCACAAAGGCGTGTAAAAATTGCGGAGTTTTGGCCTTCTGCCATCCACAATCGATAACACTAGACAAGTCAAGACGACAAGTCAAAGGTGTTTAACAATGGCGCTTTTATTCTGCACAAATAGAGAGGCCTTGTCCACCTGTAAAAGATGTTACTTTAGGTGCAAACAGTAATCGATGTTTTCCCAAAATATAATCCAACTAGCCGAAAGGCAATTTAGGAAGAAGTCCAAGTGCATGTACCAGCCCAAGTTCTATGCATGGTTAGTGTGATGTATTACGAGCATAATGTGTATGATATAATACAAACTTCTAATCTAGCAGGATTATGTAGAAAAGTCGTCATATAAATATATGAAAATTTTAGAAAGAGGCAGGTATGTGTTTGACAGGGGCGGAGCTGGGGGATGACTAAGTAGTGTCATAGTCACCCCAAAATTTTTGACTTTGTTAAATTGATATATAGAATTATTTAGTGGCCCCATCACCCATCAACTTTTATTAAAAGATATAAAAATAATCACTTATATCTTTTATCTATTTCTTCACTAAATATAGTTATATATTTTTGTTACTTATTAGAAAATATGAGTTTTATATTAAATTTCTTGCATATGTTATATGCACGTGAAAATTTAAATTTTCTTTATTATTTTTTTGGTCTTGACCCTCTGAGTCAAAATTTTAGCTCCGTCCCTAGTTGCTCATGTGTGTGAAATGAAGATAGATAATGCTTCTAATTTTATGATTCTTTGTATGTTACTGATTTATTATACTGCCTTTAGTCAATGTTTGTGGTTATAAGCTTTTTTCTTTCAGTATACACCAGCTATAGACATATGGAGCATTGGCTGCATTTTCGCGGAACTTTTAACTGGAAAACCTCTTTTCCCAGGGAAGAATGTTGTCCATCAATTGGACATCATGACCGATTTCCTTGGAACGCCATCTCCTGAAGCCATTGCTAGGGTCTGTTCAATTGCCCATCCTTCTAGCAGTGCTATATTTTATTACCTAATAGAACCTTGGTATTATATTAACAGATAAGAAATGAGAAAGCTCGGAGATACTTGAGCAGCATGCGTAAGAAGAAGCCAGTTCCTTTATCCCAAAAGTTTCCTAATGCAGACCCCCTTGCTCTTCGTGTGTTAGAAAGAATGCTGGCATTTGATCCTAAGGATCGACCTACTGCTGAAGAGGTTGACTTTCCATCCATCTGCAGTGCACTTTCCACACATATATTTGGTTTTAACAGGGAATATTATGGATGATATTGTTAGGCTCTAGCAGATCCATATTTTAAAGGCTTGTCCAAGTTTGAGAGAGAGCCTTCTGCTCAGCCAGTTTCCAAGATGGAATTTGAATTTGAGAGACGCAGGATAACAAAGGAAGATGTGCGAGAGCTTATATACAGAGAGATTCTGGAGTACCATCCGAAGATGTTAAAGGAACATCTAGAAGGAGCAGAGCCAACAGGATTCATGTATCCAAGGTATTGATGTCCAAACTTGCACCCTAATTTCTGTTTCACTTTTTTTTTTTTTTTTTTTTTTGCATGATTTAGAAAACTTATTGCAATATGCAAATTTATAAACAACATTGCTGGATATTTTTCCTGATATTGGTACCAAATAATTACACTTGATAAATTTGGACAACTTTTTTGGTTAAGAGAGTATTTGATTGTTACTCATACACCACCCAACATCTTCTGGTACTACAATTATGTTTTTTCTCCATCCAGAATCCAATATTTGTTTTACTTGTTCTGCTCTAGACACTCAAACATCATAATAATTTCTTTTGAATACTTACTGTTTGATGTTGTTATTAAATACTTTCACCTGGACTATGCATTTGTTGAAATGTAAGTCTAACTGAAATTTCATGCTAGTCAAAAAAAAAAAAAAATCTGAAATTTCATGCTTTTATGGGAGCCGTAAATTTGCAAACCTAATTCATATCGTCTGTCAGTTCAGCTTTTGATATTTTACTCTCCTTTTTCCTAATACGTATTTTGGATAGTGCTGTGGACCACTTCAAGAAGCAATTTGCATACCTTGAGGAGCATTATGGAAAAGGTGGAACTATTAGTCCACTTGAGAGGCAACATGCATCATTACCCAGGTACCCTATTTTTTGTTAAAAAACGTGGCTTTCTTCTTTTGCTGTTGCTTGTTTATCTTGTAAACACACCCATTTATCTGCAAGTGAACCGTCAGCTGTGCTGATTTGAGGCTGTGAATGCAGGCCATGTGTGTTGTATTCAGATGACTCAAGACAGAATATGGCTGAGGTTGCAGATGATCTCTCTAAGTGTTGCATCAAAGAGGTTGAGAAGCCAGCCATTGATAGGACTGGTGGTATCCCTATGAGCAGGCTTCCTTTACAAGCTCCTCAAAATATTCAAGGTGTGATGACTGATCTTGTTGTGTATTTTGCGACTCCTCCATTTCCCTCGTCTACTTTCTTCCTTTCCGCTTCTCGTATGTGCACAGCAGGCATTATCTTCAGAGCGGTGTGCTTGTTGAGGCTTGTTACATTTTCATTCACCATTCTTTGAACCAATAAGATTACGTGCAATGGGAGTGATGAGTGAATGACCGCTACATGATGAGAATTACGTGTGAATGGCTGAAAGCTGCGGATTTTAATTAAAAAAAAAAGGCTTTGGTTTTTTCTCCCATTATTATTATTGTTATTATTATTATTATTATTATTATTATGGATTACTTTTCAGCATCATATTCATCTGTGCTAGATGCATATAAACACACACGCAAGAGAATTGGCTGTAGAATAGCTTATAGAAGACGGCGATGTTCCATATCTTTCATAGAGACTCATGTTACTATCCTGTTCTCACCCTTTAATACATTCGTTCCCCCTTACACCTCTCTGTTGTCTACCATCTTTGGGTGTGAATTTATTAATTGATGCTTCTATTGAGGTTGAGAAGATATAAATGTGCTTCTTTCTGTTGTGGTTTCACTTGCTTCAGGCGTTGCTGCACGGCCCAGAAAAGTTGCAGGTTCGGTAATGCATTACAACCGTGGGGTAGCAGCGACAGCAGGGGCTGAGCAGCGGAGGACGCTTAGAAATCCACCTGTTTCAGTCCAGTATGCTGCTTCAAGCTGTTCGTATCCTAAAAGAAACCCAAGTTGCAAAACTGAGAGAGCAGAAGATGGTAGTATTGAAGGTTCTAATGGACTTCCGTCAAAACCTCAATACATAGCACAAAAAGTTGCTGCTGCTCAAGCTGGAGCCGGTGGTAACTGGTATTGAGTTTGGATATGTTGAATTTGTGGCTGACAGATTGGTATCTGGGTTCTTGTCCCACAACAAACCAAGATCAATCATCTGAATTGAACAAAAGATGCGAGTGGCATAACCTTGTTTATTAATTGATATCAAACAGTGGGAGAGCGAGAGCCAAAAGGACTAAAAGCTAATGAAGTCTCTAGCTGATGTTTTTATTAGGTCTTGCAATATGCTTTCTCCAATTTGAAGTTTGGAAGGTTCTACACGGTCCAATTATGATTGTCTTGCTCTCTAGTTTGCTAATAACAGAGAACAAAAGATCTGAAAAAGCATGAAATAAATGTAGTGCATTTATTGCAAACATATTTGTGTTGTTCTCTTTGTCGCAGAATGTAAGCCATTAGTATTGCCTTCATTTTTGGGCACCATAACAATGATATTGTAATTTTATAACCTACTCCCTCCGTCATGATATATGTGTCACATTTACAAAAAAAATTTGTCCCAAAATATCATTTTCTATTTTCAATTTAGTATTAAATGCTTTTTGTCAATTTTACCTTTAATACTATATACTTTATGCCAACCAGATGTAATATTAAATGTTTTTTGTCAAGGTTAATTTGGTAAAATTATTGTTCTCTTTATTTCATTTATTATTTTTTCTTAAACTGTGTGATTTAACCAAATATGACATATATAATGGGACGGAGAGAGTACTTGCTTGTAGTCAAAATAATGGTTTACTAGATTGGAACCCGTGCAACACGCAGGTGTTATTTTTTTTTAGATTTTTAAGTGATATATTATGCATTGTAAATATAACTATCGGGTAGTATGAATATTTGAAGTGGAACAATTGAAATGAAAATATTTTTCTTCAAAAAAAAATAAAGAGATAAGATATTTTAAACATGCATAGGTTGCATAATATAAGCATTTTAAATATGTGAAATTAAAACCAAGGGAAATCATTTTTTGTGAATCGTTATGTTTAACTTTTTTTGTACTTTTTATCATGCTTGTGCTATTGTTGCTAGCTGTTTCCTTTATTTTGGGTGGTTATTTTTCCCTTTAAGCTCTGAATAAAAACTGGTTCGTCGTCAGAAGATGTTATCTCTTGTATTAGTTTGGATGACTTTTTTTCCTTTGTTGCATTTCATATCTAAATAAATATTCATGTGATAATGTTCTATGCAGTCTTTGGTTGGTTATTTGTTTATTCTTTTCGTGTTTGCAATTTGAATTTTCTTCTTCTTTGAATGATATTGGTTGGGGTGAATCAAACTCTTTATTACAATAAGTAATTATTGCGAATAGTATTATTTATACTAAAGAATAGTTTATGAATTTACAGTATGAAAATTTGTTTACAACACTATATCTATTTGATAGGCTTTTGTAAAGCTTGATCTTGTAAAATATTGTTTGGGATAAAAGTCTTGATAACTGCGTACTTTTTTTATGCTTATTTGAAGTTATGATCTATGAGCTTCATTTCAAAGGTGTGATCACAAATGTTTTGCATAATTGATGGTAACTTTTTATTATAATAATTTTGCAAGAGTTGAGATGCGATTGTGTTAAGGGGTTTTTGTGTATCTCTATCGAACAACGTTCGATAATCCATATATTCAATAAAGAATTAAAAATATATTTTAGTGATGATTTAAATATAGTTCAAATATAGTTCAAATATAGTTTTAATTGTATTTTAAAGCTTTGATTAATTATTTCTGTAAAATTGCGGCTTTGATATCGAAAACTTTATGAATTGTAGTTATGTTGTTCTCAAATAAGATATAATGAAAATTTATTTTGTTTTTCAATACATTATTTTATAATTCTAATTGCTAATATACTATCCACGTTTTAAGACAAAAAAAAAAGCATATTGGATTAAAATTTGATCATGAAGAAATAACTTAATTGATTGAAATTATTGGGTGTTATATTTTTTAAGAGACTTCTATTGTAAACTTTTAATAATTTTGTCTTATAATAATATTTTCCCCCCTAAATGTTTGTATTTTCATTTTTATTTTGGAAAACAATGATATTAATAATATTATTATTAATGATAATTAGTAATTTTGTACTATTAATTTTTTATAATACTTTTTAATTAAAATATTTGGTAGTTGAAAATGGTGTGCTTAATTATAATTATGAGCATATGTTTTTTTAGCTTTATAAAGGATGTCATTAATTTATTGAATATTATGACAGTAAATTGTTTGTTGTTAAGTTTATTTTTTGGCAAAAAGGGAAAATAGAGATGGTGAGAGTGTGAATGTTGTTTTTGAAGTTGGTTTTTATAAGGATATTTATATTAATTGTAAATAGGATAATCGTTAGCATTTGCCTTTTAGGTTTGTCAAAAAAAAAACATTTGTCTTTTAGGATTCCATTAAGGTTTAGTGATATAATTTTAATTCTTTGAATGTATTGTTGTATTTAATTATTGTAATGTAATTAAGAGATTTAATTGAATTTATATGTAATGAATGTACATGGTTGCAATAATGGGCTAGTAGTGGGGTTTGTATCAAGTACTCGGTACAAAAGTTAGAATAAGAAATATATTGAATAACTCTTGAGGGTGCCACATAGGAATATATGTGACATGACACAAATAGAATTACATGACACTTAAAGAGATGAGATGTCATTACATTGGTGCGGGAGTCTGTTTTCATATATTATAATTATAATATACTACTCCGGTCTCATTTATAAGCAACAAACACCTTTTAGGTTCATTGAATAACTCGTGTATCTGGTCTATAATATAGACCAGATATATGAGTTATTCAATGAATCTAAAAATATATTTGTTGCTTATAAATGAGACCGGAGGGAGTAATAGATAATAGATTTCTTTCTCACATGTGCAATCACTTGCCAGTTATTAAGGGTCTTGCTCTCATCACTCTTCTTTTGTGTTGTTTTATGCTTTCTTTTATTGCCTATTTTTCCCTTTCATTTTCTCGCTTTTTGTCCACGCGTTCCGGAACCTTTCAAGTAGGTTTCCTCCCCAAAAAGAAAACGAAAGTAAAATTGGTGGGGTGGAAATCAGAGTCAATTCATAGATAAGAGACAGGGAACAACAAAGTGAAGAGTGACCAATCCCTATCTCTTCATTTCATCCAAGGAATAAAACATGAATATTTTTTTCCTCAATAATTATTGGACCATAGGCCAGCTGCCACATCACCCATTATGTTTAAGTGACAACTAAAACAACGTAGTTTATGCTTTGTATATAGAGTTGAATGCTGGAGGCTCATGAACGACCAAAACGAATATTCCCCTTTCTAGTGGGCAACACGCATAACTAATGTAATTAGCCAGAACCACCACCTTCATAGAACCTCGTTTTTATTTTATAATAATAAAATCAGGTTTCTTGAAAGGAAGAGAGACACCTAAGCTCAACAAATGCAAAAGGGTCAAATACTAGTTTAAGGATGTTATACGAAGAAACATATATTAGAACATCCATTTGTTAATAATAAAATCATAATCATATAAGCTGATCAGTCAGACACTAACTAATGACAACAAGCTATGATGCTGTATTGAATTAATGTTTTATTATTATAAGGTCAATAGGTGGCGAACTACAATTTGTTTTGTCATTAAATCAAGTCAATGCTTTTGAATTGAGATTAAGATGCATTGTCAGTTTTTAAGAAGTGTAGAACACCTCTGATCTAAACCGAAGATGTATAAGATATTAACAAATAGAAAAACGAAATAACAAAAAAAAAAAGAAAGATTGTTTGTTTGTGAAGGTGTTTTGGCTTCTTCTTTTTTTCCCGTTTAACATTTAGAACATAATCTATTAATGGATAACGACGATTCTCATAATTTGGAAGAGGACAAGCTACTGACTTAATATACGTACGGCATATTACTACGCCTAGCTTGATTCTAACAAAAAAAAATTCCGGAAATAAAAAAGAAAGCAACCTTTACAAGAGACAGATATAGAATGACAATATGGGAAGTCAACCCTGATGGGTATCCAATCGTGTGATAGTCTCGCGTCTCCTAATAATGAACAAAGTAAAAAGTATATAAGAGATTAAACTCATTAACTTAATGCCTTAAGATTTTAACAACAAATGTGTTCAAAATCTCGTGTCACTCTCCCATAAAATAGAAGCAAATAAAATAAATTAAAAAAAACCCAACAAGTTTATAGTTTTGAGAATAAATATGTTCAAAGTCTCTTGTACTCCCCTGAAAAAAATAAAAAATAAAACCAATAAGTGGTATTAAAACTCGTTGACGTATTGGCCCAACGATGATGCGCGCATATAGGACTGCAACTCACACTTAAAAGGGAGATGTTGAGTATCCAAGTGTAAGACAATCACAAGTCGTCTAATAATGAACAAAATAAAAAGAATCCAAAGAGAATAAATTCATTAACATAGTAACTTAAAGGTTTTGGGACTCCCGATAAAACAAAAATAAAAACAGTTAGTAGGTGTGTTAGAAAAGCATAACCAACGTTTGCAGAATAAGAAGCGTGACCCCTAAGCTTGCCATTCCCATTATTAATGTATAAAACCTACCCTTCAGTTCCACCATTCTCAACAACATTCATCTTCATCACTCGTTGTTTTCAGAAGTTTACAGCTAGCTTGTTAAGACTTACAATTCTTTTTACCATGGATCAAAGGTTCTCTGTGGAAGGAGAGGGAAGCACTCATCTACATATTGGTGAAGTCCAAAGGCTAAGCGAAACCGGAAGCTCAGGCACAACCACCATGTTTGAACCACGTGGATTGAGCAGCATGGACAATTTAGACAGTAGTAGTGACACTGACACTGCCAATTCTGTCTCTCCATCAACAACCTCGGCAATTCGAGCACCAGAAAAGAAGCTCACCCTCTTTGCTCTCCAGCTTGCAGTGCTTGAAAAAGCAGCAACCGGATTGGGAACTCTTAGTTTCATCTGGGCAACTGTTGTCCTCCTTGGAGGTTTTGCTATTACCTTAGACAAAACCGATTTTTGGTTCATCACTATCATACTTGTAGTTGAAGGAACTAGAATTTTCAGCAGAAGCCATGAGCTTGAATGGCAGCACCAAGCCACATGGTCCATTACTGATGTTGGAAGTATAAAGATCCTTTTTTTCAGGCCAATTGTTTCAGACCAATTATCAAAGCATAGTAGTACAGACACTAAGGAGACACCAACTAGGATGTGGATTAGTTCAGATGTTCCACTCTTACCATATGCTAAATGGTTTTTTCTTTCAAGGCATGTCAGCATGTTTCTCTATTGGCTTCAACTTATTTCTGCAACAGCTTGTGTGGTTCTCTCATCAATAAAGCTACTCAGGCATGACTATGGAGTGGTGGAAAAGGGAGACACCGACATGAGGAACCGCCAATCTGCTCTTGTTATCTTTTATTGCTTGGCTCTTGCAGAAGCCTTGTTGTTTTTAATGGAGAAAGCTTACTGGGAATGGCAGGTCAGCCATTGTAAACTGTTGGAAGAGGTTAACAATGAGTGTGAGTTGGGGATATCAGGAATGGTTTCTATTAGAAGGTTCTTTTATGATGCCTATTCAAGATGTGTCAATGGAAGCATATTTGATGGCTTGAAAATGGACATGGTTGGTTTTTCTATGGATCTCTTGGCTTCGAATTCGCCCGATGAGCAGCTCACTGGAGCAAGAATTCTTCGGCAGTTTTCGATCAGCAAGCGATTTTCTGAGGATACTCTTCAAAAGATTGGAATTTCCATATCAGTGGTAGAGAGACTTGTTGAGATGTTGAATTGGACAGACCATAAGGAGCAAGAAATTAGGCTTTCAGCTGCTGAGATTTTATCAAAACTAGCCGGTATGAAGCAGAACTCTCTTCGGATTGCCGGGATACCGGGAGCTATGGAATCGATATCATCTCTTCTACAAACTAAGAGAAGTTTGATTCCTGCAGCTGATGAAATTGGGGAAAATAAACCCATATTTGATCATACAAATTATGCTTTTTGGACATTTAACCACTTGGGACTTCTCATACTGAAAAAGCTTGCACATGACCATGACAACTGTGGAAAGATTGGAAATACAAGAGGCCTCCTTCCAAAGATCATAGACTTCACACATGCTGAACAAAAGTTGCTCAAGAGTGAAAACGTTACTCCTCCTCAAATTCTGACTGTGAAGAGATCTCTACAACTGGTGAAGATGCTGGCTAGCACAATAGGCATCACTGGGGAACATCTTAGAAGAGAGATATCAGAGATAGTTTTCACTATCAGTAATATGAGAGATATTTTAAGGCATGGAGAGAAACATCCCCTTCTACAGAAACTGAGCATAGAAATTTTAACTAGTCTGGCATTGGAAGAGGATGCAACAGAAAGAATTGGGGGTACAGGTGGAGTACTTCAAGAGTTGTTTAACATATTTTTCAAACACAGCATAGCAGAAAATCAGAAACACGTAACAGTTGCTGCTGGTGAGGCCCTAGCAATGCTGGCATTAGAAAGCAAGAGTAACTGTCATCGAATTTTGAAGTTGAAAAAAGTACTGGAAAGGCTTGTAGAAGCATTCAAAGATCCATTGCTTCGGGTCAATGCAGCCAGAATTCTAAGAAATTTATGCATCTATAGTGGATCAGAATGTTTCCACCAGCTAAGGGGAGTAACAGCTGCAGCACCCATAGTAAGTGTTATTCTGATCATTATAATTTTGGGCTAAATTTGTACTCCCTCCATTTCTAATTGACCGTCGTTTTAGAGTAGTAAAAAAATTTCATATTGACTGTCGTATTGTTTTAATGTATCATTAATTATTTTTTCAATTTTGTCCCCATATAAATACTATGTATATGTATTTATAACAATTATTAATACTCTAATAGTTAATAAGAAAAATTTAGTAAAATCATTTTTACTCATTGAGTTATTTATTATTTTTGTTAATCCTCGTAAAAAAACTTTAAACGTCAGTCAGTATGAAAATGAAATGGTGGAAGTATTGTGTTTCTACCAGATGAAAAACACCCAGAAAGTATTGATAATCTTTTTGACATTTCTCAACCCTACAGATACTTGAAGCAATCATGTCAGAAGAAAACAAGATACAAGAAGTGATGGTTGGACTAGCAGCAAATGTTTTCAAATACATGACTTGTCATGAATCAAGAATTTTATTTGAAGAAGCTAGAATCACTGAGGCTGATGTTGCAAATAAATTAATCCAGATTCTCAAGAAACACAAGTGTCCCCCAACTAAGGTACCAAGGATAAGGAGGTTTGCAATAGAGCTGGCAATTTGGATGATGAAAGACAAAGCAGAAAACATATATACCTTCAAGGGTCTAGGAATGGAGGAGGTATTAGAGGGTGTCTTAGAAACCACATCAGAGCTTGAGAACTTTAATGTTTTCTCTGGTACTGTTGGACTGAACCGGCACAAGCTAAACACTCAGTCACTGGTTGAGACAGCACTGAAATTGATGATGGAAGATAGGTAAACTATCAACCGTAGTAAAGATAATACTACAAAGTCAGTTATCCATGTTGACTTAGAGCAACCACTGTAATAGCAAATGTGTGGATAAACTATCAAACGATTTATTCATTAATTTTCCAGATTTAATGTTATACATGAAATAAATTATTGACATTTTCCCTCTATAAATTAAAGTAAGAATTTTACTTTTGAAGGCTTCATCTTAATTTTACATTTAGACCAAACCTCTCTGGGAAATGCTTAACTCCGTTTCCCTCCTCGTATAAAAAAAAAATGATTCAAATGTAATCAACACAACAAGTATTAACAATAATCACATCATAGAAGTCTCCAAGTCCAAGAATGATGCTCTCAGAGAAGAATTTCTAGAAATGACGAACTGCATATACTGAGTCTGAGGTAGTGACGCTTTCCAGTTGAAACTGAGTTTTTGCAACCTTCACAGATTAATGTAGGAGCGAGCACCAATGTCAAGGTTAGCATGGATTCCTTCCTGCTATAAAAAATAATCACAATTTCCGATTATTCATGTGACTAGCAAAAAAGTAATTCTTGTATTGCAAAACAACTTTTGCGTTTGTAAGTCCCACATCGTTCAGAATATTAACCAAATTGTTGTTTATAAGCTTCTGACAGTGCAACATATTTCGTCGAGTTGGGTAACTCCAGCTTGTGACCCAAGTGGGGGCATCAAGGTGGTGGAACACGGCTTAGGCTTCGCTGGGTTGGGCTGTTGGCATGCACCATGCTGGCCTGCCCGCTCCAAGTGAAGAGTTGAGTAGCGGGGCTCGTGCGAAAGCATGGGCCTCCTTACTCCTAAACGGTAGGGCACCGCGTGAGGCTGGCTTCACAGAGCAGCGAATACTTCCGGCTCCTTACAGTGGAGGGATAACGGGCCGCTGCACTTTCAGCCCACAACGCCTGGTGAGCCCAGTTGCTTGAACCGCCACCTTTTTTAACCTGTCGTCTGCGTGCCCAGCCCCACCAATGTCGAAATCCACAATGAAGGCCAACATAATGTATTTTCCACTAATAAAATATTAATATTATATGAAACAATTAACTGAACGTTTTTTTATAATATTAAATTAGTAATATGTTACTACTTGATTTCAATTAATCGTATGGCGTATATTTTAATTTAAAATACATATAGCATGTAAACTGCATTATCTAATTTGATGAAATTCTTAGATTCATATATTATTTTACTAATTATATGTTAATAATATTTATTAGTTTCTATCATGTAATTCCAATAAAAAAATTTGATATAAATGAAAAAATTTTCATATTTTTTAACTTCAGTAACATTATATTAACACAATTTAATTTGTGCAAAAAATTTATTCCCATAAATACAATGCATGTTAATTATTTTTAAATTTAAATTACTATTATTTAAAATTTTCAATTGTAATTGATCCCAGTTAACAATTACTAAAAGTTCTTCATTATGTTTTCGAATAGGTAGCCAATACCGCATCTGAACCATTGGTTTATATTAATATTAACTATATTATATCTACGGTTTAAACTTGTGTCACCATGGTGGTGACCTTTTTTAACGTCACCATCCTATACAGAGCCTACTTTTTTTGGATGTAAACAAAAAAAAATGATTCTGTTTGGATGAGGACCAAGGCCGTGGAAAGGGCAAGGTAAGTGAGACAAGGCAATTGCTAAATGCGCCCAGCAAATTGCTGGGTATACCAAATAATTATGTTTATTGACTAAAATGCCTCCGATCAAATTTTCAAAAGTGAAACTTTTTTTCCCTAGCAATTTTCTAATTTTAGAGACGCGAAATTTTCTTTGGTTACTCGCAAATAGCAAAAACACACTCGCAAATATCTTTGTTCACTCGCAAATTAGGTATTTGCGAGTTCCCATCGCAAATAGCATATTTGCGCGTGAAGAAATTCCAGAAATTCCAACACGCGCAAATATGCTATTTGCGAGTGTGTTTTAATTATTATTATTATTATTATTTAAATTAACTTTGTGATTTTAATATTTTTTTTGTTTCAGTTATGCCACGCATGAGAGGGGCAGGCTAGGTGGCTGGTAAGGAGGCTGAGATGGAGGCTAATGCTTGGGAGGTTGAGCGTGCGAGAGTGGCTAATCAAGAGCGTCGGGAGGCCATGACTGTGTCACACATAGGAGACTTGTTGATGGTAGACAGAGCGGACCGAGCAGACAGGGTAGGCGACGTAAACAGGAACCTTGGTATGAGGAATCTCAGTATAAGGAACATCAATACGAGGAACCTCAGCACGAGGTATATCAACATGAGGTTCCTCAGTTGAGATGCATATAGATGCACTGACAGAGGAGGGACCATTTCCTGGAGGACCTTTCGATACATCGCTACTTAGATCATTCAGGGACCACGTCGCTTACCACTTGTGGAGCGGAGAGGTAATTATTGTTTACTGTTTTAAAACATTTAAGGGTTTTCTTTTTAATTGTGTAATTCATGACAAGGCTTTTATTTTTATGTGTGCAGGACCGGGAGGAACCTCTTAGGGTTTTTGCTCACGGCAAAAAGTGGCAGAAGTGGTTTTGGGATCGTCAGCCACTACCACCTGCAGTACAGGAGCATGTTGATCGAGCTCGTCTTTCGAAACTGATGTATTGCAGCTACAAGATGATTGACAACTCACTGCTGACTACGTTTGCTGAGAGGTGGCACCCAAATACTAGCTCGTTCCACCTTCTAGTCGGAGAGATGACCATTACGCTGGATGATGTGTCATCATATTGGGCATACCGGTCAGAGGCGCCCTATTCATAGCCCCTCATATGGACACAGATATTGCTATATCTGTTCTATAGTCATTATTAGGGGTATCACATGCGGAGGCCTCAACGGAGGTTACGGGCCATGGGTGGACTGTTGTCAGTTTAGGATGGCTGCAGGACCTTTATGATATATGGAGGCATGAGGGTCGGATGGACGAGGCAGCGAGGGCGTTCATGCAGGTGCTACTGCAGCTACAAGATGATTGACAACTCACTGCTGACTACGTTTGCTGAGAGGTGGCACCCAAATACTAGCTCGTTCCACCTTCTAGTCGGAGAGATGACCATTACGCTGGATGATGTGTCATCATATTGGGCATACCGGTCAGAGGCGCCCTATTCATAGCCCCTCATATGGACACAGATATTGCTATATACATTATAGTCATTATTAGGGGTATCACATGCGGAGGCCTCAACGGAGGTTACGGGCCATGGGTGGACTGTTGTCAGTTTAGGATGGCTGCAGGACCTTTATGATATATGGAGGCATGAGGGTCGGATGGACGAGGCAGCGAGGGCGTTCATGCAGGTGCTACTCGGGATGACTATTCTGACGGACAAGAGTAGCACCTGTATTGACTGTAGATATCTCGAGCTGGTGCGTCACTTGGGTCAGGTTGGATAGTAGTCATGGGGAGCTTTAGCCCTATGCAAGTTGTATGGTTATCTTGGCGACGCCAACAGGTTCGAGTGCCATGGTTTAGCGGGCTACATGACACTGTTTCAGGTACCACTGTGTTATTAAATAAGAAAATTAAATTTACAATTGTTTTAACTCTGACACGATTTCGTAACTGATTTGTTATTGTTATTTGTGACAGGCGTGGATCTACGAGTATTTTCCTACTGTAGTAGATCGGAGGCTTGTTAATGGTTATAGTAGTGAGTGTGTACGTGCTAACCGCTGGATACCTAAGAGGGGTCAGGGGAAAGTGCTTCCATACAGGCAAACACTATATGCGCTGACAACTGATGTCGTGTGTTGGACACCGTGGGCCCCCATAGGCAACATTGCCTACTCGCTGACATGACATTCTTTTTCGGGGTACATCCGGTGTGGGAACACCATAGTGTCGTACCTGCCGGAGAGGGTACTGCGACAGTTTGGGTACAGGCAGGACATTCCTCGAGCAACACCACGACGTCCCTCGGCTGATGCTATTAGTCTTAACTGGATGTCATCTCACCTGTACTCTATTAGATGCATCTTTCAGTTGAGGCAGGCTGCTCATCCAGCTGAGTGCGTCGAGGGATACATGGATTGGTACTATAGGGTCTCGCATCCACTGTTGATACCTCCACATGATCCACATGATGATGTTGTGTCATCGGGTAGGGAATAATAAGTCATTGCACTGTATATATTATGTCCATTCGTAACATTATCTAATTATTTGCTATAATATATTTATGTCATTTGTAGGCGGATTGTGTTAATGCGATACGCAGGTTGGATAGAGTTGTCGCCATGCTGCATCAGCTCGTTGATTAAGCACCGGAGGAAGATGAGATGTGTGACTACCTTTGGGAGGTGCTTCGGATAGCGGAGGGTCACTAAGTAGTTGTGTTTTTATGTATTTAATTATATGCGAACACCTGTTTTTGATTAATGTAATTATTATTATTATTATTGTTGTTGTTGTTGTTGTTGTTGTTGTTGTTGTTTATTAGTGAGTTTAGAAATACAAAATAATAAAAACAAACTTAAACGTGACTATTTATTAAACGTAACTATTTATTCAACAACAACAAAACAACATTATATGATCACCAAATGCAACTACAACACCCAACTACAACATTAAAAAAACAAAACTCAACTATTTATTAAACGCAACTACTCGTTCAACAACAACACAACACAACATTACATGACCTAGTCACCGGTGCTAATCCTTGGCTATGGTTGACAACATGCTGCAAGGATCTCATCAACTGTTCTTGGTACACGGTATTTTTCAATGATCTCGTTGATCGATCTTCCAAGCACAGCATACAACTCTATTGGGCCATGGCTAGAATGATCACTGAATGTTTCCCACATACTTTGTATGTCGCCGTCGTTTAGAAGTGTCATATTCATATACTGAACACGCCCACTACCTATCGAAACAGGGCATCGATAGTATATCTCTGCCACTGTACGTGATCCAGCTCCGAGCTTTCGCCGTATCTTTTGCTTCAGTTACTCAATGGTGATGGATGTCTTGATCCTAAATATTGTTGGAACGTCGCATTCAAAAACCACACCATCAGCACTTGTTGTGATTCTGCCATTGTAATAGACAACGACAAGGCTCGAATCCATTGAGAACTGGGTTGACTGAGTGAGTGACATGGCTCACGAGCAGGCTAAGGGATGAAATTGATTTAGGGTTTACGTGAAATTGGGTGTGTGAAAACGGTTCTATTTATAGAACGCTTGATGCGATCAGAACCATTAAAAGTGTGTCGGTTGTATCTCGTCCGTTGATATTTTTCAACATAGAGGAAAAATGTACACGCACAAATATGCTATTTGCGAGTGTACAAAAATTTTGTATACGCTCAAATAGCATATTTGCGAGTGTTGTTTAGAGACTCGCAAATATTTGCGAGTTTTGTTTAAAATTTGTACACTCGCAAATAGCATATTTGCGAGTATCTAAACAACACTCGCAAATATGCTATTTGCACAAGTACAATTGTACACGCGCAAATAGCATATTTGCGAGTGTACAATATTTAATTTTGTACACTCGTAAATAGCATATTTGCGAGTGAGACGAATGAAGGAAAAAAATGTTTTAATTTGACCAGGGGCATTTTAGTCAACACGCATAATTGTTCGATGTACCCAGTAATTTGCTGGGTGCATTTAACAACTGCCGTGAGACAATTGCCTTAATTTTGTACACTCGTAAATAGCATATTTGCGAGTGAGACGAATGAAGGAAAAAAATGTTTTAATTTGACCAGGGGCATTTTAGTCAACACGCATAATTGTTCGATGTACCCAGTAATTTGCTGGGTGCATTTAACAACTGCCGTGAGACAATTGCCTTAGGCCCCACCCTTACCATCTCATTAACAATTAAAAAAATTATTACTATTAAAGACCGAATCTAAAAATAATTAAATGTATATAAGGCCCAACAGGTGATAGCAATATGAGCATAGTAACTATAGTAAAAGTGTGAATAAGCATATATGCTATTTTATATGGCCTAAATGTTATAAGTGTGATAGACTTTGAATTAAAAAAAAAAAAGAATTATAGGGAAGAAAACAACACTGAATGCTTAAGGCCCAAAATTCCTAGATACGACACTTGTGATGACTTTAAAAAAGGTCACCATCATGTTTTAAACTTACATAGCCTACTTTCATACATTCTACAGTTTTTTGCATGGGTTTAATATCCCCACGACATTTGTACAAGTAGCTCTGCGAGCTTAAAGGATGCACATCCATTTAGTGAAAGAATTCAGAGATAAAAATGTTAGACTTGATTCTTTTTTCCGAAGGCAAAGTCAGTCCTTTGAGTATTAAAAGGTGGTGGGCATACAAATGGTAATTTCACTTTTTCAGTAATAATAAAAAAGGGAGTTAACCTTTTTATATTAAGAAAAGGAGAGTTAACTCTGAGTTGTAGATTTCATGACATGTTTTTACAAAGCTGGTTAATTTTACATGAAATTGGTATTATATCGCTTCTTTGGATATTTATTAAATAAAAATGTTAGAAAGCTACAGCTGAAACATGTTTTCTTTGGAAGAATGAGCTTGTTTGCACGGAAGAATAGTTCGAATTGATAAAGAATTTACATGCAGATTTGTTTGGTTCCAAGGTGTGTAAAAATGCAACAACCAACACATGAAACGAGGTCTTCAGTTAATGCATCCGGGAAACACATCTGGTTATCCATAAGGGTGTGATTGGTTCACGAGAGAAAATATGAAGAGAGAAATTGTAAAGAGAGAGTATGAAAAGAGAGAAAAGGGTGAGAAACTGAGTAGATTTTGGGTATTGATTGAAATAAGTGAAAGAGAAGAGAAAAAGAGAAGAGAGAAGTGTTGATTATTTTTGAAAAGACATTAATGTCCTTGACTAAAAATTTGAATAATTTGAGATATAAGGAGAAAATAGGGGTATAAAAAGGAAAAAGCAACAAAAATTCGCGAGAGCATGTTTTCTTCGCACAACTGCGAAGAAAACAAAAGTGGACGAGATCCTGACTTTTTTTTTCTTTCTCGTCGTTTCATGCGCGTCCCAATCGGAAGAAATTCTTTTTTTCTGCTCGTTCTCTCTCCTAAAGTTTTCTCTCTCGCTATTCTTGCGTCTTCCAATCAGACGCTAAGCGTAGGCCAGCACTGAGAATGAAAGATGAGAACTACCAGAAGGCCAATATTAAATGCACTCTCCACCTGTTGCGCACACCCTCCCCATTTTTCAAAAAACTCAAAATACCCCTACCTAAAATAAGAAAATTGGAATCAATTATGGAAATTCTAATTCTCGAAATCCATACCGTAAATTTTGTTACCGAAAATTGAATTTCTGGTACAATACCAGTATGAATATTTTTAAAAATTTTCATACCGTAAATTATTAATTTTCGGTACGCAGATTTTTTATTCGTTATCAGAAATTATGAATTTCTCGTATGGTATGTGTTTTATTTTATTTTATTACGTCCTGCTTTATCACTTTCTAAACCTTTTTCTCAGTTTGACCACCTTTTTGTTAGTTTTGCTTTATCACTTTGTTTTCTGCCTTTCTTTTTTGTTTTGTTTTATTCTTTCATTCTTTTCTTTATTCTATTTTACCATTTTTTTTGTTTTTTTTTCTTCATATTTTTAGTATGTTGCAACACATGCGACCATTGTGCTCTTTTCTTTTCCATCTTTTTTATTATGTTCTTATAGTAGTAGATTACTTGCGGCTATTGCCCATTGCTACACATGCAGCTATTTATGTGGTTTGAATTAGCTCGATGACACATTGTTATGGTGATTTGTAGCTTTGCTTTATTATAGAGTTGAAATATTAAATTTTTTTTGGGGTCTTGCTGGATCATAATTTGTATATATTTCATGTATAGATTTTTATAATATTATTTTCAACAATAGGTAAACCCGTACGAGTTTACGAGTTGAGGCTACCTATGTTCCACCAGTATGTCTAGACTCTCGTGTTTGATGACCATGATGTGCGTCCATTTCTTTTTTTTTTTGGTAACTATATACGTCTATTTCTTCTAGAAATATCTAATTAACGTTTCTTCTAATTTGATTATCATAGATATAACATTAGTAACAATGTCAACGTGTAATTTTCAAATTTCAAAGATAAATAAATTTATAAATTTCGATTCATAGATAAATAAATTTATTTATTTAAATAAATTATATTAAAATTTATTAAAAAAATAAATAAAAAAACACATACCATATCGAAAATTCATAATTTTCGGTAACAAATAAAAAAATCTGTATATCAAAAATTCATAATTTTCAGTAACAAATAAAAAATATGTGTACCCAAAATTCATAATTTACTGTATGAAATTTTTTAAAAATATTCATACCGAAAATTCAATTTCCGGTAATAAAACTGCGAAAATTTACGGTATGGATTCCGGAAATTAGAATTTTCGGACTGCAAAATACATACCGAAAATTAGAATTTCCAGAATTGATTCCAATTTTCTTATTTTAGATAGGGGTATTTTGGGTTTTTCAAAAATAGGGGGTGTGCGCAACAAGTGGGGGTCATACCGGAAATTGAATTTCCAGTAACAAAACTACAGAAATTTACGGTATGGATTCCGGAAATTAGAATTTTCGGTATGCAAAACACATACCGAAAATTATAATTTCCGGAATTGATTCCAATTTTCTTATTTTAGGTAGGAATATTTTGGGTTTTTCGAAAAATAAGGGAGTGTGCGCATCAAGTGGGGGTGCATTTAATATTGGTGCTACCGGAATCTTCATTCAAATAATGTGCCTACAATACTAGAAAAAGATTGTTCCCCATTTAATTTCACACAATCAAAACCAAATATGACAATACTCGCTTACAGCCAAAGAATATTTGTTAGATGAGGATTTGAACACCACTAAATTTACACACGAGCAGCCTATTTCTTTGGTACAAACTATGACTTTTTATAGTTACAGAAACAATGTATAACCAACCATGGATAAAAGAGAATCTCTCTGTCTTATCGGTTGTTATTATTCTTGAAAAAATTGAAATCCCAACGACGCATTAAGCCGTCCATGACATTGCCAGCAGGATTTCTAACAACAGTTACAGTGGCTTTTGTATTATGTGATATGTCAGCGTCTGATGAATTTTGTAAACTAGCAGAACTATCACTGCGAGCAGAACTGCTGGACTCCGTTATTGATGATGTGTCCAATGGCTGCAGCCGCGGCGCCCCTTCAACTGGACGTGGCTCGGATGCCGAATTTTGGGAATGGTTCACTGAAATGGTAGTTGACTCAGCTTTCAATGGTACACATTCTTCTGATGCAGTGGAAATGGTTTTAGATTTTGAATCTGTGCTGTGTTTGACTAGGGAGGATTCTGTTTCCATTGGTTTAGTAGTCTCATGAGAAGAAGCATGTGAATCATCTTTATCTGATGGCTCTACAGATACGTTAGCAACACTACTGGCTTGTGTTTGTTCTGCCTTTGGATTTTGTACTTCCAGGTCCTTCAGTGACTCCATTACTGCTGCCATTAACATCTGAATAACATGGACAAATCAAAACGTAAATAAGATACTTAAATCCATTTTTTTTCCCTTTCATTTCTGCATTTATTTGATCAGGTGGTGTTTGGATCATGCAAAGTCATCAAGTTGACTCACTCTTTCTTCTTCCTCTGCACTAGATGGAAAACCTGCAAGGTCATCAAGTTGATATTCCACATACTGATCGTCGTCCAATGCAGCGGGAACATGGGGACCATAGGGATGACCATTGGCCAACTCAAAGCTTATCATTGATGAAGACGACGGGGAAAGATCGCCACACTTCTCTTCCTGCTTGCATGAAAATCATGCAAAATTTAAGAATCTAGTTCATTTGTGTTTAAAATCCCCCTCCCTAACTCCTCTGATCATACTTTTTTTTCCCCCTTGCTTATATACTATTTCATCAGTTTTCCAAGATATTTGAATGAATTACATTTTTGACCTGGGCCCTCCTAGGTAGTAGGTATACTAGTAGTGGCCATCCACCCACAAGTAAAAAAAAAAATGTAGTGGTACAAAACAGGAAAAAAGATAATTATTTCAACCCAAGTTTCCCCTTTCATGAACATTAAAAATTATACGAAAACTGATTTATAAACTTATAAACTGAAAAAAAAAAAGGCAGGGAGTAGATGTTAGAGAAAGGTCTGTCAACTTA
The DNA here is from genome assembly GCA_037113605.1 of Calophaca sinica. NCBI lineage: Eukaryota > Viridiplantae > Streptophyta > Magnoliopsida > Fabales > Fabaceae > Calophaca > Calophaca sinica. Next base: position 4,754,356 of record CM073731.1, read on the forward strand.
GAATAACACTCCTGTGATTGCTGATAATTTTATCTTATGCTACAAATGTTGGTACTGCCATACATGCCAGTGTTTACCGCATACATATACATATATATTTGTAATGGATTTTCAGTAAAAAGAAAAGGGTAAAAATAAGTGAAAAGGAGATACCTCATGTTCACACTGTTCATCTTTTGAAGAAATATCAGATGGAACCTGAGAAAAGTCATACCATATTAATTCAAAAAATAATAAAAAACTAAAAATCATGCCACTAAAAGAATTCAAACAAAATTGAAATCATCGTATAGCTCAAACAGCCACATCTTTGCTGGCCATGCGATAAACATTTTACAGGTATTAATACAAAGGACTTTTAGCAAACCACACAACACTCTCCCCTGAAGTTTTCAACATGCAACTATCTATGCTTAATATTCAACACAAGTACTATTGTGCAGGAAACTTTTTAAAAGGATAAAATATGCTCTAGGAACTAATACAATACATTCACTTTTCAATTTGGTCCCTATATAAAAAAAAGTTTTTAATTTAGTCCTTATATTCACAAATCATTTTCGATGTTGTCTTAACTATCTGTACTCTGTGGCAATTATAATAAGACTACAAGATTGTCATGTAGTTATTGTAGAGGGACCAAATTGAAAATGATTGTCATGTATTGGGATAAAAAAAAATATTACTTATGGTCCCTATTATGGTCCCTATACATGACATTCATTTTCAATTTAGCCTTTACACATGACTACATAAATCAGACGGTATTATATCAGTACAAGAGGACCGAATTGAAAACAATTATATGTACAATGTATTATATAAGGTCCAAATAAAAAAATGAGTGTCACGTATAGAGACCAAAAACATATTTTAATCTTTTTTAAAATACATGGTACTTTTCCTCAGAAATCCTTTTTTTTGCATGCTATTCTGACAACAATCTGAGAGCTAATAAACACAGACCTCCATCCTACTCATCGGTCGTCTTGAACGGACTTGCGTAATAGCATCTATAGTACTGCTTGTTGATGGTTCTGCATCTAACAAAATAACAGGTAAGAAATTTGCAACAAAAAAAAAAAAAAAAAAAAAAAGAAGTTACTAAGCACAGATCCTAATAGAAACCAGTGCAGAAGAAATAGTTAAGAGAAATTAGGTACTTGAGTCATGCCTTTGTTTTTAGTGGATGATTCATTGCTGTAGCCTAATTCATGTACAGATGTCCATCCGTCCTGAGTGAAGACAGACAATTTTTAGAAAATGGACAAGATTTAACTATGCAATTTGATCAAAATGGAACCAATGATATGTATTGCTGATTTTACCTTACCAAAGTAATCATTCACAGTGTCAAAAAATGATTCCCCAACCTCATCCTCGGGAGGTTGCAAAACATTGTGAAAAAAGATGTTTATGGAATCAAAGTAAAACTGAGGACGCGGAGAATTGTGATCTCCCTCAAATTTAATTATGTTCTTGTCTCCCTGCAAAGCACTAACAGCCATATTGAAGATCCAAATTGCAGGGTATAAAAACTTGCTTTAATATAAAACAAAGAGGAAATGAAATCGCACATATATAATAATACCCCAAATGCATCCTGTTTAAGCAAATCTAAACATCTAGAGAACATATTTTATAATTTCAAAAGCATCAACCATGCTCTAAAGGCCTACAAAATGATATAAGGACATAGACTAACCCAGCTGAACAAGAAGTTCACTTATGTAAATCAGATTGTGAATTTGTGAATTTTTTTTTTTTTTTAATGAAAAGGGAACTCTCATAGACACTTACCTTGTAAGCCCCAAATATTCGATCAGAGTGATGGGGTTGAATAAAATCATCATCATTGGCATGCCCTAGTAGAGCTGGAACAAAACAAGTCTCTGCTACCTGCAATGCAAATAAATAATGAATGAATATGGAAAGTATAAAAAATGTATAACCAAAAGGAATATTTAATCAAGAGGACAACAAAACAGTTGTACACATTATTTTCATTTTGATTATCTGTTTTACATTATCTGGGCAAAATCAGATCCTGCAAACACATAACGTTGCATGTGGCCCCAAAGTGTAGGGAACACAAATCGTTAGTCTTTAGCAAGTACTCAATCAACTGACTGTGCTACACAGGTTTAGCAGTTAGCATCCACATTTTTTAAAATGAGCACCGAAAAGTTGATTCTGATTAAAATTTTACAAATTTCCGATTTAGCAATTAGGAAGTAACAAGGACAAGCAGAAGATATAAGACCCTTCCCCTTTACTACCAAAAAGTATACTTTGAATAGCACATTTTCTTCTAGACTTTGAACTTGTTGAAACCATGTACCATTTGAATCAACTAGCACATCTCATTTATTGACTAGCAAAAGGTTTCTCTACCCATAATTTCAATTAATCTATTAAATTTACAAGAAATTTAGCACACATTTGTTGCCAATATATTGTGAATTGCTGAATAAATTATGTATGAACTTGGAGATTCATATGACTGAATAACTTTAAGTGTATGACTGTGTGTATACTATTGCAGCAAAAAGGAAACATGATGTATGCATATAATGTCTTCAAGTTCAAGCTAAACACCAAATATTTAACTAAGCTCGGGCATGGATGGGCATTTTAACTTTTACTCCCTCTGAACTCAATTATAAGCAAAAAAAGTAGTCATGTTTGGTGGTCCAAAGTATAAGCAAATTCTAACTAATTCCACTTTATTTAATATTATCATTCCCAAAATACCCTTAATTTAATGTTATCATAAAACAAGTCCTCATAGAAAATTAAATGAAGAGAAAGGGTAGTTTAGGGAATGCACTTCTTTTATTACGTCAAGAAAATTATATGGTGTTAACTAACATTCTTAATTAGTGTGCATTTAGTTATTTTTGCTTTTATTTGAGTCTAGAGGGAGTATGTTGAAAAGTAAAGAGGTAAAACATAGGGGTACTAGCTTATCACTTTTTTTCTGTGAACCAATCAATCATTTAATAAAACCAGGCAAGTAATAGTAATTTCTTTCATTAAAGAACCTTTTACCATAAAAATAAATAAACAAATAATAACAACAATAAAATCAAAGGAAAAACAACCTTAATGGTATTGAGGTCCATTATGTCAAATTTTGCCTTCTTTTGGATTGCTCTTCGCATGAACTGGATTGCAAACTTCACCTGTAACAAGAAAAATGAAACAAAAGCAGCATAACAGTAAGTGCTGGCACCAACAATTTATTTATTAGCTGTACAAATTAATGATTTATCAATAAATGGAGAGCCCTTATGGCAATGACAATTTATTCTTATGATATGAACAAAACAAGTGATGGAGTTAAATCAGATTAGCCAGATGATATGAAGTATTTTTATTCGTTATAAGATATATACACAGCATATTTCAGATATTTGCTACCCTTTCAACAAAAATAATGATCATTTATGGCAGCAGCTACCATAATAAATTGAAGGTTTGTATAACTGACTGATTGTAGGTAATGCAACCTCTCTTTTGGAAGCTTAAAGGACTGTAGGCATGTTATGAGGTTTCCCACAAGTTATCAGAAGTCCTAACATTGCAAATGAGAAATTAATATCTTGTTTGACAAAACTCATGCATGACTTTAAAAGCTTTCTGGTTTAATGTTGTACGTCCCTTGACAAGAAGTTTTATGTGGCAGAATAATCTTTGTTTTTTGGCAACGAAAGAAGCAGCATTTGAAGCTTCGGATAAGACCAGAAATCAGCGAAATTGTTCTTCTTCTTCTTCTAACAAGAGGTGCACAAGACAGGCAATGCACTGCTTAAAAGCTTTCTGAGTCTATATGGTAATGGTCTGTATCCAGAAACAAGAAATGATATTGTAGAAGACACATACACACACACCCAAAGAAGAGAGAATTAGCACGTCAGTAAGGAGTATAGAATGGGGAATATTCCACTACAGCATAACAGAAGCCTATGTGGAAGTAACCAATGAGGAGATACGAGGGAATTTGGTTCGGCAGATTGAGATAAATGTTAAGGGTAGGGAGATTGAGAATTAGGCAAGAAAAGGTGTGAAGGTTTTGGGGTCCTTTGGGCAGGGGGGTTGGCAGATCCTCAAATACTGTGATAGACTGGCCAAGAAACAAGAAAGAAACAGATAAGACCTTTTATTGAAGAATGCCTCAGACCGTATACTTGTTTCAAGAAACAGTGTATACAAGGCATGCAATCTCTCCTCATTGCACTTCCAGGTTTTTGAGAGATTTGGAGCTCTACCTAGTCTCACCTTCCTTACAATACACAATGATGTCTCTTCTCCCTCTTGTCCTCTTTTATAATCCTCCCTCTTTCTATTGGCCTAACCACCAAAAAAAGGTTTCATAGTCAGTTACTTATTTACTAACTGCTCCTGAACATAATTGCCTATTCTCCTTTTATTTCTTCTAATGCAAAACTTCTTTATTGGGGGTCTAACAGACTGCAGGTGTTTCCATCTTTATTTTTGGTTTTTAGAGTAACAAAGAAAGATTTTCACTATTGTAAGGAGCAATACTCCATTGTTTCTTGTCAGTAAAAATCAGTTCCTATGAAGGCGCAAAGTCAAGAAAATAATTTTTTGTCATGATAACAGGTCACGAAGAACAGCTATTAAGTTTCAGACTGGACAGAAGGGAAGTTCATTGGAATTGATATGCCATCTCCAATCAAACCTCGATGTAAAAGGAAATCGATCATTAAATGAGATTATAAATTCAACATTTTGGATAGATTATTTCTATAAAAGGTATTACCATTTTTACCCAAAAAAGTAATACAAGATACTCACAGTGAACTTTGGCAGACGGACTTTATACGTATCTACAAGTTCCATCATCAAATCAACCAAATCAGAGAAGGGACTGTCTAAAACCATCCCTGCAATCGAAGGATCTTCAGCTCCATACATGAGGCTGCAAGGAATAACATCATTAATGCACAAAGAAAAACCATTTAAATTAGCCAAAATGGTAGGTCTGAATGGCTACATAACCAGAGAGTTCATACATTGAGTAAATTTAATAAGAAGAAACACTCGAATCAGAAGGGAATAAAGACATACATGAGTTTCTATTCCATAAAACGAAAAAATAATATCATTCCCACAAGTCTACACAAATACAGAACTGTCAACTCCTCTCCCGGTTCAAACAAGCATACATGAACATACTATCACATCCTTCATCCTCGGGTTAAAAATTTGTGAAATACAAATAGGCAATCCAATTCAAGAATAATAATGATAGATAAACCTCCTTTTCACAAGCCATTTCAACCACCATCTAACAGACTGTAATAGCTGCACTATAGTTTCCTATAATCATTGCCAGATAATAATAAAATCTCAATGGAGAAAGTATTTAACAAATTAGTGAAAACTACTTGGTCATAACTTACTTCAAGAATTGAGAAATTGTGCAACAAATTACACTTCATTGCTACAGTGCTACCTCATTCCAAATTAAAGTTCAAAGGAAGAAGTGAATGATGAAAATCTACCAAGTTACAGCTCCCATTGAGCGGCCCCACAAGCCAATTAAAGAGACATTTCCATCATCCCGCAGATAGTTGACCACAGCCTTCAGATCATCCTTCTGGGAACAGTCAAGAATGTCAAACAAACAATCATTTCATAACAAGTAACGACATAGTAATGTATATGCAAACTCCCGGTAGAGAATAAGCCCAAAGCATTTCTTGTTCTACTGTGATAAAAGAACAACATGAAAAAGTAATAAGGATGAGTGTCCACTGATGACATAGATGTAGAACCCAAATAAATACTTCACTAAATTTAACTTTGACTAATTTTGGGTTGAACTTGCAAAAACACCATTGCACAAGTTCTTGAAGCTGTCTTTACATAAAGTTACTAATGTGCATTATGTCCAATATGTGTGCGAGATAGCAGAAGATAGAAAATGACATTGAACTTGTCATTTAGCCCTTCAATTTCCTGAGCTTCTCACCCATAATAATAAAGGACAAAGATGGAGAAAACTACCCCTTCCCCACGGTGCATAAGCGACACAATAATAAGACTAAGCAATATCAATGATGAAACAGGCAGATGTGATTTTTTTTTAAAAGGTTGCTGAGCAAGTATTTACTTCATTCCAGCCTAGAGTGACATGCTCCCCTCCAGAAAGTCCAGATCCTGAGAAATCCAGAGTGAAAACTGTAATATTTGAAGGAAGTAAAATTATAGCAGCTTCGCTGGCATCAGCCCTACATCCACTGTCACAAACATTGCATCCAGTCAGCATGGCCCCATAAAATTGAAATCAATAAACTATGCAACAGAAAACATACAATAGACCGGCAAAGAACCTCATAGAAGGCATCAGAATTTACGAGCATCTAAATTTTCATAATTAAAGTTGGAAGAGTACATTTTGTTCAGAATTGTTTAAAACTTAGAAGGAAAAAAAAGGAATACATATATAACATACAATCCAACTAACAAGATTCTTCAGTCTCTGCTATATCAGAACCCAGCTAATTAGATGAGTAATAATTAAATATCATAGTTATCACTTTTTTCTTTTAATTTTATGCTGGATCATCTATAATATCCGTTCTTATGCGCAAAGCGATGTGAGAGAATATACATTTTGTCCGTAAAAATAAATTATGATCAAAATTATAAAAATATCATGGTAACGTGTAAATACAGCGATTCTCAATTTCTCATACAATCGCCTTTTCAAACCTATAATATGTATAAATCTATACAGCCAAGAAAAATGAAAAGGAAAGGTCTTAATATATTATGAATGCAAGTCAACTTCTAGTTATAAGTTATATAGTACCCTAGTAGAAAACGTGCAAACAAATTAGTTATTGAAATTTATCTAAGTGCAAGTACCAATAAACCAAACTCCTTTTCTCATAACGAATCATACAAAATGCATGTATATCTATGTTAAACCATCTGTACAAAACAGACAAAGTGATCACATAGACCAGATTTTTATAGGTAATAAAAAAAGGAAATGAAAACACACAATCTTCAAAGAAGGAGAATCTGAAATGCCCAGAAAAAAGGTTTACAGTTTCAATGGAACATTTTCAAATGACAATTGCTTGTCAACCAAAAAAACATATTGTCCTGCAGTCACCTGTTTCCATGACAATATATTACACAGGGAAGAGCCTTTCCTTCAGGACTGACAATAGGAAGGTAATGGCTGCATTGAAGAACATCACCCCGACTGTTTTTTATCTGCAGAATATCAATACTACATTAGAGGCTGACCATGCAGGTTGTCAACAAAAAAAGATAGAGTACGACTTGATTAAAAAATGTGATGGGGGAAACAGTAAAATCAACAAGAAAAGAAGTTGTAGAAGTTAGGACATCACATACACACCCTTTATGTATGAAAATTGCCAAGAAGTATTCTACACATAAGTAATCACCACACTATTTAAAGATGCAAGTTCATCTGAAAATAATTCTTCTAGAACAGAATTTATCTTATCCTACTATAGTTTCACTATCGAAATATAAATAAATTGTCCTTTCATGCTGACATTCTAGGTAAGAAACACTTCTTGTCACAGTTGCCAGAAAAGCAATAAAATAACTGAGGGTGAAACAGATTACGAAATTGTATGTCTTTAAGCATAAAAGCTATGGCTTCAAGCATATCATTGACATGTCTTCCAAGGTATATGTCAAGATAAAACTCCCGAATTTAATGGTGCTGCACCGATTATACGTGTTCATAGTCCTTGTTGAAGTCAATAATGGCCTGCCTAATGGATCTCCCTTTTGCCACTAATTTTGTCCCTTAATAGTGACACTTTTAGGAATTTAAGAAAAAAAATATTAAGAATAAAAAGAGGACAACGACAGTGATCAATGCTAAATTTTTTTACTAACATACTGAATTCTAATTCTTTAAGCTTACCTCTACATCCTTCCGTTGATACCACTTCCCTTTCAGCATGAACTCTTGATCTAATAAATCACTTTTGGGGTCGTATTCAGCTCTGCATCCATGTAACGGATATGGTCAAGATATCACAATGATTTAAAGTTGAAATTAAATTTGAAATGAAAATAGTGCAAATAAATTAGTGAGGCAGTAGACAATACAAGTCAATCCATCTTTAGGCCATAATTACAGAGAGATGGCCCGAAATTGAAGTATGTAATGTAGATGTTCTGTGACAGCCTGACAGGGATATAGCATACAAGAGTATAATATGTATAGTTCAGTCTCAAGGCCTATATTTTAACTGGGCTTCTTCTAATATCCTCAAAATTTTAAGGACTATTCCTTTTCATTTTAGCTCTTAAAAAAATGGTTAAGGCAATGTCTCCATTCGTTATCTATCTCTTTTTGGGTAAGAACTGTGTTATATTCTCATGTGCTGAACTACTTTTGTTAAGTGTGAATAAAAAAATATCCAATATCCTACTCCAACAATCAATTATGATAGAACACCAATATAAATAAAAGGAATTAGGATTGAATAATGATAGAACACCAATTTAAATAGAAGAAAATAGGATTGAATCACACCAAATTACAGAAAATACAGCAATACAACTTCAGTGCCAGAGACTAAGACTCCTACAGAGAATATCTCTGCCCAAAATACAGAATAACAACAACATCCCTGCCTCCTTTCTAACCCTACTATCATATATACTAATTAATAACTGCATCCTAACTGCATTATTTCCTAACTATTACTGCCATCGAGCAGTTATCCTACTGTTTCGTATGCTGTCTGGTTGATTCCTTCAATTATAAACTTAGAAATACCCAAAATCCATAAGAGCAAGTGAGCAACCAAAAACAGGCAAGAGTACTCAAAGCTCAGGACATTATTGTTACCGATTATCACTCAATTACATAGATCTCACTTTCAGAACAGAAAAGCAATAAGAATTTAATATTAGGCATAAACAACAAATCAACAATTAATTTTTAGATATATTTTCAGATGAAGAAGAGTTGAGATGCCTATCTAAGAGTGTTGTCATATCAGCACCATGGAAAGTAGGAGTTACATGACAGAAGCATCGAACTCTCAAGATCACAGGAAAATAAATCAATAACAAAACAATCCACAAGTGTTTAAATAAGACAGATTTTTTTTTTTTGCAGAAAGAATGAAAAACTAACACCTGAATACTAGGTGCCCAGGTTGCTTAAAATAGATCTCACATTTCCAACCAAACAAAGAATAAACCAAGTGAACAGAGTTGGGGCTTTGCAAAGACTAAAAATCAAAATTTTGAATTGAATTCCATCCTATTCTAACAGAACAATACCGGGCGTAAGTAGATACCTATCTGGGAATTTAGAGAGAGAGAGAGAAAGAAAGAAAGAAAGAAAGAGAAAAATTGATACCTTGGAGGCCGGATGATGAAGTTGACAAGCTGTTCCATAGATTCAAACGATCAAGATGATATCTTTCGGCTGTTCAAGCAAATATGCTTTCAAGAACACATATCAAACAATTATTAATATATATATTTGCAGGGGAAATGAAGAAGAGAAGGGATAGGAAGAGAGAGAGAGAGAGTGGAAAGAGATGGGAGGGGGTTGATGACGGTTTTATCAGACAAAGAAATAAAGAAGAGAAAAAACTGAAGGGGAGAGAGAGAGAGGCTTTTGTTATTGTGGCTCGGTGGGTCTATGTGTTTCCAAGTTGATGTGCTTCTTTCCTTGGAAAACCGAAAAAGCTATCTCGCACGTCACAAGATAATTTGACTTACTACAGTACATTACATATCTTTTTCAGATTTACCAATAATCATTTAAATTAAATTGAATTATTACAACAGGCAAATTGGTAATTATAGTTATTATACTAATAATTATTGTGGTCCCGTTATTTGAACATCAATTTGAAACACCTAGACAACTTTTTAAATGGTTAACATGGTTCACACACATAGTTAATAAAGTGTTGGATTTGGTTAATGATTATATCAGGTGTCGCAACTCATTAACCATCAACTGAACTTCATTAACCACGACTTTGAACGCTATTAACGTGCTCAACTACATGTAGTTGAATGTAATAGCCCAGATTTTCACCCTCCTAGATTAGGACATGTCGTATAGGATTAGAATATGTTTAGAGTTGTTTGGGATGAGTTCTATATGTTTTACCATTCCTTCAGCCGATTGAGTATCTAAATGTGCCTCTATTCCTATGTTTAGTCATTTTAGTCACTGTATTCCTCATTTTCGAACCCTCTAACTACTTAATTGGATTTAAGCTCCTTCAAGAAAGTTGTAGCCTTATCTCTTATCTTTCAATTGGCTTTAGTTTGATTCGATTTCGATACCTATAACTCCAGATATGCTCTCTCAAGTCAACGCAGCGCAAGTGTAGCACTTAGGGATGTTGGAGTAGACTTCAACTGAATTTTAGTTGTGATAGAGCCCGAATTTGGTTATGCCTATTAGAGAGGAAATTGTAGGAAATTCTCTTAGCTTTCCAACGCCACCAAGAACGCCTCAATCCCAGAGCTCAAGTTATGGCAAAAACGGTAGCGCAGGGCGCCACCCAGACTCAGGGTGCCCAGGTCTCACCAAGGCAGGGCGCCCAGGACTGGGGCACAAGGCGCTAGCCCTGTTCTACGACACACGATTCTTGCGTTTTGCTGCGTTTTGGGGCCGTTTTAGTGACTTTTTGGGACCCGTTTTGACCCATTATTGACCCATTTCGTCAGAGTTACTTGCAAGGATTAATAACCATCCACTAACACTCGTTTTTAAGTCCTTAATCTCGTTATTATCACTTCACAAAGTCATTACTTCAGAAAAGAAAACTGCTCTTCTCTCTATTGTTCTCCATTTTTCTGTTCTTGGAGTTCTTGCTTGGCACACCTCTTGGAATTCCGAAATTGAAACCAATACCACTATTATTATTCCTTTCTCATTGAAGTAATTAGAGAGTGATAAGTCCTTCTCCTCATGATTACACCATTTGATCATCATTAGGGTTTGAAATCCTATTTTTCTCATTCCTACACCTTTGTCTTGTGTTTTTGAAGAAGAAATCTACCAAAGGAGAGACAAAGCTTGGAACCCTTAAGACCTCATTAGGGCACACGAAATTCTAAGGTAAGGAGGGTAGATGGATACAAGATTAGTGAGCTTATGGATATAATTAGGCAATAGGGACGTCCCATGGTCCCTAGACTTGGCGTGGTTGTGCAAAATAAGTATCATTGCCATTGTGATGGGAAAACCTTCATCTTAAATTCTGTCATGATGATTATATTAATTGATGATTCTATGTGATGTGTTGTTTGAATTAATATGATGATGGTATGTCATGTATGGATTATATGATGATTTGGTTGTTTTGGCTTGTTGTTGATAAATGTAAGTATGAGAAGAATATATTGAAGATGAGCTTACTTGTTCCTATATGGTATTCTGAATTATAATGTTTTGGGTGAAGGCTAGATTATCATAGGGTGTGGTTTGTTGCACTTAAGTTCACTAGGTGCTATAGCATGGTGATGATGAGGATTAAGGTACGAATGATGGTTGAAATTGTTAGAACTTTACTAAGGAAAAATGATGTTTTAGTGCTTAAGTTATGGATCAAATGAGTCTTAGGACTTAGGTGTGATGGTGATAATATTATGTTTAGGGTTTGAGTGCTTTAGAAGCAAGATTTGGTGTGGTGAGTAACTTAGCAAAAAATATGCAGAAAAATAGTAGCAGAAAAATGACTAAGTCTGGAAGTTTTTAGTAAGGTCTCACTAATTGAATTTTTAAATTCAAGATATAATAGGTATTGACCCAAACTCTTTTGGATAGTGTCCTATAATTTTAGGGGAGTAGTACGGTACATCCGGTCGCTACCGAATACGCGGGGACCACTCGAAAATTAGCGCACAAAGATCCCCACACTGAGGCTGGGTGCCAGGCGCCCTGGAGGGTATCCTAGGTGCATTTCGTTTTGTCGTTTTTCGTCTGTTCCGGCCTAAGGCAGTGTTCTAACGTGTATTCTAAGGGTATTCGAGGTTCGATAGGGTATCCTAAGTGATGATCAAGCCTAGATTAATTTAAGTATGTTGAACCCTTGAGTTAAGAGTTGGAAACTAAGTTAAGTTAGTTTAGACATAGTATGGTGAGGTAGGTTGATAACTTGGGCTTGTTCCAAGATTGAGGGAAACTTGTCAGTAGTACCTTGTTAATGTTGTTGTAGCCGGCTGCTTGATTAGATAGTCGGTGAGTTGATAAGTTGTAACCGACTGCTTGATGAGATGGTCGGCGAGTTGATAAGTTGTTGTTGTTAGACACTTGTTTGGTTTGTGCCCATGCATCATATATGTCTTGTTAGTTAACATTATTGGGGGTGAGCAACGATGATGCGATATAGTATCGGCCATGATGGGCAAGGTACCCGGCCTTGGGGGTCAATCGGATAGGGGCGTCTTATATAAAGGCAGTAGATAGCTACCACAGCTGGGGCGTTGACCAACATACATCTGGTTACCCTGACTAGACACTGTTCGTACTCAAGAGTGATGATGTTTTCCCACTCGCTCATCTGAGTTAGTTTGGATCCATATGTTCGGTGAAGTATGAACGTGGCAAAACACAAGAAAGGGGGGGTTTGAATTGGGTTTTTAAAAACTTTTTCGCAAATACAAATGTTTATGAAAAATAACTATTGAATAAACTGTGCAAGGAATAAAGAGTAGAGAGAAGAAAGAGACACAGAGATTTATACTAGTTCACTATCACCTGATAGCTACGTCTAGTCCCTTCACTCACTTGAAGGATTTCTCCACTGTAATCAACCGATTACACTTGAGAGTATATTTCTGCCAACTGGCTATACTCACAACTTCTTAGAACGACTCAATGCAATGAGCCTCTAAGGTATACAACCACTTGGGCTAAGTACAGATTCAAATAAGAGTTTTTAAACAATATAGAGATAACTCTCTTAAGAGAGAATTTACAATGAGAATACTTTTAGCACAAAATGACTTTCTTAAAAGAAAGAATAAAACAAGAAGTGCCTTGTTCAACGATCTCGAGACTTGGATGAATTCTTGATTGCTCACCGTCTCTTGATTGGGTAGTGTTTGAGAAGATAGATGTTGATGCTCTCACTACTCAGAAAATATTCAAGTTGCTAGATTGCGTATAACCGTGTTGAAAATCGCTTGTTGAAATCTCAATTTATATCTTACTTGATTGTATGAGGTAGGATATATAGCTAGGGTTGAAAAAGTGCCGCTAGACACAACGCCTCTTTTTGTCCGCACAACGCTTCTTTTTGTCCAAATTTTGTCCAAAGTCAAAGTTCAGATCCTTGAATTTCGGCTTTGCAGGATACGCCGCTTTCAAGACGAAAAGCATTCTCGAGTATTATACACAATGTCGAGAACTTTGTCCTTAGTGAGCTTTTCAAAATATAGACACTTCAAGCACAAGTTTCCTTGATGATATTATCCTTTGACATTCTTCTTATCTAAAGATACCTCGTGATAACAAGGTACTTGAATTTTACTATCGTGAGTCGAGCTTCACGGATCACCGATTCTTGTGTGTAGAATTTAATGGGCTATCAAATGACAGAATCGTGTAGGAAAGCACTAAGTCCACATAGAGCACATATAACACAACTGCTGAGTGTTGATCAAGACCAGGCGTTGACTAAACAGAGTGTAGTCTCTTAGACTGATCTACCAGTATGCTGACTTACACCAGGCGTTGACCAAACAGAGTGTAGTCTCTTAGACTGATCTACTAGAGCGTTGACTTACACCAGAGCGTTGACCAAACAGAGTGTAGTCTCTTAGACTGATCTACCAGAGCGTTGACTTACACCAGAGCGTTGACCAAACAGAGTGTATGTGCCAAGAACCAGAGCCAGAGCCGGGCTTTCCAGAGTGAAATTCAAGATTTCACTAAGTCTTCTGAAGCAGAATTTTTCCGAATATAAATACTTTCCGGACACTTATAACCATGGAAGAGAATGAATTGTTCTCTTTATCTTTTGTTATCATCAAAACAATTAAGGGTTATTGTTTACAATCCACTTGATTCCAACAATCTCCCCTTTTTGATGATGACAAATACATATATTGATGAACAATTTTTCTTTATAAAAATATTTATTCAGATGATTTGAGGCTCCCTGAATTAAGCATATATAAATATTTCTAAGTGTAACAGAGCATGAGATATTACAAAGATATAAGTTTGAGCATACAGGAATATATTAATCAGAACACATAATGGATCCATGATGACAGTTGCGTGATACACTAGGTGCATCAATTGCTTTATACTCTCTATATTCTTCTCCCCCTTTTGTCATCAGACAAAAAGATTAAGACAGAAATAAAGAACATCACAGTCAAAACAGTATAAAGAAAGATAAAGAGAAAACTTCAAGTGTCATAAATAAATTTTATTAGAAATAAAAACAGAGTGAACAAAAACAAACTCAATAATCAAAAGGGAGAAAACTAAAAAGGCAAAAAAAATCCTAAGGTTTTCTAGGGTTGCTCCATCCTCTCCAAAATTTGCCGCAGCAGAGTAGTCATCAAATCTTGCTTCTTTTCTGAGGCTTCCAGCCTTTGATCAGTAGATTCCATAAATCTTCAATCACTGCTTTCTTCAACCAAATTTATCAAAAACTTCTTTTGGCACAACTACTTGACTGTCATGTGAAGCCGATCCGTAAGTAGATGCAACCATAGCATTGTGTGCGGTGGTGGAGTTCTGTGTTCTCTTGGAGGAGTAGGAGGACGAGGAGGAGGTGCAGGTTACGGTTCCCAAACAACGGTGACCTCTTCTCTTGGAGGAACTCTCCATGTCGAGCAAAGATGCCATCTCCTGTTTCTTTCTTCTTGCTCTTGCCTGTGCTTGGCAAACCAAGTGTTCACAGACACCCGGTTCTCATACCGATCTTCTTCAAAGAAGATCATTGATTACTTCATCAAATCATCGCCTCCAAGGAAACCCGTAAACGAGATTCCTGAATCTTTCAGCTTTGAAGTACTCAATGCTACCAATTAAATTGGGAAGAACGTTGGGCACAATTCTTGGTTCCCGAAGACCAGGCTCGAGGGTCCAGGGGTGCAAAGTGAGAAGAAGTGGCGAGGCTCAGAGAGATATCATCGGCATCATCCCCAGGAGTTCTGCAATGCATTCTCGGTTCTTCCCGGAGAGGAGAATTTGGAGGAGAGAACGATTGAGACATGAAGGGTACCATTATGGGAAGTCTGAAAGAGGAGTCGAGGAGAGGTTGTAACATGCGAAGAGGTTGAGTTTCACACACAACCATATTGCCAGATTCAAGAGATGAAGACTCTTGAACCCTTGACTCAGATTCAGGTTCCTCAGAAATGGACTCAGTCTCACATGGTATGTTGAGGTCTGGTTGTTGGTGAGGGGGTGAAGCGGGTCTAGGTGGAGAAGCTGGTTTGGGTGGTGATTTAGGTGGTGAAGGTGTTTGGGGTTGAGGTATAGTGGAATCTGGGGGTAAAGAGGCTAAAGGTTCAATATAGGGAATTTGAACCTGTGGTTGAGGTCTTTGTCTAGTCCTCAAGGGAGCAACATCATCTTCATCAGATGAAGATGAGTCTGAGGGTAAAGACGGCAAAGGCTTTTTGGTAGGTGTTGGTTTGGGTGCAGAGACAGATTGGGGTTTAGGTTTGGGCAAGGATTGTGATGGAGGAGGTTCAACAATCGTAGAAGCAACAGAATGTAACTGCAGTTGATAAGTAGTATCATATAAATCAACTACCTTATCAAGTGCCTTCTTCCTTTTGCAGCAGGGGCATCTCCAACCTTGTGTATCCTTTTCAGGTGGCTTCGAGCAGATCAACAGAGGTGGGCTCAAGAGGAATAGCCACTCTAGGGTCGAGGTAGGAGCACGAATCGAGGTGCAAAGGTTTCACGCTGTACAAGGCCTGGCAGCCCAAGCTTGCTTCATGATATAGTCGTGTTTCCTCTAACCTTTCCTTTATCATTTGATCAATCTCCGCTTTCTTCTTCTTCTTCCTCCGTAAGCATAGGGCATGCATGTAGGTCTCACAGGAGAGTGAGCCGAGGGGATTCTCGAGGCAATGTGAATGCCTATGCTTCGAGTGACCCTTCTGGTTGGTCCAGTAGAGACACCAGAGTCCACCACAATCTTCTTCCCTTTCTTCACAACTTTCTTCCTTGCTCCTTCTTCACCTTGCTGAATTGCAGCAATAACCTTCTTGGAAAGGAGTCCCATTCTCCTTAGATTGTCTGAAGAGAGAATAGGAATCACCATCGTTTTCAGGGCAAGCCCTGCTTCCAAGGTGTTGAGACCTTGAAGAAGATTTATAAGACCTTGGTTCTCCATAATTGCTGACAACAGCTTTCCATAAGGGATATTCATATATTTCCCTTTTCCGAGTACATTAAGTCTCTTCGCAGATGTTCAAAATTATCTGTGGAAGGTTGATTTTAGCTTTGAGTTCATAATTCCACATTATGAACTTGTGGGTACTGGCCGACAAGATCCACAGAGCCGATTTTGGCATCAAGCAGTTCATGATGATTCTGAACAGTGCTCGAAACCTGTTCTTCATGTCCACTGCCTTGGTCCCTCCCGGCTTCTCATAGATGCTTTCATTCACGCCATCCCACCACCAAAGATCCTTTTTCCCAACCAAATGGTTTCAACCGCTCCATCATTAGGGCAATGGGTGATTTCAGCAATTAGGTCCTGAGTGACCACAATGCGCCTGCCTTGAACATGACTCAGAATGGTCTTATCTTTACTCCAAGCATAAGTCCAGAACTCCTTCACCAGATTCTTATAGACTGAGTTGGTCATGTAGAAGAAATCCATTATCCCCATGTCGATGAAATCAGCTCTGAAGTCGTATCCTTCATTTGCCATATCCTCAAACCTTACTTCGTGTTCCACCAACACCTTGAGGTCAGAAGGTTGAAGATTTTCCAAATACGTTACCTACGCTCTTCTTCAGGAACTTGAACTTTCGATGGTTGTTGTGGAGCGACCATTTTTGAAATCGGAGAAACACAGAGTGCGAAGATGAAAGGGGTTTAGGGTTCAGAAAAGTGTAGACTTCTTTTTGAGAGATAGAGTGGGTAGTGGGTGATGTGAGTGAGTGAGTGAGTTATAAACGTGTTCGAGAAGATTAAGCGTTATGCGCCAGATTTCGAAATGAATTTTTGAACAAATATTTGTCTTTTTCAAAACGTGTAGCTGACAAAATTAAAGAGGCGCAGTAAAATTGTCATTTCCCAGTAAAAGCAATTATGACTCAGTAAAAGCAAATGTCAATCACTAACGCATCAACCAGTCTCAGAGAGACACGTGTACTTAAGATTCCCAGAGACAATATGCAATGATCATACGAGCAGTTAATGAAAAGAATATAACGAGATAAGATAATCAATGTAATCAACAGATTTAACTACGACATAGCCAACACACTCACGCAGAGTCAACAAGTCAAACACATCAAATGTAGTCGACTTTATTCAACCAGAGTCAACTTTATTCAAACAGAGTCAACATAGTCAAACAGAGTCAACTATATTTAAACAGAATCAACTTAGTCAAACAGAGTCAACTATATTCAGATCAAACACCTATTCCTTTATAAGAAGGAAATTCAAGTTCTTTCTTATAAAGTTGAATCTATCTTCAAGAGGGTTTTGTAAAGATGTGGCCCATTGATGGTCAAGATCAATAAATTTAATTTCAAGAATCCCTTTCAACATAGTCTCTAATAAAATGATGTTTAATTTCAATATGTTTGGCTCGAGAATGCAAAATAGGGTTTTTAGTCAAGCATATAGCAGAAGTATTATCACAGTATATAGGGATTTTACTCTCTTTAATCTGATAGTCCTCAAGTTGATACTTCATCCAAAGTAGTTGTGAGCTACAGCTTGCAGCAGATATGTACTCAACTTCTGCTGTGGATAGTGCAATTGTGCTTTGTCTTTTGCTGGACCAAGAGACAAGATTTGCTCCAAGAAATTGGCAGCCACCACTTGTGCTTTTCCTTTCAATTCTTTTGGTCTACCTTTTTACTTGATTCATCTCTGCCAAGAGCACATGTTGGATGCATTGGTGTGCTCATAGGTTTGGTTTCCTCTAGCTTGAACTTCTTCAGCAGTTCTTTCACATATTTAGTCTGATGAATATAAGTTCCATCTTGACATTGCTTGATTTGAATACCAAGGAAGAATTTTAATTCTCCCATCATACTCATCTCAAATTCGTTCTGCATAAGCTTAGAAAACTCCTTACAAAGAGACTCATTAGTAGCACCAAAGATAATGTCATCCACATATATTTGAACTATAATGAAATGCTTTTTAGATGATTTTCTAAATAGTGTAGTGTCCACCTGTCCTCTTTCAAAATCATTTGACATTAAGAAGGAACTTAATCATCATACCAGGCTCTAGGAGCTTGTTTGAGACCATAAAGTGCCTTTTTAAGTTTGAAGACATGTTCAGAAACTCAAGATCTTCAAAACCAGGTGGTTGTTTCACAAACACTTCCTCATTTATGAAACCATTTAAAAATGCACTTTTTACATCCATTTGGTACAAAGTAATGCCATGATGTGCAAAGAAATGACAACAAAATTCTAATGGCTTCAACTCTAGCTACAGGAGCGAAAGTTTCAGTGTAGTCAATACCTTCCTCTTGTGAATACCCTTGAGCAACAAGTCTAGCCTTGTTTCTTACCACTTTACCATCTTCATCAAGTTTGTTTCAAGACCCACTTGGTTCCAATTGCTAGCTTATTCTCTGGAGGAGGCACAAGCTTCCACACATCATTCCTCTGAAATTGATTGAGCTCTTCTTGCATAGCAATAATCCATCCATCATCGCTAGAGCTTCATCAATAGATTTTGGCTCTATCTCTCGATAGAAGTGCCAAATCAGCATGATCTCTAAGAGAAGATCTTGTTCTAACTCTATCACTCGGTTCACCAATTATTTGGTCCTTTGGGTGATCAGGTTTGAACTTCCAAATTGCTATGGATATTCCTTTTTCACCAGAGTCGACCAGAGACATCATCGAGTCAAGACTGTGACATCTCGCTTTTGTTTCCTTACAAATTTGTAAATCTGCAAAGCTTCATTTAGCTCGACGTGTCATTATCAGGCTTCTTATCATCAAATTTCACATGTATTGACTCATCAACAATTAATGTTTCTTTGTTGTATATTCTCGTATGCTTTAGAGCGTTGTAATATCCCAAAAAGATAGCTTTTTGTGATTTAGAATCAAATTTTCCTAGACTGTCCTTTGTATTGAGAACAAAGCAGTCACACCCAAATTGATGAAAATATGAAATGTTGGGTGTTCTTCCTTTCCACAATTCATAAGGAGTGTTATTCAAGATAGGTCTAATATAGATTCTATGTTGAATATAGCATGCAAAGGTTTATCGCTTCGCCGAAGAGTGCTTTGCAACATTAGTTTCGTGAATCATGGTTCTGGTCATTTCTTGCAAAGATCTATTTTTCCTTTCTACAACACCATTTTGTTGTGGTGTTCTAGGGGATGAAAAATTGTGAGATATGCCATGTTCTTCACAAAATTTTTGAAATAATTCATTTTCAAATTCACCACCATGATCACTTCTAATAGTAGTAATACAAAGCCTTTTCATTTTGCACTTGTTTGCAGAATCACGTAAAACACCGTAAAAGACTCATCCTTGTGGGTTAAGAATTTTACCCATGTCCATCTAGTATAGTCATCGACAATGACTAGACCATATTTCTTTCCGCATGCAGAGGCGCTGGTCGGTCCAAATAAATCTAAATGTAAAAGCTCAAGTGGCCTTGAGGTGGAAACAATATTTTTGGAATTAAAAGAAGATTTCGTTTGTTTCCCTTTTTGACATGCTTCACAAAGAGCATCAGATTGATACTTAAGATTTGGTAGGCCTCTAACAAGTCCTTTCTTGTTAAGCTTTGAGATTAACCTCAAGCTGGCATGACCCAATCTTTTGTGCCAAGTCCATTGCTCTTCATCAATTGACAAAAAACATTTTACATTTTGATTTGCCAACTCGTAAAGTTTAATTTTGTAACTATTATTTTTTTTCTTTGCCTTGAAAAGAATAGATCCATCTTTCTTGCTTTTGACTATACATGATGTGTCATTAAAGGCAACATCATAACCACTATCGCATAATTGACTTATACTTAGTAGGTTATGCTTCAAGCCATCCACTAATAATACATTATCAATGGAAGGAAGAAAGCTCTTACCAACTTTTCCACTTCCAATGATTTTACCTTTCTGATTTCCTCCGAAACCAACATTTCCACCTTCTTCATGATGGAGTTCTTGGAACATACGCCTTTCTCCCGTCATGTGACGTGAGCAGCCACTGTCCAAGTACCAGGACTGGTGTAGTAACTCTGTTGCTAAGCAAATCTGCAACATATATAATTTTATCCTTAGGTACCCAAATCTTTTTGGGTCCTCTTTTGTTAGTCCTAGAAGGAGACGTGTCCTTCTTGTTTTTTAGTTCATAACAAGTACTCCTAATGTGCCCTTTCTTATTGCAGAAAGTACAAAGTAAACAGTCACTGTGATTGTTGGAGTCTTTGGTTTTCAAATTGGTGTTTTGAAAAGTTGGTTCTTCAGTGGTTATAACCAAGACCCTTTTACCATTTTGACTTACTCCCAGATCATAGATGCTTGTTTGCTTGGTGACACATTCAAAGAAGAAATCTTTGAAATCCTCTTCATATTTTGAAGAGTTGCATTCAACCTTATTCTTATCGTTAAAATCATACTCACCAAATGGTGGTTTTCAGCTTTGAGTTTCTCATTCTCCTCAGTGAGTATTTGAAATTCTTTAGAGAGTTTTAAGAATTTCTTTTTCAAAGATTTGTACTCATTGTTGAGCTTTGAGGACTCATCTAACAGTTCATCAAAAGCTATTTGAATATTAGAAGATGTGTTAGAATCTACCTCTTTATCTTCTTCTTCACTGTCTGAGCCTATGGTAGCCATGAGAGCCATGTTTGCTTGTTCCTCATCATCCTCAGAAGATGATGAATCTGAATCATCCCATGTAGCCATGAGACCTTTCTTCTTCTTGCCTTTGAAGCCACATTTCCTTGATTTCTCAAGTTGTGGGCACTCAGACTTGTAGTGACCAGGCTTCTTGCACTCATAGCAAGTCACTTGGCTCTTGTCCTTGAAGTCCTTCTTTTCCTTTGAATCTTGTCTTTCCCGTGAGTCCCTTTTGTGGAACTTCTTTCGAACCTTCCTTTGCTTTTCATCATGCGCTGAATCTTCCTTGAAATAAGGGAGATTTCATCATCGATATCTTCATCACTCTCATCGGATGAAGCTTCTTCGCCAAGCTCACTTGGAGAGCTTTGGAAGTAGATGCTTTGTTTGAAGTTTTCAGAGCAATGGTCTTTGCTTTCTTGGGAGGTTCTTCTTCATCAAGCTCAAGCTCGTGAGCTCTTAGAGAACTCAAGAGATCTTCAAGACGTAATTCATTCAAGTCCTTGGCTTCTTGAATAGCCGTGACTTTGGGTCTCCATCTCTTTGGCGCATTTCTCAAGATTTTCTTAACATGGTCGTGATGGTATAGCTTTTCTTGAGAACCTTCAAGCCATGAACTAAAGTTTGAAATCTTCCAAACATAGTTTCGATGCTTTCATCCTCTTCCATCTTGAAGAGTTCATATTGTCTAACCAAGATATTAGCCTTGGTTTCTTGTACTTGGGGAGGACCTCATAGGCTAAAGCCAAGTGAGTCCCAAATTTCTTTGGCGATCTTTGTTATTGCCACATTTCTCATACTCTTTTTCAGAGATAGCACATACAAGAAAGTATCTTGCTTTTTGGTGCAAGGTATATTCCTTTATGATCATCGGTCCAAGACTCCTAGGAATAGGATTTCTTTTGGAGTCAATCGTTCAGCATCTTGTTTCAACCATATCCCAAAGTTCAAACTGTTGAGATTCGAAAAAGTTTTTCACTTTATCTTTCCAGTAGTCATAGTTAGATCCGGTGAACAAAGGGGGCGTTAACATGACCACCGGTTCGTTGCTTGCCATAGGATAGTATAGGATCTTTTCCTCTCACACCGTTAAGTGCTCAACCAAGAGGCCGAGCTCGTACCAATTGAACGTGGCAAAACACAAGAAAGGGGGTTTGAATTGGGTTTTAAAAACTTTTTCGCAAATACAAATGTTTATGAAAAATAACTATTGAATAAACCGCAAGGAATAAAGAGTAGAGAGAAGAAAGAGAGCCA
Organism: Calophaca sinica; assembly: GCA_037113605.1. NCBI lineage: Eukaryota > Viridiplantae > Streptophyta > Magnoliopsida > Fabales > Fabaceae > Calophaca > Calophaca sinica. Next base: position 4,776,670 of record CM073731.1, read on the forward strand.
GAGATTTATCCTTGTTTCCTATCACCTGTTAGCTACGCCTAGTCCCTTCACTCACTTGAAGGATTTCTCCACTATAATCAACCGATTACACTTGAGAGTATATTTCTGCCAACTGGCTATACTCACAACTTCTTAGAACGACTCAGTACAGTTGAGCCTCTAAGGTATACAGCCACTACTGGGCTAAGTACAGATTCAAATAAGAGTTTTTTTAAACAATATAGAGATAACTCTCTTAAGAGAGAATTTATAATGAGAATACTTTTAGCACAAAATGACTTTCTTAAAAGAAAGAATAAAACAGTAAGTGCCTTGTTCAACGATCTCAGAGACTTGGATGAATTCTTGATTGCTCACTGTCTCTTGATTGGGTAGTGTTTGAGAAGATAGATGTTGATGCTCTCACTACTCAGGAAAATATTCAAGTTGCTAGATTGCGTACAACTGTGTTGAAAATCGTTTGTTGAAATCTCAATTTATATCTTACTTCAGTGTATGAGGTAGGATATATAGCTAGGGTTGAAAAAGTGCCGTTGTGACACAACGTCTCTTTTTGTCCGCACAACGTTTCTTTTTGTCCAAATTTTGTCCAAAGTCAAAGTTCAGATCCTTGAATTTCGGCTTTTGCAGGATACGTCGCTTTCAAGACGAAAAGCATTCTGAGTATTATACACAATGTCAGTAACTTTGTCCTTAGTGAGCTTTTCAAAAATATAGACACTTCAAGCACAAGTTTCCTTGATGATATTATCCTTTGACATTCTTCTTGTCTAAAGATACCTCGTATAACAAGGTACTTGAATTTTACTATCAGAACTGAGCTTCACAGATCACCAGATTCTTGTGTGTAGAATTTAATGGGCTATCAAATGACAGAATCGTGTAGGAAAGCACTAAGTCTGTCATAGAGCACATATAACACAACTGCTGAGTGTTGATCAAGACCAGGCGTTGACTAAACAGAGTGTAGTCTCTTAGATCGATCTACCAGGCGTTGACTTACACCAGGCGTTGACCAAACAAAGTGTAGTCTCTTAGACTGATCTACCAGAGCGTTGACTTACACCAGAGCGTTGACCAAACAGAGTGTATGTGCCAAGAACCAGAGCCAGAGCCGGGCTTTCCAGAGTGAAATTCAAGATTTCACTAAGTCTTCTGAAGCAGAATTTTTCCGAATATAAATACTTTCTGCACACTTATAACCATGTTAGAGAATAAATTGTTCTCTTAATCTTTTGTTATCATCAAAACAATTAAGGGTTATTGTTTCTGAATCCACTTGATTCCAACAAAGTACACGTTGTCTAGGATTGCATAAGTACTCGTAGAGTCATGCATTCATGTTATGTGTGTTGATTAAGTTGAAAGTTGTTATATGTGCATTGCTTAAGCTATGTCTTTTTTCGTTTATGCTATGATTGTATATGATGTCTGACCCCTCTTTGTTGTGGCTACTCATACATCATTGTGTATGTTTAGACGATGAGATTGCAGGTGAGGACGACAGCATGGCTGAGGAGTGATCCGTGGATGCGCTCACCGTAGTTAGGATTTCTGACGTTTTATTGTTTTCGTTGTTGTTGTTTCCAATGTAAATACTTAGGGTCAGCTCTGAGACATTATGACATCGGGAGGTGTTATTTACCTTTTTGAAACTTGAGTGCAATTGTTTATTTTATTATTTTTCGCAAGTTGTAAGAGCGTGACGACTCTACCTTGTGTTTATGAAAATTTTAATTGACTGTATTTTTCCGTCGCATGCACATTATTTCATTTATTCTTTAATGATAACATGTGGGGTAGAGGGTGTCACATTGAACACCTGAAAATTGTGGTTAACAGCGTTCAAAGTCGTGGTTAATGAAATTCAGTTGATGGTTAATGAGTTGCGACGCCTGATATAATCATTAACCAAATCTAACACTTCATTAACCATGTGTATGAACTGCATTAATCATTGAAAAAGTTGTCTTATTTAGGTGTCCCAAATTGGTGTTCAAATAATATCTCTCTGATAATTGTTATTGTTGTTAACACATTATAACTGTTTTTTTAAAAGAAAGAAAACAACAAAACATTCTACACCAACGCATAATAGATGAAAGAGTAAACCGTCAGGTCCTTTAGGATATGTTTGAATGAAGGGTTTTGAAAGACTAAGTCTATATGTTGATATATGTTTGAGATTTAAAAAAATGAAAGAATAACATAATAGATAATCATACAACATTTCAATTACACTTCATTCATACTTAGAAACATTTTATAGCTTCCTTAATTTAGGAAAAAAAAAAGCTATTCCCTCTCCTCCCCTCCAAATCCCTCTATCCAAACATACCCTAAATGTGTGAGGCTTTGTCACTATAGTCCCTTAATATATCAAAATTACAAAAACATCTCCGAGTGTAGGGGTGTAAACGAGTCGAATCGAGCACTTAGAGCTTGACCCTAAATGTGTGAGGCTTTGTCACTATAGTCCCTTAATATATCAAAATTACAAAATCATCTCCGAGTGTAGGGGTGTAAACGAGTCGAGTCGAGCACTTAGAGCTTGAGCTTGGCTTGTGAAAAAAAATGTAAAGTTTGGACTTAAACTCATTTATTTGGTCGAGCCAAACTAAAAGCTTGAGCTTGGTTTGCTAGAAAAAAGTAGAGTTTGGATTGGCTTGTTAAGCCTATTTATAACTTAATTATTTTTGTATTTATGAATGAATTTCTTAAATTATTTTTAAAGTTTATTTAGCTAATAAATATTTTAACATTACGTGACAATCTAGAAATAAAAATGTGTTTAACATGTGCTATGTAAAATTCAAAAATATTAATCACCTCTTAACCAAAAGAAATATATTATAAAAATATTTAATTTTGATTTTTTAAAATAGTGTTCACATCACTAAAGAATATTGAAATTGTATTTAGTAAACACTCAAACGATGCATTTTAATTGAACATGTTTAAAATTCTTCTAAAAATTATATTTTCTTACCAATGTAGTGTTGGTCGAGTGGAGGTAACATACAAATAGGCAGGGAGAGTGAAATATTGAGAAACACATATGCAAAAACTGTTAGAGATTTACGAATAGGGGAAGAGATTTGATGAAGGAAGAGATAAACTAATTCTCAATCAGCATATATATAGTTAACAAAATTTCTTTGAACCATGAAACAATAATAATTCTTAAACGTTGAACAATGTACACAGGCGAAAGTCGAAACATGTTTCTTCACAAGGTATCTAAGAAAATGATTTAAGCTAAATGCATCAGTCCACCATAGCGTCTTTTCAAAATTTAATGAATTATATAATAAAAATAACACGAAAAAGAAAATATAAATTGAAAAATATAATTATACCCTCAAACGAGCTACTCACGAGCCGTTAACGTCGAGCCTGTACGGCTTGAGTTTAACTCATTTAATTAATCGAGCTCAATCTCAAGTTTGGGTTTGATTATTTAATTAAACAAATGAGCTTGACCAAGCATTAAACGAGCCGAACTCTAATAGTTCACAAATAGCTCAGCTCATTTACACCCTTATCCGAGTGTATCTTCTGTTAGTAATTTCAGGGATCAAACTGACTAACAAAAAACACACATTCAATGACTAAACTGACTAACAAAAAAATACATTTGAGTATGGCAATAGGCACCATCTGGGCAAGGTACTAGAGTGCTCGTCCTCATACCCGCGTTTGAAAAAAATGCTCATACCCATACCCATACATATACCCGTGTGGGCAGCAACTTTAGTACCCATACTCGTATCCTTTGGGTACCTAAGTACCCGTACCCGCGCCCGTTACCTGCATTTTAACTATGAAAAAAAATAAATAACAAAAAGAATATTATAACAATTAAAAAAATCCAAAAATCTTTTAAATTTGCTTATAATACATTATAAATCAAAGTATTTAACTAAATAAAAACATCAAAAACATAAAAAATAAGTAAATATCGCAATAAACATTCAAAACAATAAATTCATAAACTTATATATTTAATTACGAATAAAAATAGACACTTTTTCATAAAATTCATAAATTCATAAAAAACAAATTAATAAAATGGACTTTTTTTGGGAAAAAAAACACCTGAACTTGATTAAAAAAATATATATGTAATTACATATGTGTGCACGCGCGGGGGGGGGGGGGCACGGCGCAGGGGGGCACTAGAGTGCCCGTGTCCGCTCAAATTTGTGGGTAATTGCCTAAGCCTGAGTCCATACCCATAAAGCGGGTTTTTACCCTGCCCATTGCAGGTATTTTTTGCGGGTACCCAGCGTGTATGGGTCCAATTGCCATCCCTATATTTGATGACCAAACTGACTAACAAAAGACAAATTCAGATATGTTTTTGTAATTTTGTTACATTTAGAGACTATAATAACAGCGTCTCACATATTCAGGGACCAAAATGACTATTTGCTCTGGATGAGATGATAGAGTGTGATTTCTCTTAAATAAATTCTGAAATCTCGCTTTTTGGTTTTTTTAAATAGAAAAAATAGACTACGGAAATAAATAAATAAATAAAATGCTTCTATGGGACTAAATCCAACGACAACTTTCAAATACAGAAAGTGTTACGGACCGGTCCCGAGCCGAGTTCTAGTGTGCCCACCGACCAAGGGTAGATCAGCTCGGTTCCTGCTTATCCGAGCTTGACGAGTTGCCGCCGACCTGAGACGCGCCGGACCCGACTTCCGGTACGACTCTCCCGATCTGGACACCGAGCAGGGGGAGGGGCGAGCTAAATAAGGACTCACGAATCTTCTAAAGCGGAACGTGCCTGAGACAACGCTTGGAGCCGTTGTCACCCTAAAGATTGGAGACCACGTAGCCGGCACGTAACGGGCTTGGCAGGCGCGAAATATCAGGAAGAGATCAGCTAATCCCCGAATTGTCAGGGAGGAATTACCGCGCGCAGAAATCGGATCGGTGGTTGCCTTCCTTCCGCGAAACTCCACTATATAAAGGGGGCTGGACCCCCCAGGTTTGTATACTCTCTACTTACTCTAAACCCTAATACATTCTGTGCCGCTTCTCCTCCAAAGCCCTATCTAACTTAGGCATCGGAGTGTTTTTGCAGGTACCACCCCCCTTCGTCGGACTCTGGAAGAGAAAGCACCCAATCCCAAGGAGGAGGAGAGCCCTACCAATCCTAGCATCAACATTGGCGCCCACCGTGGGGCCCGGTAAAACTAACCCAGGCCTCAAGATTACCCCTAGATGGATGGTGCGCACCAGGAGCACGGCAAATCACAGATCGCCACCGCGGAGTCACCACTCGGCCAGTCAGAATGAACGCCCACCACCAGACCCCGTTTTGGAGCTTCTCAGGGCAGAAAACGAAGAGTTAAGATGCCAGATCGCGGAAGCCCGCGATCGCGAGGAAAGACAAGGCCATGAGACGCCCTCGCGGACCAGAAGAGACGACCGGGACTCGTCCAGGTCAGACGCATCCAGCGTAACGGAGAGCCTAACGCGAGAGGGTCACACCCGGCAGGCGCCGCAGCGAGAGAACCGACCTTCCGAAATCGGGCTGACCCTGCTCCCCTTCGACGAGAGGGTTATGGCCGATTCGGTCCCGAGGCGGTTCCAAATCCCCAACATGGACGCTTACGAGGGTAAGACCGACCCCGAAGAGCACATTACCTCCTTCAACGCGCGGATGCTACTGATCGACGCATCCGAGGGCTTGAAATGTCGGACCTTTCCTCGCACCCTGGCGGACCGGCCATGATGTGGTTCTCTAACCTCCCACAACGCTCGATCCACTCATTCAGGCAACTCGCCGAGCAATTCGTGGCCAGGTTTACCACGAGCCGATCCTTCCGGAAAAACTCCACTTGCCTAGTCAGACTCAAACAGAGGTCGGACGAGACGCTGAAGTCCTTCATAGAGCGTTTCAACAATGAAACGGCTCAAATCAGAAATCTCAGCACCGATGTGGCGCTCCACGCCATAGTGTCAACACTAAAACCTGGTCCCTTCTCGGACTCCCTCGCTCGCCGACCTGCAGGATCTCTGGACGAGCTGAGACGCCGAGCAGTGGGGTATATCAACATGGAAGAGGTTGTTGCCACCAAAAGGGAACCCCAGAATCGGCAAGACAAGAGTAGGGATCCGCCCCGAGAGAAGGCAGAGAGAAGAAACAAGCGCCGAGGGCGGCAAGACTACGGAGGACGGTTCACCCCCTTGACCGTGGGTAGGGACCGAGTCTTGAAGGAGGCCTACACGGGCAACCTCATTACCCTGCCCCCTCGGAAGGACTCCCCACCGGATGCGGATCGCCAGAGATACTGCGAATACCACCGACCCACGCACACCACCAATGAATGTCAGGCGCTGAAGATAAAAATTGAAAAACTCATACAGGCCGGACATTTAGCGAAGTACGTGGACAAAGGGAATTGGGCGACCCCCAGAGAGAACGAAACAAATCGTAGAAGATCCCGTTCACCCGAGCGCAGGCGCGATCGATCGCCGGCTCGGAGAGGGCGAGAAAGACGTTCGCCCGCCCATCAACACAGGAAGGGTCGGAACGAAGGTACCCCCTCACTCAATTTAATTGCAGGTGGTTTTGCAGGTGGGGGCAAATCTAGCAACGGTCGGAGAAGACACCTAAGATCCGTCAACAGCTCCACATCACTAGCGGCCCCGCCCGAGGCCCTACCGACCATATCCTTCTCGGAGAGGGATTATCAGGGAATAGATCGCCGCCAAGACGACCCAATGGTGATCACAGTACACCTCGCTGGATTTAACGTCAGGAGAGTGCTCGTTGACCAAGGAAGCTCGGCGGACGTAATCTACAAAGAAGCCTTCGATCGACTCAAGTTACCGAGCTCGATTATAAGACCCTACCGAGGTACGTTAGTCGGTTTTTCAGGTGCCAAAGCCCGGGTGACTGGGTACTTCGACGTCTTGCTCACCTTCAAGGCGGACGTCGGGGTCAAGACAATCGAAGCCCACCTCCTGGTGGTGGAAGCCGATTCGGCGGACACAAATTTACAATATGATAATTGGCGTAATCACTATCAATGGGATCGGGGCCATTGTCTCCACCCCATTTGGCGATGAAGTTCCCCTATCCGATGGGCGATTGCTACGATACACGCCGACCGTATGAGGCAAGACAAGTGTTATGTCAACGGCGGACGACAAAAGAAGAGATCGCCCAAGTCGAATCAAGCATGATTGAGCTCGACCCAGGGGCGAGTGATTTTCGCCTGCACTGGCCGATGACATCAAGGAGATCGGCAAGAGGATCGGGTAAGAGCATACGAATCGGACGCAATCGCCAAAGAGAGCGAATAGCCCCCGACGGTCCCGCCGACAACGCGGATTTGTTCGCGTGGGCCCGGAGGATATGCCCTAATAGACCTCGAGTGGCTCTGTCACAAGTCTGGCCATAGAGCACGGCGCCGCCTCGCTGCCAGCGCAAAAGAAGACTTGCGGGGGAAAAGAAGCAGGCGACCAGAGAAGAGACCTCAAAGCTCTTGAAAGCCGGATTTATCAAGGAGATCAAGTACCCAACTTGGCTTTCCAACGTCCTGTTGGTCAAGAAGAGCAGCGGTAAGTGGAGGATGTGCACTGACGTCACCGGCCTAAACAAAGTCTCCGCCTAAAGACCCGCACTTCTTCCTAGCATCGATGCTCTGGTGGACGGCACCTCAGGATACCAGGTGCTCAGTTTCATGGATGCGTACTCCGGGTACAATCAGATCAAGATGCACCCACTTGACGCCCCAAAGACGGCTTTCATGACGGAGACCTCCAACTACTACAGCGTCACTATGCCCTTTGGTTTGAAGAACGCAGAGTCAACTTACCAGAGGATGATGGATGGGGTCTTCGCCAAGCAGATCGGGAAGACGATCGAGGTGTATATGGACGACATGGTAGTCAAGACCTCCAGCTTCGAGGCGCACTACCGAGACCTCCAGGAAGTATTTGACATTATGAGAAAATATAACATCAGACTTAACCCCGAAAAGTGCTCGTTCGGGGTGCTCGGAGGAAAATTCTTGGGGTTCATGATCACCCACAGAGGCATTGAGGCCAACCCCGACAAGTGTCGAGCAGTGATGGAAATGCGCAGTCCGAGCTCTATCAAGGAAGTGCAAAGACTCGCTGGTCGCATCGCAGCCCTTTCCAGGTTCGTAACTCGTTCCGCTGACAAATCACTTCCTTTCTACCAGGTACTCCGGAAATCGACTCGGTTCGAATGGACCGACGAGTGTGAAACGGCTTTCCAGAGGCTCAAGGAGTTTCTGGCGTCACCACCGGTCCTTACACGGCCCACCAAGGGAGCCCCTCTCCTCCTCTACCTGGCGGCCACCGACACCTCGATCAGCTCGGCCATGATAGAAGAGAAAGATGCCGAGCAACGCCCAGTTTATTTCGTGAGCAAAGTCCTCCACGGGGCGGAGCTAAGATACCAGAAGGTAGAGAAACTGGCACTCCTGATAGTAACCTCCGCAAGGAGATTGAGGCCTTACTTTCAAGCGCACACTGTGGTAATCAAAACGGACTACCCGATCAAAAGGATCCTGTAGAAGCCCGAACTCTCAGGGCGAATGGTGGCGTGGTCGGTGGAACTCTCCGAATTCCAGATCAAGTATGAGCCCAGAGGGCCCATTAAATCACAAGTTCTGGTTGACTTTGTTGCAGAGCTAACGTCGACCCCTGAGGTCGAGTACTGGACGCTCTATGTGGACGGCTCCTCCAATTCCAAAGGCAGCGGAGCAGGAATCATCGTAGAAAGCCCTGCTGGGATTAGCGTCGAACAGGCACTCAGGTTCCTCTTCAAAGCTAGCAACAACCAAGCCGAGTATGAGGCTTTACTACTCGGTCTCAAACTCGCATGGGAGCTGGGCGCCCAAACACTCCGAGTCAAGAGCGAATCCCAGCTGATGATCAACCAGGTCAAGGGCGAGTACCAATGTCGAGACGACATACTCGCCCAGTATGCTCAGAAAGTCAACCCCCATTGCATTCAGAGTGTTTTAACTAAAAATCACTGAGTCCCGAGCGCGGAAGGTCTTCACCGAGCTGACCTAAACCCAAGTCAGCATAAAGGCTTGGTGGGCTCATTCGCAGCTCGACCCCCGTGGTCCTAAACCCAAGTCAGCATAAAGGCTTGGTGGGCTCATTCGCAGCTCGACCCTCGTGGTCCTAAACCCAAGTCAGCATAAAGGCTTGGTGGGCTCGTTCGCAGGTCGACCCCTGTGGTCATAAACCCAAGTCAGCATAAAGACTTGGTGGGCTCACTCGCAGCTCGACCCCCGTGGTCCTAAACCCAAGTCGGCATAAAGCCTTGGTGTGCTCATTCGCAACTTGACCCCTGTGGTCCCGAACTCGCTCGCAGCCCGAGGCTCGAAAACGTGTTACTCGACCTAAACGATACATTCAGTCTCAAACCCAGGTTAGCATAAAAACTTGGTAACCCCTTTAGAAGATCCGAGGCTCGCTATCTGACCTAAAGGTTTCGTAAGAAAACTGATACTCGGCCTATACCGGTACGCGGAGAAATTGTCTCAACTTCAGTTGACATAAGTTTTAGTCGGGGGAAGCCACCCGGGGACTGCCCTAGCCAAGTAGCAGCTACCTGATGTCCACCCCATCCAAGTACAACAATAACCAACAAATTGCAAAACAAATCGATAAAGCAGAAAACAGAGAAGACTGTTTAAACTTAGCCAATTTCATTAGCTCGAAGCAAAAATACAAAAGAGCTCACAGAAGAGCGAGTACGTCGTCAAGACAAAGCAAAGCATTCTAAAAAACAAGTTACGCAAGGGCATCCCCTTGGTCTTCGACTTGGGCCCCGACGACTTCTGGCCGCAATGCTTGACCAAGACCTCCGAAGTCGGGCCCAACTCCAGTGTCCTCGCCCCCAGGCTCCTCTTGATCAGCACGACCTTCTTCCTCGTCCTCCTCTTCCACAATCTTTCCCTCTTTCACTACCTTGGTGAAATCGAGCTCGGAGATGTCCAGATCGGGGGCGATCACCTTCAACTGGGCAACGGCATTTTCAAACCCTTCCTTATAATCGGGCGGCATCAGACTCGCGGTACTCCTCGACCCGAGCAGCTTTGGACGAGGACTTCTCCTTCTCCTCTCGCAGTTGACGCAACAAAAGGCCATTTTGGGCCTGGAGCTCCTCCCGCTGAGCCAGCAGAGAAGCGTTGCTCCTGTTCAATTCGTCCCTTGCCTCCGAGAGGCGAGCATAGTCCTCTTGCAGCTTGCTCATCTTCCCCTCGAGCTCGCCAAACGCGGTGGCCTTGCTTTGGAACTTTCTCTTCGCCAGCTCGGCCTCAGTCGCCCGTGCCCTTATCCGATCAGAAAGGAACTGGGCCATGGCAGAAGTACGGAGCCCGTAGATACCCAGTGCCTTGCACAAACCCAGCTCGCCCGCCTCGGCCATACACCTGTCGTCGGACCTACGCATAATCTGATCGATCTGGTCGGAGCGATTGAAGCCGACGTTCCAAAGGGAGTCCTCGGCGTTCTCGCCTTGATCGGTAAATTCTCTGAGGTGGAGGAACCACTCGAAGCCATCAGGGATGTTGAGAGGAATCCCCCCATGGGGTCCCCTCGCCTCCTTTGGACGGGGCTGTTCGGAACCGGGAGTCGGGGAAGCGCGCGGTCGCTTCTTAGTAGCCTTGACAAACGAAGGGGAAGCGGCTGTATCAGAAGGAACCGGCCCGGGGGCTTGGGCGACCTTTTCTCTTTGAGCTTTCTTGAGGAGCTCGGCCATCTCTTTCTTGCTCATCTTCGGGGCCATCGTACCTGAAAATAAAGCGAAGGTTAGTGCTCATGTTCGGGCTGAAAATCATGCCAAAAGATGACAACGAGACTTACTTAAGTAATCCCTCCACTGGGGCGGATCCTTTAGAGCTCGGGTGAGGAGAGGATCACAATGCAACGTGGGCAAACGTGCAAGAAAATTCACTATCGTCTGGTCGGCGACCGACAAGAAATTAAAGTCCACCTCTTTTATGGGCCGAGGATTGGGGCTCCATTAAAATGGAAACAGGGGCTCGTTTTGAGCGGAAAAGAAAAAGGAGTCCCCTCTCCTTACCCGGATTTTGAAGAAATCAGGCTTCCAGTTTTTATAAGACTGGTCGAAAAGCTCAAGAATATAAAAACCGGGTATTTTATTGAGCGAACACCACATAAGCTGCTTACCAAGTCTGAGCTGGAAAAAGCTGAAGAAAAGAGCAGCAGAGGGGGTAACCCCAAAATACTCGGACACGAGCTTAAAGGCTCGGATAAAAGCCCAGCTGTTGGGGTGTAATTGCGAAGGGGCCGCGTCCAACCATTGGAGGACCTCGCACTCAAACCCGCTTAAGGGAAGACGGAGGCCGATTCGCTTGAAGAAAGTTTTGTAGAAGAAACAAAAGTCGGGGGATCTAGACTCGCCCTTGTTAAAACATACTCGGTCGTCGGGAGAATAGGGGAGGCAAGTTACCTCCTCGTCTCGATCCCGGTTCGGCGTAAATGACACGCTAGATCGAAGGGCGACCACCCCAGTGTCTGAAAAAATGTTGGAAGCCACCCCGAGTACATCTGGGTGCACCCAGGAGTAGGGGGACCTACTATCTCCCACTCGGCGCTCGCCCCCCTTATGAAGTGAGTACGAGGGACTGACGCAGAGGGGAGAGGCTGGAACCCAGGAGGTGGGAGGAACCACCTGGAGAGGCACTGGGCCACGACCACCGTCGGACGGTAGCCCCTGGTGGCCAGAGCCTCCGGCGTGGGGTGGAGTAGAAAGGTCAAAGGACGTGCTCGTCGTTTCAGACGACGAGCCACTCCCGGAACTCAAAGGTATGGGAGAAGGGGGATGACGGGAAGAAGGGGAGAAAGCCATTAACGAAGAACAAAGAGCGGACTTACCAGAAATGCGAAGGAAGGAGGGTGAGAGCCGTTTGGAATGCGACGCAGTGGAAGACAATGGACGAGCGTTCACAGAAAGCAAAACGAAGAAGAAGAGAGAAGGGAGGAGAAGGGACGACTTTATAACCCCCGCGGGGGGGAGATGAAGGGGCGAATTGATCCGAGCCCTACATCTACGAAACCAAGTGAAGATCTAGCAGTCCGGGTTGCGTCAGATGATCGACGGTGAGAAGGGGAACGGTTGAGTGAACGTCTCATCTGCGTCCCATCACGTGGCAGAATGCCGAGTAAAGGCGCGACACGTGGATCGTGATCCCCCAGGCAAACAAACTTCTGGGACACGCCCCCGACCCCAGTGACTCGACTCGGATACCGACCTAAGGACATAGGATAGACCCTCCGCCCTTTCGTACGAAGCGTCTAGGGGGCTTGTGTTACGGACCGGTCCCGAGCCGAGTTCTAGTGTGCCCACCGACCAAGGGCAGATCAGCTCGGTTCCTGCTTATCCGAGCTTGACGAGTTGCCGCCGACCTGAGACGCGCCGGACCCGACTTCCGGTACGACTCTCCCGATCTGGACACCGAGCAGGGGGAGGGGCGAGCTAACTCAGGACTCACGAATCTTCTAGAGCGGGACGTGCCTGAGACAACGCTTGGAGCCGTTGTCACCCTAAAGATTGGAGACCACGTAGCCGGCACGTAACGGGCTTGGCAGGCGCGAAATATCAGGAAGAGATCAGCTAATCCCCGAATTGTCAGGGAGGAATTACCGCGCGCAGAAATCGGATCGGTGGTTGCCTTCCTTTCGCGCAACTCCACTATATAAAGGGGGTTGGACCCCCCAGGTTTGCATACTCTCTACTTACTCTAAACCCTAATACATTCTGCGCCGCTTCTCCTCCAAAGCCCTATCTAACTTAGGCATCAGAGTGTTTTTGCAGGTACCACCCCCCTTCGTCGGACTCTGGAAGAGAAAGCACCCAATCCCAAGGAGGAGGAGAGCCCTACCAATCCCAGCATCAACAGAAAGAAAAGCTTTGTGGAACTTGACCAAAGAAAAAACCTTGTGGTATAAGAGGATTAATCTCTCTGTTTGTAGTAGTTATCATGCGCCTAATATAATCTACAAGTTGCCAATAAATAACTACTTCAATGGCCGTTAACTTCATATTCTTGGGATTTGTCATGGGGGAGAGCGTGTGAGGTGCCTTGTTGGGTGGTCGAGAACTGCCCGAGTGCTCGAGGAAGTGGATGATCATGGAGGCATTGCATGAGATCATGGGAGTGTGCTACTTGGATTAGTGGTGGACCTAGGACCCTGAGTCAGGGGGTACAAAAAACTTTAAAATTATACGTCATTATTGCGAATAAATTTCTAATAATAAATTATTGTTAAAAAATTAAGAGACTACCAGCAGCGGCAACGAAAAGAAAAACCATAAAAACATTCCCAAACAATTAAACTATGTAGAATTGCATTATATTATAACTTTGTGTTGCATGTATTGAAAAACAAATCCATCATTTATATATCCTTATAATCATTTATATTACATATTAAATAAGGTTATTTAAGTCATTTTATTTTAAATGATTTAAGCTTCCATCCCCTCAAAAAAATCCCAACATTGGATGAGAGCAAAAATTGAGTTAAGAGAGATTTTACTCCCCTTCCCTCATTCTTAAAAATTGAACGAAACATAAAAAATTTAAAATGACTCCTCTCCTCCATTGACCTCCAATCAAACACTATCTGAGTGAGAGGGTTGAGAGATGAAAGTATATCGGTCAGGGTGTGTAAAAATTTAAATTGAGTGGGATAAAAAAAATTATATAGGGTTGTAAATGAAATCTTAAAATCTTAGGGTGTGCACTTACTGTGAGTAGGTCCGCCCCTGATTTGGATGGACGATTTTACCTCCTTACACCCGCATCCTAGAAAATGGGCCGCTGATGGACTAGTTTTGTTGAAGATGATAGGCCTCCTTTAGAACCTGATCTACATATACTGACACCAACCATGCCTCGTTTTTTTTCCAGGGGGGATGATAAGGTGAAGTCAGAAACTTAGAACTAACTAGAAAGGGAATTAGAGAGAGAAAGTCTCTCACGTTGGTACCCCCTGGTTAGGGTTTGCTGCAACGCGGTGGTACCCTCTGGTTAGGGTTTTGGTACGGCGCGGTGGTGCCACCTCTGGTACAGCGAACGCGACACTCCCCTTTCTGAAGCTTTCCATGGTGGTGATCTGCACGATGGAGAAGGTAAGTCTTGTGAAGGCAAGCGATGGAGGTGACCGACGGTGGAGCGAAGCCGGTGAAGGAAATAGTGAAGGAAGCAGCGGCGGATTTGAGGTTCAAACCGGCGATTCTCCATCTTCCTCCTTGCTGATGCCAGATTTTGACCGCTGCTTCCACGATCTGAAGTTTTAGCTTCGGCGGTTCTCTATCTTCACCCGTTTCAGCTCTGGTCCGAAAATGCCTATAACAGCCTCGATCAACCCCTCTTGAACCACCACGGGACATGGCCAGCTATAGTTATGGAAGCTTGGTTATGGAGGACATCAGTTCGCTGCTGCTGTTGTTGGTGTCATTGTTGATGGTATAGTAGTTTGTTGTTGCTGTTGTTTTTTGTTGTCTTTGTCTTTTTTAGTTGCTGTTTGTTGTTGTCGTCTTTGTTTCTGTTCCTGCTCTGTGTGTTTAGTTTGATACTTAGGTTAGTTAGGCTCACTTTGGATGCTTTGATAAGCATTTGTATCAGCAGTTGTCCTGATCTATACTGATGGATCTATTGGAGATGTTGCATAGGCTGATGAAGGCAAGTTTGCACATAGTTTTTGAGACTATTTCAAGTGTGATGCAGCAGTTATGTGATATATTTGGATATGATCTTGGCCAGTGGTTATTCTAGGTAAATTCAAAACTGGTTGTTGTACTGGTTTAACCATAAATACCTTTGCAATTAATTGAGAAAAAAGAAGTTAAACCAGTTAGAAAGACTACAGTTTTCAATGTTTCCTTCCTCTGCTAGTATTCATGTCTTGCATGGCTTGACACTTCTGAGAAGTTGCGAAGCAGGCCTGGTGGAGTCGAAGAAGGCAAAATTAGTCTTGTCAGTTCAATTTGTTGTGCTGTGTCAACATTGATAGTATTGTAAGCTAGTGTGTAAGCTTGTAATGTACCCCGTTAGTGGGTAGAGCGTTTGATCTTGTGTAATGTTTTGAAGCCGTTGCCTTTGAATGAAATATTACACTATTGGCCAAAAAAAGCGGGGTGATGATAAGGTGATTTGGTTGTTCAGGGAAAGAACATAGGAGTTGGAAAGTGGTGTGAGTTAGAATCCCACAGCTAATGTTATCGATAATTAATTACTAATATTTTCCCCACATCTACCTGCGTCTGACGGTCTGAGTGCAAAGCGGCCAAAGCTTCCAAGTGGATAAGGGTGGTGCCATGGGGGTGCTAATGGAATGGACCGCCCTCACACGTCGCCATCTGCACTTATGTGGGGTCATTTGCACACACATGAGAGTCAAGTCCCACACCGTTTCCTATCTAATGGCTACCTACTTGGACCAAATTTGGATTTTGACCCATTTTCATTATTTCCCTTCCCTCTCGTCAATTTTTGTTTCCACTTCAATTTTCAGCAATACTGTCCAGGTCCAGTGCTTCATGCTTCAATCATGGTAATTTATAAAAGGAAAAGACTTACGTGAGGTTTTTTATGTGTTGTTATTACTGTTCTTCTCACAAAATGGATAAAATTTTATCTCTTTCTATCCACTCCTATTATCTCTAACCTTTCATAACCATGGTTATCAAATCGAGATACGTATCGTGAATCGGAATACCTATTTTCTGAATCGTGAATCGAATCTTTTTATGAATCGTAAGATATATGGTCAATAAAAATATGACAATTATAAGTAAAAACAAGTGACATAGCCAAAAAAATAAACTGATATATCATATATGAACTTCAAAATAATTCAAGTCATAAATCAGGGAGCAAAAATTAGAGAAGAACAAAGGAGAAAGGAGGGCATGAAGCATTGCGTAAGCAGGAAGAACAAAAAATTCGCATTGTAGCAGGGAGTACGAACCAAAACATAATGTGTTAGGGTTGTTTGTTTGTGAATTTGACTTGGGTTATTTGGAAGGATTGATTTTGGCTGATTATATCCCATTTAAGAAAAAATTGGAGGGAAAAAAACAACTTTAGAAAACCTTTTCAAAACCAGGTTGTGCAACTCGGCCAATTTCTGGGCCGCACTCACGAAAAAATTCGTATCGTAAGATTCAGTGAGATGTACGATTCGTGAGATTCGGCAAAGTGAATCAGGATACATGATGAGATTCAGATGCAAATGAGATTCACACTCCGATGCGTATCGATTGTATTTGATTTCGTATCGAATCTTGTTTGCGATATAAAGTGCAATGTGCAAGTATACACAATCGTAACAAGTAATAAAGAGTAAGTAAAGATCATTCCCACATGGATTGATTACGGTTAATTCCACAAATTCCCAATTTGGCTAATCTAGTTAATGAGAGAACAAAGTAACAAGTAACACATTAATTTGAGATGATAATGATAGTAATTTAAAGCGCAATTGACAGTAAAAACAACTTAAAAAGATGTGGTAAAAATGGATGGATAAAAATAGCTAGGATTTCATATCTATTGTAACTTGACCAAGTTAGCTAGGTGCTGTGAACGAGTGTCATGGCACCTGAACGCAGAGTGCTAATGTGTGTGCTTTTCAGTTACTTTCACTAGGGTTAAGTAAAGGGTACCTTATGTCTAAGCCCCCATTATGTTCTCCCTTGTCTTCTAGGTGTGACTCAGATCAATCCTATGGGTTTGATTGCCTATGTCTAGTTTAATCAAGATTAGAAAATGTGTCCATTACTAATACTGCCCATATCAACTCATGAAGTAAACATATTCAACCCTGTCAGTATCAAACATGCAAGTGCCTAACCTAAGGTGTACAGGCTCAGATTAAGCATATGACAGTAAATCACATGAATTAAAAGTGCAAAGCAACATTCACATAAATTCACCAACAAGGTTTTGTTACAACTTCAAATCATCCTAGCATAAAAGATTTAGCTCATTGTGAGCTTAAAAACAAGAAAACAAAAAATAAAACCAAAGCTAATATCCATCACAGGACTGAATATTCAAATTTACAAATGGAGAAATAAAATGATAGAGCTAAGGGAAAAGAAATAGCCAAGAGCTTGTTCAAGCATGAAATTCCTTTTTGCCCAAGCTCCTCTCTCTAACGTGAATCTGCTCCATGCAAATGTGCAGAAAATCAACTCCGAAAATGGGTTAACAATGGTGGAAGATGGAGTGGTGAAGGGAGATTGAAGATGGAGTGGTGGAAGATGGTGAAAATGGAAGGAAATGGAGGAAGAAGGAGATAGAGTGTGGTTGGCGGCTGAATGAGAGAGGAAGGGTGCTGTCAAATTAATTCCCAAAAACCCTCTCTGCCGTTCAGCAACTATTCTACCCTATTTAGGGTTTTTCTCAAGTGGCAATCCCTCACTTTCATCCTTAATGGGCCTTGTTTTATCCATTTAATCACTAAGGAAACTAAGACCCATTCACAAATAAGTACACCTTGAAAAATATGAGTGGGAACCACTGTTTCTGTCACTTACTGGCACATGGAGGCTTCTATTTTACAGCTGGAACCACTTCCAATACGAAATAATTCGCAGCTGGATGTTTTCTCGTGATCGCATCAAATGATAAAGTTAAAACCCGTGGTGCCGTGGCACCAAACAACAACACCAGAATTTCCTGCATAATTCTGCACACTAAACCAATGACATTATTCACACTAAAATGGCAATAAAAGTGCCAAAACAGCAACTAACACATTTTAAACTAAACATTCCTATACTAAACTAAAATGCACACATTGAACACTTAAAACACACTTTGGCTTTGCAAATTCAAGCTTAAAAGAGCTAAATAACTCTTATTTCTAAGAGTTATCACACCCCCAAACTTGAACCATTGCTTGTCCTCAAGTAATGACACAAACAAAATTAAGACAAAGACAAAGTGTGTGTGTGCAACCCTTAAGCTCAATTCAGAAACTAGTATAACCCTAAAGCTCACCTTAGTCTCCCCCCAAAGAATCTCCTAAGTTTGCTCCTCCTAATCCAACAAAGAGAAATGGGCTTACAACTTTAGGATTTAAGGGCTTTACTACATACAAGGATATACATACAATTTAACTAGCATAGGGTCAGCACACATTTTTTTCAATTTTCATCTTTTTGCCTTTTTTTATGTTTGCCTCATTGTCTTTTGACGCGAATAACAACAATTGAAATGAAATTACCTGGCTACTCAACAAAGAGGCTTATTTTTTTTTTATATATTTTTGGCCTTTTCTATTTGCTACTATGTACTGCTCTTTTTCTTTTGAATATTGACACATGGATTACCCGCAAGCTTATATCTTTGCCCATTCCTCTCAATTTTTCAAATTTGGAAACAAAGCTTAGACTAAACTAGGGGTTTGACCTCACCTTGCTCTCAAGTCACCTATGATTCCTTCTTAAACTAAGGGGTAAGTGTTAGAAATTAACAACCAGTCAACTAGCAATCAGAACAAGGCTCCATAAACACCAAGCAATCATTCCTCATTAAGTCAGCCCATGTGTTAACCATTTTTTTTCCATATAAGATCATGGAAAAGACAATGCTACAAATGCAAAATTAAAATCCTAAGTAGTTTCCCCCCAACTTAATTTCATGCAGTGTCCCCACTGCATTCCATTAAATTAAAGAGGTACTCAACACAAAAAACAGAAACAGAAGCAATCAAAATAGAAAACATAAACAGTAAATACAAATCCTAAAACTACTGCAGAAAATTTGAAATGAACAGAGACTAGGGAAAGAAAACCCCTGCTTAAAGCCTGTCACTGAAACTCCTGGGCTGGCTGCTCTGGCCCTTGTGCCTTTTCTTGCCCACCACCTTGGCAACTTCTTCCCTATCAGTACTTATCACAGCACACATCACCATCTCATCTTCATTCGGCCACCTGAATTGAAAATGAAATAAAAACAAGAAAACAAACAAACAAAAGCAGAAGCAAATTATTAGAATCTGGGTTGCCTCCCAGTAGCGCTTGGTTTGCAGAAGTCCTCAGCCTGACTTTTTTTCTCTTCAACACCCAAGTTAGGGTGGATAATATGATAAAAAGAAAATGTCATCCTTCCGCTTCCTTTTCTTGTATAGGAATCCTATGTACTTTGCATAGGGAAACAAGTGTTCCCATGCCCCAACAACTAGGAATTTAGGATATGTACTCCTCATCTCATAAAGCTCATAAAACTCTTCTTGTGGGGGACTCTGAGGAACAAATTTGGGGAAAAAAACTCTGGTGTAGGTGCTGTAACAGGTGTTGAAACAGGTGCTGGGATGGCACCTACTTCTGGTTCTGCAGAATTTTTCTGCATAATTTTCTGGGCAGCATCATGTTCAGATGATTCCTGCACATCAGATTCTGACTTCTGATTTTTACTCTTCCCTTCAATCACCAAAGGTTGAATCTCAATTGTCACATAGCTCTCTTCATAGCTCTCCCTTGGTTGCTCTTCCATGTTACTATTTTTCTTTTTTTCTTTTTCTTCTACTACTACTACACTCTTTTTTTGTTTTTCTTCCACTACTTCTACTACACTCTTTTTTTTTGTTTTTCTTCCACTACTTCCACAAGATCATGTTCAATTTTCAACTCCACATTCTCTTCTTCTTGTTCAACCACTTCTTCAACAAAACTCTCCTCTTTTAGAGACTCCATGATTGTCTTAACGTGAGCCTCTATGTTCTTGCATGAAACATGAAAGTCTTCATTATACGCCTTGAGGTCTTCACTACACACTTGGAGGTTTTCACTATGCACTTCGGTATTCTCAATGTATTGAGCTAACATAGCTTCAAGGTTGGAGGATTCCTCATGGGGTTCTTCGAATTGAGCTTGAGAATAAGACTCTTGCTCCCAAATGAAATTTTCCATGCCATAATCCACATTTGGCACTGTCATGGACATGAAATTTGTCTCATAATAGCCCCTTTCACATTCACCTCCATAAAATTCATGGTTGAAATATTGTGGTTGATCATTCCTTGCTTTCATAGAGTCAAAATAATAGTGTTCCATGGCTTGGAGTGGATTTTTTTTCTTCACAAAACAACAAACAAGGTGAGCAATGCTAAGAACAACAAAGACAACACCACCAACACAAAAACAACACAAAACAGAAAATTTTACTGCAAAAAACAAACACACTAAAGTCTAAGAATCTCAACTAAACCAAACTAACTCAATTGAAAACTTATAGAAATCAACACTTTCAATCCCCGACAACGGCGCCAAAAACTTGTTTGCGATATAAAGTGCAATGTGCAAGTATACACAATCGTAACAAGTAATAAAGAGTAAGTAAAGATCGTTCCCACGGGGATTGATTATGGTTAATTCCACAAATTCCCAATTTGGCTAATCTAGTTAATGAGAGAACAAAGTAACAAGTAACACATTAATTTGAGATGATAATGACAGTAATTTAAAGTGCAATTGATAGTAAAAACAACCTAAAAAGATGTGGTAAAAATGGATGGATAAAAATAGCTAGGATTTCATATCTATTGTAACTTGACCAAGTTGGCTAGGTGCTGTGAACGAGTGTCATGGCACCTGAACGCAGAGTGCTAATGTGTGTGCTTTTCAGTCACTTTCACCAGGGTTAAGTAAAGGGTACCTTATGTCTAAGCCCCCATTATGTTCCCCCTTGTCTTCTAGGTGTGACTCAGAACAATTCTATGGGTTTGATTGCCTATGTCTAGTTTAATCAAGATTAGAAAATGTGTCCATTACTAATACTGCCCATATCAACTCATGAAGTAAGCATATTCAACCCTGTCAGTATCAAACATGCAAGTGCCTAACCTAAGGTGTACAGGCTCAGATTAAGCATATGACAGTAAATCACTTGAATTAAAAGTGCAAAGCAACATTCACATAAATTCACCAACAAGGTTTTGTTACAACTTCAAATCATCCTAGCATAAAAGATTTAGCTCATGGTGAGCTTAAAAACAAGAAAACAGAAAATAAAACCAAAGCTAATATCCATCACAGAACTGAATATTCAAATTTACAAATGAAGAAATAAAATGATAGAGCTAAGGGAAATGAAATAGCCAAGAGCTTGTTCAAGCATGAAATTCCTTTTTGCCCAAGCTCCTCTCTCTAACGTGAATCTACTCCATGCAAATGTGCTGAAAATCAGCTCCGAAAATGGGTTAACAATGGTGGAAGATGGAGTGGTAAAGGGAGGTTAAAGATGGATTGGTGGAAGATGGTGAAAATGGAAGGAAATGGAGGAAGAAGGAGATAGAGTGTGGTTGGCAGCTGAATGAGAGAGGAAGGGTGCTGTCAAATTAATTCCCAAAAACCCTCTCTACCGTTCAGCAACTGTTCTACCCTATTTAGGGTTTTTCTCAAGTGGCAATCCCTCACTTTCATCCTTAATGGGCATTGTTTTATCCATTTAATCACTAAGGAAACTAAGGCCCATTCACAAATAAGCATACCTTGAAAAATATGAGTGGGGACCACTGTTTTCTGTCACTTACTAGCACATGAAGGCTGCCATTTTACAGCTGGAACCACTTCCAATACGAAATAATTCACAGCTGGATGTTTTCTGCATCAGACCAGCGATAGGTGCCAAACCCGTGGTGCACACTAAACCAATGGCATTATTCACACTAAAATGGCAATAAAAGTGCCAAAACAGCAACTAACACATTTTAAACTAAACATTCATATACTAAACTAAAATGCACACATTGAACACTTAAAACACACTTTGGCTTTACAAATTCAAGCTTAAAAGAGCTAAATAACTCTCATTTCTAAGAGTTATCAAATCTTTATTATACATAAATGTGAATAAAATATATTAGGAAATAAAACACATGTCTTCACAAGAATGAAAATTACATGCCAGTCAATTAATGAATGTTATGTGGATTGTCCAACTCAGTCGATTGGTATTCATGACATTATCAAACGAAATTCAAAATAAATTAAAAAAATGTTGCACAAAATAATAGGAGGCCTTTAATTACAAAATCAAATCACAGCGAAACAATAAAGAAAATAAATAAGAGGGCTTTATTCAAAACGTGTTGAATCTTTATTGTGAAATTTTCATCCTGCAATAAAGACAATCAATACAAAATCAAATCACACTGAGACAATAAATACAAGATCAAGAAAATTAGGCAAGATATCCAGACAAAAATCAATATCAAATCTCATTTAGACAATATTTAACGTTACCAACAATACATGCCACGTTTTAAACACACCATAAAACAGAATTCAAAATAAAATAAAAAAAATATACGATGATTAAAAAAATACCATAGCTTTAATTACAAATTGAAAACGTAGGGAATCTTCATGGTGAAATTTACTTCTTGCAGTAAAGACAATAAATACAAAATCAAATCAAACTGTGACAATAAAGACAAAATCAAGACAATTATCCACTATATTCAGACATAAATCAAAACCCTAATTTGGCCAACTGACTATTTATACATAAGCCGTATACAAACCCTATGTCACAAACAGTGAAAGCTTTTCCCCGACTTCAATTTCATCACTACAAACATTGCAAAAAAATATGAGCAAATCTCATACATCGTTGATGCTAAGCAATCAAATGTGCGCCTATTGGTTAGGGATTTGCGAAAAATGGTTGGTTTCAAATCCTAATAACAAGGATAAGGTTTTTTCCTTAGAGTTAGTCCTTATGGACAAAATGGTTAGTCCTTTCAAATGGTTGTATATTCATCGTTGTATTCGTCTTGAAACAAATATAAATTTGTTATTTATAAATTCACATGTATTTATATATACACCATTTCATTAGATCACATATGTTTCATTATTTTTTGAATATGTAATCTAACATAAATTCCATATTTTTTAATGAAATACTAAAAATGGATGTAATCCCCGTGTATTCCACGAGTCCGTACACTAGATGCGACACACGTTTTGACCAATCCGATAAAAATCAAACCAAATCTATTTGATTATGGTCAAAATATCAACTTTTCAATTTTGAATCTGTTTGATTTTAAATTAAATAAAATAAGATATGTTACTTTTTTAGAAAATATATATATTGATTTTATTTTTGAGTTAATTAAATTTATTCAATTTACTATAAACCTCCATCCATTATGTAACAAAAGTGAATCTTATAACCAAAAAAAAAAAATAAGTGGATCTTAGATTTTGTTTCACAATATTTGATTTTAAATAAATAACTAATTTGTCTATTTAATATTTTCTAAAATAGATATGTTTTGCTTATTTTTTTTTAGTTCTAATATTTTTTACCTAATATTATATAATAATATCAAATATTGTTACTTTCCAATAATATATACTTCATATACATTTATGAGAAAATTTCATTGTATCAATTCTTTAAATATTTTTCGATGAATATATAATGTAATATTAACTCATAAATTATATATTGCTATTCTTTTATTTTCATCCATTCAGTAAAATATTTTTTATTTAATTCAATTTGTTGGTAAACACCATCAGATTTTTTGTGTCATATGCAACTCAATTATACGTTAGGTTTCTTATAACATCACTAAAAATTAATAATTATTATCATAATATTTAATATATTTTATTTTTGAAACCAAATTTTTTTAAGCCCATTTATAAAAATGTTCTCGTGCATGGCACGAGTTACATACTAGTCGGGATACAAATCACATGAATCGTAAGATACTGATAACTATGTTCATAACTACCATTATAAAAACTGTTTTTATCTCGTTTTGTAAGAGGAACAATACCAACAACACCTAAAAAACTTTACCAAAGTTTTGTCCTTTATAAAAACAGTTTTATCACGGTAAAATCATGGTATAAAACGATTTTATGGTAATTTTATTAAAACAATTTTATAAAACCGTCATAATATATTATATGTTCTAAACTTTCCATAATTATTATAATATAAAATGACGGTTTTAACCATCTTTTTTTTTTTCACCTGAAGTTTTTGCATGACGAAAGGGGCGGTAATTATTATTGATGACTTTTCCCTATGACAAAAATGGTAGGTGTAGTTAATTACATTTTTTATTATTTATAGCATGAAAAGCTGTGTGAAAAAAAAAATCCGGGTAGAAGATAAAAAAGATGGATGTCAAATTCAGATTTAATTTTACTTGACTTTTTCTTAGTGGTTAATTTCACTTTATTTATAATATACAATTATAAAGTATTCGCTTAGAATAATAAATTTTAAAAATTAAACATATTATATATATATATATATATACTATTCAACAAGGGGGGTTTAGAAACTAAAAAACTATATTTATACTATTCAGTAAAAAATTGCCCCCTCACCTGTTTCAATTTTGTTATTTTTTTTTTATTTTGTCATTATGATTTTTATATTTGATTAAAAAATAACTATTTGTGTATTTTGCAATTCATTTTCTATTTTTAAATTAAAATATTTGATTTTTTTTTTTACTTATTCTGAACATTTGAAATTGTGTAAATGGTGAATACAAATTATATGACATGTTAATTAATTTGTTTCAATCTAAAGTGATTGATGACGATCGCAGTCCTTTCTCATCACTACACTTCATGTTGATGTTAAGTGTTGCCCACCATTCCAGCTTTCTTGGTACTACGAAATTGATATACCCACCAGAAAGCACAGCACCCATGGTTCCACTTAGGGATGGCAACGGGGCGGGGCGGTACCGGGGAGTGCTCCCCCGCTCCCCGCCCCGCCCCCTAGAGTTTCCCCTGTCCCCGTCCCCGATCCCCGCCATGGGGAGTTTTTCTCCCCCATCCCCGTTCCCACGGATCCCCGCAGGTCCCCACGGGGACCCCGAAAATTAAAAAAAAAAAACACTGAAATTCAATAAAATTGAAAAAAAAATATAAAAGTATGAAAAGTTTCAAAATTACAATATCAAAATCAATTTTCCATGTCTAGTCCAACATGTGAAGTCATTATGATCATGATTTGTGAATCTGATGAGTGATGACTTTTCTTTTGTTTTATTTTACAAAAACCATTATAGTTTTTAAAAATTAAGAAAAGACATAAAAAGACCAAAAAACCAATCATTATAATACATATATATGTATTTTTTAGGGATAATTATGTAATATGTTCGGGGACTTACTGGCGGGGTGTGATCCCCGTCCCCATCCCCAAATCGGCTGTGGGGAGATTTTCTCCCCCGTCCCCGTCCCCACGGGGAAAAATTCCCCACCCACGGGGCCCTGAATGGGGTAGTCCCCGCGGGGATCCCCACACACAGGTACAAATTTCCATCCCTATTCCACTTGCATCCTTTTTGGTAGAGGTGAGCTCCGACACCTTCGTGGTTGGGTTCGATTTTGCCTCAAAATAAAAAAAAATAAAAAAAATTAAATTAGGGTCTCAATGTTAGATTAAAATAGTATTATGTTAACCTTTAAGTTATATGTGTTTTTTAAATAGCTTATTTATTTTTTATTTGAAAATATATTTTATACATCTATATCTATATATCTTTATAATATTAAAAGTAATAGTGTCTGTAAGCATTATAGGGCAATTTAATCAAACCATTAAAAGTAATAATGTTAGTAAGCATTAATTATAGGATAATTTGGTCAAATCACTAAAAAAATCTCATATAACAACATATTAGCATTTAATTACCTTAAAGATTTATTTTGAAATTAAAAGGATTGAATTAAAAATGAAAGAGATATTATCATTTATATATCTCTTTTGAAATTAAAAGGATTGAATTAAAAAGGAATGAGATATTATCATTTAAAAAGATTGAATTAAAAGATTTATTCCATATTAGCATTTAATTACCTTAAAGATTTGTTTTGAAAGTAAAAGGATTGAAATAAAAATGAAAGAGATATTATCATTTATATCTCTTTTGAAATTAAAAGGATTGAATTAAAAAGGAATGAGATATTATCATTTAAAAAGATTGAATTAAAAGATTTATTCCTAAGATTTTTTCTAAATATAATGTTTTCTAATTTAATGGTTCCTAATTTAAGTTTAAACCATTTGTCAAAAAAAATTAAGTTTAAACCATAATTAGCAAAAAAAATAAATTAAAAGTCACGCACGACACAACCTATATATGACCAAACAAAATGAAAAATGTAACCAAAAAAAATGAAAAAAAAGACCTCCTGTCAAACATATATAAATAAGTCAATTTTTTTGTCATAAAACAATATAAACATTATTAAAAAAATATTCATTATATTTTATAATTACCTGGGTCCGTCTCGACCGCTCATCAACAAAATCACTGGTACTCCTCCTAATATGAGTTGCACGATGGAGATCGTGCAATTGTACCTCTCTACCCAACCTCTTCGACTGTAATTATTTAATACAAAATCTTAACTAAATAATAATAATAATAATAATAATAATAACTAAATAATAATAATAATAATAATAACAACAACTAAATAATAATAATAATAATAATAATAATAATAATAGTAATATAAAACATACAAGTCGAGTTGCGTGCTGCGTCTGACTGACCGAACCTCCGGTGTGCAAACTCCCACCCTTCTCAGAGGCTCTATTCCTCTTTGCCTTCTCGCCATCGCCTTGAACTCGTGGGAGTTCCAAAGATTTCGCAAATGCCGCCAGAGCCGATCCCCTATCCAAAGGGGTCAGCCCATCGAGGCGCATCTCTAAGCATGTCAGAGAGGCGGTAGAATGCCTTCATATGGAAGTTCCTCTCGATCTGCTTCTCATCATCTTCCTTCTATGAAACCCTTTCCTGTATGAATATCATACATTATTAAACATAATTGAAATTTATGAAATAAAAAAATATTATGCAACAAAATAAAAATTACAACTTACTCCAAAAGATCTGTGTGACAACCACCCTAAAAATTTAAAATGGAGCCGCCACCAATATTTATTATAGGAAACATTGGAAAACCTATCTTTTGAATGCTTTTGAATTTAACAATTGATAACTCTTAGAAATAAGAGTTATTTATGCTTTTATGACTATGAATCATGTGAGTTTAAGAGTAATTTAGATCTTTTAATTATTAGATTCATGTAAATAATGTGGTTTCCCTGGTTTGGAGCTGTTTAAAGCACTTTGGTGCTTTTGTGAGCATTTTGATGTTTTTGTGACATTGTGCAGATTTTTATGAGAATTGCTCAGTGTCAAGTCTGGTGCCATGCCACTAAGACTGTTGATAATGACCGAAGTAAGGCAAAGAAGCAGTGATCTTTCAGAGGAGCTAAACAAAGGACTTTGTCCTCATGTATGCTGCTACAGCGTGCTTTTTGGTGGTCCCTCCTTGTCCTATTGCATTTTCTCTCAGCTCACTACAAGACAAAAAGCTCTCACTTTTGGGCCCAAAGACATCATCTTTTTGGGGATTAGCATTGGTCAGCCCATTTTGAGGAGAGACTATAAAAGTACAATGACCTAATGAAGCAAGGGAGGCTGGTTCTGATATTCCTTTCTGCTAGGGCAGCAATTGTCCCCCCTGAAAACAGAAGCAGCCGCATCTCATCCTACTTCTTCCAAACACCATTAATTCGAGCTATCAACTTTGTCCATGGAGAGAAGTAACTTGCTCAGTACAGATTGAAGCAGAAACAGCAAGGCATTGCTGCTTAAGGAGTGGTTCTCAAGCTCACAAGGCTGGGAGCAATTCTGTTTTCTGTTTTATTCATAGCTGTAATAGTTTCTAAACTCTTGCTCTAGTGCCATGGATACTGTTTTTGGCACCAGTTTCTGTTGTTTTATTTTTAGGCTCATTATGAGCTAACTTTCTTAAGTTAGGATGAAGTGACTTTGTATTGAAACTTGGTTGGTGAATGTCTATATGTCCTTGCCTATGCATCTTTGTCTCATGCGACTTTATTGTTTATATATTTAACTTGAGCCTGATCAACTTTAGTTAGGTACATGTATGTTAGATGCTGAAAGGTGGTGACATACTGATTTCATGAGGCAATATAAGGGGTATCAAATTAAAGGACACTTTAATTGATTTAGATTAAACTAGACATAGGAAATATGTCTTGTATGGTGTTCTTGGCCACATTAATTAGACAAGGGGGAACATAATGGGGGCTTAGACATAAGGAACCCTTTACTTAACCCTGGTGAAAGTGCTGAAAGGCACACACATTAGTGCCCTGCGCCCAGGTGCCATATGGCACTGACTTATGGCACTGAAACCAACCTAGTGGAAATATGAATGAACTGAATCCTAACTGCCTTTATCCATATTTTCTTCAAATCATTTGTTTAATTCTGTTTTGTTCAGTTATTAAAATCACAAGAACTTGATGTTTATTTTCTGTTTTTATTACTTACTCACTAACTCACTTACTAATGGAAAAACTTGTGAAATCAATTAATCAATCCTCGTGGGAACGATCTTGATTTACTCTTTACTACTTGTTGCGATTGTGTATACTTGCACAATTGTGTTATTATTTCACACAACAAGTTTTTGGCGCCGTTCTTAGGATTGAATTGATTAAATTTACATAGTTTTGAATTTAATAGGTTTGTTAGTTGAGATATTCTAATTCTTTTGGGTGTTGTGTCAGCTGTTAGTGCTCAACTCTGCACATGCGCAGGCACACGGCACCGTAATATCGGGCTGATCCCGAGATTGATGTAACTTTCGTGGTTGTTAAGGGAGAGGCAAGCATTTGCTGCATTAGGTGCTGCTGCAAATATGGCAGCAACTGGCCCCCGTACTGAAGAAACAATTCCTGATGCAGAAGACGAAGGCAGTGTTCATTTTCAACAAAGTGTTCACAGTCAGTACCAAGCCTTGGTGCTGCATGCTGATATCATAGGCTTAGCCAATGATAGGGACAGGCCAATGAGGGACTATGCTGTTTTTGATCCTCAGACTATGCACACGGGCATAGTAAGGCCTGACATCACTGCAAATCATTTTGAATTTAAGCCTATGATGTTCCAAATGCTGCAAACTGTGGGACAATTCGGTGGCACACCTCAAGAAGACCCTCACTTGCACTTGAAACAATTCCTTGAAGTGTGCAGTAATTTCAAAATTCCTGGAGTTACAGATGATGCTTTCAGACTCAGGCTATTCCCATATTCCTTGAAGGATAGAGCCAAGGCTTGGTTAAATTCCTTGGAGCCCAACTCTATCACTGATTGGAATGGTATGGCAGAGAAATTCTTAACCAAGTATTTCCCTCCAATCAAGAATGCTAGGATGAGGAATGAAATTACATCTTTCGTGCAAAATGAAGAGGAATCACCGCTTGAGGCTTGGGAGAGATTTAAAGAGTCGCTCAGGAAGTGCCCTCACCATGGCATACCTATTTGCATTCAAATGGAAACATTTTATAATGGTCTTTCAGGAAGAACAAGAGACATGCTTGATGCCTCTTCTGGTGGTGCCCTCTTGGCACAGTCTTACAATGATGCATATGAGAAAATTGAGACCATTCTTTGCAAGCTATCGCTGACCTCATCGCTAGGTTGAGTCTTTGCAAAGAAGGTTGCCGGAGTCCATGAAGTGAGTGAAATGACAGCTTTATCTGCACAGGTGGCTGCAATCGCAAACATGTTGAAAGGTCTGAATGTTGCTGGAACCAACACAAAGACTGTGGAATTTCGCAGAGTTCCGCACAGTGCAAAGCAAAGTTATTTCTTGTGTGTATTGTGGAGGAGGTCATCTATATGAGGAGTGCCCTAGCAACCCTGTGTCTGTCAATTATGTAAGGAATTTCAACAAAAACAATAATCCTTACTCCAACACCTACAACCTTGGGTGGAAGAATCACCCAAATTTTTCGTGGAGTAACAATAATCCTGCAGACTGGCCAGGTTCCGCAAAGCCTACACATCCCATCGTTTCCCGCCAACCAATTCAAAAGGCTGCCGCTCCTATTGCCGACAACTCAATGGAGGCTATCTTTGAAGGCTTTCATGAATGAAACCAAAGCCCAAGACCAAAGTCGTGGTGCAAAGAATTAAAAACTTGGAGAATCGGTTGGGACAGATGGCAACTATGAACCAAAGACCAAGTGGTTCACCGTCACATAACCGAGCCTCGCTAAGCCAAGCAGGGGAGAGCAAATAAAAGCCATATATTTGAGGAGTGGTACTGAATTACCAGGCCCTTCTAAAAGGCCTGATGTTACCACTAGCCAGCCCTCAAAAGAAAAAAAAGACGAACCTGAAGTGCCAAAAACTACAGAGCACTCGTGCCATCCCAAAGACTAACCTCGCACTGCACTCACGAGAAAGTTACACCAAAGAATCGCAAGCAATAGATTAGTTCCTGAATTTCCACCTCCACCATTCCCTCAGAGACTTAAAAAATCCCATCAAGACAAGCAGTTTGACAAGTTTATTTATGTACTGAAACAGTTGCACATCAACATTCCATTAGTTGATGCCTTGCAACAGATGCCAAATTACACAAAGTTCATGAAGGATGTTCTAACCAAGAAAAGGAGGTTGGGAGAATTTGAGACAATTGCTATGACCCAGGAGTGCAATATGCTGATGCAAAGCAAGATCCCCCAAAAGTTAAAAGACCCTGGCTGTTTTACCATTCCTTGCACTATTGGTGAAACTTATTGTGGGAGAGCTCTATGTGACTTAGGGGCCAACATTAATCTAATGCCTAAGTCCATCTTCCAACAGCTTGGAATTGGTAAGGCCAGGCCTACAACTCTGACTCTGCAACTGGTAGACAGAACTCTAGCTTATCCAGAAGGGAAAATCGAAGATGTGCTTGTCAAAGTTGATAAATTGGTATTTCCTGCTGACTTTATTATTCTTGATTTTGAAGCTGATGCTGAGGTGCCTATTATTTTAGGTAGACCATTCCTTGCCACAGGGAAAACACTGATTGATGTGCAAAAGGGTGAACTTACTATGAGAGTCAATGATCAGGAAATCAAATTTAATGTTCTTAATGCTCTCAAGTATCCTGCAAAAAATGTGGAGGAATGCTCCTTTGTTAGAACCATTGATTCATTGGTTCAACATCAACTCTTGAGGGACAAAGATGCGCTGAAACAGGAACTGAATGTCCCTGATTATGAACTAGTGCAGGATAAAAACACAGAAGAGAAGGCTTCGGTAAATCAATTATGGTTCAGAAAGTATGAGTCATTGGAACTCAGTGATAAAAGTTCCAAATCCAATATTCCATCTGTTGAAAAACCTCCTGAGCTGGAACTGAAAGTGCTACCTTCACACTTGAAATATGCTTATTTGGGTGAGAACAACATTCTTCCTGTTATTGTTGCTTCTGATTTGAGCTTGCAGCAGGAAAAGGAACTGCTCACTGTTTTGAAGAAACATAAGAAGGCTATAGGATGGCAAATGGCTGACATAAAAGGCATAAGTCCTACTCTTTGTATGCACAGAATCTTTTTGGAGGAAAATGCCAAGAATAGCATTGAAGCACAACGAAGGCTTAACCCAGTGATGAAGGAGGTAGTGAAGAAGGAAATCATTAAATGGCTGGATGCTGGAATTATTTACCCAATCTCAGACAGTTCTTGGGTTAGTCCAGTGCAATGTGTTCCGAAGAATGGGGGAGTGACTGTTATAGCTAATGACAAGAATGAATTAATTCCCACCAGAACTGTGACTGGTTGGAGAATTTGTATGGATTATAGAAAGCTCAACAAGACAACAAGGAAAGATCATTTCCCATTGCCCTTCATTGACCAGATGATTGACAAGTTGGCAGGGAAGGAGTTTTATTGTTTCCTTGATGGGTATTCAGGCTACAATCAGATTGCCATAGCACCTGAGGATCAAGACAAGACTACTTTCACATGCCCTTATGGCACCTTTGCTTTTAGAAGGATGCCATTTGGGTTGTGCAATGCACCAGCAACTTTTCAAAGGTGCATGATGGCAATATTCTCAGATTTTATTGAGAAATCCATGGAAACTTTCATGGATGACTTTTCTGTTTTTGGAGAAACATTTCAAGCTTGCCTGGATAATTTGGAACAAGTGTTGTCCAGGTGTGAGGAGACTAATCTGCATCAATCGGGAGAAGTGCCACTTCATGGTGCAAGAGGGCATTGTTCTGGGTCACAAAGTCTCTAAGAAAGGCATTGAAGTGGACAAGGCAAAGATTGAGGTCATTGAGAAATTACCTCCCCCAACTAGTGTGAAGGGGGTACGAAGTTTTTTGGGGCATGCTGGTTTCTGTAGAAGGTTCATCAAGGATTTTTCAAAAATCTCAAAGCCCCTTTGCCAACTCTTACAGCATGAAACTGTATTTGCTTTTGATGAACAGTGCATGTTAGCTTTCCAGACACTGAAGAAAGCCTTAACCACAGCACCTATCATTGTTGCCCCAGACTGGGATAAGCCATTCGAGTTGATGTGCGATGCAAGTGATTTTGTCATAGGAGCTGTTCTCGATCAAAGACATAACAAGGTGTTTCATTCAATTTACTATGCAAGCAAGACATTGGTGGATGCTCAGTTGAACTATACCACCACTGAGAAAGAACTACTTACAGTGGTGTTTGCTTTTGACAAGTTCAGATCCTACCTGGTTGGCACAAAAGTGGTGGTGTACACTGACCACTCAGCAATCAAGTATTTGATTGCCAAGAAAGATGCAAAACCAAGATTGATAAGATGGGTGTTGTTACTTCAAGAGTTTGACTTAGAAATCAGAGATAAAAAAGGAGTGGAGAATCAAGTAGCTGACCACTTGTCCAGAATTGAAAATGACAGTGTTGAACAACAGGGAGGTGAAATTAAAGAAAATTTTCCTGATGAGCAACTGCTGGTAGTAACAGGTGCCAAGGTTGATGCCCTCACGGCACCTTGGTATGCTGACATAGTGAACTTTCTGGTTTGCAAAATCCTTCCAGTTGAGATGGATTACCAACAGAAGAGGAGATTCTTCCAGCAAGTGAAACAATATTATTGGGATGAACCTTTTCTATACAAGAAGGGTGTGGATCAGCTATTCAGAAGGTGTGTAGCAGAAGAAGAAGTTGGAAGCATCCTGCAACATTGTCACTCTGCACCTTGTGGAGGACATTTTGGAGGAGCCAGAACAGCAGCCAAAGTTTTGCAATCTGGTTATTTCTGGCCCTCTCTATTTAAAGATTCTCATGACTTTGTTAAACATTGTGGTAGATGCCAAAGGGTAGGAAATATTTCAAGCAAACAAGAAATGCCTCTCAACAGTATCCTTGAAATTGAACTCTTTGATGTATGGGGCATGGATTTCATGGGCCCTTTTTCTCCTTCCTTTGGAAATCTGTACATCTTAGTGGCTGTGGATTATGTGTCTAAGTGGATTGAAGCAGTAGCTCTGCCTACCAATGATGCCAAGGCAGTGAGCAAGTTTTTGCATAAGAATATCTTCACAAGGTTTGGTGTCCCTCGAGCAATTATCAGTGATGAGGGTACCCATTTTTGTAACAAACTAATAGAAAAGCTCTTGCTGAAGTATGGGGTGAAGCACAAGATAGCTACTGCATATCATCCACAAACAAGTGGCCAAGTTGAGCTCTCCAACAGGGAAATCAAGAGGATTCTTGAGAACGTTGTCAATCCTTCTAGGAAAGACTGGTCCTTGCATCTTGAAGATGCCCTGTGGGCCTACAGAACAGCATATAAGACACCATTAGGGACATCTCCCTATAGATTGGTGTTTGGTAAGGCTTGCCATTTGCCTATTGAGTTGCAACACAAAGCTTTCTGGGCCACAAAGAAGCTGAATTTTGACTTGGAGAGTGCTGGTGCAGCAAGGTTGCTGCAGCTTCATGAACTAGAAGAGCATAGGCTCTTTGCCTATGAGAATGCCGAGCTGTACAAAGCCAAAACTAAAGCTTGGCATGATAAGAAAATTCAACCCAGGGAATTAAAAGAAGGATCTCAAGTGCTGCTGTTCAATTCAAGATTGAAATTATTCCCTGGGAAGCTCAAATCAAGGTGGTCTGGTCCTTTCAAGCTAGTCAAACTATATCCATATGGGGCAGTGGACTTACTGGATGAGGCCACAGGTGCAACCTTTAAAGTCAATGGCCAGAGAGTAAAGCAATATTGGGGTGACCCTGATGAAAGAACAAGGGTCACCACTAAACTCAAGGACAGCTGAAGTGAAAAATAAGTCTAGCTAAGGACTTTTATAAACCAAGCGCTACTGGGAGGCAGCCCAGATTTTTTTTTTAACTTAGTTTAATTGTGTTTTGCAGGAATAATTGAATTTTGGTGCTGGAAGTGTAATGCAGTTGGGGTGGCTGGTTTGAAGTTCTAAATGATGTGCATTTGGTGCCATGGCACCACGGGGGGCACCAATTCAGGTGTTGAGTTTTTAAGAAAGAAAGGGTGAAGGGGCAGTTGCGCAGTAAAAAGAAAAAGCAATCCTTATGAGCATTAAATGACTTGGCACCTCACAAGTGCACTTTTTCCTACGTGTACCAATGGCAGTATGCCAATAACCTCCTGCACTCTGATTTAGAAAATCAATCTCTCCCTCCTCGATTAAACTCCAACGGGAAGTCCATAACCTTCACTCCATCTCCACTGCCCAAACAACCTCCCACGACCCCCATCTTCCAAACTACAGAAACCTCCCACTATCTCCACTCATCTCACCCTCTACCCTATCGTAAAAGCCCACATTTTAACCCTAACCCCATTCGTCAAACTCACTCTCACATTCTCCCTCATTTCAAATCCCCTAAATTCTCAAATCTGTGAACCCTAGTTCTCCCTTTTGCCCAGAAACCATTGAGACAGCAGCTGTAGAACGTTGGAGGCAACTATTATCAGCCATGAGGACCAAGCACGCAGCACAGAGAACAAAATCACGAGTGCCAAATTTGGCACCAGAGGAGAGATTTCATAATGAGGAGTCAAGAAAAAGGTACGAGGAGTGCATGGAAAAAAGGCCTCTGCATCCTGAAAGGGGTTTCGAGTTACAAACGGCCTCCCCTGACATCATGATGTTGATTGAGCAGTACAAATGGGAAAACTTTTGCTCTCACCCTAAGAGCCCAATCACGGCCATTGTGAGAGAGTTCTATGCTGGAATACCCCCTCAGGAAGAAGGTCAGCCTGAAACAAACTACTCCAACATTAGAGGAGTCATTGTCCCCTTTTCCTCAGAAGGAATCAATGAATACCTTGCTCTGCAGGAGAAGGGAGATGCCTTTGAAAAGAGGATGAAGGCCATAACAGAGAAGCAGATGAATGAGATAATGCACCAGCTGACAGTTGAAGGCACCAAATGGGAAAAGAGGCAAGGGGATGACTACCGGATAAGGAGAAACACCCTAATCCCTGCAACTAAGACTTGGTACAATTTTATGGGTACTAGCTTACTCCCTACCATTCACCATCAAACCATTCATAAGGAGAGGATTGTGTTGCTGCATCATATTCTGGAAGGGAAATTGGTTGATGTTGGCAGGTTGATTCATAGGGAAATTGTTGCTTGCGCAAAGAGGACCAAGGGCAGTCTATTTTTCCCATGTTTGATCACTGCCTTGTGCAAGCTTGAAGGGGTGCCCATTCTTGACAATGATGTTGCCAAGTGACTTCAAACACAAGAGGGGGGTGAATTGTGATAACGGTGCTTATATAAAAATTACAGATAGATTACTGAATTAAAAAAAACTTGAAAGAAATAAATTGCAAAAAGATAAATAACTTGAAGAATAAATTGCAGGAATTAAATTGCACTAAAATAAATGACAGAAAATAAATGACCGAAAAATAAATAAAGAACAAAAATAAATAAAGTGCTTGAATGATAAAGAGACAGAGAGCAAAGAAGAGCACGCAGCAAATTATACAGGTTCGACCACCAAACACCCTTGTGGCCTACGTCCTGTCCCCAAAGCAAAGCACTATGGGATTTTCACTAAATCACTAGCTTTTAAATCAGGTTCAGCTAGAAACCTTTACAACTCTATACCAGAGCAATATGTTCAAGAGATATCACCTCTCTGTGAACGACTTGGGATTCCAACCCAAAAGAAATGATTTTTACAAATAAAATGAGATGAAAAAGAAACACTCAAAAGTGCAGATATAACAAATTGAAGCTCAAATGATACAACTCAAATTATATAGAATAAAAGGCTCTCAAAAGAATTGTGCTCAAATAAATGTGAGTTATGAAAATTTGTTTGAACAGCGTTTTGGCAAAGCAATAGCGTAAGAATCCTTATTTTGTCACGGTCTGAGCATGTCCTTTTATAGAGAAAAAAGAGAACGCGTGAGGTTTGACCCGTTGCGTTTAATCCGGGATTTCTGATCGTTATCTAATCGATTATAGAAGTTATGTAATCGATTATATATTTAAAACAAGACACACGGATGACATTTAAAAAGGGTGTAATCGATTATATGAAGGTTGTAATCGATTATGAAGAATTGAAAACACGGAGATGCACAGTACTTTAAATAATCGATTATATAAAGTTGTGTAATCGATTATCAAGTGATCAAAAGACACGGAGAAGAGGAGCACGTCATAAACGTTTATGAATATCCTTATAAACGTTTGAACGCATTCTGTTTCTTGCAGCAGCTTGCCAAAAGAAAACTTGAAATATTTTTCAAAAAAAAATTTTGAGCACAACTTAAGAATTTTTCAAAAATACTTTGTGCCTAAAAATAATTTAGGAAAAATTATCATAAAATCAATTTTAGAATAAAAATCATTTTGTGTGTGTGTGTGATTTAATTAGTTGAGAGCATTTTATTACTACTTACAAATAGTCCTAAAAATAAAATAAATACTCAAAAACCCTTTGATCCTTGGTAGGCGTCTTGGTGTATTTTTCCGCTTTTTGCACATGACTGTTCGTGGAACTCCTTTTGTCAATCATCAAAACAAATCCTGTCAAGGCATGAAATCACAGACTCCCCCTTTTTTATGATGACAAACATCTCAAAGAGGGAAGTTAGTGAAGTACATTGATAATCCGACAATGATATATACGCATAATTATTTCAAAGGGAGATATCAGAATTTAGGCGCATTTTGGTGAAGAACTCCCCCTCACAATATGCATGAAATAAACCACTCCCCCTGAATCATATAACTACTCCCCCTGAATCATATAACTCTCCCCCTTTTGGCAACATCAGAAAGCGGGAAGGGCATGGATAATACAACAGGGTTTCACACTACAGAGCATCAAAGTACTAAGTCATATGTATATGCATTAAAGTTGCACATCCCAGCATTGCACCAAAAAAATATCACATCCCAGCAGAAGGTATCAAAGCATCAAGATGATTTTACAAACATACCAAGCATGATAACCATCAGATATGCATATGTCAAGGATGCTATGGTAAATTATATATGTAGTACGACATTGGTTCAAATTAGAGAAACAAAACAGAAACCACAGATTCATGACAGAATAGAGTGCAAAAAAAAGAAGAAAAAAAACAGAATGAGGTTTACTAATCCTCATCCGACCCATCATGATCAGCATCATTATCAAGAGCGTCCTCATCATCGTCGGATGCACTAGGAGTAGTAGAAGAAGAACTCTGTGTCTGATGTTGGCGAATAGGGCTGTCAATAATGATTTGCTTACTGCGCAAAGTAGTTTCCAGCCTATCCACTTTCACATGCAGTGTATTGACACTCTCGGTTGTGTTCTTTTGTTCACTGAGAATATGTTGTTGTTCACGGAGAACGGCCTGAAGGAGTGCTGTGAGTTCTGGAATACCTAATGCAGATGCAGGCGGAGGCACGGCCTGAGAGGAAGAGGCAGCAGCAGCAGCTGTTTGGCGAGAGGATGGTGGCTCTTTCTGGGGTTTCAGCTCCCACTGACCAGCATGAAACACTAAGCTAATCTTGTTAATAGATCCTTGATTGAAAGAGGCATAATATTGATCATGCGAATATTTAAGCTCCCCAGCAAGAGGTACTTGAGCATGAACCAGTAACCGAGTGACTAGGTGACCATATGGCAGAGGCCCTGGAGTTCTGTTGTCATACATATGCTGCATAACCAAGCCAGCCCAATCTACTTGTTTTTTCATTTGTAGCACCCACATGACAGGTAAATCAGATTTAAGCAGCTGAGATGTATTACTTCTTCTAGGAAATAATAACCTAGCAACTACATACTGCAGCAATCTACCATCAGGGGTCAAATAACCAGCAGTAAGTGGGGTGACACCTACATCCTTAGGATTACACGTAAAATCCTTAAGTCTTCTTTGTTCTATTGAACTCATCGGCCAAGGGTGCCGCAGGAGCATCATCAGATATTAAGGCACCACCAGCAGGTAAACCAACTATTCTACCAAAACTAGCAGAGTCAAGGCGAATTAGCTTATGGCATACCTCAGAGAGAAGGATTCCATTTGACAGGCATAGGTTGCGATGAAGACTTTTACCAATTCGGGTAGATATCCTCAGAGGTGGTGAGAAAATGGATGAGATTGGCATGTTCCGTAAGCTCCATGAGTTCGAATTTGTTCTCGCAGAAGAAAGCGACATCCGTAATTCTTGGCTTTTGAATTTCTGTTGAAGAAGGACTTTCCATACTCAAAGAACTTGTTCAAAGAGGAGAAATATTTTTCTTGAAGTTCCCTGCTCAGCGTTCCTGCACTCACAGTGAGAGTTCTTTGCCTTTTTGGTGGCATGGTTAAAAAAGAAAAAAAACAGGAGAGGAGAGGCGCGGTTTCTCTGGTTTGGGAGAGAAGAACAGTGCAAGGGTTGAAAAGAACAGAGAAACGGCGCATTAGGGTAAAAATAAACGTTTAGACCTTTTATACCTGTCCCATAATCGATTACTTAAGTTACTGTAATCGATTATGTCTTACCGTGGCGTGATCTGATTGGCAGAGAATGCCACCCATAAACGATTATGGGATTCTCATAATCGATTATAGCTGCTGACGGGTGAGCTCCGCTCTGTAACCGTTTAGGTAATCGATTAAATGTCGTTTACATAAACGATTATGAAGTAAATTGGCGAGATCTTTGGTAATCGATTAGATAACGGTTTAAACTTTTCGTAAACGATTATCATAAACGTTTAAGAGCTCTCGGTTTTTCTCGCTTCTCTTGTCCTTAAGGCGTATGAAATTTGAGACCTGCATAAAATTGTTAGCACACTCCAACGCCCAAGTTAGAATTTGTAAAAGATAAAATGCACTCACACGCAATCATTCAATGCACGATTGATCTAAAATTCCTAATTCAGTTCTTATGAAAAAGAAATTTTCTTTAGGCAAAGGTTTAGTAAAAATGTCTGCAAGTTGCTTAGATGTTTCCACAAACTCAATCACACAATCTCCTTTTTGTACATGATCTCTAATAAAATGGTGTCTAATTTCTATGTGTTTGGTCCGGGAGTGATAAACCGGATTTTTCGTGAGGTTTATGGCACTAGTATTGTCGCACTTAATTGAAACAGTTTTCAGATTGATCCCATAATCATTCAACTGTTGTTTCATCCAAATGATTTGTGCACAACAACTACCAAGGTAACGTATTCGCTTCAAAGAAGGGACAAAGCCACACCGGCTTGTTTCTTGTGCCATGAAACCAAGGCATTCCCAAGTAAGTGACATGTCCCACTAGTGCTTTTTCGGTCCATTTTGCAACCCGCAAAATCCGAATCCGAGTACCCAATAAGTGTGCAGTCAGCACCTTTGGGGTACCATAAACCCGTATTTTGTGTGCCAATGAGATATCTCATGATGCGGTTTACCGCTAAGAGATGTGATTCCTTAGGATTTGCTTGAAAACGCCACACATACAAACACTAGACATAATATCCAGACGACTAGCAGTGAGATAGAGAAGAGATCCTATCATACCTCGATACTTACTTACTTCGACGGACTTACCGCCTTCATCTTTGTCAAGATGGCACGATGTGCTCATTGGAGTTGAGATTTCTTTGGCGTTGCTCATTCCAAATCTTTTAAGCAACTCCTTGCAATATTTGGATTGGCTTATGAAAATTCCTTCCTTTGTTTGTTTGATTTGGAGACCAAGGAAGTAGTTGAGCTCTCCCATCATGGACATTTCAAACTCACTTTGCATGATGTTAGAAAACTCTTCACATAAAGACTCATTAGTGGCACCAAATATTATATCGTCGACATAAATTTGAACAAGTAAAATGTCATGATTTTTGTGTTTAATGAAAAGAGTGGTATCAACTTTTCCTCTTTCAAAACCTTTTTCAAGTAAGTACTTGCTCAACCTCTCATACCAAGCTCTAGGAGCTTGTTTTAAACCATATAAAGCCTTTTTCAATTTAAAAATATGATTTGGAAATTCAAAATTTTCAAAACCGGGAGGTTGATCAACATATACTTCTTCTTGAATAAAGCCATTAAGAAATGCACTTTTAACATCCATTTGAAAAAGTTTGAAATCCATGATGCATGCAAATGCGAGAAGCATGCGAATAGCTTCTAATCTAGCCACGGGTGCATAGGTTTCATCGAAATCTATGCCCTCTTGTTGGTTATAGCCTTTTGCAACAAGTCTAGCTTTATTTCTAACAACGATACCGTTTTCATCAAGCTTGTTGCGAAAGACCCATTTGGTCCCAATGACTAGGTGATCTTTAGGCCTAGGGACAAGTTCCCAAACATCATTTCTCTCAAATTAATTTAATTCCTCTTGCATAGCAAGGGTCCAATGCTCATCAAAGATGGCTTCATTGACGTCATTTGGTTCAATTTGAGAGACAAAGGCCATATGATGACATGCATGATTAAGAGAGTTTCGAGTCGTTACCCCTTTTGAGATATCACCTATTATGTTGTCAAGAGGATGGTTCTTTGAGACTCTCCATTCCTTTGGAAGATTTGAGTGAAAGAGTTCTTGAGAGGGTTGAGGCAAGGACTCTTGATCCTCCTTTTGAACTTTTGATCTCTCTTGTTCCTCTAAATAGGTATCTCCAAACACTTCTGCAAGATCATCAACACTTTCTTCTACTGAAGATTTGGGGTTAGATTCATCAAAAGAAACATGCACAGATTCTTCAACAGTTAAAGTACGTTTATTAAAAATTCGAAAGGCTTTACTAGAAGTTGAATATCCAAGAAATAAACCTTCATCAGCTTTAGCATCAAATTTACCAAGGTTATCTTTACCGTTATTTAGAACAAA
The DNA here is from genome assembly GCA_037113605.1 of Calophaca sinica. Classification (NCBI taxonomy): domain Eukaryota; kingdom Viridiplantae; phylum Streptophyta; class Magnoliopsida; order Fabales; family Fabaceae; genus Calophaca; species Calophaca sinica. The sequence goes on from CM073731.1 coordinate 4,817,882, forward strand.
GCACTTACATCCAAATACGTGAAGGTGAGAAATATTGGGCTTCCTTCCCTTGTAAATTTCATAGTATGCTTGTTTAAGAATAGGTCTTATGAGGACTCTATACATGACATAGCATGCGGTGTTTACTGCGTCTGCCTAGAAATACTTAGGAAGGTTGGTCTCATTGAGCATCGTCCTCGCAAGCTTTTCAAGAGACCGATTTTTCCTTTCCACCACTCCATTCTGCTGTGGTGTTCTAGGTGCGGAAAAATTATGCTCAATTCCATTTTCAGTACAAAAGGCCTCAAATGCCTCGTTTTGGAATTCCCCACCGTGATCACTTCGGATGGATACTATGTTCATTCCTTTTTCATTTTGGATAACTTTAGCAAGTTTACAAAAGGCAGCAAAAGCGTCATTTTTATGAGAAATAAATAAAGTCCATGTATAGCGAGAATAGTCATCCACAATAACAAGGGCATAGTAATTTCCACCAAAGCTTTTAGTTCTAGATGGTCCAAATAAGTCCATGTGTAAAAGTTGTAAAGGCCGGTTTGTGGAAACAATATTTTTTGATTTGAAAGAGGCCTTTACTTGTTTTCCTTTTTGACAAGCATCACATAATTTATCATTTTCAAAACGAAGCTTTGGTAAGCCAATTACTAAGTCCTTTTGAACCAACTTATTAAGATGATCCATGTGAATATGAGCCATTCTCCTATGCCATAGCCAAGATTCATCCTCTTTACTAATAAGACAACATGCATCATTTGAAGGTATTCTATCTAAATCAACCATGTAGATATTTTCAATTCTAGGTCCAATAAGAACAACATTTTCGATTCTGAGTTCATAACCATGCATTTTGAAGAATCAAAAACCACTTTGTTCCCTTTATCACAAAGTTGACTAATACTTAGCAAATTGTGCTTCAAACCATCCACATACAAAACATTCTCAACAAAGGGGATTAGGACTCTTACCAACAAAGTGCCAATCCCTAGAATTTTACCTTTGTTGTTGTCACCATACCTGACATAACCATTATTTTTAGGTCCCAACGAGGAGAACTTACTTTTCTCCTGTCATGTGCTTTGAACAAATTGTCAAGATACCAATTTGAGTCATCGGCTTTCAAGCACACCTACAACAACAGATTAATTTTTAACCTTTGGTACCCAAACCAAGTTGGGTCCAGATAAGTTAGTTTTTGGCAAAGTGCCCTTTGGAATCCATATCTTTTTGCCAACCACATTCTTGTTCTTTCTAATATTGCAAATGGAGGCAGTGTGACCATTTCTACCACAGTGAAAGCATTTAATGAAAGGGCTGCTTGAAGTGTTGTTGTGATTAACAAGTTTAAAGGATTTTTCATGCGTTTGTGGATTATAACCCAAACTGGCTTTTCCAAAAGTACCCTTTTGTTTTCCCAATAGAATGTTTAAGTTATCCATTCCCATGGTAAATTTGGCAAGGGTGTTTTCCAAATCTTCAATCTTGTTTTTCAAAACATTGCATTCATCACACTTGAAAGTATCAATCTTTTGGTTTTCACAAAAGGTGCAAGTAGAAACTTCAGTCACAACAACTTGTTTTTCCTTAAAAACTTCCATCTCTTGGTTTAAGAAAATAATTTTAGATTCAAGGGAAGAGATGGTTTTCTTAGAAGAAGAAATAATTTTTCGAAGTCTAGTCGTTTCATTATTTAATTCTTCACAAGCAATAAGCAGCTCATCATAAGTTAAAGGAGATTCGAGTTCAAGAGCATTTACCTCATCCTCCTCGTGTTTTGCCATGAGAGATAAGTTGGCCTCCTCATTTTCTGATTCATCACCCGAGTCCATATCATTGTCATCCCAGGCAATGTAGGCTCTTCTTCCTTTTGATTCCTTTTGTGGTCTTCTATCAAATTTTTCGTTTTTCTTCTGACCATGAGGGCAGTCGGGTTTTATATGTCCCTTTTGACCACACTTGTAGCAAGTTGGATTAAAAGAAGTTCCTTCCTCATTTTTCTTTTGAGGATTTTGTACCTTGCCCGTTCTCCCCTTTTGCCTCATGAACCTTTTGAACCTTCGAACCATCAGACTTATGTCTTCCTCATTCTCATCCAGACTATCATTGTTGTCAGATTCCTCTTTTTCATTTACGATTGCTTTGAGAGCAATTCCTTTCTTTTTCTTATCACTTTCTTCACTCTCAGTGAGTCGATTTAGTTCAAGTTCATGTTCCTGCAATTTTCCAAACAAGGTTGCCAATGATATAGAAGATAAATCTCTAGATTCAGATATAGCAGTAACCTTGGGTTGCCAGTTTCTATTTAAACATCTAAGAACTTTATTAATTAAATCTTCATTACTGAAGACTTTCCCAAGAGCTCTGAGATGGTTTATTATATGGATGAACCTTTTTGCATATCTTGTATGTTTTCACTTGGTTTCATCCTAAATAACTCATACTCATGGGTTAATGTGTTCATTCGAGCCCTCTTGACCTCGGTAGTACCTTCATGGGTCAATAGAAGGGTGTCCCACATTTCTTTAGCAGTCTTGCAATTTGAGACCCTATAGAACTCATCGTAGCTTAAAGCGTATGATGATGTTCTTAGCTTTCAAATTGTATTGGACCTTTTTCTTATCATCTTCGGTCCAAAGTGATCTTGGTTTGTTTACCACTGCATCATTAATTGATTGAGTGGGGACAAATGGACCATTTTCCACAGCATCCCAAATATCAAGATCAACACCCTCAAGAAAGATTTGCATTCTATCCTTCCAATAACCATACCCCTCACCATTGAAAAATGGGGGTCTGTTCATGGAAGTTCCCTCGTTATTGTTTGAAGTCATTCTCTTGAGACGGTTAAGTACTTTATACAAGAGTCTAGCTCTGATGCCACTTGTTGCCAAGTGACTTCAAACACAAGAGGGGGGTGAATTGTGATAACGGTGCTTATATAAAAATTACAGATAGATTACTGAATTAAAAAAAACTTGAAAGAAATAAATTGCAAAAAGATAAATAACTTGAAGAATAAATTGCAGGAATTAAATTGCACTAAAATAAATGACAGAAAATAAATGACCGAAAAATAAATAAAGAACAAAAATAAATAAAGTGCTTGAATGATAAAGAGACAGAGAGCAAAGAAGAGCACGCAGCAAATTATACAGGTTCGACCACCAAACACCCTTGTGGCCCACGTCCTGTCCCCAAAGCAAAGCACTATGGGATTTTCACTAAATCACTAGCTTTTAAATCAGGTTCAGCTAGAAACCTTTACAACTCTATACCAGAGCAATATGTTCAAGAGATATCACCTCTCTGTGAACGACTTGGGATTCCAACCCAAAAGAAATGATTTTTTACAAATAAAATGAGATGAAAAAGAAACACTCAAAAGTGCAGATATAACAAATTGAAGCTCAAATGATACAACTTAAATTATATAGAATAAAAGGCTCTCAAAAGAATTGTGCTCAAATAAATGTGAGTTATGAAAATTTGTTTCAACAACGTTTTGGCAAAGCAATAGCGTAAGAATCCTTATTTTGTCACGGTCTGAGCATGTCCTTTTATAGAGAAAAAAGAGAACGCGTGAGGTTTGACCCGCTATGCTTAATCCGGATTTCGATCGTTATCTAATCAATTATAGAAGTTATGTAATCGATTATATATTTAAAACAAGACACACGGATGACATTTAAAAGGGTGTAATCGATTATATGAAGGTTGTAATCGATTATGAAGAATTGAAAACACTGAGATGCACAAGATTTTTAAATAATCGATTATATAAAGTTGTGTAATCGATTATCAAGTGATCAAAAGACACGGAGAAGAGGAGCACGTCATAAACGTTTATGAATATCCTTATAAACGTTTGAACGCATTCTGTTTCTTGCAACAGCTTGCCAAAAGAAAACTTGAAATATTTTTCAAAAAAAAATTTTGAGCACAACTTAAGAATTTTTCAAAAATACTTTGTGCCTAAAAATAATTTAGGAAAAATTATCATAAAATCAATTTTAGAATAAAAATCATTTTGTGTGTGTGTGTGATTTAATTAGTTGAGAGCATTTTATTACTACTTACAAATAGTCCTAAAAATAAAATAAATACTCAAAAACCCTTTGATCCTTGGTAGGCGTCTTGGTGTATTTTTCCGCTTTTTGCACATGACTGTTCGTGGAACTCCTTTTGTCAATCATCAAAACAAATCCTGTCAAGGCATGAAATCACAAGTGATGTCACATGGCCTGTTCCAAAGCCTTGGAATGCCATATCTGGTGCCCCTGGCCCTACTGTTTCTGCTCCCCAAAATGAAGAAGGAAGAGAGCAGCTGGCTGAGATTGTGAATCAATTATTGAAGAAACAGCAGGCATACTGGAGGTTTGCCCAAGAGCAATACCTATGGCAGAAAAGAATATTCAATTTTAACTTCCCCAAGAAATTGGGTAATGCTCCCCCTGAGTTTCCTGGCTGGATCTTAGGAGACAAAGAGAAGGCTGCAGCTGATGAGGAGCCTGCCTCCAGTGAAGTAACACCGAAAAAGAAGAGGGGCTCCAGAAAAGGAAAGGAGCCTGAAGGAGTTCAGCTCCTCACAGAAGGCACACCTCGCACCGATGTCGATGAAGGCTGGCAACCACCACCTCCCCTGCTGACACACCACGCAGAATCCTCCCGCCAAGGAGTCGACAAGAAAGAGAAAAGAAGCTGCCAAAGAGGCAGTCATCACCATCACTGGTGATGAGGAGGAGGAGCCAATTGCTAATCTGATGAGAACACCCAAGAGAAGGAGTTCACGGCTCCAAGCAGGGATGTTCTAACCCTACTCTTTTACCAATAATTCTTGTGGTAGTAAATATTTTTAGTAGGTCTCTTTGTGTTTGCTGAATTTTGTTGTTTGAAGGTTGCTTAATTAGTCTGTTTTGAGTCATCCCTTTCTCTAACATAATGTATTTGCAGTGAGGACACTGTAAGGAATTGTGTTGGGGGGCAAGGATATGTTAGGAGTAGATTGTTGCAATTGCAGTAGTGTTATTTCACTATATATATATATAAAAAAAAAATTGGTTGACACAATGGCTTAACTTGATGAGGATTCGATGCATGGTGTTGTTGGAACTTTGTGCTGATTGGAAATTGGTTGGAACACTGATTTTTGACACAAACCCTTAGCTTGAGAGGGAAGAATAGGTAGCCTTTAAACTAGTTGATGTTGAACCCCTAGAATGGACTGAACCTTGTGCTAAATTTGATCAATGAAGGAGGATTGGGTAAAAGATAAGTTTGGGGGTATGCTCATTGTAAAGAATTAAAGAATAGGACAATGCACACATTAGTAATCAGAAAAAGCCAAAAATACATAAAAAGAAAAGAAAAGAAAAGAAAAGAAAAAGTCTCTTTGTTGAGTAACCGGGTAACTTCATTACAATTGTTGTTATTCGCGTCAAAAGGCAAAGAGATGAAACATAGAAAAAGGCAAAAAGATTAAAAGTTGAATGAGTGTGCATTGATCCCATGTTTCTTGGTGCTGTTGTGCTTATCATGTAACCCCTATTTCCTACAATTGTAAGCCTAGTCCCCTTTGTTAGAATTAGGAGGTGCAAACTAGGAAGATTCTTTGGGGGAAAACTGAGATGAACTTGATGGATCTATACTAGCTTTTTGATTGAGCATAGGGGGTGCACACACACACTTGAATTCAGTGGAACAAATCAAGAAAGCATGATGCACAAAGGGATTGCTTGCAAAGTGTTAGTCTGAAAGTGAAGCCTTGTGAAAACCACCCAATAAAAAGTTTTCTGTTTGAAATCACTTGTTCAGTGCTGCTGCATTTGTGATAATTTGTCTGTTTTCTGTTGTTGTTCATGTGTCATTACTTGAGGACAAGCAATGGTTCAAGTTTGGGGGTGTGATAACTCTTAGAAATAAGAGTTATTTATGCTTTTATGACTATGAATCATGTGAGTTTAAGAGTAATTTAGATCCTTTAATTATTAGATTCATGTAAATAATGTGGTTTCCCTGGTTTGGAGCTGTTTAAAGCACTTTGGTGCTTTTGTGAGCATTTTGATGTTTTTGTGACATTGTGCAGATTTTTATGAGAATTGCTCAGTGCCAAGTCTGGTGCCATGCCACGGAACTGTGTTGATAATGACCACGGAAGTAAGGCAAAGAGCGTGTGATCTTTCGTAGGAGCTAAACAAAGGACTCTGTCCTCATGTATCGGCTACAAGCGCTTTTTGGTGGTCCCTCCTTGTCTCTATTGCATTTTCTCTCACCACTACAAGACAAAAAGCTCTCACTTTTGGGCCCAAAGACATCATCTTTTTGGGGATTAGCATTGGTCAGCCCATTTTGAGGAGAGACTATAAAAGTACAATGACCTAATGAAGCAAGGGAGGCTGGTTCTGATATTCCTTTCTGCTAGGGCAGCAATTATCCCCCCTGAAAACAGAAGCAGCCGCATCTCATCCTACTTCTTCCAAACACCATTAATTCGAGCTATCAACTTTGTCCATGGAGAGAAGTAACTTGCTCAGTACAGATTGAAGCAGAAACAGCAAGGCATTGCTGCTTAAGGAGTGGTTCTCAAGCTCACAAGGCCGGGAGCAATTCTGTTTTCTGTTTTATTCATAGCTGTAATAGTTTCTAAACTCTTGCTCTAGTGCCATGGATACTGTTTTTGGCACCAGTTTCTGTTGTTTTATTTTTAGGCTCATTATGAGCTAACTTTCTTAAGTTAGGATGAAGTGACTTTGTATTGAAACTTGGTTGGTGAATGTCTATATGTCCTTGCCTATGCATCTTTGTCTCATGCGACTTTATTGTTTATATATTTAACTTGAGCCTGATCAACTTTAGTTAGGTACATGTATGTTAGATGCTGAAAGGTGGTGACATACTGATTTCATGAGGCAATATAAGGGGTATCAAATTAAATGACACTTTAATTGATTTAGATTAAACTAGACATAGGAAATCTGTCTTGTAGGGTGTTCTTGGCCACATTAATTAGACAAGGGGGAACATAATGAGGGCTTAGACATAAGGAACCCTTTACTTAACCCTGGTGAAAGTGCTGAAAGGCACACACATTAGTGCCCTGCGCCCAGGTGCCATATGGCATTGACTTATGGCACGGAAACCAACCTAGTGGAAATATGAATGAACTGAATCCTAACTGCCTTTATCCATATTTTCTTCAAATCATTTGTTTAATTCTGTTTTGTTCAGTTATTAAAATCACAAGAACTTGATGTTTATTTTCTGTTTTTATTACTTACTCACTAACTCACTTACTAATGGAAAAACTTGTAAAATCAATTAATCAATCCTCGTGGGAACGATCTTGATTTACTCTTTACTACTTGTTGCGATTGTGTATACTTGCACAATTGTGTTATTATTTCACACAACAACAATTAAAAAGGTCTTTGAACCAGATTTTGAGCCCGGAAGTTGATTACGCATAGAGAAGGTATTAGCACCCCTAAAACGCCCATAAAAAATGGTACCTTTAATTATCTAAAAAGAAGTTGTTTGCCTTTAAAAGAATTATTCCTAAAAGAAAGAACTTATTTATTTTATTTTTTTAAATAAAACAAACAAAAATAATTTTTAGAAATTGTTTATTATTACTCTCAAACGTGGAAATGAGGAGAAAAAATCCAGGAGCACCGTTTTTGCTTTTATACCCCCCTCTAACAAGAAATATTTGCAATTTGGTCCATACTTAGGGTTTGGCCCCATTAGAAGGCCAAACCCTAACCCTAATTTCAATCAGAATCGTAACAACAACAACAACCGAATAATCAGAAAAAATAAAATTAGATCGAGAATAAGGGAAAGTAGAAAATCGCAATTGGAATAATATTACAAATCTTGTAGATATAATCCCCCGCATCCTCCTTCACTTTCTTCTAGGTGGGCCAAAACGTGTGGTAATTATCCTCAATTACCGCTGTGATAGCCATCGCAGCTGGCTTTGAGGGAAGGAACCTGAAAAATAACAAGATGTCAAACAAGAGAATATATATATATATATATATATATATATATATATATATATATATATATATATATATATTTATTTATTTATACATGTAAATTATTAATAACTCGAAAAAAAAAGTAAATACTTACCCTTTACCAGCCGGCCTGATAGCAACTCTGCCATCATGCAACATCTCAATATCATCAGCGACCCCCTGGTCAACCTCCTACCGCTCAACCTCCTCCTGCTCATCCCCGTCCTGCTCAACCTCGGTCTGATCAGGTGTATGACCCATACTATAGTCATGATCGGACATATGAGTATCGGGCGCCGTCTCAGGCACAAAATGGGAGGAAGAAGCGCCAGGTGTCTGCTGGAACCTTGGGTTGGGGATCATGTGAATGGGTGACAAATGGGGTGTCGAAATAGAAGGTCCTGCAGGTTGTGTAGGTACCGAACGCACTGGAGGCTGTGCAGGTGCCGAATGCACTGAAGGCTGTGTAGGGGCCGAACGCGCTGGAGCCTGTGTAGGAGTAGATGTACGCAGACGTTGTGTGGATGACAACATCGCATAGCCAACATCGTCAATCCTAATAATGTTCGGCCGACGATGACGAGGGGGTCGATGGCGATGCCCTTCCCCTTCCGTTCACCACCAGTGGGTGGTCGGGGGGTCGGATCCTGCACCTTCTGATGCCATATATGTCTATAGAGCAATTCAACAATAACAGTCATGAAATAATATATTTAAGCATAACAATATTACAAATGAATTCCATAAAAATACACAAGTTACATCCCTTTGCAGTATTTTTTTTTGGTACCAAGGCAAAAATTTTTACACAAACATCCAATTATATTTAGCTATGGTGTCGTGTCTCAGTAATATTTCTCAAAATACGTATAAATATCTACATAGTGAGATATGATTAGATATGTGCAGAACTTTTTACATTGTGAATGCATAATAATGAAATTCAAATTGTATATCTATGAATTATCCCATATAGTGTCACATCGTAGTACGCATTTTTTATTTTGATTTAGACTCTCAGTATAATTTGAGTCGAGCTGTGTGAACCCATATTAAGGCAAAACTCTTCTAACGCCTATTTTTTGACACTTAATCTCATTGATTATTTACATAATATAATAGCTAATTGTATTATTTAATAGTATAGAATATACTATTAAATATGTGTTAAATTTTGTGAGTTCTTTATTTTTGAGTTTTTATGTGTATGGTATGAATATATTAATATTATTTCTTTTTCTATTACTTTGTTATAAAAATAAAAAAATGAATTTGCCAGGTAATTCAAAAATATATTTAATTATTTTTAAGAATAAATAATATCGTTGACCCCCAAATTACTTTTCCTTTCTCAATTTCTTTTACTAACCGTTTCGTTTAAAAAAATATAATATTTAAACTTAGACATTTACATATAATTTATTATAATTAATGTTTAATAATTTTCAAGTTTATTTAATTATATATAATTAGATTAGATATTTACAATACGCACTTTTGAACGGCCCAATATGAAAAACTGCATAATGCTTTTCGATGTCTAACTTTTTTCAAAAAAAAAATTTGTTCTTATTGGAACTGTGATTTCATTCAATATTTTCTCTTGGTGTTCGTTCTTTTACGACAGCAATGGACGTTGACGAGATGCAAACGGTGAGCCAAACATGCACTAATACATTAGAAAATCGATGTATGTATCTTATAATAAAAACAAAAAAGGACACGTTGGTTTCTTATAAAAAGAATCACCGAACATTAATTTTAAACATCTTTTAGAACCTGGGACTATTTAGAAATTTTTATCCTTTTACTGCTAAAACTTATTCCTCAATTACACAGTACATATCAAACGCAACCTAATCTCCCTATTTTTACATTTTCTTTGGATCTCTCAAGTCTCAACTAAATAGGAAATCAAGGAATTCAACATAAATCATTACAAAGAATTTAGGGCTCTATGTCAAGCCTCAAAACTTAGCAAGATAATAGACAACACATAATCACACTCATAGGAGCAAAACATCAAACATACAAGTTGTGGGGGGTTGGGGGCAGCCAAGATTGGAAAACCAAATTAAACTCATAACTACATAAGCTCAGTCTATAATATGTAATTAAGATTAGCTATTAAGTTTAACAAAAATTTCATAAACCTTTGGGACCCAGGGCACGTAGTGCTATCGAAATGTTTGTACTCAAAATGCAATTTCATTGATTCGCAAATGAGTTTTCTACAAATAAATAGTCTTAAAACAACAAATAACTCATTATTAGCATATAAATTGGAGTCAGATCTGTGTATTCAGATTAGTTGGCTGCAAAATGAAAAATAACTACAACTACACCGTTCAATTCTTTTTCTACAAAAATTGTCCAAACACTGAATAAATTCTTAGTGTGAAATCCCTAATCCCTATTTATGAACAATTCCAAATATCATTCAAAAATATGAAAAAGAATAATGAAATCCAGTATAATATCAAACACCAATTTGAGGGGGGGAAAGGAAAAGGGAACCACACCAGGAGTAGAGGCAGGGGACACAGGGACCAGAAAGAGAGCAATGCTACTTCCTTTTTCAACTGCAGCAAATTTCAACTGCTGCAAGCAGAAGACTAATTCAGCAAACCCTAGAAAAAATAAACAAAAATAGAAGAATTGAATAAGGAGGAGAAGAAGAAGAAGAAGAAGAAGAAGAAGTGGGAATGACCAAACAGTTCCACCAACTTTATATAGAGCCGGTCCGGAAAAACTTCTCAACCAAATACTAACGGTAATCAATAACTTCTCTCATTGGTTCAAATAAATAACTACTGCATCTCAATTTTCACAAAACCATTAAACTTACTTCAATTGAAAAAAAAAGCTTAAGCTTGAAGTTAATCCAAATTAGACCATAATTTGAATATTCGTTCAACAACAAACAATTGAGTAATAAACTTGTAATACTTGTCACGGTCGGAGGGATTGGAGAGGCACTGAACGAAGTTGATGTTGGCAGCAAGGGCGGAGATGCAGACATCGGCGGAGGTGGCAGCACAGAGGCAGTGGAGAAAGACGGAGTGGAGGGTGGTCAATTGAGGAAGTAGGGTTTCACCAATGTAATGAGCCAATTGAGCGAAGATAAGGAGGGAGATTTCCTGGAGCCTAGGGTCAAGGGAAGTAACCCGCTGAAAGAGAAGAGGGAGGAGGCTAGGTCAGGCCAGGCGGTAGGGTCGTCGGAGAGGATAGCAGAGGCTAGCTCCGAAACGGTGTCGCAAAGCTTCTTGACGATGGATTTGATTGGTTCTTAGTGGAACTAGAGGATTCGCTGCAAATATGGCAAAAGGGAGGTTTCAAGGACTGTGATGAACTCTGAAGAAGCTGAGAAGTACATAAAAATGGTGAAGGAGCAACAGCAGAGGGGGTTACAGAAGCTGAAGTGTGATAGAAAGGGTAAAACTGGGAAGGGAAAGAAGGGGTGTTCGTGTGTTTGTATTTAGACTTTACCGATGGCCACAATAACATTTTCGATGGTCTAACTGGTTGAAAACTTTCTCGGGATTACCGACGGCCTTTTTCAAATACCGACGGGCTAAAGACGTCGGTATGTGAAAAACAGCGGGAAACCGAAAACTAACCACGTGTATACCGACGACCTTTTACTGACGGGCCGTCGGTAAAGTTCAGCGTACAACGGATTGGACTTACCGACGGGCAAAGCCATCGGAAAAGCCGTGTTTTCGGCGACGGCCAACGACCGTCGGTATACACGTGATTTCTTATAGTGTTATCCTTAAAAACTATAGTTTCACTGAAAGGAAAATAAACAAAATTTTGTTTGGACATGATATTGAATATGACTACGAGGATACATGGAGTTTTGACGGGTTTTCTCTGTAATGTTTATAAAAAATTATATTGAGTACGAGATACCTTAATTAGAAGAATTGTGTTCGTATTATATTAATATTTATTTATCAATGCTTTTAATAATCTTACAATTTTTATGACACAAATAAAAAAAATTAAATGAAAAATACAGAATTATTCTCACAAATTCTGTTTCTCTCGTGCGTCGCACGGGTCAAAAATCAAGTATATATAAAAGAATGTTGTCTAGGGACAACACTAGAAATTTCTTTCTTCCATTTATGGGTTAATTGGCAATCTTACAATTTTAATAATAGTTTTAGAATAAAAGAAAAAGTCTTATTTTTAATTATTGTCTTTAGTTCGATTTAATTGCATTAAATTGTTTTAACTAATTTATGTAATATTTGTTTCAATTAATTTATGAATTAATGGTTTTAAAGGAAAAAATTACAATGGGAATACACTTCTTAAACGTTATATGATAAATTGTGTAAAAAAAAAAGTAATATGATAAAGTTAATTTATTTATATTATTATATAAACCTAATGCTTACTTAAATTTTTTTATTGCATCAAAAGCATTTATATTTTTTTTACAGAATGAATGTTTATATTATATGCTATATCAAAAAATATTTTTATAATTTTAAAAAAATATTTTAGTTTAATTAACAATATAAAAATAAGTATAATTTAAAATTAAAACAATAAAATAAAAATGTAAAATATAAAATATATTAGTAGTTGAATTTGTTTCATTTTTTGTAACAATTTTCTGTTTAATTACTTTTATCATATATAATGTAAATTATTATTAGTCTGTACAAAGAAAAAATGCATTAAATTGTTTTAACTAATTTATGTAATAAGAATTTCAATTAATTTAAAATTTATTGTTTTAAGGAAAACAAATGCTCTGCATTCTCTAGTAGTCTTTTTCATTTATTGTCTTAGAAGTTTGTGAGGTGTCTTTATAATTTTCTTTTATGTTTTTTTCCTAAATTTATATTAATTTTTAAGTTAACCAAACATATCATACCCACGTGCATTAAACATTTGTGCATAGTATATCAATTTAAAAAGGAAATGGGGAATTACGACCGAGAACAAGCCAACGAGGTTTTGGGGAAAGTCGAGTTGTGATAAACGAGAACCTTTTTTTCATTTATTATTCATTTCCAAAAAGCAAAATTGCAAACTATGAACACTTAGAGCCTGTTTGATTACACTTTTTAAAAACAATTTTATGTCTTAAAAAATTTAAGAAGAACAAAATTTGCTCTTTGTTAAGTTTTATAAAATAGAAAATAGTTTTTAAAAACCAAATCAATCATACCCTCACTCTCGCATTTTCTCAATTTATGTAATTATGTAATGTAGTATAAAAAGCCGCATCAACTCTTCTTCCCTCACCCTTTTTCATTCTCACGTTCCATCTGCTTTCTCTTCTAGGGTTTTCAGATTCTAACGTTCACTCTCTCAACAGTGCTCTGATAATCCATGGCGAGGAAGCTGATTAACGATGTCAATGGTGTGCCTCTCATTTCCTTTTCCATAATCTTTCTCTATGTTGCTCCATGGATTTTTTTCTGTGTGTTCAATTTCTCACTGTTGATGAAATCTACTGAATCTACTGAACTTCAAATGACTGAAATCTCTTCTATGTTTAGTTTGTTTGTTGCCTAAAATTTTGGTCTACTTTATCTGTTATAATCGAATATTGGTGTGCTTTGAATATTTTAGATTGTCGTCGTTCCGTTCGAAATTGTGTTCTTCTTATCTTTTAGCTGTCGGTTCCGTTCGAACAAGAACCTTATACATTTAGGAATTTACCTTATAGTTTACCTTATAATTTACCTTATAGATCACAAGGAAGATGACATTCAGGAAATCAAAATGGGAGGAACCTGGCGTAGAGGTTCTCTTATTTTGGTTTAATTATTACTATGTTAGGTCATATTTTAGAATAAATCCTTTGTGCTTACTTTGGTTTAATTATTACTAGAGGTTTGAACGAGTCAAGCCAAGCCAAACACTTGAAGCTTGAGCTTGGTTTGTGAAAAAATAGTGAGGCTTGAGCTTGACTCATTTATTTAAACAAACCTAGCTAAAAAAACTTAAGCTTGACTTGTTTAAAAATAATAAAACTTAGGTTTGCTTTGTTAAGCTCATTTATAATTAAATTATTTTTGCATTTATTAAATTACTTTTAAATTTTATCAATTTAGTACTTAATAAATATTTTAATATTATATGATAATCTATAAAATTTGTGATCTATACTTAACATATGGTATGTGAAATTCAAGATTTATTGACTAAAACTTCAAAAGATTGATCAAAACATCCTAAAAACATGTCCTTGCCAAATACAATTTAAGTTTGACCATTACAACAACATGAGTCTAAGCATACATTTAAGCTTAGTCATTACAAAAGTATGAGTCCAAAAAAAACATGACCACCATCTATTTATTGAGATATCTATTCCAATGCTATCAGAATAACTTCACCTAACAAAAAAACTAGCAACAAATTAAAGATCACAATACTTACGAGCTATTCATGAGCCATTTAATGTCTTGCCTGTAAGGGTTGAGCTTGACTCATTTAAATAATTGAGTTTAATCTAGAGCTTGAGCTTGATTAGTTTAATTAAAGAAACGAGCTTGAACGAGCATTTAACGAGACAAACCCGAATAGTTCACGAATAGTTCAGCTCATTTACACCTCTAATTATTACTGTTAGGCCATATTTTAGAATGTTGGTTATATTTGTTGAAGAATGTAGTCTTTGCAGACAAAGATATTTCTTCATCTTCCTCCTGCAATGAAATAAGGTAAAAAAGCAAAACAAGAAAAAGGGAAAAAAAAAACAGACAACACAAACTATTTATTCTAGACTATCACCTAACATATATGTTTTATACTATTATAAAGGGCTTTAAGGAGGGAAAATGCCCTGAATCACAACTACCATAGTTGATATAATTTCAGTAAGTAATATGCACAAATAAACCAAACTCCAACAAAAAAAACCTTGGGACTACTTCAAAAATAAAAAACTTACAACATAAGAGAAGCAACTATTACCATCCAAAGCATTATAGTGTTGTGCATGACCCTTCCCTTTTGTTATCTTTCTTCTTGGTTATTTTCCTATCCCTGAAATAATAAAATTAATTTAATATTTTATAAAAATTTAAATTAAATTAAATTAAAAATTAGATATTAAACTGATAATGAATGACCTTGGACTAAATGCCATGTGTATCCCATAATCCCCATTACGGTAGGCAAAAGAGGTAAATTGGTTTCCCGAAGTTTGAGGTAAATAATTAAACTTCGGGAAACCAATTTACCTCTTTTGCCTACCGTAATGGGATTACGGGATACACATGGCATTTAGTGCAAGGTCACTCCTTATCAGTTTAATATCTAATTTTTAATTTAATTTAATTTTTTTATAAAATATTAAATTAATTTTATTATTTCAGGGATAGGAAAATAACCAAGAAGAAAGATAACAAAAGGCAAGGGTCATGCACACCACTATAATGCTTTGGATGGTAATAGTTGCTTCTCTTATCTCAGTTGTAAGTTTTTTTATTTTTGAAGTAGTCCCAAGGTTTTTTTTTTGTTGGAGTCTAGTTTATTTGTGCATATTACTTACTGACATTATATCAACAATGGTAGTTGTGATTCAGGGCATTTTCCCTCCTTAAAGCCCTTTATAATAATAGTATAAAACATAAATAGTCATCTTTGTAATGGTGATATTATAGTTGCAAAATGTGATAAGTATAGATAGTTACTTTCCAAAGGCGGCTTCTACTATAACACTTTATTTTTACCCTTGCTTTAACCTGCGTTTCATCGGTGAGATTATTTGAATGTTATATGATAATCATATTTTTTTGTGTATAAGCAAGTGATTGAATTTAACAAAACTAAAATCATAATTGAGACTTAATATATTATATTAAGTCATGATTAAAATTTGAGGTCAAAACTCAACCGGAAATCGATCGCGTTTTGGGCTAACTGGGTAAGATTTTAACTGTTAGAAAACCCTAATTCGACCTAAATATAAAAATATTTGGGATAATGATGTTTTAAATGGCTTGTGATGATACAAAATAGGTTTAGTAATTTTTAGTTGAAGAAAAATATAATATTATATTTTTCGCTAGTGCGTTAAGAGGATAGACGATAAAGAAACTGAATGTGAGGAAGCTATAAATACATGGATTAGACTTGAATCGACATGGAAGTGACTTGATTTCATTAAAATCAGGATTATTTATACTAAAATATATTTTTAATTACTGACTAAATCTTTTAATCTTAATTTTTTAAAATGTTTATCCATTAAACATATATTATCTCTCCCGGACACACAAACCACGACCATCACTCTTTTATATCAAGAATCAGATTAATTTCTTTCATTTAGCCAAAGTGAAGAACCATATGTGCTTTTCTTTTGAGCAATCAAAAGTTAGAAAATTTTCCCTCCTTGGTGTGGCTGTTTGCGTTGATTTTCTTCCAAGATATAAGTACGAATTTTTCTTTCATTTCCCTCTATATCCAGCAAGCTGCAACGAGCCTTTTCCTTTTAAATCACCACCCATATTTACTCTTTGTATGATTTAGCAAAAGAAAAAGATCAAGATGCATTTTCTTTGAGAAAACAAAAAATTGGTTTTCAATTCTTTTTCATCCAGTTGCATCGATTCCTTTTGGCTTTTGATAAGCTCCTTTTTTCTCTCCACCACATTTAGAATCGAATATACATAACTCATTTCAATATGTCTTTTAAAGAATAGGGTTGAGCATTGGACATGTTATGATGTTTGTTATTTACCTTGTTCTAAATTTTGACCGGATCAAATATTTAGACTCAAACTCGACCTTAAACCCGAAAAAACTCAAATGATATATGATCCAATTAATATCGGTCTAAATAAGATGAGACCGAGTTGACTCGAAGCATAAGATAAATAAAATTATTAGATGATAAAAAAATATGGTAATCCGCATCTTTAATTTTCTTTATCATTATATTTTGTTTTTGGAAGGATACGAATTCTATAAGTTAATTTTTGTATGGTATTACTCAAGTAATGACTACGAATTTCATTATTTTTTATGCACCTAACATGTTCTTGAATGATTGGATCAAATTCTACAAGCATCTCAATCAAACTAAAAAAGATATCATTATTTTTTTCATATAGCTTCCCATTTGTTCCACGAAAAGAAAAATTGCTTTTAAAAAGATGTTTGATTATAACTATAATTCTAAGTAAAACCTTTTCCCATTATTCCTTTTTTTTTATTAACTAGAGTATTTACTCGTGCTCGCACGGGTTAACAGTATGAGTTATAAATATAACCAACGTGCAAGAATAAATTTGAACTTTAAAAAAAAAATATTAGCAGATTTAAATTTTTCAAAAACTATTATATAGATAATTCATTATGAAGTAGAGAATATATGTATTTATACATATACTTCAATTTTTTTTAAAAAATATAACAAATAAAATAGAAAATACCGGTTCTATTTTTGTTTATGATTAGAGATGGTTTTTCAACTATGAGTTTCAATAAAAAAATATAAAGTACAAAATTGAATTATTTATCTAAATTACTGTAAGATAAATTTAAAATAAGTTACATGAAAAAGAGATAATCAATTATCTATGCTGGACAACAAATTAATCCTAGAATAAACTTCGGTTTTTCTCGTGTATAATATCGGAACTTTTAAGAAGGAAAAAATCAAAAATATATTGATTTAACATTTATTATACTTAAACATAAACAAGGATGGGAATGTTGCAATGCTAAAAAAATTTAAATTTTAATAATATGTAAGAGATAAAATATATAAATTATGAAAAAAAGATAAAAATTAAATTTAACATTATATAGTTATGATTTTTAAATTTAATATTATGATGTGCATAGTAAAATTAATCATTCATGAAAAGTTATAAAGTTAAAAGTAACCAAATTTGTATGGTAAAATAATGATGAATAGTATTTGTCAAAAAAGTAATGATGAATAATTTCTGATAATTGGTATAATTAATAAATAAAAATGGATAAGTCATTTAAGGGAATATATTAATGATTTACACTGTGAAATTATTGTTTGACATGGTGTAATAATGCTTTCTACAATTAAAACAATAACTAAAAAATTATTGATTCTTGTGTTGTCACATGACTTAGATAATATTTTGATTGAATGACAAATATCCAGATATGAGAATTAATTGATTGATATGTTTTAACTTATTACGTTTTGAATTTGAATTTGATTTAATTCAAATTTGATTGAATGATAAAAGTTTAGTTACGAGCATTAATTGATTGATATGTCTTAATTAATGAAATATCATGAATTAAAAAATAAAAAATAAAATATTTTGCATTTTGGAGGGAAAAGAATAAATGTAGATCTGCCACGTGACATGAGTCTACATGACAAAACTCTATTTTATATAATATAGTTGATTTTCTCTTGTAAATGTTTGTCAATATTGTTTTTTCTTAATATTTTTTCTAGATGAATCCATTTGGTCATATTGATTATATGTTCATGATTTGTTTCATGACTTTTACGCTTGGAACCAAGATTTTTCCAATATCTAGTTCCTTCATTTACTAGCTGACTAACAAAATTTCAACAAAATAGTAACTTACAACAAAAACAATATATTTTATCAACATTTCTAGAATAAATTGGCCATTTTCTACCATATTTTTCTCTATTTGGCAATATTCATTGATAAAAAGATGAATAATAATAATATTATTTTCATCTTTTAGATATTCTAAACTGTATATGATCTATCGGACCCTTTTCTATCATTAAATTCATAATTTTTTTCATCAATATTTTTCCATTGCCCTGGATCATAAATATTTTAAGGAACTTCACTTGATGCGTTATTATACTTATCCTTCTCTTCTAATAAATTATCTTCGGTTAAATTTTTATTTTTATTTTTATTTTTGTTCTTGATTGGAATTAGAAATATATGTGTTTTCAACATCATCTATAGGTGATTTTTCTATCGATTTTTCACCCATGGAACTTGTTTCTATATCTCTCTTATGAATAGTAACAAATTTTTCAAGAGCACCACACTGAGATTAGACTAATTATTCAACTTTTCTATGTTTCTCTTTATTTTATTTTTTTAAAAATTCAAAACCAGATTCGTACTTTCTGTTTGACATTTTCTATGGCACAGGCTATACCTTCTTATTGCATAAGCATGTACCTCATCCCTCTCCTTTTAGTGATGCTCCAACAAGAGGGCATGCAACAAGAGGAAACGACTATCTTGATAGGGAAAAACTCACAGTACGAAAGAGGCATGGTAGTTTGGGGTTCTGGAATCTCTACGCCTTCAACTTGGCAATGCTTGGCAAACAAGCGTGAAAATACATCCAATACCCAGATACCCTGGTGACTAGGATCTTTAAGGCTAAATATTTCCAAGTGAGGACTTTTTGGAAGCGGCAATTGGTCACTATCCATTGTATGCATGGCGCAACATATGGTCCACAAGGGCATTACTGAGGGGGGTCTCAGGGAGAATTGAAAGCGGGGGTAAATTGTGGGTATGTGGAAAACCTTGGTTGAGGAATGCGCAACAACCAATCATCTCCGGCCCACCTACATCGAGCCTTTTAGACTTGGGGGTAAACGATTTGTGGATCCCTCATTTGAAGGTTTGGAATGAGCCACTTATTCAATCGACCTTTCCACCTGATGCAGTAAAACCCATCATAAACACCTTTTTATTCCCAAAGGTAGTTGAGGACAAGAGGGTTTGGTCTCCAAACCTGTCGGACCTATATTCAGTTAAGACTGGATATCACTTGGCCATATCCAACTTGATGGATAGTGCATGCCTTCATTCTGATGGGAAATGGTTGACCATTTGGAAGTTGCGGGGCCCTCTTCGAATCAAATTGTTCATGTAAAGAGCTTGTAGGGAGTGCCTCGCTACCCAACCCAACTACAAAAAAGAGGCGTGATCCGTCGTTGCATATGCTTGATGTGCAATATTGATGTCGAGAATAATTGGCATATTTTCATTGTGTACCCTTACAATGTGGCTTGCTGGGTTGAGCAATGCCTTTGGAGTTATATATCTTCCCTTATGCAGTAATTATAATTGTTCAAAGAGTTGTGGTTCAGGATGTTAATCGGGTTGGTTCACAATATGAGTGCAATATTCGTCATGACTATGTAGAGCATATGGCGTCAAAGAAACGACAAACCCTGGGAAGGTAAGGCTAGCGCCACCTCGCCTGGACAACACCACCAAAGGGCTTCATGAAGTTGAACATTGATGCAACCTTCCTTAGCCACCTTAGGAGAACTGGCTTGGGCACGTGCTTGCAAAATGAAGAGGGTGGTTTTTTTATGGCTAGGAATGCATGGTTAACACATTGCCATCCAAAACTCGAGGGAGAGGCATATGGTCTTTTACAAGCTCTTAGGTGGATGTCAAGCTTGAGTTTCAATAAGGTTATGTTTGAAATGAATTGTAAGGTGGTGGTTGACTACATCTAAACCCCTAGAGTGGATGCCTCTAAGTTAGGATCCATTATTCGTGAGTGCTTTAAGGATTGTCTTTCTCCACAAACTTTAATGTGAAGTTTATCAGGAGATAAATCAATAGAGTTGCTCATTGCATGGCAAGAGTGGCTATATTTATGCCTAGCCCCGAGGGCATGGAGAATGCAATGTCATTGAGGCACTTGTTTTAGTCTCCAGCCATGCCTCATAGAAGATAGAAGGTCCCATTTTATTTTTTAGACATACTTAATGTTGAATTTAGAAGATAGAAAAACCCTATTGACCAACAAAGATAGAAATGCCCATTTTATTTTCCACCCATACTTACTGTTGAGTGGAGAAAATAGAAGATCAAAACAATGTATTTTTATCACTCTTCTTTCACTATTTTTTGTTATTAATAAGTGTATTGTTTAATGTAAAGTTACAAAACACTCAAAAATTCCTTTTTTTTTCAAAGAAAACACCCAAAAATTCTTATACATTAAGTTTATTTGTAAGTGTATTATGCTTTATGATAGCAGTTGACTTTTCTATAATCCCCACAAGGCACAATGTATTGCTACTTTTTTTTTGGTATTACAATGTATTGCTACTTTAATTACTAATGAAATGAAGTAGTTTTGTTGTGGAAAAAAAAGAGTATCTTATTGATATTTATTTTGTAGGGAATCATAAATCATTGTCGTTTCTAGCTATTCCACCTCTTTACTTCTGTAATTTCGCCTACGGTCGAAGTACAAGGTATTCTTGAGGAAAAAAAGATTACACTTTTTAAAAACAGAAAACTGTTTTTAAAAAGTGTATCAAACATGTCCTTACTAATTCAGAATCCACTGTTTCTTGTTCCCGCGGATTTTATATTTCGCCATTGTTTGGTTCTGCGTCCAAAGCCTTCAAACGTGAGGTGGCACCAGTCAAACGTGAGGTGACTGTGATGCACAAGTGTTTGGGTTTTTGAAAAAGAAGCAATTCTACCTTCCAAAATTGATTTTACCCAAAGCAACAAATTGTAGCTTCTACGGTGGTGACAAAATCGATTCTACCTCTTGGATGTCAGTCTATTATTTATGTTTCCTAATTGCCCTTTCCCTAACAGCCAAAGATTGGTCTTAAAGAAAAAATTGTTGTTGGACCGTGTGATGTTATAAGTAAACCATTCTATAAGTAAATAGCTAGTCTTGCAAATCATGTCCAAGACAAGGCAATAAATAAATAAATAAATAAATAAATAAATAAAAGGTTCAGCTACTATAAATCTGCATAACAAGCATTGAAGTGGACGGTGTACACATGCACTGTTGCTTCTATTTGCTGCCTTTTATCATAGAGGTGTTAACTTGTATCCATCTCAAATTTTAAACATAGCTTCTTCATCAGAGATGGACTATGTCCGTGACTCGATTCGAGATAAAATTTTATAGTAGAAGCAAAATAATTATTATTGTAGTAATGTTTCAATATTGTATTGCATTTTAAATTATATTCCCTATTTGTAATTTTTATTTAGATACTTCATATTTAGTACTGTGATGCTAATTTAATACTTTTGTTGTTTATTTTATCAAATTTTAAGTTTTTAACATAATTTTAAGCTATGACCCATTTTGGTAATTGTACACTCAAAAGCAATTTTGATATAAACTATCTAAACAACATTAATTGATAAGAATCATTTTTCCGTGAATGTATCTAAACATAAATCACGTCACGTTCAACTCACTTTTAACCAAAATCAATTTTGCAAAATCAATTCTGTCAAAATCAATTTTCGTCACCGCAGAACCAAACACACGCTTCATCGAAGTGACTGACATATGATTTATGTAAAGTAGCAGGCATTCAAATTAAAATTTCAACTACAACTTTTGCTCGAGATTGGGACTAATTCCATTTACCCTGTTCCTTTTTGTTTGATCTAATACCGGAAGTGGGATAATTCCAATTCCATAAAAAAGCAACCCCCTGACGGTTAGTGATGTAAATAGAGTAATAGACAAAGTATTTTCCCCTTTTATGCTGCAGAATTAGTTATATAAGCTCATAGGGATATTATTATTATAATATATGATAAAAGTTCCTTGCCCCTTCAGGAGGCAAACCAAATAATGATCCAAGAATACAAGCCATTTCTTCGTGTTGAAGAAATTTCTTTTCAATGTTGACAGCAAGGAAGAACCATATTGCTGGACAACCTTTCATAGTAATTTTTCAGATAATATAATGGGGATAATAAGTCTTGGACTATATAGATGTCGACCTCCTAAGCTCGTTGAGGACAATCAAATCCAAGTTTTGTTTTAACTAATTTATTGGTGTTTGAGGTTCAAGGGCAATGGCTTCTGGAGGATCCAAACCTGTAGCCTTCATCCTCTTGACCCTGAATTTAGTATTGTACTTCATTGTGCTCGTAATTGCTTCCTGGGCAGTGAACCATGGGATTCAAAGGTCCAAGGAAACAGGTAATTTATTGAAGTGCTTGCTTTATTTATCAGCTCGAGAAAAAAAAAAAATTATGTTCATTTCAACTTTAATCACATGATTTGTTAACTTAATTGGATCTGCATTTGCAGCATCTGTTTTGTCCCTTCCCGCTCGCATATTTCCAATATACTTCCCAATGGGAAACATGGCTACCGGTTTCTTCATAATTTTCACTCTGATTGCTGGTGTTGTGGGGTTCACCACCTCACTAACTGGAATGCATAACATATTTCAATGGAATGCTCCCAACTTACATGCTGCAGCCATGTCATCATTGACAACATGGGCACTCACTCTACTTGCCATGGGGTGAGCCTTATCTCATCCCCCATTCTGCTTACAATTTTGTATTGAACAGTACTACCAAATTTCTACCACTCCAATAATGTTATATGGCTAATGCCATGGCTTCTTCTCTTTCAGATTTGCATGCAAAGAGATTGAACTTGGCTGGACAGACTCAAACCTCGTAAGCTTCTTTTG
Source organism: Calophaca sinica (assembly GCA_037113605.1). Lineage (NCBI taxonomy): Eukaryota > Viridiplantae > Streptophyta > Magnoliopsida > Fabales > Fabaceae > Calophaca > Calophaca sinica. The sequence continues at coordinate 4,841,327 of CM073731.1, forward strand.
AAATGCTAAAATTTTCAATTGGTTCATAAAGTAAATATTAATTAATTTTTTCTTTTATATTTTCGCAGCGTACACTGGAAACGATCACAATAATTGTAAGCGCAACACAATTGTTATGCACGGGTGTTATCCATGTTGGGGTTTCAGAAGTTGATCCGCGGAGAACTGGAAGAGTATAAGGTTCAGATTCAGTTGGTTGCATATATGAAAATTCTCAGGAAATATATTCTTCAATTACTAAAGAATTGTAACTTCCTTTCTTTTTTCTTACAAGAAAGTTGTTCCAAGTCTTTCTTTCTCTGTATTTTTTTACACACATCTTGTTTTATTTATTTCACTTTCAAAGTTGTTTCTCATTAATTTCATTTGTGACTTGTGAGTGGTTATAAAATTATGCCCAGTGTGACTCCGGGTGTTTTGTAAATGTTCTTATAAATTGAGACTCCAAACCATTCAATAACGTGACTTTATGTTAGTAAAGTCACGTTGAGTACTCTCAAATCCCCTTCATTGGAGAGCCAATCACACACGAACTACTAATCGTGAGGCAATTCTGCAGCAAAGATTGCAATTTCCAAGGGCCGTGTAGTGTCTCATAAGTCATAACCCAATTCTGCTTGCACACCATCATGGAGAAAACAAAGCCTAAGCAATATATAACAGCAGAAAACAGAACACCATAGATAATTGCAGATCAAAGCCTTGTATTGCCTGCTAACAAAACACAGAAGAGATATATATTTTTTCCTTTAGATTAAATATGTTTAAGTTTATTAGGTATCATATGATCAGAGAATTGCTATCTCTTAAAACAGAAAAGTTAATTAATCCTGTGCTAATAATAGTATTGCAATCATACGTATTATTAATTCAACGAATTTATGTTATATGTACAACGGTCACGACAATTATTATGCGAGAACCAGAAAAGAAGTGCGGCACGTGCAATAGCTAGGTGACTCGAGGGAAAATCGTGTGGTTAATTAAGGAATTATAACATGGATGAAAATCTCCTGTCCCACTTTTTTGTCACATTCTCTGACTCACACCAATGACAATCTGCCACATAATAAAATAAAATTATAACTTATTAACACATATGTATATCTCCAGTCTTTGATTGATCGGAGACAGAGAGACACTATTTTTTGGGACAGTAGATATTTGTTCTTATAACATGAAGGCATCAGGTTAAGCAAGAAAAAGTTCGCAAGTAAACCTCTCATTCATATAAAATAGTTGGAACAGATACATTTTTCTTCCACACGTGCAATTAAATAAACAAACAACATTTATTATTCATGGTCACACTTGTAGCAAGATAATGCAAATCAATTTCATGGACTAGCTAGTTTTACTTGGGGCAACCCGGCCATTTAACATCATTTGGAGAAAGGGTTTTGAGGACAGGATTCCTCTTGAAGAAATTGGTTGGCCTCGGCTCAAATGAAGTGCTCAACACTGGCATTATGGGGAAATCTTCCTGAGCTGGAATGTGATGAATACCCACTACATGCCACATCACAATGTCTTTGTTCATAATGTCTCTAATATTCCTGCAAATTCAAATTAAATATATAATATTAGTTGCTGAGATCAATCATATATATATATATATATATATATAGGGAGCGTATTGTAAGTTTTAGTTTTCCTAGGGTTCACATGCAAGAAAACTAAATAAGATCTTGGAATCTATGATTCTCACATGGGAAGAAAAACTTACCTTTATCCATGGCAAAACTTGATTCTTCACTTCTTGTAGAAACTTGAATAATAATAGAAAACTCTTTTCTATCTCTTTCCTTCCTTCCTTATGATTCTCTTAATGATGGGAATATTGAAACATACTTCATAGGTAGAGATAGGGATTATTTAATATCCTTTCCATATATATATTGCTTCCATCAAGCAATATATCTCTTCATAAAATAATGTGCCCTTTCAATTCAAACACCAACTAATATGTCCTTTCATTTAATTATTAAACCATCACTTATATTTATTACATGAGACAAATAATTCTTACATTCTCCCACTTGGCTCATGTGATGAAGTATGACTTCATGGTTTAATACAACATCAAACATATTGCGCATATACAAGGACATACATCGATTACATCATAAGTCATAGCTAAGAATAAGAACCAATAAGAGTCATGGCGTTCATACATCATTATTTCGACATAGTCCCTTCCATGTACTACTATATTAGTCTTTTCCCTAACATGACACTTTCATAGGAAGTACATAATATCATTATTCAAGAACATAATTTGTTTTCAACATTATCAATTGCATGCATATACATAAGTAGAAAATGTAAAATTCGTAAACAAGTACATCAATGATCTCAGAGTATCAAACATTCATCAATAACTTAAGCATCATAATTTAACATTCGCTAGCGCATGTAATGCCCATATTCTCTACATGGCCAGCAAATACTTTAGGCGGTAACCCTTTCGTCAAAGGGTCAGCAATCATAAGATTAGTACTAATATGTTCAATTGACACTCTACGTTTCTGAACTTCTTCTTTAACGGCAAAGTATTTCAATTCCATATGCTTAGCACCCTTGGAATACTTGTCGTTTTTAGAGAAGAAAACTGCTGCAGAATTATCACAATAAATTTTCAGCGGTCTGGCAATGCTGTCGACTATCCCAAGTCCTGAAATAAAGTTCCGCAACCAATTAGCCTGAACAGTGGCCTCAAAGCATGCCACAAATTCAGCCTCCATGGTGGATGCAAAGAATGACCGATCGCTTACTCTTCCATGATATTGCCCTCCAACTAAAAGGTACAAATAACCAAATGTAGACTTTCTTGTATCTACACAACCTAAAAATCTGAATCAATATCCAATCACTTCAAGGTGATCAGATCTCCTATAAGTAAGCATGTGATCCTTCGTCCCTTGCAAATACCTCAAGACTTTCTTTGCAGCTTTCCAATGATCCAATCCTGGGTTACTCTGGTATCTACCCAACATACCAACTACAAAGCTAATATCTGGCCCCGTACATGTTTGAGCATACATCAAACTCCCAACAACAGATGCATAAGGAATATTTTCCATCTGTTTCCGTTCCAATTCATTCTTTGGACATTGCAACAGACTAAATTTGTCTCCTTTCTGTATTGGAACAGGAGATGCTGAACATTTCTCCATTCTAAATCTCTCAAAAACTTTATTAATATATGATTTCTGAGACAAGCCTAGCAGTCCTTGTGATCTATCACGGAATATTTCTATCCCAATCACATAACTTGCCTCACCCATATCTTTCATTTCAAAGTTGTTAGAGAGAAATTTCTTAGTCTCACTTAATAGACCAAGATCATTAGTTGCAAGCAAGATATCATCAACATACAGAATTAAAACAATAAACTTACTCCCACTGACCTTTAGATATGTACACCGATCAACAATGTTTTCCTTAAACCCAAAGGACATAACGGTATCATTGAACTTGAGATACCATTGTCGGGAAGCTTGCTTAAGACCATATATTGATTTCTTAAGTTTACACACCATGTGTTCCTTTCCCTTTTCTACAAACCCCGCTGGTTGGTCCATATAAACATCTTCCTCTAAATTCCCATTCAAAAAGGCAGTCTTTACATCCATTTGATGTAACTCAAGGTTATAATGAGCTACAAGTGCCATGATAATTCTAAAGGAATCTTTCTTGGAAACCGGTGAAAAAGTCTCCTTGTAGTCAATGCCATCTTTCTGAGTAAAACCTTTGGCGACAAGTCGAGCCTTGTAACGTTCAATATTGCCATGAGAGTCACGCTTAGTCTTAAAGACCCATTTACACCCAACTCTCTTACATCCTTCGTGCACTTCCACAAGGCCCCATACACAATTTTATTCCATCGATTTAAGCTCATCTTTCATGGCATCTAACCATTTATCATAATTATCACCATTAATGGCATCTGAAAATGAAACTGGATCATTATCAATTCCTAAGTCATTTTCCGACTCTTGCAGATACACCACATAATCATTCGGAATAGCAGACCTCCTTTCTCTTTGGGATCTTCTTAATGCTATCTCCTGTGGTTGTTCAACTACGGGTTCATTGGCAACTTCAGGATCATTAGTTTGTTGTTCTTCATGATTGTTATGCAATTCAACACAGGGAACAACAACTGTAGAAGTAGAAGCACGAGTCACTGGGACTAGTATTCTGACTTCCTTAATCTCCACATTTCGTGAAGGTTTACTCCCACTATTTTCACCATTTTCAATGAACCTAGCATTTCCAGATTCAACGATTCTTGTACTATGGGTAGGACAGTAAAATCTATACCCCTTAGATTTTTCTGGATAACCAATGAAATATGCACTGATTGTTCTTGCATCCAGTTTCTTCTCTTGTGGGTTATATATTCTTATTTCTGCCTGACAACCCCAAACATGCAGGTGTCTTAAACTGGGTTTCCTACCTGTCCACAATTCAAAAGGTGTATTATGAACTGCCTTACTAGGAACCCTGTTTAACAAATACATGGCAGTTTTTAAGGCATACATCCACAATGATACAGGTAAAGATGAATTACTTAACATACTCCTAACCATTTCCATTAAGGTTCGATTACGCCTTTCTGATACACCATTTTGTTGTGGTGTTCCTGGCATTGTGTATTGAGCACAAATACCACGCTTTTCAAGGAATTTAGCAAATGGACCAGGGTGCTGTCCTGATTCGTCATATCTTCCATAATACTCACCACCCCTATCCGATCTGACGATTTTCACCTTTCTGTCCAATTGCCTTTCAACCTCATTTATGTAAATTTCCAAGGCATTTACTGCTTGAGATTTCTCATGCAGTAAATAGACATATCCATAATGTGAAAAATCATCAATAAAGGTGATAAAATATTTTTCTTTATTGAAAGAATTGACGTCGAAAGGTCCACAAATGTCGGTGTGTATGATTTCAAGAAGCTGAGTACTTCTTGTGGCTCCTTTCTTTGTGTGTTTTGTTTGTTTACCTTTAATACAATCCACACACACATTAAGATCAGTAAAATCTAAATCCGGAAGGATTTCATTCTTTACTAATCGTTTCATTCTTTCTTTGGAAATGTGTCCCAAACGCTTATGCCACAAGTAAGCAGAACATTCATCTACTAAACTACGTTTAGTGCCAACATTATGATGCAAAGTCATAAGTGTTTCAACATATAAATTATCAAGATTCAATTTATATAAACCATCACAAAGTATACCAGATCCAATCATAGAGGTATGCTTATACAAACTGAAACAACTATTACCAAACTTAAAAGAGTATCCAACAACATCAAGTTTAGAAATTGAAACTAAATTCCTAGAAATATTAGGTACATACAAAGTCTCAAATAAATCTAAATGATGCCCAGTGTCCAAGATCAAACGATAAGTCCCGACACCTTCCACTGGAACTTTCTGTCTATTCCCCAAGAAGACAAATTTTTCATTTGGCTTTATGGTTTGGATCGTAAGGAATCCCTGCATCGTATTAGAAACATGAGTTGAACATCCAGAATCAATCCACCAAGTATTATGGGAAACTTCAGTTAAATTTGATTCGAAACATACATAAGCATTATGCTTACCTTTCTTTTCAAACCAAGCCTTACGCTTTGGGCAATCCTTCTGGAAATGTCCGGATTTCCCACAGAAATGGCATTTATTGCTCTTTGGTTCTTTCTTCTGGATATTGACAGAGGACTCACCAACCTTTAATGGTCCTTTTCCCTTTCCACGTTTCTTTCCAAATTTCTTTCCAGCTCCTTGATGATTCACTAGATGAATGGAGTGGTTCCCTTGATTCTTGAGTCGGGTTTCCTCTTGAACTAACATGCTGTGCAGTTCATGCACATTCCATTTATCCTTTATGGTGTTATAGTTCATTTGGAAAGGACCATACTCAAACGGTAATGAACTCAATATGAATTGCACAAAGAAACCATCATCAACTGCCATTCCCAGTGACCTAATTCTTGCTGCAATATTTGTCATTTCAGTGACATGTTCATGCATGGTACGAGAACTATCAAATTTCATGGTGGTTAAAGTACTCATTAATGTCCCAGCAAGAGACTTGTCAGCAGTTTGAGAGTATTCTTCCACAGATTTCATAAATTCCTTAGCACTTTTAGTTTTGGGAAGACTTAACCTCATGTTACTTGCTATGCTCATTCGCATAAACATCAAACTAAGCCTGTTTGACTTTTCCCAAGCCTTATAATGGTTTTTATCTTCATTGCTACTATCATCAGTAATAGCAGTAGGTTTATCAACTTGAAGAGCGAGATCAAGATCCAATACACCAAGGTGAAATTGAATTTGTTCACTCCATTCAGAAAAATTCAACCCATTAAAAACCGAAACAGACATAGCTTGTGAATACAAAGAAATAGGTACAGATACTGCAATTAATACATGCTCAACATTAATACTTTGAGTTATAAACTAATATACAATTAAAATTCAGACAATACATAAACATTCTATATATATTAATGTTCTCCTTTGGGAGATCCACCAATATACAACATAACAAACATAAAGATGCTATTAAATTTAACATTTATTTGGCATGACATATGCATCAATCAGAAATACTTATTATCTTTGGATATATAAATAAAACTAGTAATGCACACACATTACCAACAATCATGTCCATTGGTTATAAGAACAATTAATCAACCTTTGGGTGATCCAAAAATGTCTTATAATAATGAACTTCAAATTATCCCATAAATAAACAATCATGAATTTTAGCATCCATACAATGGGTAATTGAAATAATATTATCATTAATTTGGAACCAAATAAACATATAAGTTTGACCACTTTGGTGATTAGCAAACTTTTCATGATATTTAATCCCAATTTATTTTTCGTGTTTCAGTTGATTTAAAAATAAAATAAAAACATAAAAAATTCAGTACGGTAACACAGTCAGGCCATGGAACTTATTGGCCTCGAAAATCATTTTCTTTCGTTACTGTGGGTAACTGGCGCGTAACGATGGCTAAAACCAACAAAATTTGTTTCGGTAAAAATAATGTGCGTAACAGTGCCATTCTTTCTTTCTTTGTCCAAGTGATTTGAAACAATTACAAAAGACAAACAACAAAAGTGTATGACGTTTGCAGGGCCATTAAAAGCATAAAAAAAACAACTTTAATTCATATTCATTCATATATGGACATAGGTAATTAAGCATAACAAAGGCTTTAATTACGTGCAGATGCAAAACATTCAATTTATTTAACACAAAAAAAAACCAGTAAAGGTTACACAACTATACATGGACGAAAAATTCTTGACTGAAACTTTCACGACTTCATACATTGAAGTCGCAAACATGCCAGCGGAAATTCATAAAAATTCTGCAAAAACATTCTCGTAAAAAAATTGTGCAACGGAAACATTAAAGAATCTCAAGTTTCATAATTAGGGTTCATAAATAACTTGGGAGAAATTTATCATTCAAGGAGAATCACATAATTCTACAACCAAATTCTCTGATACCACATGTAAGTTTTAGTTTTCCTAGGGTTCACATGCAAGAAAACTAAATAAGATCTTGGAATCTATGATTCTCACATGGGAAGAAGAACTTACCTTTATCCATGACAAAACTTGATTCTTCACTTCTTGTAGAAACTTGAATAATAATAGAAAACTCTTTTCTATCTCTTTCCTTCCTTCCTTATGATTCTCTTAATGATGGGAATATTGAAACATACTTCATAGGTAGAGATAGGGATTATTTAATATCATTTCCATATATATATTGCTTCCATCAAGCAATATATCTCTTCATAAAATAATGTGCCCTTTCAATTCAAACACCAACTAATATGTCCTTTCATTTAATTATTAAACCATCACTTATATTTATTACATGAGACAAATAATTCTTACACGTATCGGGTGAGAACTCATGTTTAATGTGAGAAACGAGAACTACTAATAATAGCCATCGGATGCAAATTAACGGTCTAAATTAAAAACTTAAATAAAATGGTCACGTGCTCTATCGGCTTCCTTATCGCCGACCTCGACCTCTCATCCATCGGTTGCTCTCAAGAAAACATCAGCCACTCCAACACGAGCTCTATACAGCACTGCTTCGCCGCATCCTTGTCCGCTCTGACACATGTTCCTTGGGGCTGCTTCTTCCTTTGCACCATTCTTCGTTACGAGATTTCTCTCCTTTTTTTTTTTTTGCTTCGCCAATAGATTGGAATTCTTCTGATTTTATTTTGTCTTATTGTTTCTTTCATTTCCGAATAGGTGGATCGCATCTGAAGCCACCTGAGCTGTGGTCAACAAAGCCTAATTGATCTTTCCAAAGGAAATCAAACTTGTGACCATGAAACGCAGATCATCAATTTGTGCAAAACATATTTGGCTTTTTTTTTTGTTTTCAAATAGTTTTTTGTTTAATATACCTGATCTGCTATTTTATTCTGAAATCATCCAGTACTTGCTAAATGCACTTCTCTGGTTTCAATTCTTCCTAATTATTCTAGCCATTATGGAGTATGTTATGCGTAATCCATAAATATGTTTTCTTGCTGAAATTCTTTCGTCAATACAGTGATAGTGTATGATTATTTATATCATGTGATGTTTATAGACAACAAAGGAATCAACCATAAGAAGGAGAGAGCTAGTGTGATTGTGAGAATTAATGTAAAGAGAGGAGAAGAATGAAGAAGTAGAGAGAGGTTCCTTGAGTAGACATGACACTGCTATTCCGAAAGGAAGGTCACGTGACCTTTTTATTGAAGTATATAATCTAGACCGTTAATTTGTATCTAATGGCTATTAATAGTAGTTCTCGTTTCTCACATTAAACATGAGTTCTCACCTGACATGCTCCCATATATATATATATATATATATATATTTTTTTTTTTTAAGCAAGGTGACAAGTCACCATAATTTTATTAAAAAAGATAAACAAAAAACAAATAAAAAACAAACAAAAAAATAAAATAAAATCATGGGGGGACATAAACCAAGACCCATGCAAATAAACAGGAATCAAGTAAACCTTGAATTAGGTTTTCTATTCAGTCTCATGTGATACTTCTTTTGAGACTTGGACTTAACCACTGTAAAACCGTCGTCAGCAGCATTGTCATTTTTTTGTTCGTCTTCCTTAGAAGTACTTGCATCATTTTGTTTTGCTCACAAATCAGATAAAACCTTAAAATCATTCTGAGCAACAGCTGAAAAAGAGCCAAGATCATTAACAACAACTGGACTATTCCCCCCAATTTGTGCTAAGGACTTGAAGATCTTTTTGAATCACAATTGGGACATCATGCTCAATACTTTGTACTGTGATCAAATCGTTACTAGTTGTTGTATCCTGTGCAGCAGCAGAACCTACTGCAGCCTCCATGGTGTCCTGTAGGTTGTGTTGTGATTCCACTTCTTCATTGAAGTTGTCTTGAGTAGTTTCACTAGAATGGTGAGTCACTGCCCCTTCTTTTGACACGCCCTTAAGCTGCAAAGTTTGAGTTTCAAGCTGTTGTTCACCATTCTCCACAACCACTTGGTCACACTCAAATCCCAACAATGGGTTTAAATCCTGTTGATGGTTTGTAGTAACATTATTGATACCAAGAAAAGCAGTTGGGTCATCTATTCTTTCAGTTTCATCCCAAGGCCTTGAAATGCCAGTGACCTCTACAACATCAATTTTATCAGAGGAAAGAGTGTTCTTACCCTTATCTACTTTTCCATGAGTCTCAATGGAAATATTGTTTTGCTTGTCAACAACAGTCACTTGCATCACTCTATCACTAACAGGCTTAACACCCTCGGGCACACTATCCTTTTTAGGGACAAATTGTTTTCGTGGAGCAGGCATATTCTCCACTAGCTTGCTGCCATTACCCCTAGAAGATGTTTTCTTGCAATTTAATTTTGAGTGACCAATAATGTGACAAGAATCACAAAACAAAGGCAGATTTTCATATTCAGTATCAACAAAGAAAGCATATCCTTCCCTTTCAACAAGCACTTGATCATGTAAACTCTTTGTTAAATCAATTTCTACTAACACTCTAGCAAAGTGACCAAAAGTTCTTTTCAAGGTAGCTTGATCCAATGCCAATGGAGTACCAAAGGCAGCAGCAATTTCAAAAAGAATTTTGGGCCTCCAATACTCTCTTGACAGACCATGCAAACGAATCCATACCTTGGCATGCACTGGCTTGAACGAATATGGGTTGAAGTCAGGAGACCAGGAAGACAGTCGCAGCACTCCTGGAGAGAGGTTCCATGAAATCTATGACCGTATGCGAGATTGATCCGAAGATGAGGAGAAACTGATTTCATAGAATCCTTTCCCCAAAGGCACAATCGTCCAAGAATCCTTAGGTTGCCCTAACTGCACTAGTTTGTTGCGCAAATCAGAAATTTTAACAGGAACATCCCCTTTAGACAAGATGAGTCTACCATGAACAAGATTCGTACATTCTGCAACCCCTTTTTGATATTCTGATTCGGATATTTTAATTGCCAAAGCATCTCCCTTGATGCATGGTTTTGGCAACTGAGACACAGGGAAATCGACCTTGGCGGAGACTGCCTGAGCAAAAGAGAGTTTGTTGGTTTTAGCTTGATGAGCAGCAGTCCGTAAAAGAGAAGAAGGGCGAGCATCAGTTCGCAAATGAGAGGAAAGACGAGGCGGAGAAGAGAGGAAAGACCAAGGCACAATTGGTGGAGAGGCCATGATGGTGCAAATATCCAGAGTCGCACAGACCAGAGGCAGAGGACAGCGCACGGTGGGACGAGCGATGGAGGACAGAGCAGGTGAGACAAAGGTTGGTGACGGACGGTGAGAAGGATCCGCGAAAGGAGCGCGCAAGATCGAGGGCGATCTCGATTCTTCCTACGCCAGAGACATGAGCAGAATTAGAGACGCGAACAGAAGAGAAGGTGCGGTAGTCAGTCGGCAGCTGGTCTGGCAACGCTTGGTTTGCTGGCTGCAGCGCAAAGCAGTGCAAAGCAGCCATGGTCGATCAGGGTTCGCCGCTTATGGTTGCGCAGTGTGAAATGCAGTACATGAAGGAAACATAACCCTTTCCCCTCAATCATATCATATCAAGACCTAAAACAATTTTAATTTAATCTGAAAGTTAAAATTAAATAAACTGCAAATCCTCAAAAAAAGTGACCATACTTTTTGGTCCAAATAGCTAAAGTGTCATCTCCATGGCTATGATCAATGTAGAGTCCGCTGGCCCATTCCTCGGTCCTATTATATGGTGTGACTCACACATTATAATTGGTAACAGCACTACGGATTTGTGGGTAGTCATCCTCCGTTAGAAGGGGATGGGTAGGGATGACAATTGGACCCAAGTTCACTGGGTACTCGCAAAAAAAACTCGTAATGGGCAGGGTAAATACTCGCTTTATGGGCTTGGACTGGGTAATTATCCGCAAATTTGAGTGGGTATGGGTACGGATACGGGCACTCTAGTGTACAGCCAGCCCCGCAGCCCCCATATATATATATATATATATATATATATATATATGGGGAGGGATCAAATTACACCGGTGTAATAATTGAGTAATGTTACACCGTTCAATAACTTTGTAACTAATACTTATATTACAAAACTCACCGTTGGATTGAAAGATAATATCGCATAGATCATATTTACAAAAGTTTACAGTAATCTAAAATCATTTGGTATGTCATTGAGATGCATCAAAATTAACGTTATTTAATAAAAGTTCACAAGACATTAATCTTGAACCATCTCAATGACTTACCAAATGATTTTAGATTAATATAAACTTTTGTAGACATGATCTATGCGATAGTATCTTTCAATCCAACGGTGAGTTTTGTAATATAAATATTAGTTACAAAGTTATTAAACGGTGTAACATTACCCAAGTATTACACCGGTGTAATTTGATCCCTCCCCTATATATATATATATATATATATATATATATTTATACTAATAATTATAATTTTATATCAAATTATCAGAATATTAAATAGAATTAATTAATCTATCTACTTTTTTTTACCTGAACCTATCTACTTTCTAAACTTAGACTCTCACAGTGTCGTTGCTTCTCCTCTTCTACCTACTTCACTGCGCTGTCTGCTGCGTTTTTACCTGATCATGTTCTGCTTATGCAGCACTGAATTTCATTTTTCTGAAAAGACTAAGAAGGTGCAGTGTTATATCACTGAGTAAGTCATGTTGCTTTTGTGCTCCTTTGTTTGTTTGCTTGTTTATTCTTTTTTTGATTTATTGTTTCTTATTCATTGCATTTTTACCTGATTGATCTGTAATTTGGCAGAAACAACACTGAACTATTGTGTCTACTTGTTGTATTCACTTTATGGTAAAATAATATAACAAATTTAGTAACAATTTATTATTGTGACTTTACAACTTTATAATGTATAACTGATGTAAAGTATCTTATTTTTTTAGGATATGGAGAAAACCGGCTCAGGAGTTACAACTTTGTGATTTTATTCTTTTGAATGTTTATTGTAATACATATTTGTTTTTAATATTTTGGATGTTTTCATTTGGCTAAACACTATGATTTGTAATATTTTAGAGCTGATTTGAAATATTTTTGGACCGTATTTTAATTAAGTTATGATATTTTTTTCGTTATTTATTGCCTTTTCATAGCTAAAGTGTGGGTAGCGGGTACAGGTATGGGCACTTAGGTACCCAATGGGTATGGAGATGGGCACTAAAGTTATTGTCCACGCGAGTATGGGCTCAGATACGGGCACTTTTTTTTTCAAATGCGGGTATGGGGACGGGTACTGTAGTACCCTACCCAGAGGGTACCCATTGCCCTCCTTAGATGGGCTGATATTGCTGGAATCAAACGGTAACCGATGTTATTTCCAACGGCGGTCTTCTTTTTAGGATTCACAACTGCAAGCTCAGCAGGGGCAGATCCAATTATGATCTTTGCATCTGATTCGGTTTTAGCGGTTTGAGTTTCAACTGTCCAAAAGCTCTTTCTCTTTGAGCTTCCATCTGTCACTCTAACGGTCTTCAAACTGGTCTTCTCAAACGAGTTGTATTCACCGTCAATATCAAGATCAAGATAGTAAATGTAGAAGTGGTCGTGGTAAATGGCAATACTGTTTGCTAACACCAAAGTACCATGTTGATCTTCCTTAATCTCATTCTTGTGGCTTGATATTCGCTCCCTTAATTTCCAGTATACCTGATAGTGCTATGCTATATATATATATATATATATATTAATTGAAGCATACAAATTAACAAAAATTAGAATTCATTAGGAATGCCCATTTCTGGGTGACGCCACATGATATTGCCATGTTGTTCAAACACACAAATTGCGTTCTTCAAGAGGCTTGGAGTACCATCAGATGTGTGAATGTATGTTATCTATGAACTGTGCATTTGGTGGGCAATCGCGGTTGGGCACCAAAGAGACCGTAGACTAACCAAGTCGGGAAATTTACCTCAGTAGTATATTTTAACCAACAAATTACGTATTTGGTGTAGTTCAGAAAAAAATTACGTGTCTGGTGGTAGTCACGACTTACTTTTTTTATTTTTTTTTATAAGTCGTGGTTGGTAACCACGACTTTTTTTTTTAAAATATAAGTCGTGAATGTCATTCACGATACTTTTTTTTTAATTTTTTTTGGCAATTCGTGAATGCCATTCACGACCTTGTTTTTTTTAAAAAAAACTATATTTTAATTAAGAAAAACCTTATTTTCATGACTTAGGTTTTTTTTTTTTTTTTAAATTAGGACAAAGTCATGTACGACCAAAGGATCCAAAATATAAATTTTGAGAATTTTTTGATAAACTTTGGGTCTAAAATACAGTCCAATTAGTACTGTCGGGTGCAGAACGCTGTCCGGAACTCGGTAAAATTTTAAATCCAAATTTTAATTATAACCTATTATGATATAATAGGTTTGATCTATTAATTTACTTTTGCGAAATTCTCTCACTTGATCATAGTTTAAAAATGGCTGATTGACTAATTCTTCTCTCTCTCTCTCCCCACATTGTGCTACTACCTCCTCTCTCGCTGTTCCAACCAACAGTTGCGGTTCTATTACAGATGGTTTTCTTACCGTTCGAAGGTCGCCAGAGAATTTTTGATGTTCAATCTCTCCCTTTCTCTCTCTCTCTCTCTCACAATAGTTCTTGTTCTAGGTGCTCTTTCGATTTGAAGGTCGCCTAATTTTTGCTTTGCTATTGAAATAAAAATCCTTTTTTTGCAAACCTGCCATACCCGGCAGATCGCCGGTTCATCCCAGGTTTTCTGGTTTAGTGCCGGTTTTGCCGGTTTCCACGCGGTTCTTGAAACATCCGGTTACATGGTCCTTTTGGACCGGCTTGGTGGGCAGTTCACGGTCAAACCGGTCGGACCGGCCGGTTCGGTCTGGTTTTGATAGCTATGATTATTACCACCAAAATTCCATTCATGGAATGTACCAAATAAGAAAACCAACCCCCCCCAAAAAAGGAAAAGTGAACATTACCTGACACTATGGTCGTTGATCAAGAAGCCTGGACCTTGTGGTTGATGGGTGGCAAGACTATGCTGTTTTGGACTGAATGGTGGGTTCTGAAGTGAAGCCCGATATTCGATGTTCTTGGCTGTAGGCACTGCTTCTACGTCTCTGTCATGGTACTCAACGGTCTTCATGAGCTCAAGGTCAGCCACTATTGTGATTCCAGTAACAGGCCTCACATATATATTGACAGTGTTTTATTTCATGAAGCAGTCAATCCTCACAGTCTTACTGCTCTGCTCTTCTCCAAACCACCCCACGGTGAAAGGAGAACAAACTACCTCAGAGAAGGTTCAAGCCTCTTTTGTTCACTGAAGCAATGAAAAGAGGATATTTTAGTGGCAGCTATATGGCGACACTTTGTTCATCAATGGTTAGGATAGGGAAACCATGTCCCGTGTAAACATTGTCAGATAGAAATAGAATGCGCCTTGCCCTTAGATCAATTATGATCCGGTGGCTTTGGCTATTGATGATAGCAATAGCGAAGGCTTTGCAAGGGATTATTATAAGAGTTGGTTTCATTTCCCATTTGTTGATGGCTTCTTTGTCAGGGTCATCAAGGCCAATGTAGTGGATGGCTAGCTTGTTGCTTGAGGTGGGGTATTTCTTTAGGACTACGGTTTGGACAATAGTAAACTCTTCTTTGGTTAAGGGGTCAAATGGGTGTTGAAATTGCAGTAGTGGGGTAACAAAGACTACTGCTTGGAAGGAGAGGAGAAGTGTGAGCACAGAGAAAAGCGTAACTTTCATGGTGGAAGCCATGGTGTGAGCTAGCTAGCTCATCTGGCTTGGTGTGTGCAATTACTGTGCGGAATGGAAGCTCCCCATGATCATGGGCAGAGCCAGGATTTTATCCTGAGGGCAACCATGATCAAAGCTCCATTTGCCAGTTTGGAAGGGAAAAGAAGACGAGAACCAAAGGTTGAAATGATCGTAACAGAATATATGAGGATCAAGACCAAATATACAAAATATGAAATAATAATAATAAAATAAGTATATAAAACAAACTTGATATATGATCAAAAACTTAGTATAGCATTAATTGCTCGAATAAATCTATAGTCAACTTAAGTACATACTGTTTACAAAAAAAAAGTTAAAAAAAACTTAAGTACATATTTAAAACTTTCACTTCTTCAATTGTACATACTTAAGTACACTTAAGTACAATTGGTCTCTAAAAAAAAACTTAAGTATATACTTAAATATATAGTCAATTGGTTGCTCAACAACATTTTCAACATTCCTCTCCGAATTTAAAATTGGTGCACCGGACTGCGTTTCATCATTTATTCTCTCTTTTTCTCTTGAAAAACGGGTCAATAGCATTCTTAAAAGGCATCACTTTGACTCAACCAATGAACCTAAATTTGTTTTTGTAAATGTAAAAAAATAAAGCAATAAAAAAACGTAAAGCAAGCTAAATGCTAAAGCAATCATAAAAAATAAGCAAATATAAAGCGACCAAGCTAAAAAATAAAGCAGCAAATATAAAAAAAATGAAAGCAATAAAATAAGGAACAATTGTTAAATGCTAAAGGTTTGAATAAAGAAAGAAAGGTTGCCTTCAACAAATGCAAGATAAAAAAAAAATGAAGGATAACCACGTTCGCAAGAGTCTTGACTCTTGCATTTGACCACGTTTCTAGTTTTTGCAATGTACAAGGGTTTAAAAATTAGGAGCAAATTGTTATAACTTACAGTGTTTCAGAATTGGGATTTAGGCTTATTTTTCTAATAACTCAGGGAGTGGACCATGGTAGTATAATAAGTGTTGCCACTTAATAGTATAGTTTCTTATAACTCGGGAGACCATGTTTCTATGCTTTGTATTATATAGGGGTATGTTTGAAAAGTTGGAAACATCGGGGAGGCCATGGCCCATAGACGTCCCCCTTTCCCTCCGCCTCTGCCTATGATGCCCTTAAATAATGCTAAATGCAGACTCTATCATATATGACTCTCTGCTTTTTTGGCCAATAATTTTGACGTATACATTTCTCTGTATTAATTTTTAATATTTTTATGAAAATACCGTTGATTGAATGCACCGAATGTTTGCTGATTGTTTTGTAGTTGACACATTTTATCACGTTCAGTCCATTTGGGGATCACTTGAACTGTTGTTTTCTTTTTATCGGTCCTGATACATGGACACCCCACTTTTGGGAACACCCATTAGACACCCGTTCGTACATGTACGGATACCAAGTTAATCTCATTTAACTATACAGACAACACTATTAACCACTTTTTTGCACAAACTTAACCACACCTGTGCATAGTTGAATTTAATTGGCATCACACACTTGTAGTTAATTGTGTGCAAAAAAGTGGTTAATCGTGTTATCTGTGTGGTTAAATGAGATTTCATGATGACAATTGGTAGAAGAAAAATTTATTTATCCACCTAGATCACACAATTAACCACTTGTTTTGCACACAATTAACCACAAGTGTGTGACACCAATTGAATTCAACTATGCACATGTGTGGTTAATTGTGTACAAAAAAGTGGTTAATCGTCTTATCTGGGTGGTTAAATGAGATTTCATGATGAAAAATAATTAAATTTGGAGAAGAAAATTTTATTTAACCACCCATATCACACGATTATTCACTTTTTTGCACACAATTAGCCACAAGTGTGTGATACCAATTGAATTCAACTACGCACAAGTGTGGTTAATTGTATGCAAATAAGTGGTTAATCGTGTTATCTGTGTGGTTAAATGAGATTTATATTTTTTTTACAACACTAACATTTAAAAAAAAGGTGGTGTCCGTACATGACCATACATGTATGGACGGAGTGTCCAATGGATGTCCCAAATTGTGGGGTGTCGATTGATTTTTTCCTTTTTCTAATTGTAAAAAGGGGAATACAAAGGATCACTTGAACAGTTGCTTCCCATAGGTTAACCTGAATAACGCATGCTTATCCTAAATCAATCCATTTAAAAAATTTTGCAATAAAAAGAATCCATCTAAATATTTTTTTTGAATTTACCAAAAAAATATTTTTTTTGAAGGAATTCTATTAAATATTTAATCATTTCCTTTAACCGGTATACATTCCTAAGTGATAAACGTTTCCGTATAAAATTACGTATAAATGTGCTATGTATAAAATTACGTAGCACATTTTCCACGTAATTTATTATCATTAGTTGTTCACTTTACACTACAACAAATTCATCAAAAGATAGTGCTACTTTAAACAGCGCTTTAGTATTAAAGTGCTATTTAAAATTAGATTGAAAACTTTTACTAGCTAAAGAATAAAGGCAAAAACAGCGCTTAGAAAAAAAATGCTACTTTAGGTGATAAACAACGCTTCAGTAAGAAAAACACTAGTTTAGGTGATAAATAAATAAACAACGCTTAGTTTGGGAAGCGCTGTTTAAAGTTGTACCGAAAGAATAAATAGTGCTTAGTATATAAAGGGTTGATTTTTGGTGTTGACAATAAGTAGCGCTTAGTCTATGAAGCGCCGTTTATTGTCCAAATCTTAAATGAAAATGGGGTCCCCTCCCACACCCTCTCACTTGCTCGCTACCATTCTTTCTCTCACAACTCTCTCTCTCTCTCGGAAACCCCTCCCCCACTCCCTCACGCCGTCGTTCCTCACGCCGGAAAACAGCCACATTTTCAACGGAACGGCGATAGAACGGCCATGGAGACAACCTCCTCACGCCGTCGTTCCTGCTAGCTCCACGACGCTCTCCAAGACGCCGTCGTTCCTCTCAGACCTTGTCGCTGTTGCTGGAGCCGCCACCGCCGCATGTCATTCTTGCTTCACTGTTGTTCACGCCATCGTTCTCTCTCTCTCAGCAAACCCTTGTCATCGCGTTGGTTACAATTTTGCGAGCTCTCGTAACCCTAGCTTCCTCGTGCAGCGCCTCACACTGCAACTCAAGAGTCAGGTACATTCTCCTACCTTTCTCACCGAAACCCCTCTTTCTCACCGTACGACGATTCTCTCAGGTTCCTTATCCTTAATTTCTCAGTGTTGTTGTTGTTGCTGTTAAGATTCCTTAATTTCTCCAAAATTTCTCCTTCTTGTTAAGATTATGACATTGTAGGCTATGTCTTCGTGCTGTTAATTTATCCTGACATTCTTTGTGCTGTTAATTTCTCCTTTTGTATTGTTGATTAGTTTCTTTTTAATTTTTTTTTCTTCTGAAACTTGTGAACTTGATGGAGAAGCTGGGGATATTACTTGTGTAATGAAGAGGAGAAGCAGTGTCAGAGTTAGAGGAAGAGGAAGAGGTCTTCGGTGGATGGTTCAAAGGGTGTGAGTTTTCCTAGGATTTGTATTTGGGAACTTGATGGAGAAGCTGGGGATATTACTTGTGATATTGCTGACAATGTAGAGGCTTCTGCGTTTTTTAGGGATGGTGGTGAATCGAAAAACGGTGGAGAAAGTTGTGGGTTGTTGCAAAAGAGTCCCTGTTGGTCTTTTGATGGTGAGGCCAAGAAGCCTGGTCAAACTGTTTCCAAAGGACATAAGAACTATGATCTCATGCTTAGTCTCGAATTGGGTATCAGGTATTATTTTTAGTAGCTTTGGTTTTGGTTAGCCATAATAATACATGTTGATGTTGAGGTTGAGGCAGCTTATAGCGGAGCTGCCTCATTTGCCCAATTTAAAGTACGTTTACTTATGATTCTATTTTCATTTTCATATAGTTATCTATTTGATAATACCTAAATAATTGTATACTAATAATACCAAACTATGTTACTATGTGTTGGGAAATTTTTGTTTGTGTGTTTTGTACAGGTTCCTGGGAATGAAAGTCCTTCTGTTTTGATTTCTTTTTCCGCAAAGACACTTAATGCTGGTCAAATTATATCCAAGTTGCATGTCATTGAGCTGGGTGCACAGCTAGGTCTGCATATTTTTTACCTCATTCATATCTATCTCTCGTGCCTTTATTTTATGGGCAATATATAGCTTCTACACAAATTTGTCTTGTAATGCCAATCTAGTTCGCAAATTTAATGCTTCTGGTAAATCTGATTTTAAATCGGATATTTTCCATCGATATGTATTTAATATACTTGATTTTAATAGGTAAATCAGCATATTTTTACCTCACACACATCTATTTCTCCTGCCTTTATTTTATGGGCAACATGGCTTCTACACTAATCTGTCTTGTAATGCCAATCTAGTCTTCCTATCTTGAGTTTCCAAATTTAATGTTTTTGGTAAATCTGAAATTTATGTCAGTTATTTACATAAATATGTATTTATCATGCTTGATCTATTACTAGAGGTGGAGTGACCATATTAGTGACATAATGGCCTTTTAAAGAAATCTCCTATAGACTACATTGGCAATTTTGTCTTGCTATAATTGAACTCAGAATATAATTATTTCATAAACTTCATTTTGTGGATGGACGAGATATAGTGATCCATGTAGCAGGATGGAGGAAACTACTCATTATTGCTAATAACTTCAGTCAATGATATGTATTGTATTTTGTTGTTAGGCCATGCCTCAAGGATTGCTTTTCTATTTGTTACCATGTATTTCACTGATGGAATGTATTACATTTTGTTATTAGGCCATGCTTCAAGGATTGCTTTTCCATTTGTTACCATGTATTTGACTGACAAAAAATCTTGAATATGTTGCAGATGTATATTTTGTTTTCTTTTTGCAATTATAATGGATTTATATTGAGTTTTCAATTGTAGCGATAAACATGTTTAGACCTGAAAGTGGGAGGTTGATGAAGCAGTAAATATTTATTACAAATATTAGATTTGAGTTGTAATTTGTAATTAATTTCAAAAATCTATATATACTATATATTGAAATCAGTCAGAGCTTTTGAAGATGGGTTGGGGTATTGTGAAGTTGAACTGCGTGTAATGTATCATTATATCACCTGTGATTAAATTGATCATACTTCTAAAGTTTACCTTTTCAAATGTGTTGGCCACCGTTAATGAACAAACAATTGTGAATTTTGTCAGTGGTCAAGTATGTTTCTGACCTTATTGTCACTCTTATGATGTGAAGTTGGAAATGAATTGACATTTTAACAAATTTCATATTGGTTACTATTGCAGTTAAACAATTTGGAGTTAGCTGTTAGTCTTGCTAAAAGAGGAAATCTTCCAGGTGCAGAGAAGCTGGTATGTCAATTTTGTGTAGAAATCAACTTCAGTAATAATGTTTCTTCGTTAGGGGTGTTGTCAGGGAGAACCCAAGAACTTGGAAGTATTGTCTCACTACTAGAAAAATTAATTTTAGAGAAGGATTTTAGCGAGGGATACAAATCCCTCACTAATAGCGACGACGTTAGTGACGGAATCCAGAATTCTAGGAAAAGTTAATTTTGATACCGTTTTGTGACGGATTTAGCGACGGAAAATATCCGTCTCTAAATTTTTCGTCACTAAATCCATCACAGATTTACTAAAATACATTCAATAAGGGGCGTCCGTCGCTAAACCCGTCACAGATTTAGTGACGGATTTAGAAATCCTTCACTAATTTAGAAACCCGTCTCTGCCTTTTTTTATAATTTTTTGTTGTCCTTTTCTTTTATCAGTCTCTGCGTCTCTGTCGTAACTCCCTTCTCGATCGTCTCTCGCCTCTCGTCTCTCTCGCCTATCGTCTCCGTCTCTCTCGCCTCTCGTCTCCGTCTCACTGCTGCGACCAACTCTCCATCTCCGGCGCTCTCTCTCGACCAAGACTCCACAAAGCGGCGACGACAATGGGATCTCTAGCGACGGCGACTCCACACCCAGTAACCACCACGATCTCATTTATCTCCGCATTGATCGAGTCCTTCTCTTCTCGAGAAACCCCTAATTTTTTCCCAATTTTCCAGATCTGGAGTTACCTGGCGTTGCTGGTCGAGTTACCTGACGGTGCATTGATCGAGTCCCACCGTGAAGTCGACCACTCCTCCCAAGACCGGCGACGTCATCTCACTCTCTTCCTTTAAGGTGTGCAAGTCATTTAATTTTTTTTGCTTCTGATTTTTGTAGATCGTGAGAGAGAGCAGAGAAGAGTAGAGAGCGCATTTTTTTTTTGTTCCCGTGCTTCTTCTGCTCGTGCCCCAAAAGAGAGCAGGACACCAACTTATGCGCAAAAGCAGGACACGAGTAAAATTAATTTGTAGTTATGTATAGTTAACTACTGGATTTGTTGGATTACGTGTAGCGGGGAATAAATGACTTGAATTAAAACCGTAATATATGCTTCTTTCTCATTCAAAAATGGGTGCAAAGTGATAATTTGCTTTCATGAAATCAGAAGGGTAGGTTTATGGTCTAGATTGTTTTATGTATCTGTGTAACAAAGATACAACTCTACAGGTATCATGCCTTTGGATTGATAAATAATGTAGGTGAAGGGAAATTTGTCTCTGGTCTTTTGCTTTACCATTTGGCCTTTTTTGCACCCTTTTGTTAATAAAGCCTAGGTTTAGATTTTACCCAGATTTCTTGAAAAGCTTTGTATAGTAAATAGCATATTATTTGTGAAGTAGTTGATAGAATTTTCCGTTTGATCATTGAATTTTCCTCTTTTGATTGTTTTGGAAGCTACAACAACCCATTTAAGTGTAAGTTGAGTTTGGGTGTTAGGATTATGCAAAAAGGTTGAAGAGGCAACATTTTCAAGCATTTTTTTTTTAAATGCAAGAGGAAGAACATTTGAAGGCTTCTCAGTGCTATTTATATTCCATAGCTAGTTTTATAGATGCAATTCTCTTATAAACTACATCTGGTCCTATATCCTACAACTTATACACTGATTTTTTATTTTTTATTTTTGTATTTTAGATTTAGACTGTACCTTGGTCTTGTTCTGTCAATTTCAGGGGAAATCCCATGTTCCATTGTCTTCCTCTTACTATTCATGGCTTGTTGTAGTGATTGTTGCTGTTGTTCTTCTTCTGTTGTTGTTGGCTGAGACTGTGGCTGTTGGTATTGTGGTTGTGGTGCTTGTTGCTGTTCATTATGGATTTGTTCTATTTGTTGTTGTTGCTGTTGTTGTGCTTCTGAGTTTTCTAGGGTCTCTTGCTTTTGATCTTCCAACTTGGTCCTCATTATGTGGGGTTTAAGCCTACTCAAATCTGATGGCCTCACTGGCTTCAAGAAAAACTCCTCTGCTCCTTCCTCCAGACATCTAAAACCAATTGAAATATTCATCATCAGAATTTCACCTCAAAAAATGTTCAGGAAAAAAAAATTTGATGAAATATTTTACTCCCTTACCTGTTAATCCTTGAAGGCACATTCCTGATCCAGTTCAAGACTTCTGCATACCAAACCCAAGATTTGGTTCCATCACATGTACTTACCCTTGTTTGACAGGGAATTAGAAAGGAGGAAAAAGAACTTTTATGGGCAAATGATTACTGCCATGTTTTGTTTAGATTTGCTTCAGATCTAGTGATGAATTAATGGCTTTAAGTCTTTTACTGGTTGTCTAATTTTGTAATTGCAAAGTTAGTTATCGAAGAACTCTATTGATTTGTTATATGTACTGTTAAGAATTGCAATGTTCGGAAATAATAGACTACACCGGTTATGTGTCTAAATTGTGTTAATTGTAAGTAATATAATTTCATTGATAATAATAAACATGTACAAACACCAATTATATAGACTGACTATCACCTAAATAAGGAAATATAAATCTGTACAAATCAGAACCAAATCAATCCTAATTATGACACAAATCTCCTAATAATATACAATAATTATATTACACAACACTCTCCCTCAAGCTGGTGAATGTATGTCTGTCATTCCCAGCTTGCAAATAAGGTCCTGAAACTGCTCAATGGGAAGTCCCTTGGTCAACATATCTGCTAATTGATGTCGTGAAGGAACGTACTCTGTGGATATGAGACCACTCTCTAATTTCTCTTTAATGAAGTGTCGATCTACCTCTATATGCTTTGTCCGATCATGTTGAACTGGGTTGTGTGCAATGCTAATGGCAGACTTATTATCACAAAACAATCTCATAGGAGCTTCATACTTCATTTTGAGGTCATGAAGTATAATCTTCATCCATAACAACTCACAAATCCCTTGAGCCATAGCTCTAAATTCTGCCTCGGCACTTGATCTTGCAACCACATTTTGTTTTTTACTCCTCCATGTCACCAAGTTTCCTCCCAAGAACATGCAATATCCAGTGGTAGATCTCCTATCAACAATTGACCCTGCATAATGCATCGTGATATACTTCCACGGATAAATTCCCTTCCTTTTTGAACAGTAGTCCTTTCCCTGGAGAGGCCTTCAAGTACTGAAGAATTCTATTCACTGCCTGCAAATGCCTTTCTCTTGGATCATGCATGAATTGACTCACTACACTGACCGCGTAAGCTATGTCGGGTCTAGTGTGAGATAAATAGATAAGTTTTCCCACAAGTCTCTGATATTGTGCCTTTTTCCACCTTCAGGCTTTCCAAGTCATTCCCAATCCCGTGATTCTCGCTTCTATAGGTACTCCAAAGTAGTCTTACAACCTAGCTTACCGGTTTCTTTAAGAAGATCAAGGATATACTTCCTTTGAGAGATAAAGATACCTTGTTTAGAGTAAGCAACCTCTATTCCAAGGAAGTACTTTAGCTTCCGAGGTCTTTCATCTCAAATTGAGCACCAACCTCTCTTAGAGATTGTTTCTCAAGCTCATCATCACCGCAATAATCATATCATCTACATAGACCAAAAGAATCGTAAGTTTGCCATACCGAGAATGTTTTATAAAGAGGTATGGTCACCTTGGCTTTGCCTGTACCCCAAGGAGATCATAACTTGAGTAAACTCCGCCAAACCAAGCGAGGAGACTGCTTCAAACCATATAATGCCTTCTTGAGTCTACAACCCTTATTCCCCCCTTCAATAACCCCATATCCAGGTGGAATTTCCATATATACTTCCTCTTCTAAGCTTCCGTGTAAGAAAGCATTTTTAACATCGAATTGGTGCAATTCCCAACCGAAGTGTCTTTGCCGAGGAAAGTATAATTCTTATCAGTATTCATCTTTGCTCGAGCAAATGTCTCCTCATAATCAACCCCATAGGTTTGGGTGTAACCCTTTGCAACCAGCCTCGCCAGTATCGGTCTAGTGTGCCATCCGACCGATATTTAACAAAGTGTATATCCATCTACAACCAATCGCCTTTTTGTTCTTTGGTCTCTACAATTTCCCAAGTCTCATTCCTTTCCAATGCACCCATTTCCTCATTCATGGCTCGAATCCAATTCTCATCCTTTAAGGCTTCCTGTACTGAACTAGGGATTCTGATAGAATCAATAGTGAAATAAAGCTCGTGTCTGCATGAAAGGTTTTTAGTAGACACAAATTGGGATATAGGGTATTTAGCACAAGATATTTTTTCTTTTCTCAAGGCAATTGGTAAATCATCTGGGGTAGGTTCACAAGAGACATTTAAAGTATCTTCGTGGTTATGAGTACTTACCTCTGGTTCGGACGATTGGACTTGCTGTTGGACAAGGTCGGGTTTCTGCTTGTATCTTTTCCGGTAATATTGCTTCCCAAATTTACCATTACTATCCTGCACTGCATCTTCCTCTTTGTCATCCGTGACATCCTGTAAAGAAAAAAGCGACAAGGGACTCGGACTGCACTCGGACTCTAGAAGGGACTCGGCTTCTGCACCACTCTCCCACCGTCGAGGACTAGGGAAGAAGGAAGGCGATTCATGAAAGGTAACATCCATGGAGACATAGACGCGACGAGTTTGGTGATAACACTTGTACCCACTTTTTGTTTGGGGCATACCCTATGAAGATACACTTGATGGCACGAGGATCTAATTTTCCTCGATGAGGACTATGAACATGGACAAAGGCGAACATCCAAAGACTCGACTCACGAAGATTAGTCATAATGGGAATAGAAGGATGAAAGGTAGACAAGTGTTGTCTGATCGACACCATCTAGGACACGAGAAGGCAACCTGTTGATCAAATAGGTGGCGGTTAAGACAGCTTCCCCCCAAAAGGACTTGGGAACAGACATTTGAAAAAGTAAAGACCTAGCAACCTCAAGAAGATGACGGTTTTTTCGCTCTGCAACCCCATTCTGTTGAGGGGTGTCCACACAGGTTAGCTCATGTACAATACCATTATCTTTAAGAAATTGGGAAAAATTTTGATTCACATACTCTCTCCCATTATCA
This sequence comes from Calophaca sinica, assembly GCA_037113605.1. Classification (NCBI taxonomy): domain Eukaryota; kingdom Viridiplantae; phylum Streptophyta; class Magnoliopsida; order Fabales; family Fabaceae; genus Calophaca; species Calophaca sinica. The sequence continues at coordinate 4,867,146 of CM073731.1, forward strand.
GAATGCAATCTTTTAATCCTTTTTCCAAATTGAGTTTGAATCATATTGTAAAAGTTTACAAACAATTGGAAAACTTCAGACTTATCTTTCATGAGAAATATCCAGGTAACCCGAGTGCAATCATCAATAAAGGAGACAAACCATTTTGCTCCAGAAATATTACAAATGTATGTAGGTCCCCACACGTCTGAATGAATACGATCAAAAGGATTGGAACTTTTATTATTACTAGGAGAAAAAGTTGTACGATGGTGTTTAGCAAATTGACAAACATCACAATGAAAGGACTCAACTGACATTTTTGTAAATAAAACAGGAAATAACGACTTAAGGACACTAAAGGGAGGATGACCAAGACGCCTGTGGTGTAGCCATATCTGGGCGGATGACCAAGATTCTGACTTTGTTGGATGACTGGAACTGAGAGCCTTTTGTCCAATGCTCTCTTTATTCTTCTCATGTTGCAAGTAGTATAACCCGTCCTGTTCCTTAGCAATTCCAATCGTCCTCCCCGTGGCAAGATCCTGAAAAACACAATGGGAATGGAAAAATGTTACTGCACAATTTAAATCTTTGGTGATTTTATGAATGGACAGGAGGTTACTGGACAGCTTAGGAATATGAAGTACATTCTTTAAGTGATGGGTTTGAAGTTCAATGTTTCCACACCCGGTAACTGGGATTTGTGATCCATTAGCTACAGTGATGTGTTGACTACTAGGTAAAGTGGTGTAAGATGAAAAATAAGAAGCATGGGGTGTCATGTGATCTGTAGCACCAGAGTCAATAATCCAGATATTCTCAGTACCAGAAGCATTAAAGGATAAGAAACTAGAACTCTTACCAATCATGGTGAGGGAGCAAGTGGAAGAGGAAGGCTTACTAAGGGAACTCATAAGAGCTCGCAGACGTTCCAACTCATCTTTACTAAGAGCGAGGACCTCCTTTTCAAGTTGAGTGGTGGTGAGTCTTGACCAAGGTGTCTGAATCGGTGATTGCTTGGTTAGCGCGCCTCTGAAAAGGACCCTTAAGTCCCCAATACGCTCCGTAACCTTCTCCTTTCCATGTAGTTTAAAACATGTCTCCTTAGTGTGACTCGTCCTCCTATAGTGAGAGCACCAACGATCTTCACGATTAGACTTAGTATGAGGCTTCCCGTAAGAGAAGGATTCCTTTATGGGACCCTTCACTAAGTTAAGACTGAACTTTCAATGGGTTTATCTTCCAACATTCGCCTACGACTTTCTTCACTACGAACAGTGTAGAACACCTCTGAGAGAGAGGAGTTTCTCTTTGCCTAAAATTTGAACCCGAATAGGATCAAATTCAATTGAGTCCGAAAGAAACTTGAAGATTCTTGATCTCTCAATAAATGTAGTCAAGTGGCGGAATCATCAAGGCACTTCATCTTCAAGTTTTGATATTGATCCAATTCAATCCACAAACCATTCAATGTCCCATAATAGTTTCTGAGAAGAAGTACCTGCTTGATGCGAATATCTTATTCTCCAACTCATAACAAGTCAAATATCTTGTTTCATGGAATAAGTTTGAGACAAATTGTCCCAAATCTCCTTAGCGATGAGAAGAACATGCGATTTCGACTAATCTCCTGAACCATAGAGTGCCAAAACCAAGTCATGATAAGTGAGTCATCTTCATCCCAAGCTTGAATGTAGGATCGGTTTGGTGGTGTCTTTCCCTCGATATGTTTGACCTCTTACGACTCTTGAGAGTTGTGCGAACAAATTGGGCCCATTGCATATAGTTACGCCCATCAAGCTTCAGACGTACCTTTAAGCACCCAAGTCCGAATGGCTTAGTGTCCGATCAAAGAACCTGCTTTTCTCCGTAAACAAATTTGTCACCTGACATGGTTAAAAAAAGAGAAAAAAAAACAGCACACAAAACAGGGCCTTAAAGGTTGAAGAAGAGGTGCTTCACTGTAAGCCCAAGGTCGAGATGCCAAACACAGCTTATGGCCCCTGATATGGAACCAGGAGGAGCCGACGAACTAGACGGTACAAGCGGCGAAGCGATCGGAGGTCGGGAAGGCGGCGCGTGGGTTCCACGCGCTCGAAAAACAGAGATGCGGTGACGGCGCATGTGGGCGCGTGTGATGTCAGATGGGCCGGAAATTTTGAGGAACGTCAGATCGGCGGGAGTCGCTCCTGGTGAAGGTGGTTTCGCCGTAAAAACTCGCCGTAAAAATTTTCCGACAGCCGCAGACGGCGGTTCTGGCGGCGGCGAGTTGAGCTGGTGGGCGAACTCAATCAAACCAGACTGGTCTTGAGTAAAAACGCAGCAATGAAGGCTGCCTGAGTGACAAGGAAGACAATGCAAAGAATTAAGGTCGCTGAGGAAAAAACAACGCAAAGAATGAATGAAGGTCGACTTGATAACGACGGCTAAACCTAGCTCTTGATACCAAATTGTAAGTAATATAATTTCATTGATAATAATAAACATGTACAAACACCAATTATATAGACTGACTATCACCTAAATAAGGAAATATAAATCTGTACAAATCAGAACCAAATCAATCCTAATTATGACACAAATCTCCTAATAATATACAATAATTATATTACACAACAGTGTTTCATAGTAATTGTGTTTGAATATGCAAGTTTGGCTCCTCATGTAATTGTTTATCATGCTCTATGAACTACAAGTAGTGAAAATTAGAGCAAATTGTCCTTTGTAATTATATTTAAAGTTTTGTTGCCCAATGATGAACAATAAATGATTGAGTGGCTACGTGGTTTTGTTCATAGTCCGACCTGTTTAGAATATTAGGGAAAGAATACTGAGTGGATTGTTGTCTTTGATTAAATAATTTGGCTGTATAAACTCTTGAGGTTTGCCCTGGTTCTCATGCTTACACTTGGGCAAAGGAATCAAGTAATGTGCACTTTATGTTCATGGCAATTGATGCCTTCATTCACAAGTAGGTATTAGAAGTGTTTTCAATTCTTTAGATCATGTTGTGCTCCTTGTTGAAGCTCACTCCAATGATGAAATTTTCTGAGCATCTTTCTAATTCTGGTTTTTTATTGTCAGTCAAGTAGTTTCAGTTTCACAATGCAGATCACGTACAAAGCATTACTACATATGTCTTACCTATTTATTATTTTTCTTATTTGTAGAATATCTACTGAACGTTATTTGAGATGACTTTGGACGACGATTCTCTTGTTATTATCGTGAAGGTTGAGCTGCTAACGATATTTATTTTGGTGATTATTTTGGTGATTATGAGGATTGGCATCTCACATCAATTGGCATCTCACCATCTGAATATGAGGAGATGAAGACTCAAGTTTTTAACCTGACAGCTGAAAACAAGGCTCTTAAGGATAAGTTGGACACGATTGCTGCAACACAAGAGCAAATGCGTCAGTTTATGGCAAGTTTTTCATTGACTCATCCTTCTCCGTTGGTTGTGCCACCACCACCACCTGCACCTGCGCCTGCAAATGAAGATGATCAACACGATGACGAAGCACTTTGTGATGACTTCGATGCAAATCTTTGATGCGTCTTTCTTTAAGTTGGGTCGTAGACTGCTAGTTTTACGGACATTATGTCGTTGAAGTTTTTTATGAATTTACATTACGTATGGTTTGTATGTGTTATGTTTTGGTTTGTATGGATTGTGTGATGGACATATTTTGGTTTGTATGGATTGTGTGATGGATATGTTTTAGTTTATATGGATTATGTTTATGTTTTCATGTTATTTAAAAACTTTTTATTATTTATTTTTAAAGACCAAGTTCATATGGATTATGTTATGGATTATGTGATGGATATGCTTTGGTTTACGAAAGAGAGGATAATGATGATTGTTTCCAAGAGTGCCGTATTGGAAGTAAAGATATCTCTGATCTTGTTAGGAAAGCAGTCAAAGCTCAGGTGCTTACATTATCAGAGTTCAAGATTCATGCTGGGTTTACACTGAATCGGCCCTGTTTGAATCTTTTCATGTAGTCTTGTGAGCCCTTTACACTTTGCCTTATTGAAGCTTGGTCAGTCGAATACAAAGCCAGGAAAAGTCAAAATCAAGCTGTGCCTGTCGATGATAATGATAGAAATGATGACTCATGCGGGTTGTGTGGTGAAGGGGGTGAGCTGATTTAAAATCCGTCACTAACAGTGAGGGATTTTTTCTGTCACAATTAGCGACGGATTTTAAATTCCGTCGCTATTTGTGACGGATTTTAAATTCCTCACTGTTAGTGACGGAATTTATCCCTCATTATTAGCGACGGAAATAAGTTTTTGTTTTGTTTCGTCCCCACTTTTTTGTGACGGAAAATATATATTTGTGAGGGATTAAATCCGTCGCAAATTACGACGGATTAATTTTTCCCTCGCTAATTTTTTAGCGACGCCAAAATCAGTTACGATTTTAGCTCCGTCACAAAATTTCGTCGCTAATAGATTAGTGACGGATTTTTAATCATTTAGTGAGGGATTTCTTCCCTCGCTAAAACTGATTTTTCTAGTAGTGTCTGTTAATCTCTTGGTGCTTCATATAACTGTTAAATACTAACTCGCATGAAGTTTGGTCATATGCTTGTAATAAAAAGTGCAATACTTAGATGAGTGATTGCTAATCTTTCTTTTTAATTGCCACTAGTTCAGTTTATTCCATCATTGTTTGACATACATTTCCTTATCATACCAACATTTGTTGGATATTTGTTTTGTATTGTCAACCTTTTTATCATGTTTGTAAAAGGTATATGCTTGAGATGAGGGAGGTTACACGAGTGACCTTAGTGATGCATTGTGCAATTTTGTTGCTTCTTTCGTCATTTACGTAACCAACTCAATCTACATGCTTTAATCTTTTTTTTTTATCATATTTTATTTGATATTAATCATTTGATTGTGTAATGTTAAAATTGGTTTTAATGAGTTTGGTGTTGATACAAATTTGGGTGTTGATGACAATTTTGGTGTGCATTTTGTGTTATCACAATATTATGCACTGGAACAAATAGCAGTATCATGTGAATATGAAGGAAAAAAAAGAGAATAAACAGCGCTTCCTAAAGGAAGGTTGTTTATTGTCGGTTTTCAATAGCGCTGCAAAAATGTTATTTTTTTGAAAACACATTCAGCAACAACTGAATATGCAGCGCCTTTTAAGCGCTGTTTAAGACTAAAATTAAGCGCTGTTTATTGTATTTTTTGTTATAGTGTTATTATATTATTTTTTAGTTTTCACGTTGATTATTTATAAATACAGCAATGATTTTTTGACATCAAAGTTGGACACCGTACACAAACACCATAGGTCTGAATGGTGCTTTGGAATAATGAAATACAGGACGAGAGAGAATAAAAACAATAAACAATCACTAAAACAGATTTTGTAAAATATGACATCACTTTAAACAGCGCTTTAAACTAAAGTGCTAGCAAAAATCGCGGAAAAACATTCACTTGCGTTTACCCAAGAAAGCGCTACTGAAAGTTCGTTAATAGCTAGCACTTCCCCAGGAATGTGCTACTAATATTTTAGCGTCAAGAATCACTAGCGCTTCTCTAGGAAAGCGCTAACGCTAAACAATAATCATTAGCGCTTTCCCACAAAAGCGCTATCTATGCCCCCAAAAAAATTATATCCCATATTCTGTCTCTGTTTACTCAGTTTGCTCACTCGATATTTTTCTCTCTAGCTCTTTCTCATAGCGTCCATCTCGTTCTCTTTCTCTCGTCGTCGTTGAGCTCGCCGTCGTTGTCTCTCCTTTTGAGCATTTCGTTCTGTTACTCGATCGTTAGCTCTCTCTCTCTCTCTCACAGCGTTCATGTATTTCTCGCAACGACGCGTCTCTCTGTCATTGAATTGGAGGGCTTCAAACTCGTTTTCTCTCATTATTATATAAAGGTTTTGTCTGTTCATTGGATTAGAGCTGTGATGTCTCTTTATTTAGTTCTATTCTTTTGGGTTTTGTTTTTATTGTGTTTCCTTGTTTGTGTAGGTTTAAGCCTGCTACTGTGGTTGTCTCTTTTGGGTTCGGGGTTTGGTTTCGCACTAAAGAAGAAAGGTTTGATTCTTGGAAGAAAGGCTCTGTTTGGTTTTTCCTGTTGGTAAGTTCTCATTCTCCTCTTTCTTGCTTCTGCTGCTAGCTTTTTGTTTGCATCTCACTGTGAGGTAGAAAAAAATTAAGTGTTGTGTGATTTGTATGGTTTTATAGTAGAGTTTGTTTTGATGTTGGAGCTGTTTTGATGTTGTTGCTATGCTGGTTCTTATAATGTTCTTTTGGGTTGAAAGAATAGGAAGTTTTGGTTACCTTGGTGGTGGTTTACAAAAGGAATAATTGTGTAAAAAGATTGGACATGTGTTGAACTTTAAAGTGTTTTATGTTTGATTGGATTTGATATATTTTGGAATGTCCATATTTTAGGGGAGAGTCTGCCAATTTTTTGTTAAAAATTCAAACTATGAATTGAATACGAACTGTGAATTGTGGATTGACGACATAGCATTAGCTATAGCCCGATGCGTTAGATTATCAAGTTTTGACCTTGTTTAGTGGTAAAATATTGATGTTTAATATGATGTTATATTAATGGGAATGACTGTTGAATTTGTAAAAGTTGAAGTTAGAATGGATCGGAAGTGGATGTCTGCCAATCGTTTGTCGAAGGAATATAGAGATGGAGTGCAAGATTTTATTAGGTTTGTAGTTCAGCATGAAAAAGAACTAGACCTGAGTAGAATCATGTGTCCTTGTTTGAGTTTTTGTTATGTAGGCCGAGTTAATGTTCAGGAATTGGAAGGACATCTAGTGAGCAATGGAATTGATCAGAGTTATACCTGTTGGACAAAGCACGGTGAGAAAAGAGGCGAATCTTTTAATACGGGGAAGAGTGGGAGATATGCGTCAGATGACGCTTGTAACACCCTGGGCCGCCACCCATTTTTGGGCCATACCACAGTGTGCCCGACCCACTGTCTCTGCAACGCATACCGGGCCCACAGACCCCTCTACAATGCATGCCACAGTGTCCGGTTCACTCACAGGACTTCACCACCCCCCTTTGGATTTAATTCAAATTAATGGTGTTTTTGCCTTCCCTAGGAATCGAGCCATGTACCTAGGGGTTAAATACAATGGTTTTTGATTCCTTGTAATTGGTTGGTATTAGGAATCAAAAACCATTGTATTTAACCCCTAGGTACATGGCTCGATTCCTAGGGAAGGCAAAAACACCATTAATTTGGATTAAATCCAAAAGAGGGTGGTGAAGTCCTGTGAGTGAACTGGACACTGTGCATGCATTGCAGAGGAGTCTGTAAGCCCAGTATGCGTCGCAGAGATAGTGGGTCGGGTACACTGTGGTACGGCCCAAAAATGGGTGGCGGCCCAGGGTGTTACAACGCCGATACAAATGCATATTATGGCGACCATTTTGAAAAGATGGCAAATGCGGTTGAAGAAGATCTCCGTTATTATCCTCAAATGTTTGAGAAGTTGGTAAGTGATGCGGAGAAGCCGTTGTATGAGGGTTATACGAAATTCACGAGATTATCGGCGATGTTAAAGTTGTATAACTTGAAGTCGGGCAATGGATGGACTGATAAGAGCTTTACGGACTTTCTCACCTTATTGAAAGATATGTTGTCGGATGATAATGTGCTTCCTGGTCGGATATTTGAGGCTAAACAAATGTTACGCTCTATTGGCATGGGCTATGGAGGATACAAGCTTGTCCTAACGATTGTATTTTATTTAGAAATGAATATGCATCGTTAAATTCGTGTCCTAAATGTAAAGCCTCACGGTATAAGAAGAAGGAAGCTCCAGAGAAGGTTATGTGGTATTTCCCCATAATTCCCAGATTCATGCTCATGTATCGTAGTTCAGAAGATGCAAAACACTTGACATGTCATGAGGATGAAAGGATTAAGGATGGCATGCTGCGGCACTTGGCAGATTCTCCTCAATGGAAAAAAATTTATATTGAGTATCCTGATTTTGGGAAAGAACCAAGAAACCTAAGACTTGCATTGTCTACTGATGGGTTTAACCTGCATTGTGTTCAGAGTAGCTCTCATAGTATATGGCCAGTGATTTTGGTAATTTATAACCTACCTCCATGGCTATGCATGAAGCATAAATATATGATGTTGTCTATGTTAATTTCTGGGCCCAAACAACCAGGAAATGATATGGACATATTCTTGGCACCTTTAATTGAAGACTTGAAGCAAATGTGGGAGACGGGTATAGATGTGTACGATGGGTACAGAGAAGAAAGTTTCATCTTGAGGACTATGATCTTTGGCACAATTAATGATTTTTCGGCATACGATAATTTGTCTGGATACAATACTAAAGGCCAGTGTGCATGCCCTATATGTGAAGATGGTACTGATTGGATGTGATTAGAATATGGTAAGAAGAATGTCTTCCTTGGACATCGTAGGTTTTTGCCTCAAAAGCATCATTATCGGTCGTGGAGGAAAGCATTTAATGGGAATACTGAAGAATGTAGAGCTCCTTTGCCTTTGACGGGTGCACAACTGTTTGAAAAGGTAAAAGATTTGAGTATTGAATTCGGGAAATCTTTTGCGAGAAAGCTTGTCACACGAGGGTGGAAGAAAAGGTCGATTTTCTTTGAGCTGCCATATTGGGAGTCATTGTACGTGAGACATTTCATTGATGTGATGCATGTTGAAAAAAATGTCTTTGATAGTGTCATTGGTACCTTACTCAATGTGCCCGGGAAGACTAAAAATGACATCAATGCAAGGCGGGACTTGGTTAGTATGGGACTAAGACTTGAATTGGGACCAGTAAAAAAGGGGAAACTACGTATATATGTACCTCCAGTTGCTCATACTTTGTCTAGAAAGAGAAAACGGTTCTTTGTAAGTTTCTTCATGGAGTTAAGGTTCCAGAGGGGTACTCTTCAAACATTATGAACCTCGTATCAATGAGAGATCTCAAGTTAAAGGGTCTGAAGTCCCATGATTGCCATGTTCTCATGGAGAATTTGCTACCCATTGGCATACGATCCATTTTGCCCATAAAAGTGCGAAATACCTTAACTAAACTTTGTTTATTCTTCAAGGCAATCTGCAGCAGAGTGATTGACTCAGGAAAGTTGCCACCATTGCAAACAGAAATTGTTTTGATTTTGTGTGAGCTTGAGATGTATTTCCCACCTTCATTCTTTGACATAATGATTTATTTGACAATTCATCTGGTTAGGGAGACACGATTGTGTGGACCAGCTTACATGAGATGGATGTATCTGTTTGAGCGTTACATGAAGATATTAAAAGGGTATGTGAAAAACTGATCACGGCCAGAGGGTTGTATTGTTGAGCGGTACACAGTCGAAGAAGCTATTGAATTATGTTCCGACTACCTATCTAATGTTGGATGTAGCATAGGGATGCCGACATCTCGTCACACAGGAGGAAGTGAAGGAAAAGGGATTACTGGATGTAAAATATTGACTATATCAAGGCAACTGATGGAGCAAGCACACTTATATGTTTTACACAACGCCGATGAGGTTGAGTCCTATGTTGTGAAACACAACGAAATTCTCAAGCGTATGTACCCAATTAAGAATCAAAATTGGTTAACAAGAGAACACAATCGATGTTTTATAACGTGGCTAAGAGATCACATTTCTGAAGAGTTTAATGCAAATCCTAGCTCGGTTTCAGAAAGATTGAAATGGTTAGTTAAAGGTTCAGCTATACATACTATTTCTTACACCGGTTATTTGATTAACGGGTTCACATTCTATACAAAAGAACATGATGATCAGAGTAAAATGAAAAATAGTGGGGTCACTCTTGTTGCTCAAGCTATGCATATCTCAAGTGCCAAAGACAGAAATCCCATTTATGCGAATATGTCATACTTCGGGGTTATTGAACACATATGGGAGTCAGATTATGCGATGTTACGGGTGCCTATGTTCCATTGTAACTGGGTTGAGAATAATTACGGTGTGAAAACGGATGACTTGGGGTTCATACAGGTGAATTTCAATAAGTTGGGATATAAAGATAACGCTCATATTTTAGCATCGCAAGCTCGACAAGTGTTTTATGTCACCGATCCATCTGATATGAATTGGTCCGTTGTTTTGTTGACTAACAAAAAAATTGTTAATGGGATTGATGATCAAGCAAATGAAGATGTTGATATTGAAGATGACTCGTTCGTTGCGCTACAATCACTGTTTGGTGATGAAAGTACATCAACAGAGGATGATACATATATTAGACATGATCATAAAGAGGAGCTTTGGATCAGTCGGAGGAAAAGAAAAAGGAAAGGTAGATTGTGTTTTTTTAGTTAAATGACTATGAATTATGTATTGTTAAATTACTTGTGTGTCTAATTACTTGTGTCTAATTTTTTTTTTGCAGATAGATAGATGGAATTAGATCCTTGTTTGTAATTGGTTTGGCGTCTCATGCACTTTGGCTCGATCTCATGTTATCAAGCTGTAAGATATATACCACCAATCTCTGGCTGGTGTTTTTTTTTCCTTCTTTTTTGTGAGGTGTATTGTTACTATTTGACATAAATTTCTAAGTTACTATATAGTAGTAGTTAGATGTATGTTGTTAGCCCATGTGAGGCATTATTTTGGTTGGCATTGTTTGTTGTAATTATACAGGTACTTATGTTATTTTGGAATATTCATGTTTTAGGGGAGATTCTGCCAAAATGTTGGTAGAAATTATATTGGCGGGGTTTTAAGAATTATCAGTAGCTGTAATATATACTGCTACTGTGAAAAAAAAGGAGAATAGCTAGCGCTTTCTTGAGAAAGCGCTATGTACTGTTGATAATACATAGCGCTTTTTCAAGGAAGCGCTAGTGAAGTTCCGTTAATAGATAGCGCTTTCTTGAAAAAGCACTATCTATTATCAACAATAGATAGCTCTTTTTCAAGGAAGCGCTATCGATTCTAATTTTCGCTAACACTTATAAAACGCTGTCTTTTTTATGTAGATCACTAGTGGTTGAATAGGAAGCGCTTTTAAGCGCTAGCGAAGGCAAAAAATAAGTGCTATCTATTTCGTTTTATGGTGTAGTGAATGTAGTTATCAAAATAACATAACTCTTATAAATAATACAAAATTTGATTATTTCTGTCATTTTGTAATGCAATAATCACTGGTGCATAACTGAATATATTTTATTGACTCAAATATATATATATATAGACACATATAGGGGAGGGATCAAGTTACTTCATAAGTAACTCTTGTTTGAGTTACTCCGGTTAATATCCCTTTATAGACATTTAATTTCTTCAATCGAACTGTCAAATATCGTCATATTATGTTAACGATCATGCATACCAAATTTTAGATAAATTGGACATCTGTAGCTATGTAATCATATGACCAACATTTTACTTGTAAATTAAAACATATATTATACGTTGAATTGAAGTGATTTGATAAAATATCAATTATTTTTAAAATTTTATGAAGTTTTATAGAGTTGATCTACTCAATAAGAACTTTTAATTTGATGGTTCGATTTATGAAATTTGATGTCCATAGAGAGATATTAACCGGAATAACTTAGACAAGAGTTACTCCTCGAGTAACTTGATCTCTCCCTATATATATACTTATATTTTTTTTATACACGCACACACAAATAGCTCTAGTAATTTGTTCTCCTTTTGGGCTTTCTTTGTAACGGGCTTGAGTTTTTGTGCAACATAGCCTCCTCATATGAAGTAGACGCCACTTTGGAGAGAATTAGGTTTACTAGTCACTCCTTAGAATAAAACTCTACAAATATATAAGGATGTAACTCCTGTCATTTTCAATATTGAGTAATATTTGAAGTTTGTTCAATTGTGAGTGTGAAGAGTTGTGTCTCCCTGTGGGTTTTTGAAGTGAACCTCTTGGTTCTTATCAAAGATTTTCATACTTTTGTGGCAAATCCTCGCTTGACTTATCCACTACAAGAAATTGGTGAATTTCCTGCGGAATGCTACCGATGGCCTTCTGCCCATTGGAAAAATCTACGACCAACACCGACGAAAAAGTAAACAAAAAATTCCAGTGACATTACCGACGGTCTAGGCCGTCGGTAATAACAACAAGTCGTTACCAACAGTCATGCCCTCGGGAAAAAGCACGTGCCAAAATTGAAAAAAATCAAATGGAAGAATTTCCAATGGCCTAGGCCGTCGGTAATATATTCACGGAATTACCGACGGCTTAGCCATTAGTAATTCCGTGACTATATTACCGATGGCCTATGTCGTTGGAAAGGTTTCTTTAACCTTCGGACTTCCTTCTTCCTCCCGCATTCTGCAACTTTCTTTCTCTTCTACTCTCTTCGCTTCTTCCTCTTCTCCTCTCTTCTCCCATTGTTGTCCTCTTCGTCTTCCTCCTTTCAATGACCACGATTTGTGTTACTTCCTCCTCTCAAACTCACGTTTAGTATCACATATCTCTATCTCATCATTTTTTTGTTGTAGGTGTTGTTTGGAGCTGCCACCAGAGCTATCTCTGTGAGCCATTACTAAAGTGACTTACGCTGGAGTTACCGCCACACCGTTGTCGGAGCCACAGCTGTCGCCACCACAGGTTAGTATTACTGATTTCTACTTATTAACTAATAAATATTATTAATATTTTATAACAACTTAGGAATTAGTAGTTTAGCAACTAGTAATTTGTAATTTAGTAATTAGTATAATTAGTAATATTATATGTTATTTATTATTTATTTGATATAATTTTTTTATTCATTAATTAATTAATATGATTCATTGTATTAGGATTCTTTTTAATAATTTCTAATGTATTTTTAATATTGAATATATGTTAGCATTAGTTTTTAATATTAGGATATGTTAGGATTAGTTTTTTTTTATGTTAAGATATGTTAGGATTAGTTTTTTAATGTTATGATATGTTAGGATTAGTTTTTTTATTTTATTTTATGAAATTATTATGTTAGGATTTAGTTGATGTTATTATTGTTAATAATTTATCATCGAAGAAAATATGTTAAGATTAGTTGATTTTATTATCTTATGATCATTGAATTTAATTGTCATAATATTTAATTTATATATTATTATAATGTTAGATTAGTTTGTTATAACAATATTTTATATTGTTATAATAATATTTTATAATACACAACAGCATTATCAACGGGATAGCCTGTTGGTTACCTTAGCTGTCATTAAAAAAGATTCAAATTTGAAATATCGGAGATAACCTTAGTTTTCCGTTTGAGGTTCAATATATTATTGAGTGTGTATACTCTTTTTGAGTCTCGCTCATTGTATATTGAACTTTGAATTGTCCAAGTCGGACAGTTTGAGAAAAAACTTTTTTTGTACTCGTAATGGTTATTTCTCAGTTTCTCATGATCTATATTTAATGAAATTCCGGTCGTTACAAGTGGCTATGCCCACCGAAAATTACCGACGACTATAATTGCCGAAAGTTACTGACGGTCATGACCGCCGAAAGTTACCAACGGCCATGACTGTCGGTAATTACTGACGACTAGTTTTTGTTGGCCATCAGTAACCGTTTCCGACCAGCCAATGACCGGCGGACTGGTGGTCGTCGGTTAGCTGTCAAAAAACTGAAATTACCGACGGCCTTTGTGACGTTTTCGACGGCTAATGGCTGTCAGTAATGCCTTCTTTTCTTGTAATGATCACTCGCCAAGAGTGTGAAACCTTCTTCCTCATTCTCATCATTTCCATCTTTTTATTTTTGATTGTTTTATGTTTATGTGTTATTGTTATAAGCTTCATCGAAGCTTGCATTACATTGCTCTCTTTCTACTTTGATTTTCGTTTTATTTTCATCTTTAATTCTTGTTAATTACAAGATAACCAACTCAAAGGATGATCCATAAAAATAATATGAACACAGCTTGGTTCATATTAGATGTCAATGTGCTTCTTGTAATATGTTTATCTCTGTCTAATATATTTTTACTCTTAGGTTATCATGTTTTATTTGTATTCCTTATATGACTTGGATGTTAATGTATTGTCATGAAAAATGTTTATTCATATATATGACATAAGCAATTACCTCTAAATTTAAACATATTTTAATGTAATTTTTTTATTTTGCATAAGATATTGTTCTCTTATAATATCGATATATTAACTATATATTAATAAGTTTTCTTCTATAGTTCAGTCAAAAAAAAGTTTTCTTTCATAGTTTCTATCTTAATAGGATATAAATATGATTTAATAGTTCGAATATACTCCATTAATTGGAAGAGACAAAATTTAGTAGGAATTAATAATAAAAATTTAATTAAAATAAGTCATGTATATTTTTATAAAGTTTACTTTATTTTATCGTTTCATTGGAACAAACACACGCATGTATAATTGTATAAAAAGAAATATTTTTGAACATCCAAAGACATAAAATGAAAAATTGTTAGAGCAATTAAAATCAGATGATCATAAAATTATACAGAGATATATTAAATAAAGAAAATAATAGGCTAGGATGGGATAAGATAAGATATGATAAAATAAGAAAAGTTATCATTCATATTTAATGAACCAGACAATAAGAATGATAGCTTAAAAAAAGAATTTTTGTATTAATAAAATATAATTTATGTATTTAAACTTTAAAGCCCATATAGTGTCATGAAAGATTAGACATGAGAACCCACAATGATAAAAAGAGACGGTTTCAATGGAAATCCATCTTACAACAAATTTCTTTTAGGATTGGCTACTATGAAGGGAAAAAAATAAAAACACAGTTAAAGAACGTAGTATCATTTGAATAGTAATCAACATCGGACCAGTCAGACCGAAAACCGGTGTGCCGTACGATCCGTATAGCCGCTTAAAACCGTTTTGCAGATTACGGAAAATGAACTGCAAAATGGGATCAGATCTGGGTAAACTAGTGGGTCCTTAGTTGTAAACAGTCAAAAAAACAAAAAAAGAATTTTTAAGTAGATCTCCGGCGTTACTTCACCAACCTTCGAATGAAAACTGGAACTGTAGAGAGAGAGAGAGAGAGAGAGAGAGAGAGAGGTTTTGCCTGTGCCTGTTACCTTCAAATGGGGAAGAGGCTACTAGAACTAGAATTGCAAAGAGAAAGAGGGGTTTCGCCTGTGTCTGCTACCTTCAAATGGAGAGTACCGCCGGCACCAGAACCAGAAATGTTGCCGTGAATTGAACACTGCCATTTCATTTGCACTCTTTTCAAATATGGGTTGCACGATAAGACTAGGTGGACATCATTACTGACTTTTCATTTTCACTTTTATTGGATTTTTTATCGGACTTTAATTGGATGTAACTTTTCATATTTGTTTTCAATTTTTTTTTGTTTTGTAATGTTTTGCAACAAATCTAATGTTTTAGTTTTTACTATAATTAAAAAAGGGCATAAAATTATCATTTAAAGAAGACAACAGCCAGAAATGCTGACATGAATATGGCTGCCAAGAGTGTGCCACAGCAACCTGCCGCATTGCATCTTCTCCAGATTATTGGCAAAAACAAATAAAAGCAAAAAAAAAAAGCATAGAGCAAAGAAAAAAATCAAACACAAAATCACTTATTAACCTGCAAAATATCTGAGATAAAGATTAAAATCACAAAATGAGTGACCAAATAAAAGAAAATAGTGATTAGATGATTTAACAGTTCAGTAGAGAAGGATGCCGAAGTAATTGGGCAACCCAACCGTAACAAAACACCCAGAAATCTGCATCACAATAGAGAAAACAAATGAACCCAATCATAAAACTCAAAAGGAATCGATTTTTTACACACAATTAGGGGGGAAAATAGAAAGAAGAATTTACTTCCTTTCAGAGCACAGAGAAGCCGAAGAAATAGATGAGGAAGATGGGAAGCGACTTGTCTCCATGCGAACAAAGCTCCGCAACAGGGTTTACTGTAGAACATGAGAGAATAAGATGGAAAGAAGAAAATAGAGAAATTAGAGAGAAGACAGATTGAAGAAGATGCGCACCGTTTGTTCTCGTTCTCCCAATTTTTGAACATCTACACCTTCTTCCAACATTTGGAATCCGCTGCCCTCTACCACTGTTGTTGGTGCGGTGATGTTCCCCTCCGCGTGCAGGTGGCTTTCCGCAAAGAAGAAGAAGAAGAAGATGTCTTCGTGTTCCCTGAGCATCCTACGCACTGCACCTCCGGGCCCTCAACGCCGCCTTCGTGCGACCTCCGCTCCCCGTGCGGTGCTGCCTCATAGCGCGGCCCCTCACCTATCCTTTCTCCAGCCACCAGTTTGTTTCTTCACTTCTCTCTCACCATCATTCCCCTGTCCCGTTCCTCCTCCTTTCATCTTTCCCTTTTCTCCCTCTATTCTATTCTCGAGGCACCGATTCAACAACCAATGCATGCTTCTGTTTAGTTGCAGAGTTTCTCTGAGTGACAAATTTCTTTGTGTGCAGAGGGATTGGAACATGTGGCAGCATCGCCAGAAGAAGGAGCAAACGAAGAAGGCAGAACAGCTGAGTTTCGCGGGAAAAAATCCAGGAGACGATATTCGCTTATTATGTATAGGATTTATCTATACCTATACGTAAAAGTAACTGTCATTTTTAGTATTCATATTTTTTTCCTTAATTTACCTTTACTTAACTCAAAGTTTAAATTTAAATTTTATTCATAACTCCACTTATTGATTGTTATTATTCCATTTTCTTCTCTAGGTAGTGCACACGGCCTTTTGTTCAAAATCATTTTTTTCTTTTAAGAAATTTTTGCACACAAATCCAGAGAAAAAGTAGAGAGGAGAAAAGGAAAGAGATATGTGAGAGGGAGAAGACGAAAAAGATGGAGGGGAAGGAAAAGTGGAGAGGGAGAAAGAAGGAAGACTTATTAGCGACAAGAGGAAAACATGTTGTTGGGGCTTGTGCGACGAAACATAACTGGGGCGAAAAGAACTATATTGAATACAAAAAATATTATGTTTAATATTATTATTTATTTTTTAAAAGTTATGAATATTATTTTTTACTGGCATGTTTAATATTACCGAATATATTAAATTTTCTAAAAAAAATTATTTAATTAATATCGATTTTACCACAGTCAAACCATTAAACCTCAAACCAATACCACAGTCCGGTTTTAATTCATGTGCTTTTTCTTTTCAAGAATATAATATATATTTATCAACATAATTATGAATGATTTTAATTTTATAAATCTAAATTTAATTAAAATGTGTTTGAAGTAAAATAATTTATGTTTCAATATCTTCCTTTCAGAAATTAAATTTTGACTGATAACCAAATTTTTTGTTTTGACCAAACTCATATTATTTATATATTTATTTTAGTCTTATTATGAGGCTACTGTAGAATTGCAAGTCTCATTCTTATTGATACAATGTAACTGGTTACATTTATACTTGAGTGAATGTACAGGAGAAACATATGAAGCAAACGGCTCAACAGACTATAATTGTCATAATAGAAAACAAGAAATAACAAAATTTCAACTAACTTTTATCTTCCATCACCCCTTGCAAGTTGGAGCATGAATATCAACATGCACAGCTTGGAAATGAGATTTTGAATGTTAACGAAGGAAGGGCTTTGTATGTAAGTCTGCAGCCCTTGATTTTGTCTCTTATAAAATGGAAGTCAATCTCAATATGTTTCGTGCATTTGTCGAAGGTTGGATTTTGGGTTATCTGGATTGTGGATTTGTTATCACAATAGGGAACGTGAACACAAGAAAGAGGCTGAATTGTGTTTAAAACTTTTCGCAAACTTTAAGTTATAAACACTTGGTTATGAAGACTGTTTGTTATCGGATGCAGAATTAACCAGACGCTGGAATGAATTTATGAAAACTTGTTTTTCTTTGCAGAACAAAAGTAAATGTAAAGCAGTAAAGCAAGAGACACAGAGATTTATACTAGTTCACCACCAAACTGGTAGCTACGTCTAGTCCCTTCGTTCCTGAAGGATTTTCACTATAATCAACCTGATTACAAATTTTCTTAAGAGTATTCTACTGTCACAAACTTGACAATACTCTTAACTTCTCAAAACGACTCAGTACGATCAAGCCTTTGAGGAATCAAGCCTGTTACTAGGCAATACAACTTTCACAAAGATATTTTGAATACAATCAAATAACTCTCAAAGAGAGGATGAAAAGATTAAGCTTAAAACAATAGCTTTCTAAAGAAAGAATATAAGACGTTGAAGTTCAGTGTTGGTTCTAAGAAACTTGGTAAGAAACTTGGTTGCACACTTGAGTAATAGCTTTTTTAGTATCTCGTTTCTAGCCAACTTCTTCAAAGGAGACCTTGAGGTATTTATAGGAGTCTTGAGGATAATATTGTTGCAGATATTTCAGCTCCGAATCATTGGGTGAGGTAATTTGAAATTACGTCCTTTTCTTCCTTTTCGGAGAATATCATAATAGTACACATTACCGTTTTTGTACTATCTGCTTTTCACACATTTGCCTTGTACGAATTTGTCTTATTCTAAAGGTGTCACCTTTGATACCTCGTACATCAAATTGAGCGCACAAAATCAAATTCGAATATCATTCCAGGAAAGCTGAGGGCAGAGAGAATAAACGTGACCATCACGTGATTCATTAAAAGACCGGATGCTCGCTCAGAAACCAATAGGACGCTCGCAGCAAATGAGTTTTCCACGTGTCATAAGATAACATAATCGGACGCTCGCTAAGAGTGCATAGAGCAAGACGCTGAAGTGAACCGAATGCAGACACATAAAAATGTATTCATCTTTTTGTGAATTTCTTCTTCTTGCTTGAGTGAGTCATAAAACATGAATGATTTTAATGCCTACACACTTCAAGACTTATTAGAAGTAAAATTGTTCTCTTGTAAATACTTTGTTATCATCAAAATTAATGAGGGTCTAAACTTCTCAATCGTTTAGGTTCCAACAATCTCCCCTTTTTTGATGATGACAAATATCCAAGGTTGATGAATAATTTAGTTTCAAAAATAATTTCAACGGATCTCCCCCTGAGTTCAACATTCTAAGATACAGTCAAACATTTTCAAGTATCAGAGCATTTGCATGATAGCACAATACATACATGTATCAGAGCATATATTTAAATGACATTGAGGGCCAGATACTGAGATCATTGTATAAGAATTAAGATAAAATCATACCAACGAACATCAATGAATATCAGAGCAACAAAAATATGCTATGTATGATGAATAATGCATGTTATGTGATACTTAAGCGCGTTCATCAGATCTTACTTTTACTCCCCCTTTTGTCATCAGACAAAAAGAGTGTAAAACACATCATTGTCAAAACAATAAGAGAAAAATTTGAGGTTAAAAATTCATATCATTCAAAAGATAATTGTACGAAGTGCAAAAATAATACGGACATTTGAAACAAAGGAAAAGGTTTTAAGGTGGAGGAGGGAGGAGTTGATTGAGACGATCCATGAGCAGGTTCACAGTACTTTCCAACTGAGTCACTTTCTGAGTTGTAGCAATTAAGTTCTCATACTGTGCTCTAGAAATGATGACACGTTCATCATCTGCAAGAGAAGCAGGTTTTGGAACTCTTTCAGCATGTTCAACAATGGCCCTTTGCCATCTTCTGGAAGTCAATTTCTGATGTTCCTTAAGAACTCTTTGTGACAATCTCAGTCTTCTTTCCTTTCTTTCCTTAGCCTTAAGGAAGAATTCATCATTTGGTAGGGACCACTTGATTAATCTTTCAACCTTATGACTTTCAAACTCCAAATTCTGTTCCCATCTTAGCACCAATTCTTCTGGGTAAACCATACTCAGAAATACAGTTTCCCTATGCTTGAACAGCTCATCAACATATGCATCAAATCTGGCAAGCTCACCTTCTGATAAGTCTCTTCTTAGAACTTCTTTTGTCTCAGCAAGATAGGTGTTGAGAACATCATTCTCAGACAAATAAATTCTTCTCAAATTTTCTTTGTCTTCTTCATCTTGAGTAACAGGATTCAACCGAGGTAGAATAGCTTTGTCTTTCCAAGACATTGCCATTTGATTCCAGCTGAATCCAACTTCAAGATGTTTGCTAATTGTGATCCATTGATGTTGCAGTTTAAAAACACTGGGAGGCCTAATGACAGAGCACATCAGCATATCATCAAAATGCAGAATGCCAAGATTCGTGTCATAGACTCTATTGATTGACCCAACGGTTTCAAAAGTGGCCTTCTCAGAATTACAGCACCCTGAAGAGCCAGTATCTTTGGCGTCCCTTGCCAGCCTTGTGTGATATACTTCCATAGCATGATTTTCAGTTAAATCACCAACTTTCTCTAAAGAAAAGAAAGTGGTGTCATATACCTTGGGGGACTTTTCAAACTCCTTGATGGTCATAATCTCGGGAAGTCTTGGAGGAGGCTTTCCCTTTCTCTTTTTAGGTACAGACCATGGCAGCCATCTTTGCCTATCAGGCACAATCTTGATAGAGGCAAGAGAGGGGTCTCTATACTGAAGAGCCAATTCTTGCCTCTTCATCTCCAGGCAATGGTTCATAAAAGCTCTTTCTTCATCAATGATCCACCTTCTGCACTCTTCCAGAGTGAGAGGTTCATTCTGTGGCAGATACCGAGGGAGGTCAAATGACAGTGGAAGAATTCCACGATTTGGAGGAGGTCTCAACCTTCCACCAAAAGTCATTTGCAGAATGTCATTGTAGCTGAATGGAGCAATTTCCAGTCTTGCTACCCCTGAAGTAAATGTCTTCAAATGCCAAAGAGAAGGGTGATCATATACAGAATGATATACTTCTTCTCTGATGGGCACTGGTCTCTTAAGCTTCAACATAGACTTGGAAGCACCAAAGTAAGTAGTTTCTAATGTAGAAGTGGTTGAGGTTGATGATGGAGTGGATGTGTGAGTGGGAGTGGAAGTCACCTTGACTTTGTAGGTTTTAGGCTTGTTGGGAGTGATTTTGAATAGCTGATAGAAGGGGTGAGTGAGAGATGTGGCTACCTGTGAGGTGAGGGAAGTGCTTGAGGAGGTTGAGGAGTGTGGTTTGGGTAATTTAGATGTTTTAGGTGGGGCTAATGTTTGGATGAATGGTTCCCCAAGTACCAGGAAATAGTTCCTGAGGGAGTGATGTAGGGTTTTATGGATTTGTCTTGGTAATATGGAGGAGGTGGTGGTTATTGAGTGATAAGGGTGATGGCTTGTGAAGTGGATTTTGTGGTTCTTTTGGAGGATTGTGGTTTGGGTAATTTAGGTGATGAAACAGAGAGTGGTGGTGCAATAATAGGATCATCAGAACCAAATACAGTAATGGAATCATCAACAGTAAAATCCAGTACCTTTGGATTAAGCTTCTCAGAGAGCCTATACATTCTCCTTTTCTTGCCTTGAGGGGCATCAGCTGGAGGAGGAAGCTTGCTTCTGCCTAGGATCAGATGCTGAGATAGGCTTTTCAGCTTCTGCCTTTCTCTTCTTCTTCTCCATGATGTTTCTGATGGGGACTCTATCCTCATCATCTTCTGGTTCATCCTTCCTTTCTGGTGCAGGAGGCACCTTCTGCTTCTTGCTTGTCTCCTGGCCGAGACTCCACTCGCTTCTTTTCTTACCGGTTTACGAGCTTACGTGAGTTTCTTCACAACTTCACCAACAGTAGCATCAACTACTTCTTCCTGCTCTAGCTTCACTTGTTTGATCATGTCACCAGTGACAAGATTCATTTTCACCAAACTATTGACTCCAAAAAAATCAGGACGAATAATAGCACCTAATCCAAAATATTTTTCCTTTTCTTCCCCTTGCAAAGCTCCAAGCTTTATTGCAATTCCGTCTTTAATCATCATCGTAGTAAGAAGAACACCATAAAGAATGCTCTTGTTGATTTGTTTCTCTTCAACAGAACCCTTCCTCGAATTGACAAGTGCATTTACCAGATTGTTGAAGATCAATCTAGGTAAATTTATCTTGTGACCAGCCATATAGTTCCTCATAATGAACTTTTGTTCATAGTTCACAACGTCACTAGACCCAGCCTTCAGAATGAGACTTTTAGCAATTATCTTGTGAAGCACCCTGTAGTGACTCTTTAGATGCTTGCCAGACGGTGATTCCCCAGGTTCCTTCAACTGGTGATAATTCTCAAACAGAGCTTCATTAACATTCTCCATTCCATTGAAGGCTTTTTCCCAACCAGTATAGAAACTGATTCCTTCACATGGACACCTAATAGTATCAGCAATACTGTTTATAGTAAACACCATTTTAAAACCTCTAATATGGCCTTTAACAATACCACCTTTAAACATACGAATGTTTCCCCAGAGTTCCTAGATAGCAGTAACCAGAACTTCAGCTGATCCCAAAAGAAGTGGTTCGACCAGCCCAAAGCCCTTAATCCATCATCAAAATTAAAACCATAAAGCTTGAACTTCTCCAAATCAATTCTATTCTCAATCAAAGCTTTTCCTTCAGTCATAGTGTTGTAAATAGCATTGTCTTCCCATATTCTAACATCATACATGATTGCAGTAGAGGAGATGGAGGTTTAGGGTTTTCAGAGAGGGCACACAAAGAGAATGAGAGAAAATAATTTTTCGCAGAGAAGACAGAGAAAACAGAGGGTACAGAGTGGTGCAAAAGAAGTGGAGTAGTGGGAAAGTTTTGAAACAAAAGTACAGTTACTTTTTCAAAACAGCTTCACATTTCCCTTGATAAAATTAAATAAAAAGAAAATAAAAAAATAAAGATTCGCTTTGCATTAAATGCAGTTGTCAAAAATAAAGTAAATCAAGAATTTTTTTTATATTGAAAACGCAAATTTAATCATGACTCAGTAGGTGTGATGAGACGCTTCAGTCCCACACGCATGTGACACGTGTGTGTCCAGATGCACGCAACGAGTTCACCAGATGCTGAGTTATGCAATGGGAATGACATATCATATGCTTACACGTGTGAGTGCTTATGTCATACCAGATGCTGAAAGATACATATCACAAGACGCTGAGATTAGTCATTCTTCTATAAGATGAAAATTTAAATTTCTTCTTATAAAATTGAATCTATCTTCAGCAAGAGGTTTGTGAAAATGTCAGCCCACTGATGATCAGTGTCTACAAATTTAATTTCAAGTACACCCTTCTGAACATAGTCTCTTATGAAGTGATGCTTAATCTCAATGTGTTTTGCTCTAGAATGTAATATTGGATTCTTAGTAAGACAAATTGCAGATATATTATCACAAAAGATAGGAATGTTACTCTCTTTTATCAAGTAGTCTTCAAGTTGATATTTTATTCACAGAAGTTGAGATCTGCAACTTGCTGCTGAGATGTATTCAGCTTCTGCTGTTGAGAGTGTAATGGTGCTTTGTCTTTTGCTTGACCAAGACACAAGATTTTCTCCAAGGAATTGGTAGCGTCCACTTGTGCTCTTTCTCTCAATTCGGTCTCCAGCAAAGTCAACATCACAGAATCCTACTAACTTGTAATCTTTTGATTTCTTATAAAGCAAACAAAGATTAGTAGATCTTTGTAAATATCTTAATATTCTTTTAACAGCACTCAAGTGTGATTCTCTAGGATCAGATTGAAATCTAGCATATAGGCAGACGTTGAACATAATATCAGGTCTTGAAGCAGTAAGATAAAGTAGAAATCCAATCATACCTCTGTACATTTTCTGATCTACCTTCTTACCAGTTTCATCTTTACTAAGAATACAAGTGGGATACATAGGTGTGCACATTGGCTTGCAATCGACCATCTTCAATTTCTTGAGCAATTTCTTGATGTATTTGCTTTAATGTATATAGATGCCATCATTGCATTGCTTGATTTGAATTCCAAGGAAGAACTTCAATTCTCCCATCATGCTCATCTCAAATTCAGCCTACATTAACTTACAAAATTCTTTGCAAAGGCTTTCATTAATAGCTCCAAAAATGATATCATCAACATATAATTGAACAAGTATAAAATGCTTATTTGATGTTTTTCTAAAAAGAGTAGTGTCTACTTGACCTCTCGTAAAACCAATTTCCATTAAAATAGAACTTAGTCTATCATACCAAGCTCTAGGAGCTTGTTTAAGACATACAGAGCCTTTTTAAGCTTAAAGACATGTTCAGGAAATTCAATGTCTTCAAATCCAGGAGGTTGTTTCACATAGACTTCCTCAGTTATAAAACCATTTAAGAAAGCACTTTTCACATCTATTTGATAAAGAATTATCTCATGGTGTGCAGCAAATGAAGGTAAAATGAGAATTGCTTCTAACCTTGCAATAGGTGCAAAGGTTTTAGTAAAATCTATACCTTCTTCCTATGAGTAACCTTGAGCATCCAACCTTGCTTTGTTTCTCACTACCTTACCATCTTCATCAAGTTTGTTTCTAAATACCCATTTAGTACCAATAGCTTGTTTATCTTCTGGTAGAGTAACTAACTTCCAAACATCATTTCTTTGGAACTGATTCAACTCTTCTTGTATAGCCAGAATCCAACCTTCATCTTCCAATGCTTGATCAATCGTTTTAGGTTCTATCTCAGAGAGAAGTGCAAGATTTGCATGCTCTTTGAAAGAGGATCTTGTTCTCACTCTATCTCTAGGTTCTCCTATAATTTGATCTTTGGGATGATTAGTTTTGTATCTCCAAATCTTTCTGGCTTCAGCTTCTGCCTGAGTAGAATCCTGTATCTGGTTGTCTCCACCGGACGCTGAAGATGCAGGTTCACTATTTGATGTTCCACCGATATCTAAACCTGAAAATAACTCATCTAGCTCTGACATGGTAGTGTCAGGCTTCTTGTCATCAAACTTGACATGAAGGATTCTTTTACTATCAAAGTTTATTTATTGTATATTCTAAAAGCTTTAGATCTTTCAGAGTATCCCAAAAAAATACATTCGTCAGCTTTGGAATCAAACTTACCAAGTTGATCCTTAGTATTCAGAATATAACATATGCAACCAAAGGGATAAAAATAAGAAATGTTGGGTTTCCTACCCTTCCACAGTTCATATGCAGTCTTATTCAAAATAGGTCTAATAAAGACTCTGTTTTGAATATAACAAGCTATATTTACTGCTTCTGCCCAAAAATGTTTTGTAATATCAGCTTCATTGATCATGGACCTGGCCATTTCTTGGAGGGACCTATTTTTCCTTTCTACAACACCATTTTGTTGTGGTGTTCTAGGAGAGGAGAAATTGTGAGAGACGCCATTTTCTTCACAAAATTTTTGAAAGCTTTCATTTTCAAATTCTCCCCTATGATCACTTCTAATTGAAGAAATACAAATTCCTTTTTCATTTTGAACTGATTTACAGAAAATAGAGAACACCTTGAATGACTCGTCCTTGTGGGCTAGGAATCTAACTAATTTCCATCTAGTAAAATCATCAACAATGACTAACCCATATTTCTTTCCAGTCAAAAAGGTTGTCCTTGTTGGACCAAAAAGATCAAGATACAAAAGCTCAAGTGGTCTAGAGGTTGAAACAACATTTTTGGAATGAAAAGAAGTTTTAACTTGTTTTCCTCTTTGAGATGTCTCACAGAGAGCATTGGATTGGAATCTAAGATTTGGTAAGCATTTAAAAAGACCATGCTTGTTCAACTTTGAGATCAATCTCAAGCTGACATGACCCAATCTTTTATGCCAAGTCTATTGCTCATCTTCAACAGACATGAGACACTTGACATCTTGTTGTACAAGTTCAGAAAGATCAATTTTATAAATATTTTGTTTCCTCTTTGCAGTAAAGAATATAGAGCCATCTTTCTTGCTTTTTACTGAACATCCAGTTTCTGTAAAAATGACATCATAACCATTGTCACATAATTGACTTATGCTCAATAAGTTATGCTTTAGTCCTTCAACATACAATACATTATCAATAGAGGGAAGAGAGCATTTACCAATGCGACTAATTTCAACTATTTTACCTTTGTGGTTTCCTCCGAAACCAACATATCCTTCTTCTCTAGGTCTTAGCTCTTTGAACATATGTTTTTCTCCCGTCATGTGATGCGAGCAGCCACTGTCTAAGTACTAAGATAGGTGTGTTGATGATCAATGCATTTTAATGCACCTTTTATAGCTTTGCACTTTGTGTTTTTAAATGTGTGTCATGCCCAATAATTACTTTTTAACATGTTTTATATCTTTGGGTCTTAATTTGGGCTTTAGTGAAATTCTTTGCTAATTTTCGGATTTTATTACATCCTGACCCATGTTCTTTCTACAGGCCATAACTTGGGCTATACTTGTCCGATTGCAGTGATCTTTGTGGCGTTGGAAAGCTAAAAAGCAGAGCTACAACTCTTATGTTGGCACCGAATCCCATTTCTGAATTTTTGAAGGCCGAAATTGCATTTTATTGAGGCTGGCGTGATTTACTGCGAGTTGTGGATCACTTGCTCATGTAATTAGTTGTTATTGGGCTAATTAACCTGTCATGAGCCCTTCTCTTTGGTCATAACTTCTGATCACTTAGGTTAACCTAGGAGACATTATAAATACGTTTTTAGAGTCTTAGGTTAACACCTTTTAATTACTTTTGAATCTTTTGCCGTTTTTGAGTTTTAGCAATCGTTTCTCCTTTTCTCCTTCTTAATCTCGTTTTTGTCAAATCCTTCCATGGAAGGCTAAGACCTTAGATTAATTCACTGGTTAGGGAGTTTTTATAAGGATCTTGAGATTTGATTATTATTGTTAATTTCGATTTTCGGATTCTATTTCTTTTCCCTTTGATCTTTCATCTCTTTTATCTTTGTTTGCAAATTCGTTTTAGGTGTTGATGCTCAATCATATCAAATTCGTTTTTGCTCTTTGAGATCATTTGAAATATTTTGAACGCTTGTTTTAATTTATTTCGAATAGAGATCAATAGGATCTATAACGCTTAGTTGTAGGTTTGATTGAATTCGGTTATTAGATTAATTGTGTTCTTGTGATGCTTGTTCCTCGTTCATGATTAATTGAATTCTGTGATGCTTAATCCAGTAGGAATTCTTATAAAGTTA
Source organism: Calophaca sinica (assembly GCA_037113605.1). Lineage (NCBI taxonomy): Eukaryota > Viridiplantae > Streptophyta > Magnoliopsida > Fabales > Fabaceae > Calophaca > Calophaca sinica. The sequence continues at coordinate 4,894,189 of CM073731.1, forward strand.
ATTGACGCTTAATTGGTTAATTTTATGGTCAAACAAGAATAGAATCACGAAATAGAATAATCATTTGAAACCCGTGATAGATCCAAGTATTAATTACCTTGAACAAGTGGATTAGTCGTTTTTATATATTGATATTTGCATCTTTTATAACATGTTTCTTGAATCGAAATCCCCCCAATTTTATTTCTTTGTAAGTTCTTGTTTTTGGTTATTGTTAACTAGAGATCCTTGTGAGGCGGCCAAGGTTGAATTGCCTTGTCACTACATTACTGTTTTATTTATTTTGACCCGTGAGCGACCGCGGATCAAATTGGTGCCATTGCCAGGGATCTCTGATCAATAGTTACCAATTCAAGAGCCCTACTAACGTCTCTAACATTTGATATTGTGTTTTGATTGTGTTTCAGGTTTTGACAGTGGATTTTGCATTGAGTTAGTGAGAAAATCGGTTTTCGGTTAACTTGCTCGACTCCAAAATTTGGCCAAAAAATTCGAAAAAAATCAAGGATTAATACTCCCATATCAAGGACTGATATCGGGACCAAGGGCTCAAATTCCAAAATTCCATCGTTTAGACCACTTTTTTATTTTTTTTTAAATTTTTCGTGTTTTTAAAAAAAATCCAAAAAAATTAGCATAATCTTTAATTGATTTTTAGGGATTTTTGGTGCTGTTTTTATATTTTTTAGATTTTATTTGATAGGGTTTGTCGATTTCTTTATTGTTTTAACGATTAGGACATTGTTGGTATTTTCTGATTTGTTGTGCTACCTTCATATGTGCTTATGATGCATGACTTGGTCCAATTCTGACATTCTGCATTCTTTTGATCCAGAAATAGATAGGACTTTTCATTCACTCAGAAGACTTAATAAGGCTAGTACTAGTAATCATATAGGTCGTGATCATATAAGTGATAGTTATAGTGATAATGATAGCATTAGCATATTTAGTCATACTCTATTTGACTCTGATTCTGATTCAGAATTTTTTGTTGATACCATGGCTGCTAGAACATTAAGGGAACTTGCTGCACTTGATGTTACTTATAATGCTTTGTGCATTGAATACCGTGATGTTGAGGTGCCTTTTGAGCTTAAATCTGGTTTAATACATTTGCTTCCCAAGTTTCATGGTCTTACAGGTGAAGATCCTCACAAACATCTTAAGGAGTTTCATATTGTATGCTCTACCATGAAACCTCAAGGTGTTCCAGAAGACCATATCAAGCTGAGAGCTTTCTCATTCTCATTGCAAGACACTGCCAAGGACTGGTTGTACTACCTTCAACCAGGTTCTGTGACAAGCTGGAATGAATTGAAGAAGTTGTTTTTGGAGAAATTCTTCCCTGCCTCTAGAGCTGCCTCGATCAGAAACGAAATATGTGACATCAGGCAGATTGACAGGGAATCTTTGCTTGAATACTGGGAGAGATTTAAGAAGTTATGTGCAAGCTGCCCTCACCATCAAATTTCTGAACAGTTGCTCATCCAATATTTTTATGAAGGCTTGCTACCTATGAATCGAAACATCATGGATGTTGTTGACAAGTGACTCCAAACACAAGAGGGGGGTGAATTGTGTGTGAACTGTGCTTTCAAAAACTTTTGGAGAAATAAGTGCTAATTATGAGTTGCGGAAATATTAATGTGAAATAGATAAATCACTTGAAGAATAAATTGCAAACGAGTTAAAAATAAAGTAAATAGTAAGATATAAATAATAATAAAATAAAGTACAGAAATTTAATTGGTGAAAAGTAGAGATAAGGAGTAAAAAGCACACAACAAATTATCCAGGTTCGGCCACCTAACACCCCTGTGGCCTACGTCCTGTCCCCAAAGCAAACCACTATGGGATTTTCACTAAGACACTAGCTTTTAAATCAGGTTCAGCTAGAAACCTTTACAACTCTAAACCAGAGCAATACGTTCAAGAGATATCACATCTCTATGAACACCTTGGGATTCCTACCCAAAAATAAATGATTTTCACAAATAAAATGAGACGAGAAAGATACACTCAATAGTGCAGATATAACAAATTGAAGCTCAAATAATACAACTCAAATTATGTAGAATAAAAGGCTCTCAGAAAATTGTGCTCAAATAAGTGTGAGTGATGAAAAATATTTGACAGGGCACAAAAATTAAGCACTGCGTTGTTGTATCTTTGAAACAAAGCTCACGAGCTGTGTTTATATAGGCAATGGAGGAGCGTCGAAATGGCCAGATTGCGGGATTTGTCATTGCGGCATTTGCGGGTTGCGTTTTGATTTATGCATTGGAATTTGTCCGTTGCGTATTGAAAACACGAGGCGGCTCGGCATCACGACCTCACGAAGGCGGCTCGGCGACGACCTCGCCACCTGACTCGACCAGGCGACCTCGACCGGCTCGGCATCGACCTCTGAGCGGCTCGGCAAAGGCCTCGGCACCACGACCTCGGAACCGGCTCGGCATCACGATCTCCTCATCATTTCGGTTCTCATAGCTCGGCCGCGCGACCTCATCGGCCGACACGCGACCTCGATGCACGCGACCTCATCACTCGACATACGACTTCCCCGGAGCCCACCCTCCGCCTTCCTCCTCAGCTCGACATCCGATTTACTCAGAGCTCGACACGCGACTTCCTCAGCTCGACATCCGACACGAGATATGCATGTCAAAATATTTTGTGCGTGTGTGATTTAATTTTAATTGAGAGCTTTTTATTACTACTTACAAATTGTCTTAATAAAGATAAATAAATACCCAGAACCCAAAGACTTGAGAAACAATCATTCTTGATACGCGTCTTGGTATTCTTTTCCACTTTTTGCACGGTTGACTATTTGCAAAGCTCCCTTTTGTCAATCATCAAAACCATCCTGTCAAGGCATGTATTCACAGACTCCCCCTTTTTGATGATGACAAACATCTCATGGAGGGAATTTAGTAAAATATAATCATGATATGGCAATGAGATATAAGCATGGTTTTTCAATAAAAGATATCAGAGTTTAAGCACAATATTTAGAAAAACTCCCCCTCACAATAGGCAATACTTAAAAGATCACTCCCCCTGAATCATGCATTCATGTAACTCTCCCCCTTTTGGCAACATCAAAAAGCGGGAAAGACAAATAAAGCAAGGCATATATTCAGGATTAAACAAGCATATTTTGATAGTTACGTGATACCAAGCTTGGTGTGTGACAGATGAGCTGGTTGGACATGATTAGCTAGTTGCATAAGACAAATGCGTCACCCACTCATTATTCCGTACTTAAAGAAAATGGAAGGGGAAAAGACCTGCATAAACTCGTTAGCACACTCAAACGCCCAAGTTAGAATTTATTCAAAAAGAAAATGCAATCACAGGCAGTCACTCAATGCATGATTGGTCTAAAATTCCCAATTCAGTTCTAATAAAAAAGAAAGTTTCCTTAGGCAAAGGTTTAGTAAAAATATCTGCGAGTTGTTTAGATGTTTCCACAAACTCAATCACACAATCTCCTTTTTGAACATGATCTCTAATAAAATGGTGCCTAATTTCTATGTGTTTGGTCCGGGAGTGATAAACCGGATTTTTCGTGAGGTTTATGGCACTAGTATTGTCGCACTTAATTGGAACAGTTTTCAGATTAATCCCATAATCATTCAACTGTTGTTTCATCCAAATAATTTGTGCACAACAACTGCCTGCTGCAACGTATTCCGCTTCAGCAGTGGACAAAGCCACACTGGCTTGTTTCTTACTATGCCATGAGACCAAGGCATTCCCAAGTAAGTGACATGTCCCACTAGTGCTTTTTCGGTCCATTTTGCAACCCGCAAAATCAGAATCCGAGTACCCAATAAGTGTGCAGTCAGCACCTTTGGGGTACCATAAACCCATGGTTTGTGTGCCAGTGAGATATCTCATGATGCGTTTTACCGCTAAGAGATGTGATTCCTTAGGATTTGCTTGAAAACGTGCACACATACAAACACTAGACATAATATCCGGACGACTAGCAGTGAGATAGAGAAGAGATCCTATCATACCTCTATACTTACTTACTTCGACCGACTTACCACCTTCATCTTTGTCAAGATAGCATGATGTGCTCATGGGAGTTGAGATTTCTTTGGCGTTGCTCATTCCAAATCTTTTAAGCAACTCCTTGCAATATTTGGATTGATTTATAAAAATTCCTTCTTTTGTTTGTTTGATTTGAAGACCAAGGAAGTAGTTGAGCTCTCCCATCATGGACATTTCAAACTCACTTTGCATGATTTTGAAAAAATCTTCACACAACGACTCATTAGTAGCACCAAAGATGATATCGTCAACATAAATTTGAACAAGTAAAATGTCATGATTTTTGTGTTTAATGAAAAGAGTGGTATCAACTTTTCCTCTTTCAAAACCTTTTTCAAGTAAATATTTGCTCAACCTCTCGTACCAAGCTCTCGGAGCTTGTTTTAAACCATATAAAGCCTTTTTCAATTTGAAAACATGATTTGGAAATTCAAAATTTTCAAAACCGGGGGGTTGATCAACATATACTTCTTCTTGAATAAAACCATTTAGAAATGCACTCTTAACATCCATTTGAAAAAGTTTAAAATCCATGATGCATGCAAATGCGAGAAGCATGCGAATAGCTTCTAATCTAGCCACGGGTGCATAGGTTTCATCGAAATCTATGCCCTCTTGTTGATTATAGCCTTTTGCAACAAGTCTAGCTTTATTTCTAACAATGATACCGTTTTCATCAAGCTTGTTGCGAAAGACCCATTTGGTCCCAATGACTAGGTGATCTTTAGGCCTAGGGACAAGTTCCCAAACATCATTTCTCTCAAATTGATTTAATTCCTCTTGCATAGCAAAGGTCCAATGCTCATCAAAGATGGCTTCATTGACGTCATTTGGTTCAATTTGAGAGACAAAGGCCATATGATGACATGCATGATTAAGAGAGTTTCGAGTCGTTACCCCTTTTGAGATATCACCTATTATGTTGTCAAGAGGATGGTTCTTTGAGACTCTCCATTCCTTTGGAAGATTTGAGTGAGAGAGTTCTTGAGAGGGTTGAGGCAAGGACTCTTGATCCTCCTTTTGAACTTTTGATCTCTCTTGTTCCTCTAAATAGGTATCTCCTAACACTTCTGCAAGATCATCAACACTTTCTTGTACTGAAGATTTGGGGTTAGATTCATCAAAAGAAACATGCACAGATTCTTCAACAGTTAAAAATGCGTTTATTAAAAATTCAAAGGCTTTACTAGAAGTGGAATATCCAAGAAATAAACCTTCATCGACTTTAGCATCAAATTTACCAAGGTTATTCTTACCATTGTTTAGGACAAAACACTTGCATCCCAAAACGTGAAGGTGGGAAATGTTGGGCTTCCTTCCTTTGTAGAGTTCATACGGTGTTTGCTTAAGGATCGGCCTTATAAGAACTCGATTCATCACATAGCAAGCGGTGCTCACGGCGTCTGCCCAAAAGTACTTAGGAAGGTTAGTCTCATTGAGCATCGTCCTCGCTAGCTCTTCAAGAGACCGATTTTTCCTTTCAACCACTCCATTTTGTTGCGGTGTCCTTGGAGCAAAAAAGTTGTGATCAATGCCATTTTCTATGCAAAATGCTTCAAATGCTTCATTCTCAAATTCCCCACCATGATCACTTCGAATGGAAGCAATGTTAAGTCCCTTCTCATTTTGTATAACCTTTGCAAGTTTTGAAAAGCATTAAAAGCATCATTTTTGTGAGAAATAAATAAAGTCCATGTATAGCGAGAATAGTCGTCCACAATAACAAGAGCATAGTAATTGCCACCAAAGCTTTTAGTTCTAGAAGGGCCAAATAAATCCATATGTAAAAGTTGTAAAGGCGGTTTGTAGAAACAATATTTTTAGATTTGAAAGATGCCTTTACTTGTTTTCCTTTTGACATGCATCACAAAGTTTATCTTTTTCAAAACGAAGCTTTGGTAAGCCAATTACTAAGTCCTTTCGAACTAACTTATTAAGATGATCCATGTGAATATGAGCCATTCTCCTATGCCATAGCCAAGATTCATCCTCTTTACTAATAAGACAACATGCATCATTTGAAGGTATTTTATCTAAATCAAGCATATAGATATTTCCAATTCTAGGTCCAATTACAATAACATTTTCATTTATAGAATCCATGACCATGCATTTTGAAGAATCGAAAACCACTTTGTTTCCTTTATCACAAAGTTGACTAATGCTTAGCAAATTATGCTTCAAACCATCCACATACAAAACATTTTCAATTGTGGGATTAGGACTCTTACCAATAGAACCAATCCCAAGAATTTTACCTTTGTTGTTGTCACCATACCTACATAACCACTATTCTTAGGTACCAATGAGGAGAACTTGCTTTTGTCTCCTGTCATGTGCTTTGAACAGCCGCTATCAAGATACCAATTTAAGTCCTTGGCTTTCAAGCACACCTACAACAACAAATCATATTTTAACCTTTGGTACCCAAACCATCTTGGGTCCATATGAGTTAGTCTTGGGCAAGGTGCCCTTTGGAATCCACATCTTTTTACCAATCACATTCAGGTTTTTCCTAATATTGCAAATGGAAGCAGTGTGACCTTTTCTACCACAGTGAAAACATTTAATGAAAGGACTACTTGAGGGTTTGTTGTGATTGAATAGTTTGAAAGATTTTTCATGAATTTTTGGATGATAACCTAAACCAGCTTTTCCAAAAGTACCTTTTTGGTTTCCTAAAATAATGTTTAGATTATCTCTTCCCATTGTAAATTTTGCAAGAGTGTTATTTAAATCCTCAACCTTATTTTTCAAAACACTACACTCATTGCATTTTAAAACTTCATCTTTTTTATTTTCACAAGATATGGGAAGAGAAGTTTCAATCACATCAACTTGTTTTTCTTTAAGAATCACTATCTCTTTGTTTAAAATTTCAATTTTTGATTCAAGAGAAGAGATGGTTTTCTTAGAAGAAAGAACAATTTTTCCAAGTTTAATCGTTTCATTATTTAATTCTTCACAAGCAATAAGCAGCTCATCATAAGTTAAAGGAGATTCGAGTTCAAGAGCATTTACCTCATCCTCCTCGTGTTTTGCCATGAGACATAAGTTGGCCTCAATAGTACCTTCATGGGTCAATAGAAGGGTGTCCCACATTTCTTTAGCAGCCTTGCAATTTGAGACCCTATAGAACTCATCGTAGCTTAAAGCGTAAGTGATGATGTTCTTAGCCTTCAAATTGTATTGGACCTTTTTCTTATCATCTTCGGTCCAAAGTGATCTTGGTTTGTCTACCATTGCATCATTATTTGATTGAGTGGGGACAAATGGACCATTTTCCACAAAGATCCCAAATATCAAGATCAACACCCTCAAGAAAGATTTGCATTCTATCCTTCCAATAACCATACCCTCACCATTGAAAAATGGGGGTCTGTTTCATGGAAGTTCCTCGTAATTGTTTGAAGTCATTCTCTTGAGACAGTTAAGTCCTTTATACAAGATTCTAGCTCTGATGCCACTTGTTGACAAGTGACTCCAAACACAAGAGGGGGGTGAATTGTGTGTGAACTGTGCTTTCAAAAACTTTTGGAGAAATAAGTGCTAATTATGAGTTGCGGAAATATTAATGTGAAATAGATAAATCACTTGAAGAATAAATTGCAAACGAGTTAAAAATAAAGTAAATAGTAAGATATAAATAACAATAAAATAAAGTACATAAATTTAATTGACTGAAAAGTAGAGAGATAAGGAGTAAAAAAGCACACAACAAATTATCCAGGTTCGGCCACCTAACACCCCTGTGGCCTACGTCCTGTCCCCAAAGCAAACCACTATGGGATTTTCACTAAGACACTAGCTTTTAAATCAGGTTCAGCTAGAAACCTTTACAACTCTAAACCAGAGCAATACGTTCAAGAGATATCACCTCTCTATGAACACCTTGGGATTCCTACCCAAAAATAAATGATTTTCACAAATAAAATGAGACGAGAAAGATACACTCAATAGTGCAGATATAACAAATTGAAGCTCAAATAATACAACTCAAATTATGTAGAATAAAAGGCTCTCAGAAAATTGTGCTCAAATAAGTGTGAGTGATGAAAAATATTTGACAGGGCACAAAAATTAAGCACTGCGTTGTTGTATCTTTGAAACAAAGCTCACGAGCTGTGTTTATATAGGCAATGGAGGAGCGTCGAAATGACCGTTGCAGGATTTGTCCGTTGCAGCATTTGCCCGTTGCGTTTTGATTTGTCCGTTGGAATTTGTCCGTTGCGTATTGAAAACACGGAGACGGCTCGGCATACGACCTCTGAAGACAGCTCGGCAGACGACCTCGCCACACAGCTCGACAGACGACCTCGACACAGCTCGGCAAAAAGGCCTCGGCACACGACCTCGGAACACAGCTCGGCATACGATCTCCTCATCAGCTCGGTTCTCATAGCTCGGCACGCGACCTCATCAGCACGACACGCGACCTCGGTACGCGACCTCATCAGCTCGACATACGACTTCCTCAGAGCTCAACATCCGACTTCCTCCTCACCGACATCCGGTTACTCGTGAGCTCGACACGCGCGACTTCCTCAGCTCGACATCCGACACGAGATATGCATGTCAAAATATTTTGTGCGTGTGTGATTTAATTTTAATTGAGAGCTTTTTATTACTACTTACAAATTGTCTTAATAAAGATAAATAAATACCCAGAACCCAAAGACTTGAGAAACAATCATTCTTGATACGCGTCTTGGTATTCTTTTCTACTTTTTGCACGGTTGACTATTTGCAAAGCTCCCTTTTGTCAATCATCAAAACCATCCTGTCAAGGCATGTATTCACAGATGCTGCTAGTAGAGGAGCACTTGTGGATAAAACCCCAACAGATGCAAGAAGCCTGATTGAGAACATGTCCATTAATTCTCAGCAGTTCACTACCAGAAGTAATTCAGTGGTTCTAACAAGGGGAGTCAACGAGAAACAAGCTACTGGTCATAAAAACTTGGAGAGCAAACTTGATGAACTCATTTCATTGGTGAAAAAGTTAGCAGTAACTAAAACTCAGGCAGCCAGAGTTTGTGGTATTTGTACTTCTGCAGAACACCCTATAGATGCATGTCCTACGTTGTAGGAAGCTGACAATGCTAATACTCCTTAGGCCTATGCAGCAAACATATTCAATGATAGGCCTCAGCCCAACTATGATCTGTCTTCCAATAGGTACAACCCCCAGTTGGAGAAACCATCCAAACCTGAGATGGGGAGATGCCTTTACACGGCCTAGGCCTGACAACTCTTGCTGCCCAGCCAGAAATCTGAACCTTCATTGGAAGACCTTGTTAAGCAAATGGCAGTCCAAAATCTCCAATTTTAGCATAGAACAGATTCAACCATTCAAAATTTAGAGACAAAAATTGGACAGCTAGCAACTTCCATTAATCAGATGCAGTCTCAGGGGTCGGGCAATTTGTCTGCTCAACCAGTAGTGAATTCAAATGTCAATGCAAATGTCAGTGCAATCACTCTCAGATCTGGAAAAGCTGTTGACATTCCAGAACCTCCTCCAGCAGAAAATGCAAGTGGCAGCAGAAAAAATGATAAGCCAATTTCTGCACCTACCTCTCCTCTTGATGAAGATGATGATGCACAGCCTATACCACTTCCGTTCCCTCAAAGGGCTGTGACTAAGAAGATGGATGAGGCAGATAAAGACAAGGAAATCTTGGATACATTTAGGAAGGTTGAAGTGAATATTCATCTCCTTGAAGCTGTTAAGCAGATTCCAAGATATGTTAAGTTCCTTAAAAAGCTGTGCACACACAAAAGGAGGCGGAGGCTAAAGGGAAATGAAAAGGTCAACATGAGTCGCAATGTTTCTGCACTCATACAACCCGTGATGCCCCAAAAGTGCAAGGATCCAGGAATTTTTACTATTCCATGTACCATAGGCGAGAGTAAATTTGAAAATGCTATGTTGCATTTAGGTGCTTCCATTAATGTGATGCCTACATCTATCTTTAACTCTCTGGCTCTTGGACCTTTGCAGAATACAGGTGTTGTTATTCAGTTGGCAAACAGAAGCAATGCTCACCCTGCTGGACTTGTAGAGGACGTGCTTGTTAAGGTTAATGACTTGATTTTTCCTGTAGATTTTTACATTCTGGACATGGAGGGAGAGATACAATCCAACAGGGCACCTATCATCCTAGGCAGACCATTCTTAAGAACAGCAAGAACCAAGATTGATGTCCATGCTGGAACACTCTCCATGGAATTTGGGGATAGCATAGTTAAATTTAACATTTTTGATGCTGCTATGAAGCATCCCGTGGAAGAGCATTCTCTTTTTCAAATAGAAGTATTTGCTAACTTAGTTGAAGATACTCATTCTAATGTAACTCCATCCACTAGAATGCTTCCCTCCATTGAGCAGCCATAAAGAAGACTTAATCCCTTGATTTTGGATGTTGTGAAGAAGAAGAAGAAAACCAAACACTTCCATGTGTTCCATTCTCGCCTTAAAATCATGGCAAGTAAGCTTCGATCCAAGTGGACTGGCCCTTTTGTTGCTACTAACACTGTTCCTTATGGTACAACGAGAATAAAAAGTGAAGCCACCAATAAAGTCTTCTAAGTCAATGGACACTCCCTCAAGCTTTGCCATGAGAGCCCAGCACTAGAAGATGAGACTGTAGAAGAGCTTCACTTGAAAAAACCACCTTGAAGAGGAAGTTTTCTTTCCTTACTCCTTACTCTTATTTTATACTTGTTGCTTACATTGAGGACAATGTGTGATTTAAGTGTGGGGGGAGATCTTTTAGCATAGTAGTTTTGTTTTGTTTTTGTTTTGAGTTTTTGTTATTAAAAAAAATGTTATTTTTGCATGCATTTTCATTGAATTTCTTGGTTTGTATGAGTTGGGAGTGATTTCACTATTCTAGGACTATAGGTCTTGTGTCATGATATGGATGACTTCCATACATTCTTAGTATGATAAGTTGGATTTGAATACTAAATTACGCATCATTTGTGATAGATCTTAGTCCTTGGTGAGATTTGGGCCTTATAATGAATGGAATACACTTTTCTATTCTCTTTCTTTCTTGTGTGATTTCACTCATGTTTGTTGGTTACTCTAGAACTTGACTTGACTCATGTTGAAACTCTTGTTCACATGCATGCAATGAAATGATCTAGGCAATTTTTGTTCTTTTTAACCACTAGCCAAATAAGCCTAACTTGCAATTATCCCTTTGTTTAGCCCATTTGATCCTATTTATCCCATTCTTTGTTATATAGCTCATTACAAGCCTAAAAGTGAAAAACAATGATATGACCCAATCTTAGGGGATAAAGGAGTTTTGCTTCGAAAAAAAATTGATAATAAATATTGCATAAGTGTTGGGGTGCTCAAAGTTGTGGTTATCTTAGAATATCCAAATATTGTGCTTCATTAGAAATTTGGCAAGTGCAAAAAAAAAAGGAAGAAAGGTGATAATAAAGAAGGAAAGTGTGAAAGTGGAAAAATGGATTGAAATTTGGTTGAGTTGCCTCCATGATTATTTGGCAATTGTTTTCCATTGCTCCTCTATCCTCTTTGATTTTATAGCTTAGTTACCTTTTCAATTATCCCACCTTGACCTTGGCCCCATTTTAGCCTTAATAAAGACCTTTTGATCTTTGTGTGCATATGCTTCAAGTGTGGATGTTAGAGGCTTGTCAAGCCTATGGTAGAGCTAGTTTTTCATGATGTGCTTTGAGTGTAAACATTAGTCTAGACACTTGAGAGTTTGAGAGAACTTTATTTCTTGTGAGGATTCTATCACTCTTGATTCATTCTTTGGTTATTCTATCCTCTTGTTTGCTTAGAAGGTAATAAGATGTTATTCATGATTGTCATGGTTCCTTGAAACCTTGAATGAGCATTTTACTTGCCACTTTGCATCCTTGGGGTTCATTGAAAATGCATCTTTGCTTTGTTCTGACTAAGAGTTTTGTTCGGAGTGCAAAAGCTTAAGTATAGGGAAATTTGATCAATACATTTTAATGCTCCTTTTATAGCTTTACACTTTGGGTTTCTAAATGTATATCATACCCAATAATTACTTTTTAACATGTTTTATATCTTTGGGTCTTAATTTGGGCTTTAGTGAAATTCTTTGCTAATTTTCGGATTTTGTTACATCCTAACCGATGTTCCTTCTACAGGCCATAACTTGGGCTATACTTGTCCGATTGCAGTGATCTTTGTGGCGTTGGAAAGCTAAGAAGCAGAGCTACAACTATTATGTTGGTACCAAATCCCAGTTCTGATGTTTTGAAGGCCGAAATTGCATTTTACTGATCCTGGCATGATTTACTGCAAGTTGTGGATCACTTGCTCATATAATTAGTTGTTATTGGGCTAATTAACCTGTCATGGGCCCTTCTCTTTGGTCATAACTTCTGATCACTTAGGTTAACCTAGGAGACATTATAAATACGTTTTTAGAGTCTTAGGTTAGCACCTTTTAATTACTTTTGAATCTTTTGCCGTTTTTGAGTTTTAGCAATCGTTTCTCCTTTTCTCCTTCTTAATATCATTTTTGTCAAATCCTTCCATGGAAGGCTAAGACCTTAGATTAATTCATTGATTAGGGAGTTTTTATAAGGATCTTGAGGTTTGATTATTATTGTTAATTTCGATTTTCGGATTCTATTTCTTTTCCCTTTGATCTTTCATCTCTTTGATCTTTGTTTGCAAATTTGTTTTAGGTGTTGATGCTCAATCATATCAAATTCGTTTTTGCTCTTTGAGATTATTTGAAATATTTTGAACGCTTGTTTTAATTTATTTTGAATAGAGATCAATAGGATCTATAACACTTAGTTGTAGGTTTGATTGAATTCGGTTATTAGATTAATTGTGTTCTTGTGACGCTTGTTTCTCGTTCATGATTAATTGAATTCTGTGATGCTTAATCCAGTAGGAATTCTTATAAAGTTAATTGACGCTTGATTGGTTAATTTTATAGTCAAACAAGAATAGAATCACGAAATAGAATAATCATTTGAAACCCGTGATAGATCCAAGTATTAATTACCTTGAATCAGTGGATTAGTTGTTTTTATATATATTGATATTTCCATCTTTTATAACTTGTTTTTTGAATCGAAATCCCCCCAATTTTATTCCTTTGTAAGTTCTTGTTTTTGGTTATTGTTAACTAGAGATCCTTGTGTGACGACCAAGGTTGAATTGTCTTGTTACTACATTACTATTTTATTTATTTTAACCCGTGAGCGACCGCAGATCAGTTGACCTTGTTACTAAGCATGTTTGCAACATAGACTATTTTATCTTTAGGTACCTATATCTTCTTGGGTCCTTTCTTGTTAGTTCTTGAAGGATATGTGTCCTTCTTAATCTTAAAAGCAGTAAAGACACTTTTCAAATGACCAGGTTTATTGCAGTAAGTACAATGCAAGTATTCACTATGATCATTGGGTCCATCAGATGCTAATTTTTCATTTTGTAAAGTGGATTCATCTAATATGTAACCAAGACCTTGAGTTGTCGTTTTACTAACACCTTAAATTATTGAAGCTTGCTTGCTTCGAGTTACACTCTCTGCAATAAACTTTTGAAAGACATATTCATAATCATTTGATTAAGACTTAGGATTGCCTTTAGCTTGAGAGCTCTCAGCTTCTGGTTGTTTGCTAGCAGCCAGGCACTGGTGATCCACCAGATACTGATTTTCAATTTTCAGCTTCTGGTTCTCTTCATTGAGCTTTGAATTTTCATTGTTCAAAACTTGAAATTCTTGTGATAATTTTGAAAATTTCTTTTTCAAAGCTTTATACACAATGGAGAGAGTAGCAGAATCCTTAAGGAGGTCATCAAATGCAATTTGAAGTTTAGAGTAAGAATCATATATTATTACCTCTTCAACTTCTTCTTTAGAGTCTGAGTCTGTGTTTGCCATAAAGGCAACATTGGCTTCTTCTTCAATATCATCCTCAGAGGATGATAGGTCCAGGTCTTCCCATGTAGCCATGAGACTTTTTTTCTTTCCCTTGAAAGAACTCTTTGTGGGCTTTTCCTTAAGGTTAGGATATTTAGACTTGAAGTGTCCTGGCATTTTACACTCATAGCAAATGACTTGACTTTTGTCTTTGCTTTCCTTCTTGTCCTTGACATCTTTCTTCTGGAATCTTCTTTCAAAGTTTTTTTTCTTCCACATTCTTTGGATCTTTCTAGATATGAAAGCAAGCTCATCATCTGTTCCATCATCATTGTCTTCTGAAGCTTCATCTTCATATTCTTCTTCAGCTTGAAGGGCTTTAGAAGAACTAGTTTTATGCTTGCTGACTTTTAAAGCAATAGACTAGCTTTTCTTCACTGGTTCTTCCTCATTCAGCTCAAGTTCATGAGCTTTCAGAGAACTCAAAAGGTCTTCAAGTCGTAAGACATTTAAATCTTTTGCTTCTTGTATAGCAGTAACTTTGGGTCTCCACTGTTTGGTCAAACTTCTCAAGATCTTTCTCACATGATTAGGAGTGGTGTAGCTTTTTCCAAGTGCTTGTAACCCGTGGACAAGTGTTTGGAATCTTCTAAACATAGATTTAATGTTTTCACTATCTTCCATTTTAAATAACTCATATTGGCGAACTAACATGCTAGCTTTAGTTTCTCTTACTTGGGTAGAGCCCTCATAAGACAAAACAAGAGAATCCCAAATTTCTTTGGCAGTACCAAATTTACCACATTTATCATACTCTTTTTCTAACATAGCACAAATAAGAATGAATCTAGCTTTTTGATTGAGCCGATATCTCTTTTTCTACTCATCATTCTAATTTTCTCTAGCTATAGCAACACCAGCAGCATTAGTGGGAATAAGGTATCCACTTTCAACCATATCCCACAGCTCAAGTTGTTGTGTCTCAAAGAAAGCTTTTATCTTGTCTTTCCAGTAATCAAATTTTCTCCAGTAAATAGAGGAGGACGGTTCATGTGACCACCTTCTGCAGACATGTTCACAAGTATAGGATCTTTTCTCTTAACACTGTTAAGTGCTCAACCAAGAGGCCGAGCTCTGGTACCAACTGAACGTGAACACAAAAAGGGGGTTGAATTGTGTTCAAAACTTTTTGCAAACTTTAAGTTATAAACACTTGGTTATGAAAACTGTTTGTTATCGGATGCAGAATTAACCGGACGCTGGAATGAAGTTTATGAAAACTTGTTTTTCTTTGCAGAACAAAAGTAAATGTAAAGCAGTAAAGCAAGACACACATAGATTTATACTAGTTCACCACCAAACTGGTAGCTACGTCTAGTCCCTTCGTTCCTGAAGGATTTTCACTATAATCAACCTAATTACAAATTTCCTTAAGAGTATTCTACTGTCACAAACTTGACAATACTCTTAACTTCTCAAAACGACTTAGTACGATCGAGCCTTTGAGGAATCAAGCCTGTTACTAGGCAATACAACTTTCACAAAGATATTTTGAATAAAATCAAATAACTCTCAAAGAGAGGATGAAAAGATTAAGCTTAAAACAATAGCTTTCTAAAGAAAGAATATAAGACGTTGAATGAACGTGAACACAAGAAGGGGGTTGAATTGTGTTGAAAACTTTTCACAAACTTTAAGTTAAAAACATTTTAGAACATTGGATTTTAAATCTGTTTGAAAACGGATGCTGGAGTATGACCAGACGCTGGAAATAAAGTTTATGAAAACTTGTTTTTTATAAGCAAGATAAAAGTAAGTGTAAAGCAGTAAAGCAAGAGACACAGAGATTTATACTAGTTCACCACCAACCTGGTAGCTACGTCTAGTCCCTTCGTTCCTGAAGGATTTTCCACTATAATCAACTGATTACAAATTTCCTTAAGAGTATTCTACTGTCACAAACTTGACAATACTCTCAAAACAACTCAGTACGTTCGAGCCTTTGAGGAACAAAGCCTGAACTAGGCAATACAACTTTCACAAAGTGATTTTCTTTTGAATATAATCAAATAACTCTCACAGAGAGGATGAAAAGATTAAGCACAAAACAAATAACTTTCTAAAAGAAATAATATCAGACAATGAGGTTCAGTTCTTGGTGTCCAGAAACTTGGCACGAAACTTGATTGCTCACTTGAGTAATAGCTCTTTTAGAATATAGTTTTTAGTAGTTTTTGGCAACCTTCTTCAATGAATACCTTGGGTATTTATAAGAGTCTCTGAGGGATATTACCGTTGCAGTAAATTTCAGCTCCATATCATTGAGTGAGGTAATTTGCAATGTTGTCCTTTTCTTCCTTTCCAGAGAATATCAGAATAGTATACATTACCGTTTTTGTACTATCTGCTTTTCACAATTGCCTTGTACGAATTTTGTCTTATATCAAAGGTGTCACCTTTGATACCTTGTACATCAAAATGAGCGCACAAAATCAAATTCGAATTCCGTTCCAAAACAGCTGAGGTAGAAGAGCACAAATGTGACCATCACGTGACTCATTAAAAGACCAGATGCTCGCTCAGAACAAGGACGGAGCTCGCAGAAATTGAGTAATCCACGTGTCAAGGAATAATACTATCGGACGCTCGTTATACATAAGACACTGGAGTGAACCGGATGCTGACACACATAGAATGTATTCAATTTCTTGTGAATTTCTCCTTCTTGCTTGAGTGACTTATAAAGCGTAAACAATTTTAATACCTGCACACTTCAAGACTTATTATAGGATAATTTGTTCACTTGAAAGTACTTTGTTATCATCAAAATTAATGAGGGTCTAAACTTCTCGATCGTTTAGGTTCCAACAATCTCTCCCTTTTTGATGATGACAAATATCTAAGGTTGATGAACAATTTAATTTTAAAAATATTTTCAAGGGTCTCTCCCTGAGTTCAAAAACTCAGATAAAATTAAATAATTCAGGTATCAGAGCGATTTATAACAATTAGAGCATTGTGATCGCAAAAAACATACAAGTATCAGAGCATATATTCAGTTAAACAATGAAAGCGGATGCTGAGATCATTGTACCAATACCGAATATACTCAAACAATTTTTGAGGATCAGATGCTAAAATTCATTGTACCAATTATTATAAAATTGTGCCAGCAAATGATTAAAGATTATCATAGCACAAGACAATGAATATCAATGAGTATCAGAACAACAAATCACATACAATGAATATGTTATGAAATGATTTATGCATGACATGTGTGATACTTCAGTGTGTTCATTAGACTTTCAACGTGTTCATCAGACCTTTTCTTTTACTCCCCCTTTTGTCATCAGACAAAAAGAGTGTAATCATCATAGTCAAAACAGAAAGTAATAATACTAGAAAAATTTGAATTGGAACAAAAACTAGATCAAGTAAGGTTAGATCATTCAAATTATGAACCAAGTAAAAAAATATTGTACCAAGTTAGCAGTAATACAAACTAAAAAAATGAAATGTTTTTAAGGGTTTTGTGGAGGAGGAGGAGGAGGAGGAGGAAGTAGTTGATTGAAGCGTTCCAAAAGAAGATTCACAGTGCTTTCCAACTGATGCACTTTCTGATTGGTAGCCATGATGGCTTCAAATTCAGCTCTAGGCAAGACGACAACGTCATCATTTGCAGCAGGAGGAGCAGAAGAAGGTTCAGCTTCTAGAGCAGGTTCAACAGTAGCAGCTCGTTGAGATTCCATCTTCTGGTGCTCTGCTAGCGCTGCCTATGACAGACTCAATTTCACAATCTTTCTTTCCTTGATCCTCTGAAAGACACCATCATTTGGTAAGCTCCATTTGACGATTTTTCCCAGCTTCTGCTTCTCAATTTCCATAGTCCATTCCCATCTTTGTACAATCTCTTCAGGGTAAAGCATACGCAAAAAGATATTTTCTTTGTGCTTAAGCAGATCTTCAACATATGCATCAAATTTTGCAAAAGCATCTTCTCCAAAATTGCTTCTTATAAAAACTCTCATTCCATAAAAAATGAAGATAAGTCCTTCATTTTCAGTCAGGTACAGCCAATGCAAATTCTCCCTATCATCTTCTCCAATTGTGAGAGGCCTGAGACGAGGTAGAATGGCTTTGTCATTCTAAGACATAGGCATGTTACTCCAACTGAGTCCAATGTCGAAGTATCTGCAAACAACAGCCCATTGATCTTCTATCTTCATAACACTCAGAGGCCTAATAACAGAACACATAAACATGTCATCCAGATAAATAGTAGCTAGGATTGTGTCTGTTACCCTGCTGATTGAGCCAACAGTAGGGATGGTAGCTTTTTCTGCGTTACAGTAGCCAGAAGAACCAGTTATCTAATCATCTATTCTGAGGAGGCTCAGATACACACGTTGAGCATGGTCTTCAGATAGCTTATTAACCGGAAGCTCAGAGAATGCTTTGACATCGTATTTCCTAGGAGCTTCTTCATACTCCTTGAGACCAATAGATGTTGGAAGTTTACCAGGAGCTGGTTCCTTCCTTTTACCAGGGATAGTCCAGGGTAGCCATCTTTGCCTATCAGGCACAATCTTCACAGACACAGAAGCAGGATCTTTATTCAGGTAAACCAGTTCCATCTTCTTCATATCAAGGCAGTGAGCCATGAATGACTTATCATCATCTGTGATCCATCTGCCGCATTCCTCTAGAGTAAGAGGTCCATGTTGTGGCAGAACATGAGGAAGATCTACAGAGAAAGGAATAATTCCTCTGTTTGAGAGATGTCTTAACCTTCCACTAAATGACCTTTCCACTTTCTCACCATCTTCAGAGACAGTGAGGCTTGAACAAAGGGCAATCTCCAGTCTTGCAACCCCAGATGTGAAAGTCTTCAAGTGCCACAGAGAAGGGCGATCATAGATGGAATGATATGCTTCTTCTCTTACAAATCGTGGTTTGTTTATGGATGACACAGATTTCTTGACACCATATTAGTCGGTAGGTTTGAGAGTGAGAGAAAGTGGGAGAGGGGAAGTCACCTTGACTTGGTATGTTTTTGGTTTGCTTGGAGGGATGTGTTTGATGAGGTAGAGGTTTGTGGTGAGGGAAGTGTAAGTGTTTTGGGTTTTATGGTTAACTGGGAGGTTTGTGGTTCAGTGGATGGAGGTTGTGGTGGTGAAACAGAGAGTGGTGGTGTAGGTATAGTGTCATCAGAACCAAAGGTATTAATAGAATCATCAATGGTAAAATCTAGTACCTTTGGCTTAAGCTTCTCAAAATGCCTAACCAATCTCTTCCTTTTTCCTTATGGGGCAGCAGCAGGAGGAGGATGCCGCGGAACTTGCTTCTTAGGGCCAGACGCTGAAATAGGCTTTTCAGCTTCTGCCTTTCTCTTCTTCTCCATAATCCTTCTGATGGGGACTCGGTCCTCATCTTCTTCTGGTACTATTTTACCTTCTGGTGCTGGAGGCACCTTCTGCTTTTTGCTTCTTGTCTCCCTTGCTGGAGACTCACCATCTCTCTTCACACCAGACGCTGAGCTTTTAGTGGGTTTTGTTTCAACTTCTTCACCAACTTTAGTTTTTGTTTCTTCTACTTGTTCCTTTTTCACCTTCTTGATCATATCGGCATTGATCAATTTCATTCTCACCAGGCTATTGACTCCAAAAACCTCAGGACGAACAATAACACCCATTCCAAAATACTTATCTCTTTCTTCTTTGTTTATCAAGGCACTGAGTATTCTCGCAATTCCATCCTTGACCATCATAGCAGTAAGAAGAACTCCATAAGGAATAACCTTGATAATGTTCTTCTTGTCAGTAGAACCCTTGCTTGAACCAACAACCATATAATTTCTCATAATGAACTTCTGCTCATAGTTCACTATGTCACTTGACCCAATCTTCAGAATAACGCTCTTAGCAATAACTTTGTATAGAACTCTGTAATGACTTTTCAGATTCTTGGCAGTAGGAGTTACATCATTTTCCTTCAACTGGCGATAGTTCTCAAACAGAGCCTCGTTGATGTTTTCCATTCCTCTGAAAGCATCTTCCCAACCAACATAGTAACTAGTGCCTTCACAGGGGCACTTAATCGTTTTAGCAATGGTGTTTATGGTGAACACCAACTTGAAACCTCTGACATGACCTTCAACTATTCCACCCAGAAGTATATGAATGTTTCCCCAGAATTCTTTGATAACATTAACCAACACATCAACAGGTTCCCAAAGGAAGTAGTTTTTCCAGCCCAGATTCGTCAAACCTTCATCTAAATCAAACCCATAAAGCTTGAAACTTTTCAAGCCGGTTCTGTTCTCAGTTAAGACTTTTGCTTCTGTCGAAGATAGCAGTGTATTGTCCGACCTTAACCTCAGTCATGATTGCAGTTGAAGAGTACGTGATGGAGGTTTAGGGTTTCAAAGAAATCACAGAGAGAGAGAGAGAACTGTTTTCGCAGACAAAAACAAAGTGAGTGTGGAGCGAAAGAGGTGGAGTAGTGGGAAAGTTTTGACAAAATAGTACACTTACTTTTTCAAAAACCTTTTCACATTTCCTCTGAATAAAAATAAATCAAAAAGAAAATAAAATAAAGATTCCCTTTTTCATTAAATGCAGTTGCCAAAATGAAGATAAAATCAAGAAAAAGATTTTATTGAAAACCTAAATAATCATGACTCAGATTAGGTGTGATGAGATGCTTAAGTCCCACACGTGCGTGACACGTGTGTGCTAGGACGCACGCAAACGAATTTACCGGACGCTGAGTTATGTGATGTGAATGACATATTATATGTGTACACGTGTGAATGCTTATGTCATACCAGATGCTGAATGCTGCATATCATAAGACGTCGAGATTAATCATTCTTCTATAAGATGAAAATTTAAGTTTCTTCTTATAAAATTGAATCTATCTTCAGCAAGGGGTTTTGTAAAGATGTCAGCCCACTGATGATCAGTGTCTACAAATTTTATTTCAAGAATACCCTTCTAAACATAGTCTTTTATGAAGTGATGTTTAATCTCAATGTGCTTTGCTCTAGAATGCAGTATCGGATTCTTGGTAAGACAAATTGCAGATGTATTATCACAAAAGATAGGAATGTTACTCTCTTTTATCAAGTAGTCTTCAAGTTGATATTTCATCCACAGAAGTTGAGAGCTGCAACTTGCTGCTGAGATATATTCAGCTTCTGCTGCTAAGAGTGCAATAGTGTTTTGTCTTTTGCTTGACCAAGGCACAAGATTTGCTTCAAGGAATTGGCATCCTCCACTTGTGCTCTTTCTTTCAATTCGGTCTCCAGCAAAGTCAGCATCACAGAAACCTACTAACTTGTAATCTTTTGATTTCTTATAAAGCAAACCAAGATTAGTAGATCCTTGTAAATATCTAAATATTCTTTTAACAGCACTCAAGTGTGATTCTCTAGGATCAGATTGAAATCTAGCACACAGGCAGACGCTGAACATAATATCAGGTCTTGAAGCAGTAAGCTAAAGTAGAGATCCAATCATACCTCTGTACATTTTCTGATCTACCTTCTTACTAGTTTAATCTTTACCAAGAATGCAAATGGGATGCGTAAATGTGCACATTGGCTTGCAATCCACCATCTTGAATTTCTTTAGCAATTCCTTGATGTATGTAAATACCATCATTGCATTGCTTGATTTGAATTCTAAGGAAAAGCTTTAATTCTCCGACCATGCTCATTTCAAATTCAGCCTGCATTAGCTTTGAAAATTCTTTGCAAAGGCTTTCATTAGTAGCTCCAAATATAATATCATCAACATAAATTTGAACAAGTATAAAATGCTTGTTTGATGTTTTTCTGAATAGAGTAGTGTCTACTTGACCTCCGGTAAAACCATTTTCCATTAAAAAGGAACTCAGTCTATCATACCAAGCTCGAGGAGTTTGCTTAAGACCATACCGAGCCTTTTTAAGCTTAAAAACATGTTCTAGAAATTCAATGTCTTCAAAACCAGGAGGTTATTTCACAAAGACTTCCTCAGTTATAAAACCATTTAAGAAAGCACTTTTCACATCTATTTAATAAAGAATTATGCCATGGTGTGCAACAAATGATAGTAAGATGTGAATAACTTCTAACCTTGCAGTAGGTGCAAAAGTTTCTGTAAAATCAATACCGCCTTCCTGTGAGTAACCTTGAGCAACTAATCTTGCTTTGTTTCTCACTATCTTACCATCTTCATTAAGTTTGTTTCTAAATACCCATTTAGTACCAATAGCTTGCTTATCTTCTAGTAGAGCGACTAATTTCCACACATCATTTCTTTGGAACTGATTCAACTCTTCTTGCACAGCCAGAATCCAACCTTCATTTTCCAATGCTTGATCAATCGTCTTAGGTTCCATTTCAGAGAGAAGTGCAATATTTGCATGGTCTTTGAAAGAGGATCTGGTTCTTACTCTATCTCTAGGTTCTCCTATGATTTGATCCTTAGGATGATTGATTTTGTATCTCCAACACTTTCTGGTTTTCGCTTCCGCTTGAGTTGAATCATGTGTCTGGTCACCACCAGATGCTGAAGATGCAGGTTCACTGTTTGTTGTACCACCAATATTTAAATCTGAAAATAATTCATCTAGCTCTGACATGGCAGTGTCAGGCTTCTTGTCATCAAATTTGACATGAATGGATTCTTCCACTATCAAAGTTTCTTTATTGTAAATTCTAATAGTTTTAGATCTTTCAGAATATCCCAAAAAGTTATCTTTGTCAGCTTTGGAATCAAACTTACCAAGTTGATCCTTCGTAATCAGAATATAACATATACAACCAAAGGGATGAAAATAAGATATGTTTGGTTTTCTACCTTTTCACAGTTCATATGGAGTCTTCAAAATAGGTCTAATAAGAATTCTTTTTTGAATATAGCAAGCTGTGTTTACTGCTTCTGCCCAAAAATGTTTTGTGATATCAGCTTCATTGATCATAGTCCTGGCCATTTCTTAGAGGTACCTATTTTTCCTTTCTACAACACCATTTTGTTGTGGTGTTATAGGAGAGGAGAAATTGTGGGAGATACCATTTTCTTCACAAAATTTTTGAAAGCTTTTATTTTCAAATTCTCCCCCAGGATCACTTCTAATTGAAGAAATACAAATTCCTTTTTCATTTTGAACTGATTTGCAGAAAACAATAAATACTTTGAATGACTCATCCTTGTGGGCAAGGAATCTAACCCATGTCCATCTAGTAAAATCATCAACAATGACTAACCCATATTTCTTTCCAGTTAAAGAGGTTGTCCTTGTTGGACCAAAAAGATCAAGATGCAAAAGCTCAACTGGTCTAGAGGTTGAAACAACATTTTTCGAATGAAATGAAGTTTTAATTTGTTTTTCCCTTTGACATGCAGCACAGAGAGCATTAGATTGCAATTTAAGATTTGGTAAGCCCCTAACAAGACTGTGCTTGTTTAGTTTTGAGATTAATCTCAAAACTGGCATGACCCAATCTTTTATGCCAAATCCATTGTTCATCTTCAATAGACATGAGATACTTGACATCTTGTTTTGCAAGTTGAGAAATATCAATTTTATAAATATTTTGTTTCCTCTTTGCTGTAAAGAAAATAGAGTCATCTTTCTTGCTTTTTACTGAACATCCAGTTTCTGTAAAAATAACATCATAACCATTGTCACATAATTGACTTATGCTCAATAAACTATGCTTTAGTCCTTCAACATAAAGTACATTATCAATAGAGGGAAGAGAGTCTTTATCAATGCGACCAATTCCAACTATTTTACCTTTCTGGTTTCCTCCGAAACCAACAAATCCTTCTTCTCTAGGCCTTAGCTCTTGGAACATATGCTTTTCTCCCATCATGTGACGCGAGCATCTACTATCTAAGTACCAAGATAGGTGTGTTGGCGTTGTTGCTAAGCATGTCTACAACATAGACTATTTTATCTTTAGGTACCCATATCTTTTTGGGTCCTTTCAGGTTAGTTCTTAAAGGATGCTTGTCCTTCTTAGTCTTAAAATCAGCACATACACTTTTCAAATGACCAAGTTTGTTGTAGTAAGTACAATGCGAGCATTCACTGTGATCATTAGATTTATCAGATGCAGGATTTTTATTTTCTAAAGAGGGTTCATCTGATATGTAACCAAGACCTTGAGTTGTTGTTTTACTGACACCCCAAATCATTGAAGCTTGCTTGCTTCGAGTTGTGGATGTACGAATCCCTAATGCGTAATTGAAGATGATTTTGAAGATGTCAAACACGTGAAGACTTTGATTCTGCTAGTATTCTTCAGCTTTATATCTTTCTCTAGTTAGAATCATTGTTAGAGTCTCAATATTTTGTGGGTTGAAAGTTAGAAAATGCAATTTGTCAAAATTAATTGAATCATGGATGCATAGCTTACTTAAAATGTTTTAAAATGTTTTTGACTAAGTTGGGTATGTTTAAAATTGTTCTTTTATCATTTTTAAACCCAATGATTGTTTTTCAAAGTGTTAAATCATTTCATATGGTCAAAACATATTTTCTATGCATTTTTGGAAGCATGAATCGATTCACACTTTAAATGAATCGATTCATCATCGAGCACCCAATTCTTGTTTTGGTTACGTGAATCTAAGACAGAATTGGTGAATCGATTCACAGAATTGGTAAATCTAAGTCAGTTTAAGTGAATGAATCGATTCACACTGTGGTGAATGGATTCACGCGCGATTTTTCTGCATAATTTTGCAGTTTTGTTTCTCAGTTTTGGGCACCATATAAAAGGCTCATTTTAGGGTTTTCATACATACTTTTACACATTTTCAGAACCACAAATTGAGCATTCTCTCTAGCTTTCTTCTTCCCCCAAATTTCATTGAGACTCATAGGTTTTCATTTGTATATCTACACTACAAAGAGTGTTATTTCAGATTTTGTAATTCTTTCTTCTTGTAATTTCATTTTGTGAGGGTGAGGTATCCCTAGTGAATCTTGAGTGAGGTATCTCAAGTGGGAAATTTCAGAGTGTGGAATCTCTGGTTGTAAATTCAAGAAACGGTGTAATTCTTTGAATTGATAGTGGAAGAAAATCATGAGCGAGGCTTGGGGACTAGATGTAGGTCACAGTGGTTGGTGACTGAACTAGGATAAAATCCTCTAATTTGATCTTCTTCTCCCTTATCTCTTTAATTGCGTTTTTAAGGTATTCTTAGATATAATTGTTGTGGTTGAAATTTACCTTATACTAGTTAATTGATTTCTTGGGTAGAACATTTCTCATATTCAATAAAGATAACACCTTCACAAAATAAGTTTTTTCATAAAGTTTGCGAAAATTTTGATACTCAATTCACCCCCCTCTTGAGTATTCTGGCCACCTGGGTAACACGAGTTACACTTTCTGCAAGAAAATTTTGAAATGCATATTCATAATCATTTGATTTACACTTATGATTGCCTTTAGCTTCAGAGCTTTCAGGTTGAGAGCTCTCAGCTTCTGGTTGCTGACATGTCACCAGAAGCTGACTATCTACCAGATGCTGATTTTCAGTTTTTAGCTTCTGGTTCTCTTCACTGAGCTTTGAGTTTTCATTTTTCAAGAATTGAATTTCTTGTGATAATTTTGAAAATTTCTTTTTCAAAGCTTTATACTCAGTGGAGAGAGTGGCAGAGTCCTTAAGAAGATCATTAAATGCAAGTTGAAGTTCAGAATAAGAATCATGTATTATTACCTCTTCAACTTCTTCTTCTTCAGAGTCTAAGTCAGTATTTGCCATGAGGGCAAGATTGGCTTCTTCCTCATTATCTTCCTCAGAGGATAATGAATCCAGATCTTCCCATGTAGCCATGAGACTCTTCTTCTTTCCATTGAAGGAACTTCTTGTGGGCTTCTTCTTAAAATTAGAACATTCAGATTTGAAGTGTCCATGCTTTTTACATTCATAGCAGACAACTTGGCTTTTGTTTTTGCTTTCCTTCTTGTCCTCGACATCTTTCTTGTGGAATTTCTTCTTGAAGTTTCTTTTCTTCCACATCCTTTGGATCTTCATGGATATGAACGCGAGCTCATCATCCGACCCATCAACGTCTCCTTCTGAAGCTTCGTCTTCTGATTCTTCTTCAGCCTGAAGGGCTTTAGAAGTATTGGCTTCATGTTTGTTGACTTTCAAAGCAATAGACTTGCTTTTCTTTACAGGTTTTTCCTCATTCCACTCAAGTTCATGAGCTTTCAGAGAACTCAAAAGAACTTCAAGTCTCAAGACATTTTAAATCGTTTGCTTCTTGAATAGCAGTGACTTTGGGTCTCCACTGCTTGGTCAAACTTCTCAAGATTTTTCTCACATGGTCAGGTGTGGTATAACTTTTTCCAAGGGCATGTAACCCATTAACAAGTGTTTGGAACCTTCCAAACATAGATTCAATGTTTTCACCATCTTTCATTTTAAATAATTCATATTGGCGAACCAACATGCTAGCTTTAGTTTCTCTTACTTGGGCAGAGCCCTCATAAGACAAAACAAGAGAATCACATATCTCTTTGGCAGTATCGAATTTGCCACATTTATCATTTTTTTTCTGACATAGCACAGATAAGAATGAATCTAGTTTTTTGATTGATTTGATATCTCTTTTTCTGCTCATCATTCCAATTTTCTCTCGCAATAGCAACACCAGCAGCATTAGTGGGAATAAGGTAATCACTTTCAATGATATCCCACAGCACAAGTTGTTGTGTCTCAAAGAAAGCTTTTATCTTATCTTTTCAGTAGTCAAATTTTTCTCTAGTAAATAGAGGAGGACGGTTCAAGTGACCACCTTCTGCAGACATGTTCACAGTATAGGATCTTTTCTCTTAACACTGTTAAGTGCTCAACCAAGAGGCCTAGCTCTGGTACCAACTGAACATGAACACAAGAAGGGGGTTGAATTGTGTTGAAAACTTTTCGCAAACTTTAAGTTAAAAACACTTTAGAACACTGGATTTTGAATCTGTTTGAAAACGGATGCTGGAGTATGACTAGACGCTGAAAATAAAGTTTATGAAAACTTGTTTTTTATGCGCAAGATAAAAGCAAGTGTAAAGCAGTAAAACAAGAGACACAGAGATTTATACTAATTCACCACCAACCTGGTAGCTACGTCTAGTCCCTTCGTTCCTGAAGGATTTTCCACTATAATCAACTGATTACAAATTTTCTTAAGAGTATTCTACTGTCACAAACTTGACAATACTCTTAACTTCTCAAAACGACTCAGTACGTTCGAGCCTTTGAGGAACAAAGCCTTAACTAGGCAATACAACTTTCACAAAGTGATTTACTTTTAAATACAATCAAATAACTCTCACAGAGAGGATGAAAAGATTAAGCACAAAACAAATAACTTTCTAAAAGAAAGAATATCAGACGATGAGGTTCAGTTCTTGGTGTCCAGAAACTTGGCACGAAACTTGATTGCTCACTTGAGTAATAGCTCTTTCAGAATATAGTTTCTAGCAGTTTTTGGCAACCTTCTTCAATGAATACCTTGGGGTATTTATAGGAGTCTTTGAGAGATATTACCATTGCAGTAAATTTCAGCTCCATATCATTGAGTGAGGTAATTTGAAATGTTGTCCTTTTCTTCCTTTCCAGAGAATATCAGAATAGTACACATTACCGTTTTTGTACTATCTGCTTTTCACAATTGCCTTGTACGAATTTTGTCTTATATCAAACGTGTTACCTTTGATACCTTGTACATCAAAATAAGCGCACAAAATCAAATTCGAATTTTATTCCAAAACAGCTGAGGTAGAATAGCACAAACGTGACCATCAAGTGACTCATTAAAAGACCAGATGCTCGCTCAGAACAAGGACAGACGCTCGCAACAATTGAGTAATTCACGTGTCAAAGAATAACACTATCGGACGCTCGCTATACATAGACGCTGGAGTGAACTGGATGCTGACACACATGGAATGTATTCAATTTCTTGTGAATTTCTCATTCTTGCTTGAGTGACTTATAAAGCATAAACAATTTTAATACCTGCACACTTCAAGACTTATTAGAAGATAATTTGCTCACTTGAAAGTACTTTGTTATCATCAAAATTATGAGGGTCTAAACTTCTCAATTGTTTAGGTTCCAACATTGAAGTTCAGTGTTAGTTCTCAGAAACTTGGTAAGAAACTTGGTTGCACACTTGAGTAATAGTTTTTTCAGTATCTCGTTTCTAGCCAACTTCTTCAAAGGAGACCTTGAGGTATTTATAGGAGTCTTGATGATAATACCATTGTAGATATTTCAGCTCCGAATCATTGGGTGAGGTAATTTGAAATTACGTCATTTTCTTCCTTTTCAGAGAATATCAGAATAGTACACATTACCGTTTTTGTACTATCTGCTTTTCACATATTTGCCTTGTATGAATTTGTCTTATTCTAAAGGTGTCACCTTTGATACCTCGTACATCAAATTGAGCGCACAAAATCAAATTCGAATATCGTTCCAGGAAAGCTGAGGGCAGAGAGAATAAACGTGACCATCACGTGATTCATTAAAAGACTGGATGCTCGCTCAGAAACCAATAGGCCGCTCGTAGAAAATGAGTTTTCCACGTGTCATAAGATAATATAATCGGACGCTCGCTAAGAGTGTATAGAGCAAGACGCTGGAGTGAACCGGATGCAGACACATAAAAATGTATTCAACTTTTTGTGAATTTCTTCTTCTTGCTTGAGTGAGTCATAAAACATGAATGATTTTAATACCTACACACTTCAAGACTTATTAGAAATAAAATTATTCTCTTGTAAATACTTTGTTATCATCAAAATTAATGAGGGTCTAAACTTCTCAATCGTTTAGGTTTCAACAAATAGAGATGAACGGGGAGAGAAATGGGTTAGTAAAGATCCATCAACAAGTGGACTATTCTTTGTACCTTACATGTAGTAGATGATAAAGCTTGATACTCGTCCTCTGGGGATGGTTTGGATATGACAGATTATTTCTTAAACTTCCATGAGATAGGGGAGGAGCCAATAAATATTGAGAAGCCAATGACTGACTTTTGGGAATCAAGGCGGGCAACCCTAATCTCAGTCACCAAGTGCCACTAATTTACAATCACATTTGGAGGAAAAAAGTATACATTTTCACAGGATAACTCTTTATGCAATAGATAACTTTGTTACAAATTGACTCAACTTGTTGACGACAAATGAAACATCAGAGCAACTACTTGTGAGGTATAGTAAGAGACCAACGAGCCTTCTATATGCTATGTGATCTGAGTGAGGTTGGCCAATGTGCTTAGGTAGTTTCAAATTAAGTATTGTGGGTGTAGGAGTAGACATGCAACTAAGGAGTCGTGCATAATCCAGTAGTTCAAGAACATACTTTTTTTGACTGAAAAATACATCCTTGTTCGATCTGGCTACTTAAAGCCTAAGAAACAATTAAGAGATCAAATGTATTCAATCTTGGAAGATTTTGACAAATACAATTTTAGTCATAACATCCCTTGTAAGGACAACATTATCAACATATAGTATAAGAATGGTTAAAGATATGAAGTGGCAGCCTTGACAAAAAGTGAATAATATGATTTTTACTGCTCATGCCCATAGATAAGAAAGTTGTAGTAAGCTTGTAATTCCATTAGCGACTAGCCTGTTTAAGGCCATATAAAGACTTCACTAATATGCAAACTTGATTGGGTTTGGATGATTGGATTTTGGCCGGCAAAGTAATGTACACTTCCTCATGTAAATCTCCACGAAGGAAGACATTATTAGCATCCAATTGATGCAAGTGCCATTTTTTAGGCAATCAAACCGAACAATTGTCATTTTAACTACTAGAGATGATGTTTCAAACAAATCAACGCCCTCTTATTGGTTATAGCCCTTAGCAATAGCGCTCAATGTTTACATCTACTTGTGAACTGCTTTACTACTTATAAATATATAATTATGAAAATATGTTTAATGCATGGGACCAGCCTTCGGCAAGTCTAGCCGATGAAAGATAAGGTTAAAAACGTATCTAAAATACTCAATGCAATAATGTTGAACCCAAAAATAGATATGGAAATGCTTCTATTTGAACATAATGCTTTGACTTTTGGAAGAAGACATCCAAACATAACATCCATTTCATATTTTGCTCTCCTTTAAATCTTTGTTTTTGTTTTAAAATTGTGGGTGTTTTAGAAATCCAATATGTAATTAAAATTTTCTTTCCAACTATACGCTCAAATGTGATTAATAATATTTTATTTCAACAATGTTGTTGTAGTAGAGTATTTATAAACGCATGTCGTGAGAAAAGAAAAAATAATAATAATGACATTTTAGTCTAAATTTTCAACAATTAAATATTTCTTAGTCTATGTTATGACTTGAACAATAGGTATGGAAGAGAATAAGTATATCATACATGAATTTGTAGTTGTTTAATTAGGAGCTTGAGACATCAACGACACTCAATGTAACATCTATTAATTCTCTGAACACTTAGATTAAGAATATTTAAGACAGTAAAAACTATGTATTTTAGAAGTTTTTTACTTTTAAAATAATATAACACACTACACAAGAAGACAATTTAGACAACGACGTTCAAACAACGCTTCAAGGCAAAAGCTTCATCTAAAATAACACGAAGCACTCCAATATCGATTGTCTATGATAGCATCATCTGAGTTAGTAACTCAAATTACGCTTGCACGCGGAATTGACATTTGAATTCTCTGTATTCGCGTGTTACCAGGTGTAATTATTCCGATAACGTTTGAGCAAGAAAGCGTTATCTGTATTAATAATATAATTCAGATAACGCTTTCTTGAGAATATTTTATTTTATTTGTACTTAAGACGACGCTTTCCTGAGAGAGCGTTATATGAAGTTTAAAACTAAATATAAAACGAGATAACGCTTCACTCTCAGTACTATTTGCATCACAAACCCTAAACTAAACAAGCCCTCTCCTCAATAACATTTGTGTAAATTTCTAACTTTTCAAGAGCCCTCACAGATCTTCGATAAATCGTTGTTCTCTCTTTCTCTCGTTTGTCATGTGTTCTCTCTTTCTCTCTCCCATCATTCTGTTTATGAAACTTTGACATTAATCGCGTGATCACAGTGGCGAGGGTTTGTCCCTCTGGGAGGCTATTTTTTCTATTGATGTCGTGGGTGACAATGGCGAAGCTCTTCCCTCCAGATACATTCATTTTCCTCTGTTAGGAAAAAGGATAAGGTTGCAATATTAAACTTGTTGGATTAAATGTGTTCTCCTGTTAAGGAGTTATAAGGTGGCTTGGTGGTTGGTGTAACATCCCGCCTAATTTAATTATTTAGCTCAATTAATTTAGGCTTTATTATGTTCTAAATTAATGGTTGAGTAATTAAATTGGATGTTATGAAATAATTCAAGGGGTGTGATTAGAAAGGGTGTTATGAAAATTTAGGCAAAAGGAAGGGCTTATAAGTATTTTACCTAAGCTAAAATAGGGACAATATGGTCCACCTCTCTTTTATTTCCTTTTCCCTCATTCTCTCTCTCGCCTTAACTCACTGCTCTCTCTCCCTCTCGATGGATTTTCTGAAAAAGAAAGAAAGAAGTAAAGAGAAGGGAAGAAGGAAAGAAGAAAGGAGAAGATGAGGGAAAGAGGTGAGGGTCGCCAACCATTTCTCCCTCATTTATTTTCTCTCCCTCACGAGCTGCTCTCTCTCACTCTCCCTCTCTCTCTCTCGCGTTCTGTCTCAACAGAAAAAGGAAAAGAAAGAAAGGAAAAGAAAGAAAGGAAGAGAAAGAAAGGAAGAGAAGAAGAAGGGGAAGGTGTTAGGGTTAGAGGAAATAAGTGGAAGAAAGTGAAATGGTGATTGTTTCCTCCAATCTTTGCCCTAGGTAGAACATTGGAGCTGTGTTGATGACATTTGGGATGAAGATTAGAAGAACCCTAAATTGAGAAAAGAGGGACCACGAAGAAGAAGAAGAAGAAAAGGGAAAGGAAAATCAGAAACTTCAAAGCTTCTAGCTCAACTTATTGAGCATTGAGGTGAGTTCTTCATCCTTTTAGTTGGTGGGCAACCATAAGACTCCCATTAGGTTTTTCTTACTCTTTACTTGTATGTTTTTATGATGCTTGATTTAGTGTCATAATATGATTCGAATTGGTTTGGATTGAGTAGAAGTGGTATTTTAGTGGGATTGGTTAAGGGTTTGATGACGTCCCCAATCCCCCACAAACGTATGTGAAATGTTTTTCCCATTGTGGGCTCCACAGAGCTCCAATTGGGATTAGATTTGGTTCATGAGAAACTAGACTCAAATTTCTTCAAAATGAACACAAGAATCACTTGAAAAGGTTAAGAATTTAATTAGATATCGAAGTTACAAGTTAAGGGACAGTAGCTGTCTCGTTTCTTGACATCAGTGTATTCCTTTGTAAAAATGCACTAATTGGATGGTTATTTTCTAAAATAAAAATTAGATTTAGAAACTAGGCATCCTAAGCTTTCCAAAGAGTGGTCATTTGCCCAATTCCGACTTCGTTTGGTATTTTAATAAAATTCCCGAAGTTGATGTTCTTCTGCAGAAAAATTCTGAAGAGGGGCACGCGGCGCGCATTAGGGAGCGCGTCACAGAACTAAAATGTGTTAATGCGTGCGGCGCGCGTCCAGGGCGAGCTAGTGCGCGTCCCCAAGTCCAAAATCATGTTTTCTCGCACTGAAACACCCGTGGGGCCTTTCCAAACCTATAGATGACTTTCCCAACTCATATTATTGGATTAAAACTCATGTTTAAGCATGAGAAATTCTTAGAAATAGTTTAGCTTTCATTGAGAGTTTGTGCTCTTACAGGTGTAAGGATAAGGTTCATTGTTTGGGGATCAAAGTGCAAAGCTTGAAATTGTTAAGTGAAATGTATTGTTCATCAAATTGTTATGCTTAAATCCATGATCTCTAGCTCTATTTTAAGTGTAATTGTTTGAGATAGAAGAGAAGTTAAGATTGGATGAATTGAGGTTGAGAAATAGGTATTTATGCGGAAAATTCTGCACATGCCCACTTGCCAAGGATGCTGCAGCATCTCAGCAGAGCATGTTGTTCTTTTCTTCTTTTAATTAATAGGGTTCCAACCCTAGTTATGATGCAATGACAAAGGATGTGAATTGCTTAATAGTTTGTACAATTGAATAGACATAGGAGTAATAAATTGGAATTGCTTTATGTTTGATGCAACTGATTTGCTTTATGTTTGATGCAATTGAATCGCTTTTAGTGCATTTGATTGTTTGTCTTTGGGATGTTTGTCGGACCGGAATAAACACGCCCGACGGCAAAGCTGTCGTTTCAATATCCGGATTGCAATTCGGCGGCGGGGACCCTCTTGGTTGTATTCAAACTCTATGATTCTTAACTCAATTTCAATTGAGCCAAGTGGGTACATCCATGGATTCATTGGTGTTTGTATTGTGATGAATGCTCTGTGTTTAACTATACTTATCAGTGAGCGTACTTAGCCCAAAGGAAGCTAAGGCGTCAGTCCCTCTTGGTAGTTCGAACTTTATGGATCTTGACACAATTTCAATTGAGCCAAGAGAATACATTTAGAGCTGGAAAAATGGGTCGGCCTGACCGGACTGGCCCGTAATAGCCCAAAAATTTATAGGGCTTGGGTAGTTAAATTTGAGCCCCTTTTGTAATCGGGCTTTTTGGTCCGGCCCGATAAAGCCTGAGCATGTGCCGGGTTTGCCCGACCGGGTTTCGGGCAGCCCGCATAATATAATACTTTTTTTTTGTCAATACATAATATAAAAATGATGGGTTGCTCACACACAAACCCAAAGTGAAAGGATAAAAAACTAAAAAATATGGGCCACATATCTCCACTCCAGCCCATATCTTTTTAACTAACTCCAGCGCATGTCTCATGTCACCATTTTGTTTCACAACAAAAAACTTATTTTTCCTATTCTTTCACATAAAGCCGTAGCATGCAGAGAAGGAAAAAAGCAATTGTGTGCGCAGCAGCTCGTGTGTACGCGTTGCACTATAATTTTGTTGAAGATTTTGATTGTAGTATATTTTTTTTTTTGTAAAGATCTGATTGTAATCTATAGTATACAAACAGAACCACCCTCTATGTGCAATTGAATTTTTTTTCTTTTAAAATATGCGGGCAGCCCCAATAAGCCCGCAGCCCGCATAGGGCCGGGCTTGGGTATCATTTTTAGAGACCATTTTTCATCTCGGGTTTTTTAGCCCAGACCGATAAAGCCCAAACCCGAAACGGGCCGAGTAGCTCGTTTTGCCAGCTCTAGGTACATTATGGATTTTGTTTTAAATATTTATGATTATCATTTTCATGGATTCTTTTTAAAATCGTTATGTTTATGCTTATCATGGAATTGTTTGGAAATGGATATAGCTGGCTTAAATTGTTTTGATTTCTGTCGTAAGTATTAAGTTCAGGATTATCATGGATTCCGTAAAGGGTCGTTATGAATTATATTTGTTTAATAAGTAGTGCTTTATGTGTGAATTGCGGTATTATGTTATTGGGAATAGGGTTGGTGAGGGGTCCGTTGAAGATGGGGTAGCGTTATTGGGACGCTTCACACTTGGTCAGTGACAGAAGATGTCAAACATTGGTATAGCCGGATCGCGAGTCAAGTCTTTATTTATTGTGTCTTATCTATTTAGGTTAAGTTAAAGTGATGTTAGGGAATCATGTACAAATTTCAATTGTTTTTATTTATTCTTTTCATTGTAAAGTTCCACATTTTCAAAACTCTGATCCAAGTTACTGTGTTTCGAAGGGTTCATTTTCTATTATTTATTTTCTAAAGCGAAAATTTCTCCGCATTTAACTTTAATTACTGTTAGTTTAGTAAGTAATCCCCGCATTAGAGTCGGGGCGTTACAGTTGGGGTGGGGGAGTTAAGAATTGGAGTAATAAGGAGTGAGAGGGTTCAAACCACATCCACTAACAAAATACTAATATTTGCCATTAAAAAAAGACATGTTCTCCTATCAAACTTGTTCTGTAATGTGAGAGTTACTCTTTTTATATTTTTGTTTGTTATGATTATAGGGAAACTCGTTTTAGAAAGTAGAGTTTTTTTTGCATATTTATCATTGTATGGTAGTGATAGTATGCTCTTTTGCCGGTCTAGGTACATTTCTTGTTTGTTGGGATTTTGCATTTTTTTTCCTGTTAATGTCCTTGTTATACCAAGGAGATTTGTATGCTCATTCCCACTTTATTGACTACTTTATTATTACTAGTTAGGTTTAAATTGATCTATAGGTATCAATTAGATTAATTTTTATGATTTTAAGAATTATTTATGTGATGTAGACGAGAGAGGTGAAGATTTAGAGTTAGTAATTGTTGTGGTGAGGCTAGTTACACAACAGAGCAAATGTTCAATAGCTTTTCAACGTCGCAAAGAACGCGTCAACTAGACTTCTATAACTCAAGTTATGGTCAAAATACCGCAATAGTGTAAACATGTGTATATTGAAATATTTACATGATTAAAATTTTCCAAAAAGACACATTAATGTCTAATTCTTAGAAGTTATTGTAAATAAAAGTATTCTGTTTTAGGGATTAAAGAAACGAAATTAAATAAACGAAATTTTAGAGCCCTACATACAACACGTGCATACATATCACGTGTGCATTGCAGAGGGCATATGAGCTAAGCTAGCTAAACACAAGATATGTTAAGGTGAATCTATGTACAATAACCTTAAATATCAATAAAGATAGGAATAAGATAGTACAAATTTTTAAGAGCCAATATATGTCCCCGTGCATTGCACGGGTTCTTATACTAGTAGTGTAAATACTGAGATGGGTAAATAATCTATCGATATTGACATAAAATACTAAAAATCATACCCAAAATCCCTTCATAATTTAGACACTATAGTGGTTTATCACCTAGTGACAACTCATTGTTAATAATTTCTCTATTTAATGATTTGTGAGATCCACGAGGAGATGATTGATTTTATCTAAAATCGAATATTCTTTTTTTATAATGAAAGGAAATAAAATCCAATATTCTAATTCGTGTTTAGCTGTCATCTAAATCTTGTAAATCATTCGATGGATAACATTTAATTTATTATTATTATTATTATTATTATCACCATTTTTTAAACAATTATTATTATTATCACCATTAGTCTACCAGTACTATAAAATTCTAATGCTATAATTCGGACAGAAGCCATGTGACCTGTTGCGGAAAATCGAAGTCTCCGTATATCGTTTTGAAAAATTCATAAATAGATAGTACAAAACTACAATCTTTTATAAGCATCTTATCTTATTAATATTAAACAAACTTAATTGTTTGTATTTGTACTTAATTGACTTGATTCTCTTTAGTCAAAAAAAATTTGGCTTGATTCTCTAGTATTTAATTTCTTAATAAAAGATGGTGATATATGAACTATTTTTCTAAAAATAAATACGAGTTAACAACTCTAGCAGAATGGGACGCCGAAACCGGGGTTCGAACCTGGGTGTTACCGTTTGAACGTGTGTGTATTTGTTATTTACTATTTCTACTAGCTGACTAAAAAAACTCTAGTAGAAAGGGCTAGTCTCCACAACATAGCGAACCAAGGTTCAAATCCTTACTAAGATAGGTGTCTACAATTGGTATTCGATTGTACTAAAACAAGACTGTCTCAGGTGAGGGATGCCCATAGGAAATGGGAAAAAAAATAAGTTAATGTATTAATGAGTACAAAGGTAGAAAATATTAGAATTTTTTTTTTCGTATAAACATGATATCCTCGCGCGCAACTGTGAAGACTAATTCATCGAGCCGGGTAGGACCACATGGACAATAAAGCTCTCCCTCAAGAGTTTTAACACTGCTACAATCACAAGGCCCGGATTTAAACTCAAGACCACTAGTTAAACTGGAAGAGACATATACGGATTTAAATTTAAACTAATACAATGTACAAAGACTAATATTTTTTTTTTGGTTTAAACGTGGATATAATTTGAGTAGAGCCAGATGAACCTATATAAATGGACAAAGCTCTCCCATTGCCAATTTTTCCATTAATAAGACTCGAATTCGAGATCTTATTTAAAGGGAATCAAACCGCTTGCCACTTGAACCAACTAAAAATGCTGGTACAATGACTATTACTTTAATAACATGTATATCGAACATAGTTAATCAAAAAAGATATATCAATCATAAATGAGTAAAAAAATATCAATATCTGCTTTGTCCCAATTCTCTGATTAGATGATGAACGGATTGAGCCTCCCTTTGTTGGCCCTAGAAAGTTGTTCCTCCGGTCTGGCCTGGTTAAACACGGTGGGGGTAGGTACTTACAAAGGCACTCAAATGCTCAAGTAAGTATGTATTTTAGCCATGGTTGAGAGAATGTAACAGTGTGCATACCTTAACATAGTGTCTTGTTGCTCCTTTTATACGAGGCGGCCTAGGAGCCACCATCCTTGTCTTTATATGACGGATGTCTCATCCCGTCAATATGTCTCCCTTGTTTTAGGGAGCATATCTTTTGCTTTTGATATGTCGTCTGTCAGGCCTGACTCGATCGGTTCAGGGCAGCTAAGACTAGACTACTATTGTCTCTAGGAGTATTGTTTGCCCTTTCCCTTCCCTTGTTTACGAGAGATTTTTTGGAGAAAGCCTGAGTGTATTTTTTGTTCTATTTATAAGAAGCATAGACCCATTTTAAAAGTGCATTAATTGTTAAATTAATTTTTTTTACGGTTTTTCTAACGTATGCAACCTTACACACGATAAGAATCATTAATTAATCAATTTTTTTCTTATTAATTATTTACTTTCCTTTTTATTCTTTAGATTCACATTTATGTAATCTCTCTTCACCAATAGAATAGGAAACTAGATAATTAATAAGGAAAAAAATGAGCAATTGGTGATTTTTATCGTGTGCAAAGTTATACACGTTATAAAAACTCTTTTTTTATACCTTTATTTTATTGTTATTTATCATGTAAGTGGGTGTGAATAATTATATAAAGTCACCTTTCAACTATTTAATATTATGGGTATTTTGGAAATAAAATTTGACATTAATCGCTTTAAATATTGATAAATTGGTCTTTTATTTCTTATAATAATAATAAATACGGCAGGAAGTAGTAACTTCTAATCTTGATAATCCATAGAGAAAAGGGGACATACACCGTTAATGTAAACTAATTTTACAGTGACATCCAATTAGAACTTACCATTGTTCAATTATTTTTAAGATACATTTACTAGATTGAGATGACATGGCAGAATAGTGGGTTGCTATTAATTGTCAGTGTACCTAATTTACACTAACGGTGCATACCCATTAAACATACTTATGGTTGCATGACTAGGATTTATTTCTCTCAATTTACGCGCACGCACCTATACAATACACATAAGTAATAGTAACTTCGTCCAACAGACGTGGTATTAATTAACTAGTACATATTGGAGTACTAAAGACAAAGGATTATAAAAAAAAGATAGAATTCTTTAAAAAAGCCTTAACGTATCCAAAAAAAATTACTATAATAGTATTATTTTTTTGAAAAAAAATAACATCTTTATAATTTTTTAAAAAAAATAATATCTTTATTCCTAATCAACGTGTTTTTTAATATGATTATCATGATTCCAAAGACAAGAAATTCGCCATCGCCGTTTTATTTCTATATATACAGTAATATACTCCCTCCGAAATGAATTATAAGCAAGTTTTACCTAACTCATATTTATTAAGCAGATTAGTTAATCCCATAATCTCATATAAAAAAATAAATATATTGTCTAAATTACCCTTTTAACATTATTTATTGCTGACAGAGTAATAGTATTAGAAATAGTAAAAGTAAATTAAATAAGCGGTATTTTTGACATACTATCATTAAATATGATAAAAACAGTTGGAGTATGCTTATATTTCATTCCAAGAAATATGAGCTAAAACTTGCTTATAATTCATTCTGGGGAGTAATACTCTGTATAAGATGAGTGCAAGTGGAAGCGATCATTTCTCAATATAATAGTAATCAGTAATGATATTTGGACATCACATTTTGGGACACTCGTATGGACACCGTATGTCCGTACGGTACGGATATATATGGAACCGTACGGAATTCGAACATTTTTTTTTACAGATTTTTTTAACTGGCTAACGCAGTTCATGTAAGTGGTTAACGCAACTCATGTAAGTGATTAACACAGTTCACTAACTGGTTAATATACTACTCTGATGCTAATTTGTCAAATTGTACTCATTAACCACTTTCAATACTGTATTAACCACTAATATTAATACTGTTAACCACTTATATCAACGAGTGCACTTATACACATTAACCACTTCCAATATTGTATTAACCACTTTCAATACTACATTAACCACTAATATCAACTTTGTTAACCAATTGTGAAAGTGGTTAATGTTGTGCAAGTAAGTGGTTAATGCGGCTCACTAATTGGTTAACATTACTCTCTGTCTGCGTTAACCACTTACATGAGCTGCGTTAACCAGTTAACAAAATATGCAAAAAAAAAAAACGTATGGATTTCGTATGATTCTGTACATGTCAGTACCGTACGGACATACGGTGTCCATACGGGGTGTCCCAAAATGTGATGTTCAAATATCATTTTTCAATAGCAATATCGACAATATATAATTTCGTGCATGAAACAACGGCTACAAGCCTACACCTCGATTTTCAGCAAAATCATGTGGTTTCGATCTAAATGAATTATGAAATGAAAAAAAAAATGTTATCGATCTAAAGAGGAATGCTAAGGTCACACCCTCTGACACACTCCTTTGAACACACTCTTGACTATTGGGCCTCGTCACACTTCTTTTTTTCAAAATCAATCGTTGGATTGAAAGTTACTATCATATAGATCATATCTGTAAATTTTGACATTAATATATGATCATTTGCTATGTCATTAAGATGCGTCAAGATTAACGTCAACGGTGTAATTACAAATAATGTTAATCTTGACGCATCTTGATGACATAGCAAATGATCATAGATTAATGTTAAAATTTACAGAGATGATATATATGATAGTAACTTTCAATCCAACGATTGATTTTGGAAGAAAAAAAAGTGTGGCGTGGCCCAATAGTTGAGAGTGTGTTCAAAAGAGTGTGTCAGAAGGTGTGACCCTAGCATTCCTCTTATAATAAATTATGAAATATGGACTGCAGGGAATCGGAAACTTCAAAAACTTCTTTGATTTATCTATCAAATTTTATCCTCGTGGCTCACACATTCATTAAATAGAAAAAGTATTTATTTTTAAATTTTAACCGAAGAGTCTTGCTAACGAGTGTCCTAAGGACATTAGTTAAAGAATTCATAAAAAGAAAATTTGTCTTAAAAATACAAGTTAAACAATTTTTGATTTAATAAATACATTATTTTCTCATACAAACTTACATAACTAATTAATGCCCTAAGAGCACTTGTTAGCATTTTCTTTAATTGAATGCTCAATATTAAAATTGAGTTTAATTTATATGCACTTGCAGTGTAAAAAAGTTTTACACCGTCATCTAATTATATCTCACTATTGTGCCACTTTGTTATATCTTTTTCTAAAATTTAATCTCAACAAACGTCTACATGACGAGATATGATTGGATGATGGTATAAAACTTTTTTACACTGTCAGTGCATATAAATTAAACTCATTAAAATTTATATGAGAATCAATTTGGAAGTGTGCACCATAATGTATTTTAAATTTATTTTTATGTCTACGTGGCATAAATAATATTATTAGGGTTGTTAAAGTATTTTTAAATATAAAAGCTAATTTCAATAGTAGTTAAGGAATTAAAATTAAAAATTTCAATAGAAAATTCAGCGGTTTTAAATATATACTAGTAGAATACTCGTGCATCCGCACGAGTCGCGCCGTGTTAGTTACAATGAATGTTACATGCATCAACCAAAATTGAATATCAGTTGCTATATCTTTTGACAGGCAAATATCTTAATACAGTGGTCCTTATACCAATTTTAATAGCATCTTTCTGAACCACCTCTATGCATTAATAGCCATAAAATAATATCAAAGCTAAATTAAATATATTTATAAATAATAAATACATTTATAAATTTAATATGTGTTTAATGATGATAAAATTACACTGACAATATGTAATATTTTCCCGTAAGGACTAAAAAGCAAAATAATTATTTATATTACACCGATAACATGTAATGTTTCCCTGTAAGGACTAAAAAGTAAAATAATTATTTATAAATGATAAAGATATTTGCAAATATGATATGTGTTCAAACACGATAAAATTACACCCACGGCATGTAATGTTTTCCTGTAAAGACTATAAAATAAAATAATCATTTACAAATGATAAAAACAATTATTAATTTGATATGTGTTAAAAGACTATAAAATTGTACCCACAACATGTAATGTTTTCCCATATGAACTAAAAAATAAAATAATCATTTATAAATTATAAAAATATTTATATATTTGATATATGTTTAAAGATGATAAAACTATACTGACAACATGTAATGTTTTCCCGTAGAGACTAAGAAACAAAATTATCATTTATAATAAAATTATATCGACAACATTAAATGTTTCTCCGTAAGGACTAAAAAACAAAATAATTATTTACAAATGATAAAGAAATTTACAAATTTGATATGTGCTCAAAC
The DNA here is from genome assembly GCA_037113605.1 of Calophaca sinica. NCBI lineage: Eukaryota > Viridiplantae > Streptophyta > Magnoliopsida > Fabales > Fabaceae > Calophaca > Calophaca sinica. Next base: position 4,935,909 of record CM073731.1, read on the forward strand.
ACGATACAATTATACCCACGATATGTAATATTTTCCTATAAGGATTAAAAAACAAAATAATTATTTACAAATGATAAAAATATTTATTAATTTGATGTGTTAAAAGACTATAAAATTGCATCTACAATATGTAATGTTTCCCCATATGGACTAAAAAGCAAAATAATCATTCATAAATTATAAAAACATTTATATATTTGATATTAATGTTTGATATCAGTATTTAAAGATGATAAAACCACACTGACAACATGTAATGGACCCAAAAGAATAAACATTTTATGTTTCTCCATCTGGACCCAAAAGAAAAATAATTATTTATACTGATAGTATGTAATATTTCCTCTCGTCAAGAGTCAAAAGTAAAATAATCTTATATAAATAATATATAATAAAGATATTTATAAATTTTTATTTTATGCCGACAATATTTTATGTTTCTCTGTCTGTATCCAAAAGAAATATAATTATTTATAACGATAGTATGTAATGTTTCCTCCCGTTAACAATCAAAAGTAAAATAATCATCTATAAAAAATATATAATAAATATATTTATAAATTTTGATACGTGATCAGAGACGATAAACTTATATTGATAATATGTAATGTTTTCTTATTGAAACTTTAAACGAAAATAATTATTTATAAATATTAAAAAAATTATAACAATAAAATACAAAAATATAAAAAAATTAAATTAAATAATGTTAATAAAAAATATAAATATAAATAAAATAGAAAAATAAAATGGTTTCATTATATTTATTTTGAAGAAAGAGAAAGAGAGAAAGAAAGAGAGAGAAAAAAAGAAAGAGAGAAAGAGAAATGAGAGAAATAAAAGGAAAAAAAAGAAAGAGACAAAGAACGAAAAGTCACGTACTTGACAGAAAAGAAGAAAAGGAAGAGAGAGAGAAAAAAAAAATGAAAGGTGAGAGAGAGAAAAAGTTAAAAGTAGGTAGGAAAAATTAATTTTTTATGTAGATTTAATTTTTATTTCGATTTATTTTTATTTAGATTGACATATTTGCCCTTTTAAAATGATAAGTGGAAAAAATATGGTAGTATAGTTTTGTCTTTTCACCGGCCTATTGTTTGCTTAAATAGATAGTAGATTAAAGAGTTTAACGGGGATGCAGTGTCGGTGTAAAATATTTTTACACTAATTTCTAATGAGAGTTCACCATATTGCCACATCACTCTACTTTATATATGGATTTTAAAAATAACTGCACAATAGTGAGTTCTCGTTGGATATCAGTGTAAAACTGGTTTATATTGATAGTGCATGTCCCCTTTTCTCTACATTAAATGTAATTCTAATAATTTTTATTTTTTAATTTCTTAAGTAATGTATTTAGAATAGTCGTTAATAAAATTAATTTTAAATTACATTGTAATCCTTATAATTAAATATGACACGCATTAAGGATTTGGATCCTCTCCACTCCCACATTGCTTTTTCTCAATCCCTCTCCATCAACAAATCCCAGTCGTTACTTTAATCCAACGGTTGTGATATCAAAACTTCAAAAACGAAAAAAATCTTGTATCTCACCGCTTACCCACGGGACCTGAACGTTGAAGGAGATGGCACTGGTGGCCCCTTACGGCGGCAGCGTGATGCACTTCTGGGGCTTGTGGTAGTGCTAACACCCCTCTTCATTCTACTTCCATTATCCAATCTATTATCCTTTCGTTTGTTTTTTATTTTCAATTAAGTTGAAAAAATCGATTCTTTTTAAGGGTGTTCGCGGATTGGATTGGATCGGTTTTAAGAGAAAAAACCATCTGATCCAATCCTTTCAGTTTTTACTCTAATCATCCAATCGGTTTGGTTTTAAAATCAAATCCGATCCGATTTACTTCGGTTTGGATTGGATTGGATTTCGGTTTCTCATTTATAATCTAATCTCCTGGTTTATATTTTTTCAAATGGTGAAATTACGACAATAACGATAACTTACATTTTATAACATTAAACTAATAGTATTGCAGTAGCTAACTGTAAGGCAATAACTACCCATCTTTTTTTTTGCTTCTTATAAACGAAACTATGAAATAATCAAAAGGAATCGTTGGCCCCAGGAATGCTTGCGGTACAATCATATCACGCATTATTTTTCTGTATTGATATATCACGCATTATTGTATTAATATGAAAGGGAATTATAAAATGGGAAAGAAGTAGATCCACAAATTAAAAAAAATATGTTTAAAATTATAAAAATAAGAATAAATAATTTATTTGCAAGCTTAAAAATGTACCCAAAAAAATATATATTAAAAAAGTAAAATATTCTATATTATATAAAAATATACATGATTAATTTAAAAAATTAAATTTTATAATGTGTGAGTAAATATATTAAAAATAAGGTAATTATAAGTATAATATTATGTTATGTAATAATACTTTGAATCGGTTTCGATTGGATTGATTCCATTAGAAGGATCCGAAAACCGATCCAATCTAATCCAAAATTTCAGTTTTTCGCAGTTTTCGGTTTTTTCGGTTTGCGGTTTTTCGGTTCGGTGGACGCGGTTTGAATTGGATTGGATCGGTTTGTGAACAGTCTTAATTCTTTTCATGTTTTGATCGCTGATTTCTTGTCCTTGTTTCACAGACAATGGATGCAATTTGTTCCGTTTTGTAGTGGTTTCTACCCATGGTCTAAGATGCTTGGTTTCTTCCCAATTGTTGGATTTTATTTTTAACTGCTGAGATGGTAGCAAATGAGGTTCTGAGTATTGGGGTTGTATTAATTGTTGAGATGTAACAATCTTTGGGTTTTGCTTTGAGAAGGTGTTGGTTATTGTGATGATTTTTGTGGTTTGTAAAATGCATTTTCAAGGTGGATTATGCAGTTGTGGTTATTATAGCAGTGTAAGAGGCCATGTCCTTTGTCCAGTGATGGAGTCTAAAGACGGTGCGAGAACGAAACTCGGAACTGGTTTTGCATTGGCGAACCCTTTTTTTCGTTTTTACTATGCACTTACGAATTCTGATTTTGAGCAGAGAGCTTTTCCGTTTTTTATTAAATTTTCCCTTTTAATATGACAGCCATTCGATTAAACTAATGGTTGGGATTTGTTGACATTGAGGGATTGATAAAAAAAGATTGTGGGAGAGGATACAAATCCGCGTTAAACACAAAGGAATATGTGAAATTGTGAATCACTAAAAATTCTTTTTTTTTGACAAAAATCAAACTTCATTAAAAAATTATAAAAAAGATCAATACACCCAGATTGAACAGAATGTGTTGGGGCATTCCCCATCCACAATTGAAAATCAACACGAACATCTAAGTCAGCCAAGTACACGGTAATGAAACACTTAATCAGAACGGAAGCCAATATGGCATTACCAAGTTATCTTAATCCTAACAGCCAAAACAAAAGCTTCCAAGTACGGTTGATGGCCAAAGAGAAATGAGGAGCCACAGTCTTTAAACTCATCCAGTTTCGGGCCATTACTATACTCTGCGCAGACTCAAATCGAGTATAAGTGGTCTCGGATATGACCAATCGAACCACATGCTCAGGAGCCATTTGTAGGGAGGAAAGAATGCTGAGGTTGGCGGTGACCAGCATTAGCACCCCGGATCTGTAATGTTGACGCCCACGTCTTGATTGAAACTAGGATGGATCGAAGCTGATCTGCTAATCTGAATCAAACATGCAACAAGATGGAAAACCAACCAACGCCGCACCAAGACGATAAACAAAATAACACCGTGCTCAGACGGCGAAATCACGAAAAAATAAGAAAGAAAAACTAGATCTATGTGGAAAAATTACTTATTTAGATAAAAGAAGAGAAAAAACGATATAGAGGGGTGGTTCCAAGCCAAAAAATGACCAAAAATCACCCCCTTCTGTGAATGAGAAAGAAGGAAAAGAGAGAGGAGAGAGGCGCTCGAATCACTAGAAATTCTTATATACAGTGTACAACATATCATTCTAAATGTCAATTAAATTAAGATTATATTGATTCGAAAGTGTGTTAATTTATTACTATAGCCTCTTAAAAATGATTTATTTCACTATGTGATTTATTTTTTATTATCTCTTAAAAAAAATATAGAAGGTACATCCCTCCCGATAATGAAAATACTAATTTAAGTATAACTTTTTTTTTACAAGAATAAAATTTAAAATTTGATAACAATTTGCTGGATCCGGATCCTCCCCTAAATTTCATGTCTTTTTCCCTCTACAAAAATGTATCACAACCATTAAAGTAATCGTACGAACGAGAAATTAAAAATTAAAATTGAATTTGAATTTTAAATTTAAACCGAATTTTAAATTAAACAAAAAGTCCTTTTCACTCTCAGTTTGTCGTGTGCGTTTTCTCCCTGTTTTAGGACCCGTTTGTTACAGTTAAAAAAAAGTGATTTTGATACAAAAGAATTTAGAGATTTTTTTAAAACAGTAAAAACAAATTTATGTTTGTTAACAATAATAAAAAACACGTGGTCAGCCAGGTTTCCCGGCGTAGATTAGTCACCGACGAAGCCGGTGGATACTGCGCACTAATAACATGGTAACCAAAATAATAATAAAAAGCATTTATTAAAAAAATCATTTTAAACTTGTTTGGATGCAAAATCACTAAATTGTTTTTTTTTTTTAATCATTTTTACTTTTTAAAAGAATGTCTAAATTATTTTGTATCAAAATCACTTTTTTAATCTATAACAAACAGGTCTTAGAGCCCGTTTGTTTTAGATTATTTTATGAATGAATCACTTTATTTAAAGAAATAATCACTTTTTAGGATTTTTTTATTCGCTTGTTACAGTTTTTAGAAATAATCAGAATCTAAATATAATATGAAATCTGATTATAATGAAAAGCTATTTGAAGTAGATTTTCAGAAATAATCTGATTTTAATGAATGTCAATATTAGATAGAAGATTAAAAAATATTTTTATGATCTTTAACAAACACAAATTAGCTTCTATTTTACTTAAAAATCTCTTATAAATAATCTCTAAATTATTTTGTTTCAAAATCACTTTTTTTAATCTTAAACAATTCAGTTTTTCTTTTCATTCTAAGTGCTATAAATACAATTCAGTTTTTCTTTTCATTCTATATCCCTCAACAATTTTACTTTTTCTGCTCTGTGTGTGAGTGTGTATGAGCATGAACATATTCTGCTCCAAGAAATGGTATCAAGAGCCATTGATTAGGGACCTATGTGTGTCAATGGCTTCCGCAAAAGAGATCTATCTAGTGACATTACCAATCCTTGATGGCAAGAATTGGGAGAAGTGGGTGGTGAGGATGCATGTGATCTTTGGTTTCTAGGGAGTGCTAGAAATGGTGCAAAGAGGCATCCAAGAAGAAGAGAATAGTGCCTCCTACAAGAAATCCAAGAAAAGAGATTACAAGGCTCTTTTACTGCTTCATCAATGTGTGGATGAGGTGAATTTAAGAGGATTTCTTCTGCCAAAAGTACTAAAGAAGCCTGGGAAATCCTAAACAAAGCTCATGGTGGAGCTGAAAAAGAAAAGTGTGGCGAGGATTCTAGTGTTGTGGCTGGTAATTTGGGGGAATTTTCAGAAATTAAGGTTTTGAGGAATTCGAGTTCTACAAGAGACGAAAAGACAAAGGAGAGGCAAAGACGCACAGATCAGAGAGAAGAGCGCGAGCCAGACTGTGACGGCATAGTGGCCGCCATTGATGTGTCGAAAAAGATGAAAGATTGACCTCTGCCGGAGCCACGGGACTCCGGGCCAGTTGTGACAGCTCTTATCGAGCCTGAATCACCGATGGCCTCAAAGAACGAGGAGGATGCAATGGTTACAGAGAAGAACAAGGAGGACATAGGGTATGCGGTTCAGCAGGATGCATTGCCCGAGAATAAGCTGAAGATTGAGGTGAAGCAAGATGAGTTGATTAAGAATCGATCAACAGAGGATCTTGCAAGCGATGATGAGCCAAAGAACATGGTGGGAGAGTCAGAAGATTCAGAACCTGTTTGTGAAGAGGAACCACCAAAGAGTGACGATGTGGTGGTGGAAACCGTGATAGACGAAGAGCCTCGCGTGGTTGAGCCTTTAAAGGAAGAAGAGGTTTTCAGTGGAAGAGCCTTTGAAGGAGACGCAGTGGAAGAAGAGGTTTGGAATTTTCAAGAATTAGGTTTCGTTGAGCTAGGTCAAGGCTGGGTCAAAAATTTTGACCTAATGGGCCTAGCCCAATTCGATGAACATTCGGGCTCAAGAAATAAGGCTGGAGTGAAACTAATGGACCCAGCCAAGAAGCATATCACATTGGGGCAAAGTGGTGTAGTAATGGGTCAAGCCCAATGCTTTCAAAGGAGTGCACATGTTATTGAGTCCATTAATCAGATTTTACTCAATGTTGGGTTACAAACCAAACAATTGGATCCTGAAATAATTTTTGTTGTTCAAATTAAAGTGATTGTGGAATCTGAATTAAGGGAGTGTGTTGGAGTTAATTCAGATTCAGTTAATTGTTAGTAACAATAGTTATTACTGTTAGATAAGTAGTTAGTGTTGTTAGTGTTTTGGGCCAAGTTGTTGTGGGCCTTGTGAGTCTATTGTGGGCTATATAATAAGTGCTATAAATACAATTCAGTTTTTCTTTTCATTCTATATCCCTCAACATTTTTACTTTCTCTGCTGTGTGTGTGAGTGTGTATGAGCATGAACACATTCTGCTCCAACAAAAATCTCCCATGATGAGTTTGTTCCCCACTTTCCCTCCAAGACTAGCACCTTATCGAGTGAACAAGTTGCTGGTTCGGTGGCTGCCGCTGCCTCCTGGTTGTGTTAAGGTGAACCCTGAAGGCAATTACTTGGCGGACATATTTGGTATTGGATCAAACGGCCTTCTTAGAACAACATAGAGGGATTGGATACCTGGCTTCACTAACCATGATGGAGAATGTGATGCTTTACCGGCATAGCTTTTTGGTATCTACCGCGAATTGTCCATTGCTTTTAAGCTTGGTCACAACGTGATAATTTGCTAAACAGATTCACTTGAAATTGTGAACATGATTCAGAATAGGGAGCAACATGCTTTCCAAGTCCATGTTGCCTTGCTAACTCAGATAAGGGATATGCTTGATAAAGAGTGGGTCGTCTCTTTAGTCCATGCGTACCGGGAGCGAACAACTGTGTCGATTTTCTAGCTAAGGAAGGAGTGTTGATCGTAAGATTTGACGCACCTCTTAGTGGCCTGGGGTCTCTGCTATTAAGTGGTGTCTTAGAGCATCCACAGCGCTGGTCATTTAGAGCGTTTCTTTAAAGTAAAAAAAGTTGCTCAAGTAAGCCCCAGATCCTCTACGTTGCAACATTTTCTCTTTCATGAGAAATTTTACTTTTCTGAAAAATTCTCTTTCTCTCTCTCTCACACACACTCATAGTGGGTCCTGTTTTTCATTTAAGATGCGTGCTCTTATTTGCTGTCGTTCACCAAAATAAGCTGGCGATCCCTACAACGTGGCTGACAAAAATAAAAAGAGACGGTCACGTGGAGTTACACGTAGATGAAGAAGGCAACTAAAAATTTAATATCCCTATGCTAAGGATGCCCTTAGGTCTCACACCTGAATAGTATTGTTAATTGTTTTGTTCTCTTTTCCTTTTTTTTTAAATATGTAACTCACAAAAAAAGTTTGAAATAATAAATAAACAATTCAAGTAAATCAACTCTTGTATCCTTTTGCGATGGGGTACACTTTTGTCTCGCTTCATGTGAATCATAGATTTATGGCTTGAACATCAACTCTCGTATCTTTTTGCAATGTGCCACTTGAAGCCAAATTTTATGGCATAAAAGCAGCAGCACTACAATTTTTTTTTTGGTAAGTTACAAAAGTAACAATAAAAGGAAAAAAGAAAAAGGGCAAGCCCAAGACTATGTCAAGCCCATGGCATCCTGAAGAAGCAATGAACCCAGCCCAACAGGGGGTTTGTCCCAGCGATTGAAACCAGAGGAATGCACCCCTTCCCTGGCCAAAAAGTCAGCACACACATTCTGCTCTCTGTAACAATGGCAAATAACGACCTCCCAATCTTCTGTAATAATGCGTTGGATAAGCACTAGCAAGGTAGCGTGCTCATGAAGAACTTGCAGGTTGGCCTCAGTGATGAGCTACACTGCATCCATAGAGTCAGATTCATAAATGACCTTCTTGAAGCCAAGCTGAGAACAGAGGGAAAGCCAATGATAAATGCCCAATAACTCTGCCAGAAGTGTATTAGCAGAGCCATCAAAGCTTGAGAAACCGGCCACCCACGTGCCATAATGAGCACGAATAAGGCCACCCGAACCAATGCGATTCGAATCTGAGAGACAACTAACATCAGAGTTGATTTTGACAAAATCAACAGGAGGGGGGTTCCACCTCAACAAGAGGCGTTTTGCATGCTTCAGGGACTCTTTAGAGGGGTAGCTCTCCAAGTAATCATCGTGGGAATTGTAGATCCAGCGAATAACCTCATGAATGCTCCAATGAACATCATTGAAAATCATATTATTCTTCTAATTCCAAACCCACCAAACACCAGCAATAAAGATGTGAGCTGCAATACTGCAAGCGAAGTGCTGAAGCCAAGAAGGAGCACTGGTTCTTGAGAAGAAGTCCGAATGAGACCCAAGCCCCAATCTCATCCAAATTTCCTTCGAATGAGGACAATCGTGCAAGCAATGGAGAATATCCTCAGTATCCGCCGAACATCTAGTGCAGCAAGGTGAGTCGGATAAGTTGCAATGGTACCGAAAGTCATTCGTGGGGAGAGCGTTGTGATTACAAAGCCAGATGAGGTGCTGAACTTTCGCCGACGTACCCAAAAGCCAAATCCAATTCCAATTAGAGTTGGAATCCCAAGTTCGATGCTGTTACAGCAACCAATTATACCCAGAAGCAGTGTTATAGGAACCTGTAGGTGCTCCACCCCAGACCCAATTGTCAGGGACATCCGGGTTGAAGGTACGAGGAGGGAGAGGAAGCTGGTGAAGCTCCGTTAGCAAGTCCGGAGGCAACATAGTGGCAAGGCGTTGAAAGCACCAACTTCCATTGTCACAGACGTCACGGACTGAGAGAAGAGTGTCCAAAATATTCACAAAGTCCACCAATTTACAAAGAGCGCCTAGTTTAGACCAGTCCTCATACCAAAAAGATGTATGGCCCGCTCCAAGACGAAAGGAAAAACCAGGCCTGAGGGCCTCAAGCGCTTTAGTAATGCTGCACCATGTTATGGAAACAAGGCCCTTGGTCGTGGAGGCCCACAAAGAATGTTGTCCCAAATACTTATGACCCATAACTTGGACCTATAATTTGCCTCTATCATGCAAAAGGCTCCAAATCAACTTACCAAGGAGAGCAATATTTGAAATTCTAGCCTCACGGATTCCAAGCCCACCAAACTTTATAGAAGTGGTGATGGTATTCCAATTGACAAGGCTCCAGCTTCTAGAACGGCCATCTCTACCCCAAAGAAAGCTTCTAGAAATTCTATCCATGCGGTCACAGACACTCTGGGGTAGGTGGTGAAGTTGCATGGTGTATATAGGGATGGTAGAGGTCACTGATTTCACCAAACAAGCCCTTCCAGCTTTATTCAGGAGAATACCCTTCCAAGCCACTAACTTCTTATGGAGATTATCAAGGAGACCGTTATACACGTCTGTTTTAATTTTCCCTCGAACCAAAGGAAAACCCAGGTAATGACCCAAATCCGCCACAAACCGAATGGAAGAGAGATCCTTGAAAGCATGTTTTCTCTCCCCATATACCATCCTAGAGCACATTGCTTTAGACTTTAAGACGTTGACTTTCAAGCCAGACGCCTGGCAGAAAGTATGCAGAGTGTCCATCACAACTTGAACTTGTTGTGTACTAGCCTCACAAAAAATGAGCACATCATCAGCAAAGAGGAGATGAGAGAGGCCTGGCCCTCCCTTTGATACATGGACGGGTTTCCATAACCCACTGTCCACCTTCTCTTGAATACTCAAGGCAAGTTTCTCCATGTAGAGGACAAAAAGATAAGGGGACAGTGGGTCACCTTGACGGAGCCCTCTAGACGGTTTGAAGTCGTGCGTATTTTCCCCATTCCAAAGAACTGCAAGGTTGCTAGAATGGACACAGCTCATGATTAAGGAAATTGTAGTTAGGGCAAACCCAAAATCTTGGAGCGTGTGTTGGAGATAGTTCCAGTCAAGTCTGTCATATGCCTTCTCCAGGTCAATTTTGAAGGCAATCGTACCCTTCTTAGCTTTAGAGTGGTGCATGTAGTGCAGCACTACAAATATTTAATAAATGATAAATGATGCATTATTTATAAATAATCAACGATAAAAATGAAAAATAATAATATGGTGAACCACTGATTTACTTTTTGGGCCTAACTTCGGCGTTCTATACAAAAAGGAATGCATATCAAACAATATTTTACGATTTGAAAGAAAATTCAATCACTTCTTGGAATAATGTTATAAAAATTTTAAATTAACATTCTAATTGATTAAAATTGAAAATGTCACAGATACTCTAAAGTTATGATTAATTTTCAATTCAAAATGCATATATAACTTTCGTCAAAATTCTTATAGTTTTATCAAAAATATTTATGAGTTTCTTCAATACTCTATATTTGTTTGTCGAATGAAAAATCAAAACTATATTTTTACTAAAATATAGTCCAAACTAATTATATGAGTTCAATTTGGAAAGATGAAGAATATCCACGTCCCTATAGGTTCTGTTTGTTAAACCGCTATATTTTTACTTGAAGTAGTGTTTTAACGATATCATTTTATCTCTCGTTTTTACCCTTATTATTTTAATTAAATTCCTCGTTTATCTTCTATTAAATAAAATAAAAAATTATTAACTCCTGTGATGTCTATTTTTATAATACATATAATTTTTTAAAACATGAAAAAATAAATAAAAATAATATTTAAAATAATATTTTTAATTAATAAAAACTTTTTTAATGATAATAAATAAGTAAATAAATTATGTTATTAAAACATAAATTTCTAAATTTTAAACTCGAAATATATTAAAAATTAGTTTAATTATCATAAATATATTTGATAATAATATATTTATAAATATTTTATCATGTTTATTATTGATTGAAGATATTTAATCGTTAATTAAAAATATTATTTTATGTCATTTTACATTTAACAGTTGATTGAACCGCTAATTTTATCAAACATTTCAAATTCAAATCTGATATAAACTCATTTGCTATTAGCTAGTTTTTCGCCATCAGCTAGTTTATCAGCTATCCGCAACTTTTTATCAAAGAATACCATAATTTTCAAATCAATTATGAACATTAAAATTGAATTAGATAATATAGGACTAAATATTTCATATAAAAATGATAAAAATTTATCAAATTCATCTATATTTGATGCACCTAAAAAAAATAAACTTGTTTGTAACGTTATATAAAAAATGTGCCACGCGAAGTCATCATAAAAAAACTGTGCCACGTTAAGTCAAATTTTATGGCTTAAATAAAAACTGCAGGTTCAACATAAAATCTAAACGACAGGGAAAACTTACTTTAATATAGAATTATTGGGAAAAACGACATGTTAATTAATTCAATTCTATTGGCTAGTTGCTCGAGTAAGTTAACTAATTAAGTACTACTCCACGTGATCCTATTAGACTGAACATGGGAAGCTCTATTTGATTTGATTGGATTAAATTATTAGTAAAAAAAGATATGTACAGGGTGTGAATAGGAGAGGCAATGTGTATTTAAGGGCACAAGCAGGAGCTTCCATTCCACACAACACACAGCAAGCTAGAGAGCTAGAAGCTCTTGCTATGGCTTCCACCATGAAATTTACACTTTTCTTTTTGCTCGCATTCCTCACCTTCCAAGCAGTGGTGTCTGTTACCCCACTACTGCATTTTCAACATCCACTTGACCCTTTAACCAAAGAAGAGTATACTATTGTCCAAACCGTAGTCCTACACAAATACCCAACCTCTAAAAACAAAATATCCTTCCACTATATTGGCCTTGAAGACCCTGACAAAGAAGCCGTTCTCAAATGGGAATCCTTCAAACCAGCGGTTATAACAATCCCTCGCAAAGCCTCCGTCATTGCCATAATCAATGGCCAAAGCCACGAGATCATAGTTGATCTAAGGTTAAGGCTCATTCTCTCAGACAAAGTTTACACGGGGAACGGTTTCCCTACCCTAACTGTTGATGAACAAACCGTTGCCATAGAGCTTCCATTGAAATATCCTCCTTTCATTGCTTCAGTGAAAAAGAGAGGCTTGAACCTCTCTGAAGTAGTTTGTTCTACTTTCACTATGGGTTGGTTTGGAGAAGCCAAGAGCAGCAGAACCGCGAGGCTTGACTGCTTCATGAAAGAAAACACTGTCAATATATATGTGAGGCCTATTTCTGGAATCACAATAGTGGTTGATCTTGAGCTCATGAAGATTGTTGACTACCATGACAGAGATGTGGATGCAGTGCCTACAGCTGAGAATACCGAATACCGGGCTTCACATCAGAACGGACCATTCGGTCCAAAACAACATAGTCTTGCCAGCCACCAACCACAAGGTCCAGGCTTCCAAATCAACGGCCACAGTGTTAGGTAATCTTTTTTTTTTTAAGTCGTATGTTAGATAGTGATATAAACTGATTAATCGTCATAAGTGGGATAACCTTCGTATCAAATTCTATTCGAAATCTGTTGGACCACCGGCTATTGGACTGTTATGGGGTCGGGGTAACCCTCACCCGAAATTCTAAGAAGTCTTGTGGTTGCTACATTTTGTGCTAACTGAATAAATTAAACAAGAAAGAAAGATTAACCTTATGATCGATTAAGTTTGTTTTTTATTTAATATATTATTGACTAGCAGTGGCAATGGTGCATGTTTTGAGATTGACATGTATTATATATATATATATCATATTGTATTATTGTATATTTATATTTAATTTGTTGTTATCTATCAGCTGGGCCAACTGGAAGTTTCATGTAGGATTTGACGTGAGAGCCGGTGTTATAATATCACTGGCTTCCATTTACGATCTAGAGAAGCACAAGTCTCGTAGAGTATTATACAAAGGGTACATTTCTGAGCTGTTCGTGCCATACCAAGACCCATCGGATGAGTTTTACTTTAAGACTTTCTTTGATGCCGGAGAGTATGGGTTTGGTCTCTCTACGGTTTCTTTGGTGCCCAACCGTGATTGCCCACCAAATGCACAGTTCATAGATACATTCATTCACACGGCTGATGGTACTCCAAGCCTCTTGAAGAACGCAGTTTGTGTGTTTGAACAATATGGCAGTATCATGTGGCGTCACACAGAAACAGGCATTCCCAATGAATTCGTAAGAATCCTTAATTATATACTTATTATTATCACACCTAGCTTGAATCAATTAATTAATTAATTTATCCGGTTAGTAATTACTACTACTAGTTATCTCTTTTTCTACGATAAACAAACGTTACTTATACTACATATATTGACTTTTGATTTTGACAGATCGAAGAATCTAGGACTGAAGTGAACTTGATAGTAAGGAGCGTGGTGACTGTAGGCAACTACGACAATATTATAGATTGGGAGTTCAAAGCAAGCGGCTCCATCAAGCCCGCGGTATGTGTATATATCATTTCATTATGTCTTTATTTTTTTATTTATTTTGTTCTTTATAACTGTAAATGTTTATTAGTACTTTTTTTTTCGGAAAGGCAAATAAGTTTTATTAAAAGAATAAGTTGAGGCTTAAGGTAAGCCCAATAACAAAAAGACCCAGAACACCAATCCGTCGAGCAAGCTCAAATAATGTGCACAAATGCAAGAATTTACAAATACACAAATCCAAATCAAGAAAGAATAAAACAGACTCTTAGCTTTTACTCCAAGATTTGAAGATTATGTCATAGGTGTTACACTAGATTACCAGCTGCTGCACCTGCACTTGGCACCGATCCCCCAAGCTTGAATTACCAGACAACTTTGCTGCAGCCTTTGAAATGCTGAGACCACCTTCCTGCCTTTTTAATAAAAATCCTCCTGTCTGAAACCCATAGAAGCTCCAATGCACCCAACAGGATTCAGTAGCCACTGCGATACTGAATATTTGAAGCTTCTATCCCCAGCACGAAGCCAGTTCCACGCAAGCAATTTGGCCTCTTCCACTAACTCTCCAATCTTCACTTGTTTTGCTTGGAAAATCGCCTTGTTTCTTCCTTTCCACATGGTCCACACACATGCAAACCATACAACCACTAGTCTCATTTTTATCTCCTTTCCCCCATGTACTAACCCTTCAAAATGAATTAAGTGCTCCCTGCATTCAGAATGCAATACCGCTACCACCCTTAACCACTGAAGAATTCCAGCCCACACTCTGGAGAAAGCTGGGCACCCAAAAAACAAGTGAGAAGCATTCTCATTGGCATGACATCCTCCAATGCGTTGTTGCGCATCTTGTCTGATTATCCCTCTCTTGACTAAGTTATCTTTGCGCTTGGGGCAATGACGCAGCTAGTGAGGTTCTAACCGAGGCGCGTCTATTGCTGGTTTATTAGTACTTATTACTTATTTTATACTTATATAATGATTATTTGGGAATAAAAGTAAATGACAAGTTTGTAATTAAATAGTTTGAGTTTAAAGGGCATATACCGTCGGTATAAATTAGTTTTATACTAACATTCATTAAAAATTCATTATTTTTGTGATTAATTTTAAAAGATATTTATTAGAGCAGGATGACATGTTAAAATAGTGGACTCTCATTCAATGTCAATGTAAAATTGATTTACGCTAACTGCACATCTCCTTTAAACTCAAATAGTTTTTTATAGAGGTAAGTAATTAAGTTTAATTAAAAGTTTTATGCAAATTAGGACGGTCTACCAAAAATTATATATTTCTCCAGCTGATACACAATAAAATTTGGATAGTGATATTTATATTATTTGACAGGAGGTCTAGAGAGAAGTGAATAGGAGAGAAATATAGAATAAAGATTAGCTAGGTAAGAGAGTCCGAGAGTATATATAATAACATATAAACAATGATTTTTTCTTTTTTACATCCACTTGGGCCATGCGAACCATATGGTTCGATCCCCCCAAGCCCCAATAAACTTTGACAAGCCACACACGAGTCATTTGAAAAGTATGCATGTATTTGAATGTTTAAATTGCAATTGAAGTGCAAAAGTCAGATTTTGAATTTTTTTGAATTAGTTATGAATCATGAGAAACATGCTCTATGTTTTTAATTAACATCAGGCAAAGACAACACAAAAAAAAAAGTGACCCTACTTGACATCTCTTTTGTCTAGAGTCTAAACTCTAATTGCTACTCTTGTTAATCTCTATGCTTTGATTAATTATATATATATATACAGATAGCACTATCGGGTATATTGGAAATTAAGGGATCAAATATTAAGTACAAGGATGAGATCAAGGAAGATCAACATGGAACCTTGGTGTCACCAAACAGCATTGCCATTTACCACGACCACTTCTACATTTACTATCTTGACCTTGATATTGACGGTAAATACAACTCGTTTGAGAAGACCAGTTTGAAGACCGTTAGAGTCACAGACGGAAGTTCAAAGAGAAAGAGCTATTGGACAGTTGAAACTGAAACCGCCAAAACCGAATCAGATGCAAAGATCACAATTGGAACTGCCCCTGGTGAGCTTGCATTTGTGAATCCCAACAAGAAGACCGCCGTTGGAAATGACGTCGGTTACCGTTTGATTCCAGCAATACCAGCTCATCCCCTTCTAACGGAGGATGACTTCCCACAAATCCGTGGTGCTTTTACCAACTTCAATGTGTGGGTCACTCCATACAATAGAACTGAGAAGTGGGCTGGTGGACTCTTTGTTGATCACAGCCATGGAGATGACACTTTAGCTGTTTGGACCAAAAAGTATGATAATTTTTTTTATTTTTGCTTTTACAGTTAAATTTTAACTTTCAAATTAAAATTTTTTAGGTCTTGATAATTATAATTTTTCTTTTTTTGGATTGAAATGAAAATATTTGCAGGAATAGAGACATTATGAACAAGGACATTGTGATGTGGCACGTAGTTGGAATTCATCATGTTCCAGCCCAAGAAGATTTCCCCATAATGCCACTGTTGAGCACTGCATTTGAGCTGAGGCCAACAAATTTCTTCGAGAGGAATCCAGTCCTTAAAACCCTTTCTCCAAGAGATGTTAAATGGCCTGGTTGCCCCAAGTAATAATATAATTAAAATAAACTAGCATTAGCATGTGCTGCAAGAGTAGCCACATTGTTCTTTGGGAAAGTGTGATTGTTGTTTGTTTATTGCATGTGGGAGAATAATGACAAATTATGTCTATTGCCGGCAACTAATTTTATATGAATGAGAACGAATGAATGAAAGTTTGCTTGCGAGAGCTGGTTGTTTTCCTCAACCTGGTGTCCGCGTTGTTCCTCAATGATACATATTCCGTCGTACTATTATTATTACAAATCATATATTTCATATTTTGTTTACCTAAAATTGTCATTGTTTATCGTATTCAATTATTTATTTTTTTTGATAAATCGCATTAATTCAAAATTTTTAAAATAGGTAACAATTTAAATAATATTATCGAGCTGGTTCGTACGCGCTAAAATTATTTTTGGCTTTATTAACTTATCTCATGCATGATCATGAAAGATAATTCTTACAATAACTTAAGTTTTTCAATCAAATTTATTTCTTCATCGTGTTTTTTTTATCTTCTTGCTTTAAACTTCAGATTATCTCATTAGATATATTATTTGCAAGAATATTTTTTATGGAAGATTTACTGCCCCACAGTAGAGGAGTTGAAACAAGTACTACATCACAAGCATGTATAGCCATTCCTTTAGGTTCCCAACACACAGGAGAGTCTTTTATGTAAATTTTTGTATTTTATAATTATTTAACAATTAACAATTTATTTAGATCAATAAATATATATTCTAAATAATTATTTATCTACATATTTTTTACATAAATCGTAACAAAAAATTACAACCCAATATTTTTTTGTTATTGTTTCCAAATTTTAAATTTAATTTTTTGAAAAAAAAAATGGAAATATTTGTTCACAAATTTATTCCATGCATCTAGCGGTTGCATAAAATAGTATAGCATAAATTAAAATGATATCAAAATACTAAATACGAAAATGACATCAAAATTTATAAATTCATTAAAACAATAATAATTATGTTATTGTTTTTAAATTTTTCATTTAATTTTTCATTTTTTAAAATGAAAAAATAATTACTCTCTAAAGATGATTAACCCCGTGCATCGCGGATACGGATTCTCTAAACTCGGTGTTTCCTTATAGTCCTGCAGTCGGGCCAATATCCTGACCATGTGTAGGTAAGGACGAACGAAAAAGGAATTGCGACACAATGATGGGAGGAAGGAAGGGCCTGTGCCCTATGGTGACCGGCGCCTGTGGTAGTGGCGCGACGAAGCGCCGAAATCTCGTCGTAAGGATGCCGGTTTAGGGCGATGACGATTTCCTCGCGGTTTCGACGCACTCACGATGACGATTCACTCACGGTTTCGAAACACTCGCAATGATGATGCACTCACGGTGGTGACGTGACCGAGTGTTGCATCGTGTCGTCATTGAGTTGTAAGATACATCATGTAACACCCCGACTCTAATCAGAACATTACTTATTAACTTAACAGAAATCTGAAATTAAAAGTAATAAATTTTTTTCTTTACATAATACAATAATAATTAAATCCTTTTGAAACGCAGTACTCTGGCTAAATAAAATAAACGCATACACTTTGACGTAAAGATATTAAGACAAATTCGTTAATGAAAGACTCATATATAATATTACATCTTATCTCAATAAAATACAACCAACTTATTTAAACTTACAATAAACTAAAACATTGTACAAACGACACTAGACTCGTGATCCGGCATTAAACATAGAAGGAAGTCTCGCACTAGGGCAAGACTGAGCATCAAGGCACACTCTCTAATTCTTTGTGAGCTGATAATACCTGAAACAATGCCCCCAACACATAGTGAGTTATAAAAACTCAGCTACATAGAACTTAGAAATAAAACTGTCTTACCGTTGTTTCAGTCATACTTGGTGTGCTAAGTATGGAAAACTCCTCTCATTAGCATTACTGACCTCAACATCAGTCTAACATATAGTCTATACTAGAATATAACAATTCAAACATTCTTTCTTAAAGCATGCAAGCATTTTATCCATCGGAATCATACTATTTTAATAAGTCTAACTGAAGCATTTGTAGCCAAAACACTTTCCACATATAAAAGCATAAACTCTTTCCTTTGAAAACTTAATACTTGATAGGAACCCTAAGTGTGACACCTAGGATGCACTAACTTGAGTCTAAACTTAGTATATTGCCGGGCGTTATTATCCACGGCCCAATATACACTTAGACAACTGGGTACATTGTCGAGCGTGATTATTCACGGTCTAATATACCATTTGTGACAAAACCAGACATGAAAATGCATAGCAATCACATAAAAACATATAATCAATCTTTCATAGTTGTTAAGCACGGCTTACTAATCCCACATGGTCAAGTCGTTACCTGACCGGGACACTACGTTTTGGGTTATGTCGTAGGCTTATGTCCCTAGACCCCGGTCAATGCAGTCTATGGTATAGCAGTCATACATCTATAACCTAGAAGGACGTCCCACATGTACATGGCTATATTGTCATACTAACTTACGATATAGCAGTCATACATTTATAACCTACGAGTGGCGTCCCACAATTACATGACTATACCGTAAGTATCCTCTTACGAGGAATCTTGCATTAAGTCTTTTAATAGTCTTTTAATAGGCTTAAGCATACATTCACATAATAATTGCTTGTTTACGATGAAGTAAATTAGGCAATTACGAAATCTTAATCTTGTGCAACAATTACTCATACAAACCATCACTTTTGAAATTTAGCACAAACAAGGGTTTAAGCTTAGCAGGTAAGTGAACATGTCATTCTTAACACATACATCATTTACAATCTCATGAGACCCATTTCCTTTCCTACATAACTTTCCGAAATCCCTAACATCAAAAGATACTTTCATTCAACACATATGGAAGGGAAAACTTAGTGTGGGATTTATGGGTGCCCAACACCTAAAAGAATAAGATTTCACAAAATAGGCTAGTTCAAACACAAGCCACTTAAAAATTAATTCTCATACATGGCATCAATGTGACCAAACTAAAATCAATCATACCAATTGGAGCTCTGTGGAACTCGCAATGGGGCAAACATCATGCAATGTTAGTGGAGGGTTGGGGGCAGCCATCCAACCCTTAACCAATCCCACTCAAATATTACCACTTCTACTCATTAGACATTAAAACCCAAGAGTTAAACAATTAATCCTAGCACACCCTAAGAGAGGTTTTAAATTAGGGAATTCTAAGTTACCTTTGTTCCTTAAATGTTTGGGGAAGAAATCCCCAAATCCTAGGGCTTAGGTACCCAAATCCACCATTGAAGCTCCTCCTCCAAGCTTTCCTTCCATCACCTTCTTCTCTTTTCTCTTCCATTTCCTTTTTCTTCTTCCATTTTCGAGCGCTCTCTCTCACTGTCTCTCTCTCGTTCGATCTCTCTTCTCTCTCTGTTCCCTCTCCTTCGCTCTCGGTTCTGCTTCTTCCTCTCCTCCTCTGGCACGGTGGCGCGCTGTCGCGCCTCCAGGACCGCGTCGTGCGCCCTTCTTCCCCTTCTTCCTTCCTTCGCCGCGAGCTCCCATCTCTCTCTTTTCTCTTTTCTTTCTTTTCCTTTCTTTCTCTTCTTTCCTTTCTTTTTTTCTGTTTTTTCCCTCCTCTGCAGCGTGTGTGTGTGTGTTAAATGAGGAGAAGAGAGGATACTTAGGTGGAGTTGAGAGAATTGAGGAGCATGGTGGGGAATAGGGTATGTTTTGATAACAATTTAGCTAACAATCCTCATTTAATTTCTTAATTTATCTTTTGATCCTTAATTCAACCTTAGATAAATTAATAAATTAAATTACTCCTAAATGATTAGTCTCACATTTCCTAAATAATTGAAAAAATTACTAATTTACCCCTTAGGCTTAACTTCGTATTTAATTCACTAGATTAAAGGTTATTAACATTTTTAATCCTTAGAAATTAAATCCCCTTTTTACTTAGGGTCTTTAATTACCAAGCTTAAGAAAATTCGGGTGTTACACATCAACTGGATTTTAGCTCCCATTCGATTCATCCTCGCTCGATATATAATCGTTGTGCGATCCTGTTGATTTGGAAAGCAAATGGCTTTTCTTTTGGGGCCTCGGTAAGAATGTCCAATATTTTCTTGTCCATGTAATCGAATTCAGGAAGGAAGAAATGCCCTTTCTTTTTCTCTATTTCTTCTTAAGCTGGTGGTCTTATCAATAATTCAAACTGAAAGACATCAGTTTCACTAAATTGTGCTAATACCAATCTGTAGAATTTGTAGAACTGTGCAAATATCATTACTTTTCCAACCAGAAGAAGGAAAAAAAAAACTTACTTTGCGTTCGATATATTTTTTGCGAGTGTGGGGACAGGTGATTGCTAGCTACATTAATGATCGTTAGAAATATCATTCTTGTGGCACATTTTAATTAATTATAAGCAATACCCACAGGAATATCATTAAAAAACTATTACTTCGAAACTTTGCGGTTGAATATCTTTTAAGCTTGATGATTTATAACAATACACGCAGAATATAATATTGAATGTTTTGTAACAATACATTTTAAGCCTGGTCTGTTTACATTATGTTTTTTATTATAATTTATAACAATACACGACGAACATAAAGTTTTGGAGATGAAAGAACTCATTTTGGTAACTTAATATTGAAAGTGCAGTTGAAGAGAAGTTGTCAATGGAGTTCTAAAAATTTGCACAATTAGAGAGACCCACAACAATGTATAAGAGGACAATGATAAGGGCAACAACGGTGAAGAAGATGGGTGGGAAGAGACCAATGTAGGAAACCGTGGCTTCCTTCAACACGGGAGGAAACAGAATCCCGGTATCTTAGTGTTTGGCGCCAAATTTGTCGGGTGAAAATATCCTTCAATTTTTGGGATGATGAGGCAGCAAATACAACATTGGATGGTTTGAATGGTTAGGATTGGCCCAACCGCAGGACTGTGGCGAAACACCAAATTTAGAGAATCCGAATTCCATGCATTGCACGGGTACATACGCTAATATATATATATATATATATATATATAATACTATTTTTGGTCTCATATATAAGAGACAAATGTACTTTCTAGATTTATTGAATAACTGATGTATCTGATTTATATTATAGACTAGATACATCAGTTATTCAATGAACCTATAAAGTGCATTTATCTTTTATATATGAAACTGAAGGTAGTAGTTTTGTTTAAAAATATAAATAAATAATTAAAATGAGAGGGTTTAGTCGGTCGCTCAAGGAGATTACTCCTTATTGATTCGTAGATCTTTATATCCCATTAAACATGTCTTCTTAGTCATTCTCTCTCTTAATATATCAATACTTATCTTTTAAATTAACTAGTCGAAAAAACTCGTACTCAACACGGGTGACAAAAAAAACAAAACAAAAGTAACAGTATAATTGATTTCTTTTTTTTTGCTAAAAAAAATTGGTTTTTCACGAGAAAACAACAAGTGAGCTTTTATCACATACCCTTAGTCTGATTAAGATAATAAATCCTCTTGACTCGCAAACGCCCACTTAAAAAAAGTACGGAATGTACATGTTTCCTTTTGCTTTCCTTCATTTCTCTCACTATTTAGCAAGGACTGTAAACCAAACCACTATTGCTAATAATTCATGTGATGTGATAGTGTGCAAGAAGTTGGAAGCATAAAATGGGATTTTAATTTTAAATATGTATGTATATTATGAAAATAATAACAATTACATATAGGAACACTTCCTCAAACTCAACATATATTATACTTACAAGATAGTGGGGAACGAATCATTAAAGTTTTCTGCCTTACTCACCTCAGCAGACAGTAAAAGACAAAAATAATAAAGAAAATGCTTAAATATATCAACTACAATTTCAACAATATGAATGCTAATTTTTTTAGGACACCATTATGTTGATGAGTAGTCCCTGGCCTAAACATTGCAAAATTGACCGGCTTTCACGACAAGCAGAAACAGAGGTATTACAAAGACTCTGGACTAGTGGACGGTCTGATTCTTGCCGGCATTCGCATACACCGTCCCGATTGTGTCTCACCCCCAAATTTCAAAGATTGGTTGGGCGTGATAGACATTTTGTTCAAGTCGGGATCAAAATCAAGACCCGCTTCAACGCTCATCATCATATCCTTTGCATTCCTGTCAACAAAATCATCATCTGATACTTCACTTCCACTATCACTGACTTCGTCATTGTCATCAGTATCATATGTAGTTCTGACTCTTGACCAGCGGACAAAATGTGGCTTTATGTAGCTGGAGACAAACGACAGTCAGTTGGAGTGAAGAAGATCAGCAAGCAATATAACGAACAAATTTCGGGTCAAATTTTCAGTTGAATAATATTTCTTCGTCACACACAGGTAAGCTACAAACCTTTCGCTTTTCTTCAATAAACACGGATCAAATGGGAAGAACATGTCAAGTCTATCCATCCCACCAAAAGCCTTGGAAAGATCAGACTCGAGCAAATCATTGAAAATAAATGACTCCGATGTCATGAAAAGCCGAGCAGCCTTTGCCTGCCTAAGAAATTCCTCTACTACAGTAGGCAAACACACCTGTCATTAAAGTTCATATCAGGCTTCAAAGTTTTCTTTTAGACAAGCTGCACAAAGTTACCAGAAAAGTTTAAACAACACGCAATCTTCACCCCTAATGTGTACAAGTCTAGTCGTTTTATCCATAAAATCCTACAATCAAACATGTTGTTAACTATAAAAACCATTACAGCTTTCTAAAATGTCCCTTACCTTCAAGGGACTCAACTTATGTTTCCAGATTAGCTCAATGGGCATATTGAGAAGCTGCAATTTAAGCCTGGGAACATCCATCAATGATCTCATGCGAAAACACAGAACATACATGATAGCCTGCTCGCACCAAACGAAATATAATGAACAACAATACTCAAACATCTCAAAAAATTAGTGGCTTCAACGCAAGAAAAATTTTGGCAGTTAATGTTAGAATCCACCAGGTCAAATACATTCAATAGACAGCCATGCCAATTGCTTGTATCCGTGACATATTCAATTTCATTGTATTATCAACCAAAATAAAAGGTGACGAGGTTGAAGGGAGATGGCAGAGTCAAAAGCACAGACTTTAACAAAGTTTAAAACAAATGGTTGCATTCCCCTGTTTAGTTAATGAAAAAGGCATCACTTTTGCAGTCCCCTTCCCCCAACACCAAATTCTAAAAGGAGGTCAAATGTCAGAAGGACTCACCTGGCACCCAGAATAAAAAACTTGGTGTGCTTGCGGGTTCATATCAGTGTCATGTACCTTGCAATAGTCAAAACACCAAGATACCAATCTGAAACATCAACAAAAGATAATCAGGGTAATACATATCAATTTCTTTCTTTCAGTACAAAACATAAAGATCAACTTTGTCAATGAATAAAAGTGGACAAAATATGTTTTCAAACCTTTGTATAATGCTAGCAACCAATGCAGTTGAAAGAAACTTTGCACGAGACAAATAACTAGCGAGATAAGCAACAGCACTCATCCTGGAAAATATGAAGACAATAACCAATGCCATGAGTTAAATTTGAACAATATACAGCATCATATGCACTGCATGACAGCTTCCACAGAAGTTATGTTAACAATATCGAATAGTATTTTAAGAAAGGAGGAGCAGAGCCCAAATAACAATGGAAGTAAGTTGGAGCTGCAAGGCTACCATTTTGAGACAGCAGCCACATCATGCCATATTAAAATTAGGCAAATGCTAACAGGCGCCCTTTAAAGAATCAAATATAGAAATGTTGCAATGGAAGTTGTGTATTTGAAAGTTAAAAAGTTGATTTTACCAATACAAAACTTCTATAGTTGGATTCCTTAACTAGTGCCTTTAAGGGCACTTGTTAGCAAAGCCCTTAAAATTATTAATTGTCGCCTATCATGCTAGCAACTGCAGCAAAACGTTCATCATGGCAACTGCAATTATTGTTAATCAAGTTAAAAACTTCTTCAAATGAATGTATTAAGGCAGTATATTCAGTTGTGCCAAATTTCACAGCAGCATACATAAGCCGCATTCCACCTCTTGTAGTTCATCAATTCGTCTTTTGCATCAGGTTAATTTTGATTTCCAAAACACAACATTGCAAACCAAAATTACCTAGTAATAGGCGGATTAACATCACAACCAAACATCTCTGAAAGAATCATGGCAAATTTCACACCACAACTATCAGGATCCAGTGCACATGCATAGAAAACCACAAACTGCAGCAAAACAAAATCAGCGACAACGCATTTCAAAGAATTAGTACCAACAAGAAACACAGCTCTAGCAAGTTAGAAAAAGTAAAATCTAAGGAAAAAAGGTACCTGGGTGAATTTTGACTTGTATGCATTCAACACAGTTTTCTGAAATGATGTCAGTAAAACATCGAATACCTAACCAAAGAATTTAAAAAACAATTACAAATCATGTCATGCAGAGTTTATACATTATATACCAACTGTTGTGTGCACCGGTACACACAAGAGTCCGTAGTTATATGGATGGGAATGGGAATACCTCAGGCAAACGGCCACTGCTTTGATAGGATTCAAGATGCAAAAAAGTCAGCACCATTAGGCTATCTAATGTCTCAACCACCGAGTTGCCTTGTAAATTGTTCCTATTATACAACTCTGCAGAAGCCTGAAATTGAAGACCAAAATCCATGTCATAACACATTAATCATCGGAGATGCATTGAAGACTCAAAAATGGAAAACATTTTACAAAAACATCGAGAATCAGTAATGAGGATCAACTTATGTATCCCCGATAACTTGCATCACATAACGAATAAAAAGTGGGCATATATTACTTAGAGACAAACAAAAAGTGAGCACCGAATCGCCGGTTACAGTGCAGTAGGCTTGCTGCGAAGTCTAACATTAACAATCAATTTCTTAAAAGGAGGTTTATCATTTAGGATCATACTCCTCTAAAGTGTAGGGTGCATTTTAGACTTAACGAGTAAGGCTCAAGTTATCACTATTGATGAGAGAATCAGAGAATTGGGCTCTGACAAATCCTTTGGCGTATCCAAGTACTTCTCCTTTGTAGAAGGAAATCCAACAGACTATTTTACAATCCAGTCCCCCACCAAAACAAAAACAAGAAAAAAAAAATTTAATCTGTGGGTGTTGCTGCTTCTGGATTCAGAGGGTTTTACAAAATGCACCTAAGAGTCTGATGCAAAGCAACGGAAATCGGACAGCTCCCATGACACGAGTAAGGTGCATGCCTCTGGCAACTTAATGGTAGGGCTGTTCACGGTTGGGTTTGACAAGACAACTGAACTGCAAAATAGTTCTCTTAAACTGAACTGACTTGAGTATACCTTGATCCAAACTGAACTGCCTTTTTATTTGGGTGAACTGCATTTCAGATTTAAGAACCAAACTGTAGCTCTGATAAACATGTAATTAACGCCGCCTTCTGTATGTAACTTTTCTATGCAGAAAAACAACTGTAACAACTTCCCCTACACACCGACATCGTTTCAAGAAGGCTGCATCCCTCACAAACCACACCGAAATGCCGTTTCAAGAAGATTGGGTGGTGACGAGTTCAAGAAGACTGCATCCCTTGATGTCGCAGACAACCCCAGGAATGGGAACAGCGATGTTGGGTCGTAGGTTAGGGTAATGCTGCCGACAATGATGTTGTATGAAGGGACCTCTGAACGAACGACATGCCGTTTATGATGTGCCTTCTTTGCCACAGGATGGTTAAAACTTGTCGTAGGTCCGTGAGAAATTCGATTCTGCGGTTCTAATTTTGGGAGTGCACCGCATCAAACTGATTTATCAGTTGCCAGAACTGTTAAACAGAAAACATGGGCGGTTATTGAACTGCGGCAGACAGTTCAGGTTCTTACAGTGCCTTTCGGTATGGATCACGGTTGGATTCAGTTCTTTAGTGATTTTTGAACAAGCCAACTTGATGGTGCATTTTCCTCACAGTGAAGGAGCTACATGTGAGCAACAAGGATTTGATACACAGATCGAGTTATGCAACAGAGACAAAACAAGAGCCACTGCCACGTATCTTTAGAATTATTTAACCACTTTTTTTTTGTTTTGGCAGTTTTTGTGCCACTTCAACATATCTTTTTCTATTGATGTTTCCATTGGCCTTAGACCAACAAGAAAACGGACTTGGATTCTCTCCATCCATCTCTCCCTCCATCCTCAATGTCTCTCTTAATCCCACTCTCTCATCATTATCGCCCTATTTTTTAATTATCATCTCTCTCCTCCCACCCTTATATTTTGTGACGGAGAGGAAGGATGGAAGGAGAGGATCCAAAGTGCAAGAAAACCACATGCTCTGTTTTCGGTATGTATTCTTCTTTTCTTTATGTTCTGCCATTCTGCTTGCTATTTAATTTCCTTCACTCGCTATTTTCTGTACTTACTGTATTTATTTTCCTATAAGTGTGCAACAAGGATTGACATTGACTCATTGAGTCCTTATCATTTTATCTTGGTTTCAGATCTGTTCCAAGAGACATGATATAATCTTAATCGTTGAGTGCAGAAAAGAAACAAGTAAAACAAATATATTGAATGCAAGAATAACACGACAAACCTCGAGTTAGAGGTGAAAATTATTAAACATGCATACCACATGTCTCAACATTTTAAATATCGTGGTTACCAAGGTTATCAAATCGAGATTCGAATCGTGAATTGGAAGACCTATTTTTCGAATCGTGAATCGAATCTTATTATGAACCGTAAGATACATGATCAATACAAATATGAAATTTTTAAGTAAAAATAAGTGACATACGCAAAAACATATGCTTATATATTATGTACAAACCTCAAAATAATTCAAGATTATCAAAATGACAAAAGAAAAGTGGTTGGCTACACAAAAAGTGAAGGGAAAAAGTGGCCGGCTACACAAAGTTCAGAGACAAGTTGCGATTCATCAGAATGAATCGGGATTCAGCAGAATGAATCGAGATTCATAAGAATAAATCGAGATTCATGTCCAAAAAGATACACACAACGATTCGTATCAATTGGGTTCAGTTTTGTTTCGTATCGAGATACGACTCGTATGTATCGTAAGATACAGATAACCATGGTGGTTACATTATAGAAAATTACGAGGAGATAGTGGGAGGGGAAAGTCATAGGATCCAAGCAGGATGGATGAAATGGAAGTGTGTTGCGGGTGTGATCAGTGATAAAAAAAGTACCACTCAGGCTTAAAGGGGTCTTGCAATGTTGTATAGAACTGAATGTTGGGCGAGAAAGAGTCCAAAAAAAAGCAGGTCTAGAGCCATAAAGGTGAGAATGTTACAATTGATGAGTGGTTACACAAGACAAGCTAGGAATGGGACCACATTAGGGGGGGAATTAGGGCTACTCCCATTGTGCAAAAAATGGTAGTCTAGTCTTATGTGGTTTGGACATGTGTTGAGAAGACCCGTAGAAACAACGGTAAGAAAGATTGATGAAATGAAGGATAGTCGAATAGTTAGAGGTAAAGGGGGACCAAAAAATTATTAGCTAAACCATTAAAATAGATTTAGCTTATCAGTTCTACTTGCTTTTGCTATGCACCAGAGACAATTTTGATGGGCCCTTAAGGAGCAAGGCAACTCTTAACAACTTTATCACACCAACACGCAAATGCCAGCACAACACAGAAGCACTATAAATCAATGAATTTGTTTTTGCCTTGAAAATTAACTCATGGAGACACTAGAACTCTTTAGTGCCTTAAGGGTTACCTCGTGCCTCTGACTGAACTTGAAAAATTCTAAGGGACCAAGTTATCAACTCAACTCAATCAGCAAATACTCACTAAACCAATTCTATAGCAAGACAGCATATAAAGGTCAAGGACAATTAATGTCCCCATTCCCTGCTAATAGTGGAAATGTTAAATGGTATAAAAATTCACAAAAAAAAAATGTAAAGCCCAATAAATCCAAAATGATCTCTCTGTAATACCTCCAAGTATCACATTGATTAAGACAAATCTAAGTCTTCAATCAAGTCCTTGCAATTGAGACACGAGCAGGACATATTTAGAATGGTTGCATAAATACTTATCAGGGCAAATACACGTGCTCACTGCGTACTTAGTATATGATGTATACATAGTTCTATACCTGAACTCAACACACAAAGTTTTGCCACTTCACAAAGCTGCTCAACCTGAAACATGGCCTGATCAAGCCAAGCCTGAGTACCACTCAGCTCGACATGTTTTAGCCTGAAATAGGCAAACACCAGAATAAGGCCCTTTGTATTTCAACGGGGCAAAAGGCTGCTTCCACAGCCTTGTAAACATGCATATATGCTCTGAAAAAATAACACTAACAATACAACAACCTATTTTTGCCCAAGATTGATATTATTTCAACCAAACTCAGATCTACCAGCATTCCCTTCCCACCCTTTTCTCTTGATAACGAAATGCTGATAGTTTGTGTGATCCCATGATAGATATACAACTATCAAAATGTAAGAGGTCCATTGGAATAGCAAATTAACAGGCAGATTAATGTACATGCTCTGTGCTACACCATATACCAGTGAAGAGCAAGAACAAAAGCAAAGGCCATGCCATCCACTGTTGCAGTCATAGGCATTGACATCTGCTTCACTATACATTGCAATCAACTCAATCCGATAGCTGGATTTCCAATTGAAAAAATTCAAAACCAAAATGAAGCCTATTCCATTTCTCAACCATTCGCATTCTCACCCTTCTATCCATGGGAAATTTTCTTGCATCTCATCCTCAAACATATGTTGGAAGATTATGGAATGACAAGACCATTTAATGACCTCAAGCTTTAACATTTTATCATTTCATGAAACAAAGCATCAGAGGAGGAAAGGAACACAGATTAAAATTACTTTAAAACACAGAAAAGAAAAAAATGAAAACAAATCAAACAAGCTATATGAGGCCAAGCATAGGAGTAGATTTTGTTCGTTTATATAAAAACTAAAATTATATTGGCTATATTTTTTAAGTACACACCCACTACCTTGTGTTGAAATTTAACTTTTTTTAGTACGAGAATGGATGCGGTAAGGATCAAACTCTAGACCAATTGATCATAGACTCTGATACCATGCTAAAAGTTAAGCTATTAGGTGAAGACACATGATTTTTTAATATTGTATCTCTATCAGACTTGAATAAACTCTATCACCAATCCAAAGGAACATCTTTTTAATCTTGAAAATATCATTTCATTTCACCATAAGAATGAAAATGTACTTTAATTAGATTATATTGGACCATACCATACTATCATATTTCTCATCCTCGTCTGCAAATACAGCAACGTCTTCCAACTCCATTTCGAATATGCCTTTGACATCTTCCTGCAAGGCACCATCCCATCCAATTTCCACCTACAACCAAGATAAATAAAATTAATTTATTGGCCAAAGGACTCAACTTTGCTCTGAATAAATATTTGTAGTCGGAGGGGCTTAACTAACTTACATCCAACTCTATTAACCTATAAACAAGTGCAGGCAGCATTGTACCACCAACAATTTCTCCAATTGCACCGCTCACAAGCCTTAACATATTCTCCACATACATGACAATCTCCTACAAGCAACATATGAAGCAAATGAACTTTCATGAAAAATATTACAGTTAAAAACAATCATTGTTATATAAGTTGACAGATCTACACAAAAGTGGAAAACGGAAGAGAAAGAAGCTCTCTCCTTATCAATATACTAATATGTCTCAACATACTATTTTGAAATCAAAATGCATACAACAAAAAGGATAAAAAAATATTATTGTAAATTGTCAGAGGAAAGGATTCAATGACAAAGAAATAGTCTTATCAAATCCTACATAATTCACGCTGCAAAAGTAAATAATGCCCCCACATACAATTCCTAATGAACTTCGCCATACACCCAAAAGAAATCAAAATCAAAATACCGAAAAGTTCAAATATCACTGTAAATTGTCATAGGAAAGGATTCAATTACAAAGAAATAGTCTTATCAAATCCTACACTTTTCACCTCTGAAGCTTAGGTACGTCAAAAATGGTACGGGTACGTACCGGATACGGGTACGCGTACATACCAAAAACATACCCATTTTTTTTGTTTGTTTGCGGACTGGATACGCATCGTGGGTATGGTTTTGGTGCCGCTGGGTACTCCACGGACTCTCACCTTTGCTCAAAGTGGTCGCTTCAGTTTTCGGTGGGCTTGTGTCTTGCCGCGGTTTTGTCGGAGCCGCACTCTACTCTGTGGGTGAATGAAGAAAACAGAAAGAAAGGGATGAAGGAGGACTTTAAGAAACTTTGTTTCTAATGTTTGTAAAACAAAAAGAAGAGAAAGTAATGGTAACAGGACTTTGGGAAGGCAAACTGCGTGTAAGTATTGGGGCAGTGTAAAAGTTGTGGCAGGTGAAGGGTAGGCTGAGTGTGATGCGACACGTTGGGAAGCCAATTGGGATGAGTAATAGAAGCCAGGCAACGTATTCCAAATGTACCCAAAAAACAATTTATACAATTGTGTGCTTTTTAATTATTTTTCGTCAAAAAAATTATACTATAAGATTTAAAATTGTGTATACACACACACACGTATATATATTAAAAAATAAAAAATATATTGACGTACCCATACTCTAATATTTTTTTTTAAATGTTGTATCCCGTACCCGCACCTATATCCATAAAGAGTATGTACCCGTACCTATGCAACATAGCTATTCACGCTGCAAAAGTAAATAATGCCCCTTCATACAATTCCTAACGAACTTCGACATACACCCAAAAGAAATCGAAATCAAAATACTGTAAATTTCAAATGCTGAATTTAACATTGGCAAGCAAAGAATGTATAATGAAAACTGACATCAAGCTACTGGACACGTCATTGCATGAAACACAACAAATTCATTAAGTGGAGTAGTATTCAGCACAGGAAGCAGTTGCTTGAACTCTTTTACTAGAAGTGTAGATTGCACTCACAGGTTCCTTACTGTAACAATTGGGCATTCTCTGGACAACTATTACAGATAGACGCAACGGAGCAAGGGGAACCAAATCAGCTATTTGGATCAAAGCAGCATGCACCCGAGACAGAACCTTATTCTTCCTGTCAACTCCATTTGTCTGTTTCAGAAAATTTGAGAGGTAATAAGGTGGCACAAAATGTTTAACCAGCATCTCCAAACACCAATCAATATATTTTCCATTAGAAGCAGCCTGCAGAAAAATACACAGCAAGCAAACATCATATAAATTTTCAAATGGCTCTAGAATTAGAGAAATCAGAGCAATGCAACAAAAAAAAATGTACCAATGATATGATAAGCTCAAGCATTGCATCCATAACGTCAGTTCCATAATTCCACAAGCTGATTCTCGAAAGCTGGACAAACAATTTTCTCAGATCAACAAATTATCCTGCTACGAGGAATAAGTTCAAAGTTTCAAACACAGCGTGAAAAGCAAACTTACGGCAAAAAGAAGAGCTTCATGATGGACAGGGTCAATGTAGGACACTGCTCCAGAGAGCGCTTTTAAAGTTGTCTGGAATCATGTAATATAACATAATAAAGTATGGTCAGCACAATGGCTTTTGTTTAGGCCCAAAAAAATTGTATCAAAATTTGACTTCGTTATGAACTTTAACTCAAGAACCTACCACAAGTAGTGCAGCCTCATCCGGGTTAAGATTCGTTTTTGGGTGCAAATAACCAACAAGCTCATCATAGTTCTCTCTATCACCCTGAGCCACAATGATCAAGGGAATTAAAAAGAATAATAAAGCTTGCTTTCGTTGATATCAAATTGAACAAAAGATGTGGCAGTTTCTAAAATGGTTTACCAACGTGACTGCAACAAGGGTGTCTCTGACGTGATAAATTAACTGCAAATCACTGAAATCAACACTCTCCATTTCAGGAAATTCTTCCTTGTCACTCAAAGGCACCTTTCCCATGCTCTCTTAGAATTCTGTTTCAAGAAGCTTAGTCTTGCATTTTCAGTAAACTATTTTCAGCAATCAACAAATATTTTCAAGCCACATATACATGAAAAATTAAATATCAGTCTACAAGAACAAACATTCAGAAATTACAAGTTGACGGCATCTGAGATATTCATTAGTAATGAAAATTTTACAAAAAGAGACATAAAACCAAACGTATTCTGTTATTTCAAACAAGTGCTATGTCCAAAACTACAAAAAGAACCAAAAACATTTATATATCACAAAGCAATAACATGTAATATAAAGGATAGTGGATTTGAATCTCAAGGGATTAGGCAACAGCATAAACATGAAGACAGATCTGTCACATGGGTACTTCGTGTGTCAGCAAGAACTCACCCTAAAATAAAATGTGTGACTTAAGATAAGGAGGCGTGGAACTGTTCAAGATTAACGAACAGCCCTACGCGGGTTCTATGCAGTCGCAGAGAACCAGTATGGGAGTGCGGGTTCTGTGCGGCGGTGCTGGTTTATGTGGGTTGGAGTGGAGGGCCAGAAGTGTAGTGGTGGCGCGAGAAAAATGAGGGGGTCTGCTGCTAGGGATAGTGAGTTTAGGGTTTGCTTTTATTTTATAGCGTACACAGCGTACAACGTAATTCACCCGATCATCAACTGCGGTTTAATTAATCCGGGGATAGAATATTGTGTTGGGAGGGGGTTCGATCCCCAGTGTCCCTCTCCCCAACCCCTATGTGTTTAGACCACTAGGACAGTTGTACCCAAAAAAAAAAATTGTGTTGTTGAGAGATTGAGACTTGAGATCAAGCTTATCAAAACCGGACTGGATATTGAACTGGTGTAGGAACGGGTTCAAGGTTCAAAGGTCGGACCGAGGTCGAACCGGGATCAGACCGGAAATAAATTAAATTATATTTTTAAAATTTTTAATATAACATATAAAGCACTAATAAACAAAAAATAACATAATATTCATAACATCACGACATAAAAAATTAAACTATGCTTAAAATGTTATATGTCAACATATAACATGCAAAAATTACATATTAAACTAAAATAAATATGTTATAATAACTTTCTAATATTCAATAATTACAAATACTATAATGTAAGTATTCTCATAATTTATATTAATGTATAAATTAATTTTAAATTTTATTATAATATTTAATTTAACCCATCAACGTAAAAAATGGATATAAAATCTCTTATGTGTCAAAAATAATGTCATTTACCATTTTTTTTAAAAATAAAAAATTAATTTTTGTTGAACCGCTCGGTTCCCGGTTTTGTCCGGTTTTTTTTCGGTTTTCCCATTTTTTACCGATTTTTCGGTTTTTAGGCCGGTTCGACTACAATCCGGTTTTAAGGTTCAAACGGACCGGACAGGGGTCCGGTTCCCGGTTCAACCGGTCGGACCAGCCGATCCGGTCCGGTTTTGACAACTATGCTTGAGATGATATTAAGAAAGGGATAATCAAAAAAAATAGTCAAAATACCTGACTCCTACAAGGAGAAACAAAGAAAATAAGAATGAGAGTCGAAGAAGAGGAACCAGCATAAATCAATTTATTTCTCTATCGCCGTTGCATCTTGCGATGAAAAGAAGAGCAAAATCTAGGTTTTACATTAACACTCATTTTGGTTGCAGATGAAATGAGGAGAAAGAAAATATCAAGTGAGAGAATGAGGAGAAAAAGGAAACGCAACGTGATTGGAAGCAGCACAAATGGCGAGAAAGTGGGGAAAAAAGAGGTGGGACCAGTTTTCTTCGCAGAACAGGCAAAGAAAACTAGCTGCGCGTGAATTTTTTTCACTTTTTCCAACTTCTACCCCTATACTCTCCTTATACATCAAATTATTTAAATTTTTAGTCAAGGACATTGATGTCTTTTAAAAAATAATCAACACTTTTATCTTCTCTTTTTCTCTTCTCTTTCACTTATTCCAATCAATACCCAAAATCTACCCAATTTCTCATATTTTTCTCTCTTTTCATACTCTCTTTTCACAATTTTTGTCGTTAACTAATCACACCCTAAAGGAGCCAATGTGGGTTACTAATAGTCCAAAAGGGTAGTAGAAAAGCTAAATGTTTTTTTAAAAATATTTAACTTAAAAAAATTGAAATGCTTTTGAAAAGTAACAAAAAATGTTTATTTAAATTGAATTAATTACAAAATTAATTATTTAAATTTACTAACAAAAATATATTATTTAAGCACAATATATGTGTGTGTGTGAGAGAGATTATAAATTAGTGTAAAAATTTATAAATATGATTTATTTGATAATAGCTTTCAATCCAACAGTTGTTTTTGAAACTTATTTATCCGGTAGATATTATTGAATGATGTAACAATGTCTAAGTATTACACTGGTGTAACTTGATCTATCCATACACATATACATATCATCGAGTTGGTTCAAAAACAAACGAGTCGAACTATACATAGTTCAAGCTTAACTTATTTATTTAATGACCTCAATTTTTAGCTCAAGTCCAGCTCATTTAGTCAATGAATCAAGTTCAATGAACTAATTATCGAGTCGAGTCTCGAACTATGATCGGGTTGGTTTTTCCACATTTTCTCTGTCTATCTTTCACCTTTTGTTTTGCACGTACATTCAGAATTGGACCAAATATCGTATCTTTGACGGTTTTGAAGG
Source organism: Calophaca sinica (assembly GCA_037113605.1). Taxonomy (NCBI): domain Eukaryota; kingdom Viridiplantae; phylum Streptophyta; class Magnoliopsida; order Fabales; family Fabaceae; genus Calophaca; species Calophaca sinica. Next base: position 4,970,894 of record CM073731.1, read on the forward strand.
ACCTTTACCTTGCCCACACTTACAAACCTTGCTTCCAATTTCGTGGATAAGATTTACCCACAGCTAATGCCGCCTTCTTCAAGCTCAGTGTCATGCCATGGTTTTTTTTAGTTGGACTTTTTATGATTTTGAAAGCACAAATTACGATTGCAAATTCAATCTATTGAATGGGTCAAATTTGCGAGTTTAAGTTACATGTTACCGGTACTCCCTCTGTCTCATGTTAAGTATCGTTTAAGATAATTCACGTGTCTTAAAAAATGTTAATTATAACCATTTCCAAGATAAAATAAGTTGTGTTGACTAAAATGTCTTTAGTAGGAATTCAGTAGAAAAAATGATAGTTGAAATACAAATAAATAAAGTTATTATTGAAAAAAATAATAAATAGTCTTTCAATATTTAAAAAATGACAAATAATTTGAGATATACAAATATTCAAAAAAGGCACTTAATACGAGATCGAGGGAGTAACTTGCACGAGTGACATTTGTTTTAAGCTTTCTATAGTTCAATACTCCATCCGGTCCATATTATAAGGAACAAAAGAGCAAACATCAATTTTCTAATATATTAATTGCTAATTTTTATTTTTTACCCTTAATTAAAATGAGACTTTATATTAACGATTGCACTTATTTTCTATACATTAATTAATATCATTTCATAAAAAGGGTAGTTTTGGAGGAAAAAAAACCTCAATCTTTTGAAATATTAACTAAAAAAGTAGATTTCATGATAATTTCTTGATCTATATGATTTAGGGATTTTTCCCCATATAATATGTGTTGAAACAAACTCTCAAATTCTAGTTTTGATGATCAACAAACTCTGAGAAAAGATGCTTAAGTTTATTGGCTCATTTATGTTTCTAACATTTAGTGTGAGTAAGTTCCAGCAAAAGATACATGTCAAGCAAGAAGACAATGGAATTAAACATAAGATGTTGTGAAATATGGTGAATTGACATTGGACATCGTTCTTGAGAAGGAAGCTGCTAAACAAAGTGGAAAATAGCTAATTATGAAATGGCATTGGACAACATTCCTGAGAAACAAAGCTGCAGTAACTAAAATCAAAAGCTAGCAAACTTACTCGAAAGTGACTAAGTTCCAACTTACTCTCAACTATTGCAGAAACAGATTCAGCAGCAAAAGGAACAAATTAAATGCATCAAGTGATCACATTTATGAGCACACCATGTCATTAAATCACTGAAATCAATAGTTAGTTGATGTTACTGCTGCAAGTGAGAAAGTTCAGTAAGAGAAGGTTTCAAAAACTGATGTGACAATGGGACAGAACTGACAGTTGGTAAAAAGCAAGACTGCTATGTGCAGAAAAATATCAGAACTCTGCCCAATGCTTCCTCAAGGATTTCCAACGGCTCTACAACGGCTATGAGGCCAAAATCAAGCCTATAAATATCAGTGTTGGAAGATTTGAAAGATAGAGAGAGTCAAATTCAACTGCTAAATCAGATTCAAATTTGCTAACTAACTACCTCTCAACTCACTCAAAAGTGCACTGTGCATAATTTTTTAGGGGATCCTTTTATGCACTCTTCTGCTTGTAAACACAATGTTTTATATCGTATTTTTCTCTATGTAATCAAGCCTTAAACCCCAAAAATACCTTTTCCCTGTATTTGTTTTGTCTTAGTTGAATTCTATCAAACTACCTAGGGCAGGTGAGTGTTGGTGAGGAATTCTGCTAAGAGAGATAGTTCAGGAATATGAGTAAGTTCCTGGTTGTAAACAGCTTGAAGAGGTTGGGTAAAAGAACACTTGTACTATTTGGGAAATAGTGAAAACACTCAGTGGGAGTGAGGAGTGGATGTAGCCCAAGGTTTGGGGTGAACCACTACACATCTAGTGTGATTTCTATTTATACTTTTATATCTATCCACTTGTGACACTTCACACACTCTTCACTTAACATTTAGAAATGGTGTTCATTAAGCATTCTATAAAATTGTCATCCACTTACTGCTCATTTATCAAACATGTTTATGATTGACATCATACAAGTTTCATCTTGACATTATACAAACTGTTCAAACATTCTGCATAAGTAACGCTGCAACCTGAGTAAGTTCACCTGCTGCATCACTAACTTACTCAACTCCAAGAACTGTCTTGAGAGCAAGATTAAAACTGTTTTAGTGCAGGATTTTTAATAGGTCACAATTCAAACCCCCCTTTCTTGTGACATCTTTTCACTTCAATATGGATCGGAGAGAATATTAAATTTGATGGCTACAAATTCTATTCCACCAGCTGACCACTTAATTGCT